>OZ012669.1:41312821-41990321 GCA_963942505.1 Lordithon lunulatus | reverse complement strand
TTAACCTTCAATTGCAACAATGCCACGGCTGTTAAAATTTGAATTTTGTACTATTATTATTCGTTTCATTACTGATATTGTGATATACTCTTAAATCATACTTATTTATGTTGTGGAGTTAAATATTTAAAATAAAAATTCTCAAATTTTATACTTATAATGAATTAGATACCGTAAAATGAGGTTACTTTGCACCATTTTTCAGGTTTCTTTGTCTTTAATTGAACAGAAATATTTTTTGAACCGCGTTAAAAATATGGGACCTGTTGCATTTTGTTCTTTGGTGTTATTGGTTGCTATTTAATATAAAATGTATGTAATGTGAGTAATCTATTAAGCATTATATATTATATAAATTTGGTGCAAAGTTACCCCTTTGAGTAGGATACTTTGCACCATCACACAATTTTGATCGAAACTCAGTTGTATATAGGAAAGATGCAAAGTTAAAAACATAAATCAATAGAGCACAAAAAATGTATTCATAGAACTGATTTTTTCTTCAAAAAACGTAAATGACACATTAATTATTACAGCCAACCCAACTTTTTCATTTCTGGAATTCGATATAATTCTCTTCTATTTGCCATAGTAGAGGGGTTTATGTGGTCAAGTACATGCTCCCAATCATAGTATGAAACATCTGGATTTGCAAGCTATTTTCACTAGTTGATAGATTTGACCATAGAATAAATTACAACTTCAATGATATTATTTTACCAAAAAATAATTCCCCTTCGTATTTGAAAATCACGTATTCTCCTACAACTTTCTTTGTGGCAATTATGCCGAGAGCATCTGCTGGAGATTTCGTACCTTCCATCATTGATGCAGCTTCTTCTTCCTATTCTACTTCTTTTAACATTTGCTCTGAGTGTGTTTGAAAATTGGGATATTCTTCAACTGAAGAGTCCTGCAATACTGGACCATCAGTATCATCATCTCCGCTGGATTCGCTTTGTCTTTTCTGATGTATCCTATTGCATTTCTTCTGTCTTTTATATATTTTGTGGATTTAAAAAAAATTGTTTCGCCAGGTTTAACACAGTTTCACGGTGGTGCAAAGTCTCCCCATATTGTGGTGCAAAGTTACCCCACGTCTTAAAAATGTCAACAAGTACTAACCAGATGATTTTAAATATAAACTAATTATCAAAATATATAGCCAAAGATGTGTAACTGGTACTAAAATGGTGACATATCTGATTGTATTACACACGAATCGGGGGAACACGTAATTTTTCAACACTAAACAAAACTGCAACAGATTGGTGTCATAAACAAGTCCCGTAAAGTTAGATTTTGAAGTAAAAATCTCCTAATCACTATCTCACAAGATCTACAGATGACACTTCCATCTTGTGAATAAGATGTTGCGCAGTTAAATTAGAAACTACGCATATGGCTCCACTATGGATCTTTTTCGGAAGTTGGTGCAAAGTAACCCCACGTGGTGCAAAGTAACCTCGTTTTACGGTATTTTTGTTGTTGTAAAGGTAAACTGTATATTACATTTTATAAATATATTTTACATATCCAGCATTAATTTGCTCTACGAAAACTCGAGTTATTTCCTTACTTAAAATGTGTAAATTGCTGTTAATAAAATTCGACAAAAATTATATGTCTGTGCTAATGGTTTGTTATTTTTTATTACAAGTAACAAAATGATTCATAAAAACAAATTATTTGAAAAAATATATTAAATAAACATTGTCCGGAATTTAATATTTCACTTACTGTGTGTGTACTAACATGTTCGGACAAATGAACCATTACAAAGTTAATGCAAAAATTCGTCACATCAAACTAAATTTCCAAATTTGCTTGTACATAAAGCCGTTTTGTTCACGGATATGCATACATATATACTCATACATATACATATATTTATTTTATGGAAATGGTATTTCAGCTATATAAGAGATACAAATTTAATTGTAGCTCGCAGCAATAGTATCCTTATGCGGCATGTACAAGGAAAACATGGTTGTGGCATGCTAAAGAGCTACAATTCAAATTGTATCTTGTATATAGTGATATGCTGTATTTGGTATATTGTACCCTTTAATGGGAATGTCCGGATATATAACTGAGAATTTAATTATGTATACAAAATTATTCCGATTTGTTAAGACATCTTATATTTTATTTTCTCTGTGATGACTAATTATCGTGTGTGCAACACCACAGTTATGAAATATTAGTTCATGAAAGGTTTAACAATCTCATGCCATATTTAACCAAGCAGACCATTATCAGAGGAACAAGTACATTAATATGCTTGATTCTACAAAATTAAAAATGCATTCTTTTTAACATTATTCCACGACTTGCAAAATGTCAGAAATAATTATCCTATTATAACTGACATTTGGGGAAATCATGATTTATCGACAAGAGTCCACTTTTATCACACCTATGTTTTTATCCTTATGGGTGGGATCATACTTTTATTAAGGTGCAAATTGTGAAATTGTATTGTGATTTTAGCAAAAACTATACAGCGAAATGTCTTGCAATTTTAACTAGGTGATTTTTGTTTGCTATATAAAAATTCATGGCCATAATCAATTATAAACGTAGAAGATACTAAGTTTTAGAGCCAACAATAAAGTATTTTAATCAACTACAAAAAAATGTATGACATTATGCTACATAGTTTGTGCTAAAACCGATGTTGGTAATATGATTTATCGACAAGAGTCCACTTTTATCACACCTATGTTTTTATCCTTAAGGGTGGGATCATACTTTTATTAAGGTGCAAATTGTGAAATTGTATTGTGATTTTAGCAAAAACTATACAGCGAAATGTCTTACAATTTTAACTAGGTGATTTTTGTTTGCTATGTAAAAATTCATGGCCATAATAAATTATAAACGTAGAAGATACTAAATTTTAGAGCCTCCAATAAAGTATTTTAATCAACTACAAAAAAATGTATGACATTATGCTACATAGTTTGTGCTAAAACCGATGTTGGTAAAGAAATTGGTCCTATGCCCTATGGTTTATAATGGCAACCAAAACATTACTGGAAAATCTTCTCTGATAAACATATTCTCGATAGGCGTGCAGGGTTTCGTCAGCCCAATGGTGAATATTATGAGTGTTAAACTCTCTTACAAACGTGCATGCATCGCTTCAAATCATCTCAAGAAGTCGTCATTGTCACGAATTCTATTTAAAATTGTATTGCAGTATCATTTCGAAACACCTAAATTTAAATTCTGCGTTATCACCAAACACACTGAACTCACTGAACGTAAAATCCACTGTTAGTAAACGAAACAAGAAAACTAAGCACTAACAATAATAATTAACACTAATAACAACGAGCAAATCAATGATGATACAACATTAGATTAAGCACTTTTAATTTTGGCACTTGTCAAACTGACAGTATTAATACAATGTTGTCATAATGTATTTTTGCCAACGTAATTTAAATATGAGATTATTAAAACACGCTTTTGGAGTTGAAAAATCTACGTAAACATAATTTTGTCATTCTTCTTTATTCTAATGTGCAGCTCTATATGTCAAAAGACAATGAAATAAAACACATATTAACTGATTTAATTTTCAAACTTTGGAGACTCATTGAAGGCTCAGGAAGCATGGTACAGTATTTTTGTATTTAGATTTTCGACTCCGAATTTGATGACGAACATTGCTATCTGAAGTTCTTTCGCCAATTTACATACATTCTATATAGTAGTATCTTATAAACTATTTATAAATATGGTCATAAATTCTTACAAAATTTCAGAGCCAATGACAAATAATTTTTATTAATTACATAAGTTGTATGCCACACAATTGCGTAACTTTGTACACAATACAACATCACATTTCGCGCCATGAGATGCTTGGCACAATCCCATCCGTTATAGATTATTGTTGTATTATTATTATAGTCAGTTAATGTAATAATGCGCCTTGCATCAGACTGAATACACGCTTCATTTTCTTATAAATTAACTTTATAGAATTTAATTTAAAGCATAAATAATATAGTAATGCAATCTTGCCTTATTAACTAATCAAATAACAAACCATATAAAACCGCATTATAGTATTTTCGAAGCTAGTAATAAAACGATAGTATATTAATTTATTTTTCCCATTTCAGTTACGAAAAACTTATACCCTCGAAGCACAAAATCAAGGAAGAAATTAACGGATTAAAAGAGAAGTTAGATAAACTTAACAGCCCAATTGTCTTCTGCCACAACGATCTCTTGCTGGGAAATGTTATTTACACATCTTCCAAAAACTCTGTCACTTTTATAGACTTCGAATATGCCGCAATTAACTACGAAGCGTTTGATATTGGAAACCATTTTACTGAATATGTTGGTGAGTAATTGTTCTTATAACAATATTTTCTCCTAGCCGTGGCATAATTAATCCACGTAGAAAGTAGTAGTAGTAGTAATACAATAAGTTTACACTGTGTGTCTAAATTATACATGTCATAGGGTTTCTTTCGTTAACTTTCGTCATGCCTTCATCTGCTGATCTGGTCCAATTCTTCACTTGGAGCTTGTGTAGATCATCTTTCAACCAGTGTTTAAGAAAGGAATTAATTCTTCGTCCCTTTTTGTTCCATCCTATTGGGTATATACAGGTTATCTTTGGACATGCCCCAGCCATCTGATTCTCTGGGACATTATGTGTTCTCCTCATCCAGATGAGTATGAATTCTCTCTATATAGCAGTTCCTCAAAGTGTCCCTTGCACCTTTCCGTGTTTTTTGTCCGTTCTCCTATTAGCTCTCCCTCCCCTTTTAATATACCTCGATGATGGCGTATATCCTACCCTTCTCACCTTAATAACCTGGTCAAAGTTGCGATATTCTTTACTTTCAATTTTTTCTTCTAGTACTGCCATTTTCTTCTCGTCGTGTTGACTTATCCTCATCCTGCATTAATGCTTACACTGCTTTCTTGCTTGTTTGTACTGGTCTATGTTTTCCAATATTTTGTGTGTTATCATTTATCATAGCTTCCCTGGCCCACCCCCCCTTCCTCACTGCTTACTCACACTCTGCTTCCATCCAAGTTTTATCTTTTTCTATTCTCCTTGGTAATTTGCTTGGTAATATTATATTTGTCTGCTGTATCGATTTCAATATTTTCCCATTTGAGCTCGTTTGTAGCATAACTCTCTAGTTCTTCAGTCACACTAATTTTCTTTGACAAGTTGTTCAGAGCCCGCACCTCTCCCCTGTACTTACTATTTCTTCTGCTTCTGTAGCTCCGTTTCCTTCTTCTTGTATTTTAGCCCGCAAGTAGTAAGTAGTGGTCTGAATCCAAGGACTATATACAGACTTTGGTCTGTATCGGCATACGATGAATTTTAAACAATTACGTGTAAAGTTCATAAGTAAATCTTCTTAATAAGCAGATAATAGATCAAAATTAAATATGAATACACAACATGGAATAGCAAAAAAGTAATAATTATGAAATTTTAAATAATGAAATAAAATTAAATATTATTAAGAAACAACAAAACATAATTAATAGGATAAATTGTAGTTCAAACGCGGACAAATCACCACTAGCAAATTCATCGAGTTTATCAAATGCTTTTTCGAGATATTCCTCAATTACGATGTTAAACCCCTTAAAATTATAGTTCTTATACAGAAGATTAACACAATTCCACAATATTATATATATTAGATAGATCCATCCGCACATGAATCTAGCTATGATCATCTTTTCCACTTTCTAATTTGAGGCCTTTTGGCACTTCTTCATTATTACATTTTCATATGCAAAATTATATTCGATTCGTAAATGATTACCCTTCTCTTTTACTACTCTACTACGCGCCCTTATGGCTGAATCTGCATATACTATGCCCTAAAACTCAAAAATTAAATAAAAGAAGTATAATTGTAACGCACTTATATATGTCCCCGGCAAATTGAGTAATGATATAATTATTTATATTTGTTTCAGGTATCGATAACATAGATTATTCTAATTATCCAAACAAGGAATTTCAATACAAATGGCTGGAAGAATATTTGATAACTAAAAATGGCACTGTCAATCAGAATGACATACATACGATATATGTTCAAGTAAATCAGTTTGCCTTGGCTTCACACCTACTGTGGGGCATATGGGCGTTAATCCAAGCAGAACATTCATATATTGATTTTGATTTTATAGAGTAAGTTTATTTTATACATTTTTTAAACATTTAAATTATTAACTTAATGTATTATACAATTCTATATAATAATGTATTATACAATTCTATATAATAACTGGCTATCGACCTTCGGGCCCTTCTGCCGTGTGTTGGTGTATGTGAGTGGAGACTTGCTACTTCAGAAAATCGTCCCCGAGTTTTCTAAAGTGTCGCTAATTGTATCCCAATGACAACTATATATATTTGTTCAGGGGTACGCTTTTTGAGTGGTCGCTATTGTTATAGCCAGGAATGGCCAACTTTTGTGTATGTAAGACCTACTTTTTATCTTAAAAATGTGTCACGCTTTTATTCCAAATGGTGTTTTTTGACTTTATGAAAGGTAATCACCATTTTTGACAGAACCAAATGCTTGCCAGTAGTATGGTTTTATATTTATATTTCAGTTAATCGGTATAGAAGGCATGATAATAGTGATTGCGCAAAAATCGTGTTGTTTGTGCTTTGTATATGAAAATAATAAGTAATAAATTCTTTATTCCTTTGTTTCAATACAACTTCAATTATTGAATTGAATTTGTTATGAATCATCAAAAGTCATTCCATATGTCTTCAAGTACCTCCGATACTGTTTATGTCTAGTATTCTCAGCCAACTGTTTCTTATTAATAGCCTCCTTCTCATTCTTCCACTCATAAAAATGATAATTTTTCCACAACTTATACAAGTAATCATTCACCATGCTATCGAATTGATACCGGCCCATTTTCAAAAACTTCCTGAGTAGTTAACGTTTATACTTTTAACGTTGGAAAAGCTTTATAAATGATGATCATGGGGGTGCGTGTATTAGGAGGTGCTGAGGATGGGTCGTCGTGGTGGGCAGAACCAAGGTGTGGTTGTTGGCGTATGCAGTGACGTAGTGTTGGTTTGAGCTGGCTGGAGATTTTGGAAAGAACGGGAAGATACATGGACAGGAGGGGGATAGTGGTGAATGTGGAAAAGATCAAATGGATGATGGTTAGGATTAGGGGTACGAGGGGTAGAGTGTTGAAAGTTGAAATGGAAGGGAAGAATGATTGAGTGAGCAAATGGCTTTAAATATTTGGTCTTTTGATTTGACTGTGGAGGAGGGTTTAGGATGGATGTGGAGTGTATGCACGGAAACGAGAATGGCTTGGGGATAGCAGGTAGAAAATAAGAGAGTTTGTATGGCGGTAACCTCGTAATGGCGTGTGTAAAACCTATACTGTGGTATGGAGTGGAAGTGTGGGGATTGCGTGAGTGGGATGTAATAAACCGGATAAGCATGTGGTGGAAGTCGTGTGCGATGGTTGTGAAATTTGAAGAAAAATTGCAGGATTTGTAGATTGAGCTATAGGAGTAAGACGGAGAGTGGATAAAGGCAGGATGTATGAAAGAGTGGGTGTGTCTGAGGTGTGGGTAGAGAAGAAGCCGACAGAAAGGGGAAGCATAGGAACTGAGGTAAGGGAGAGATTGAAGGATATTGAGTGGCAAGAAAAGCAGGAGATCATACAACCCCGGCTACGTTGAGTGGCAAGCGCGGGGGAAACATCCGCAATATCTAGCCAGGGGAGAGAGGAGGAGGGAGAACAAGAGAGGGAGAGGAAGGGAAGTGTAGATGGGGCTAGAGTACAACTGCGTGTGCGCTGAATAGTAGGGAGAGCGACACGTGGTGGCATATTAGGAAATAATGTGAAGGAGTGAAAGCATAGCGGGTTGAAGATTGCAGAAACGTGAATTCATGGTTAGGAGAGGACGGGATAGGCATGAAAATTTGCAGTAGTAAATTGGCGAGGGCAGAGGGGGTCTAGTGTAGAGAAAGAAGGCATATAAGCAAATATGTATTTTATTTTTGTTTGTAATTTATGTTTTTATTATTTATTGGGGAAATATTGTAGAAGGGATGAATTTTTATGTGGGTATGCCAAATAAAGGTCTTTTTTACTACAAAGTTCATTCAAAAACCCACCTATAGAAATAAAAGTAAAAATATGTAAATAATAAACTACTTAATTTATTTTGTTTTAGGTATGCGTCTATAAGATTTAACGAATATTACTCCAGGAAGGATGAGTTCTTATCGCTCCAGTTACCAAGTTGATATTTTACCTAAACGATTAGTTTTTATTTAATGTTTTAAATATAGTTTATCGTTATTTTAATTACATGTTAAAATCTATTATATCTTTATTGACTTTTAAATAAATTCTATTTAATTTAAACATATTGATTATTTAGTTAATTATTATGTTACCATTAGAGTATATAAGGTTATTTATTATACACGGTGACTATAAAATGGCGAATTGACTTTTCACTACGTTGTAGGAGAACGTTCATAGTCTAGGAAAAATTAATTGTCCTAATTATTTAGTAATGACCAAATTTTGGCAACATGATGCTGTGGATAGTTTACGTGCACTTAACTTTATTATGCAACTATCTTAATGTTAAAGTTATCTTCGATACCGGTTTGTAATAAAACATTGATTCTTTTCACAGACAGTTTACAGACAAAAAAAGATATTGTAAATTAACATGGAAAGGAAATCAAATAAAGTAAACGCAAACTCTTTATAGCCTTCAAGAAAACAATTAAGTTGAATAATCAACATGGTCATATTTTGGTAAGTTGTGGGTTTAGATTTTTTACTATTTGCATACTCTATAAACGTATCCCTAAAACCTACTGAAAAGGAAATGCACCATTTTATACTCACCGTGTAACTAGAGCGGATCCAGCTCAACTGATACGAGGTGCAGTATTATACAAAAATAGCAATATATTCCCTCCACACTTAACATATTACAATATTCCCTCTCTTAAATGACCAAAACCATAACTCCACATAATCTCAAATACCAGAACACGTTAACTTTCTTTCCCACCCCAGCCTTTTGTAGATTCCTATCCTTTCTTAACCATTCCCTCACCTTTCTGCACTTCCCCAGCCACTCTAATTTTTCCTCCCTGCTTCACCCTCCACTGGTTATGTTGTTGCACTTGCCACTCCAAATAACCAGGGTTATTATAGGAGCTCTCAGTCATTTTAACCTACCTTTCTTCCCAGTTAACATCCTTCATTATCTCCCTGACCTCAGTTCCTACACTTTCCATTCCTTAGTGTTTTTTTCTACCCACACCTTAGACATACCCACTCCTTCATACATCTCTACGTCCTACTGTTACATCTCATCCATACCTCCCGTCTCTTTTTTCCAAATTCCTGCAATTTATCCTCGAACTTCACAGTGTTACTCCAGAAGGTAAATTCGAATTTTCCCGCATTTTGGATTGAACTATTTTTATATTTAAAAATAGCTAATCCCTACTACATTCGATCTCCCGCGCGCATACTGTTCTCCACTTTCTCCTACCCTTTACGTATTATTTTTATACCAAATGTTAACCGTCCTGCCCGCATTTGCCGTTTATTTTATTATACCAATTAAGTATTATTTCCTGACTATTTTATATATTTCATAACGTTTACTTTAATTTTATTTAAATAAAATCCGTCTAAGTTAATTTTTATTTTGCATTATTTACTAGATTACCGTCCGCTTTATTAAGCGGTGGCGCTCGAGGCATTGTAAAATACACATTTACACACAGCATAAAGAAATTCTAATAACCCTTCTTCACGGAGTTATCCGTGCAATATTATTGTACGACCGAACAAAAAGTTAAAAATATCGTTATAGAAAAACCGACACCCGAGCAACTTTAGCAAGGTGATCGTTAAATGCTTATGATTCGTTCTTTACGGGAGCACCGTCATAGGCGTCGATCTTTCGAGTCCTAGTACTTTTCAGAAATCAGCCTTCTCTTCTCTTCTTGCTACCTTCCCGAAATCCCCACACTTCCACTCCATACTACAATATTAGCTTCACACATACATCCCAGATCTTACACGCTATTACTAGGTTATCACCTCTCTTATTCTCCCTTCGCTATCCCTTAACCATGTCTGTGTGGTTACACACACTTAACCTAGTAATAGAGGGTAAGATCTGGAATGCGTGTATGAAGCCAATATTGTTGAACTGGAAATGTGGGGATTGTTAGAATGATGAATGATGGACGCCTATGCTCCTGCAGGAAACGAATTACATTGGTGCGGGAAAAAATTCAAAAAATTAAAAAAAGTTAAAGTCAAAAATTTTAAGTCAAAAAAAGTTGAAAAATTAAGAAAGCACGAAAAGTTGAAAATATTATACAAAATAAAATAGGTCATGTAATTCGGAAACTCGTGTGGTGCCCACACCACATATTTTTTAGTTACAGTTATTACAGCTTATATATATATACAACCCCGAAAACGGTTACTTGGAACGTTGCGGAAGCCTTGACCCATAGAAAACTATTATAATCTATTGTACCCTTCTTTTGGAAAGGTAACGTTTCAACATGTTGATATTGGGACGCACTCCTAGAACCAGACATTCTAAAGCGATGCCTTAAAATTTAACTACGAACAGAATAGCCATGTTGTCGGCAAGCTGTTATAAATAGCATATTTTTGAGTCTAGTTGCCCTAATGCATCTGTAACTAGGCGTATCATATCAATGCTTAGTTATCTCATTTAGCATTACTTTTATTTCCATTAATTTCTACCTACAATTTATAAATAAAGGCATGTAACTTTATGTCTATAGAGCAAGGTATAACTTTAGCCAGTCTCAGTTAGAAAATATTCTACACCTGGTACCATTGCAGCAATTTTACACTTTCGACCAACACTTCTATTAGCTGGGGCTGTATCATACAGTTGCACTTTTTAACTTCAAAACATTTAACAAGTTAACTTTAACTTACCAAGTTTTATCAAGTTGGTCCAGGAATTTTTTTTGTATGTGTTACCTTCCTTGAAAATTCCAAATACGCCTTCTTACAAGAATAGTAGTTACTGTATTTGTTAAAATTTGTAACTCGCCATGGATCTTTAGGTCTCTGCTTTGTGTTAGTATATATGTATATGTGAGTGTTAAGATCTATGTTTTTTTTTATTATAGAGCTACTTAAAAGAATCATCCTCGAGTTTTCTAAAGAAATAAGACTTTAGATTTGTGGGTATTATTTTGAACTAACATTTGTACTACATCAGTAGGATTAATTATACAAATAACTAAATTAAATCTTGTTTATTTAATAAAGTACAAATTTAAAGAGAAATTATTGTTGCTTAATTATTCTCTACGTTCGCAATGTAATAACTGTTATATTTCCAATTAAATTAAATAAATAAAGAATACAAAAATGCAACACTATTACGTTTTCCAGAAATTTGGATTCTGTATCAGCCTCCGCTCAAAGTTGTTGTACCAGCTCTGGATTGTTGACAATGGCACATAAGTAGCACCTGGATTAGCAATCATTTGTGATTGAGTTGTACTAAAGCTAAGCACATAGTTCATAAAATTATCTAACATTTTCTGAGCAAATGAAACATAATTATTTCCATTCACTTGAGGTATATCTTGCAAATTAGACAAGGGCTCTGAAAATAACATTATTAGTTAATTTTAAGTCCTATGTGGGAAGTGCGGATGAGATAGGGAGTAGGGTAGAGAGTGGATAGAGGAAGGATGTATGAAAGAGTGGGTATGTGTGAGGTGTAAGTGGATAAAAAGCTGAGTGGAATGGGATGTTTAGGAACTGAGGTCAGGGATAGAAGGAGGGATATTGACTGACAAGAAAGAGAGGACTGAGAGCTCCTACAACCCTGGTTATGTGAAGTGGCGCTAGTGTTACCCTACACTTGCCACTCCCCCGAGATGCGATTCGGAAGAGAGAGGAAGGAGAATATGGATGTGATAAGGATACATGTGTGTACTGTGTAGTAAGATGAGGTAGCACCTCACCAACGAACGTGAAGGAGTCAAAGAAGAGTGGCTGAGGATTGGAAAGGTAAGTGAATGGTTAAGAGAGGATGAGAAGGCGTGGAAATTTGCAAAGGCTAGCGTGGGAGAGGAAGTGGGCGAGGGTACAGAGGATGTGATGCAAGGGAAGAGGGTTACATTTCAGTTGAATTCTATATTATGTCGAGTCGTTTTTCTTGTGTGGTTATGCCAAATTAAGTTTCTTTTGAAGAATGCAAAAGAAATCAGACAGAATCGGACAAGATGTATCAAGGTATATGGTGGAGTAAAGACATAACGAAAAAGATAATGTAACATATACAAAATACAACTTATCTGGGGCCTATTCTGTAAGTTCAGACCGGTCTTGTAAAAAAACAGACTGGTTTGTTACCCATGGAAACCAAATAAACAAATGTTTCCGCGTTGGTATACCCCACGCTTCACAAACGCTAGTGCAATACTAGCTTTTGTCAAATGTGAACAGCACAAAACATGCCAGAAATGCACCTTACATGTTAAAAATAGGCAACAGCGAAATCGCGACGGTGGAGACTCCGCGGAAGATTGGTCACTGCCTGAACTAAAAAATGGAGGGGAGGCGCGGGAATACTTCCCATATTTTGCATTTAAATTTTGTAATAAATTATTTCGTTTATTTAAGTACACACGTTTTCAGTTGACATTTGTTGACCATAACCTGTCTCTTTGTATTGTATAGCGATATTGTGCATTATGAGTGTAAACATCGGCACTGCGGTACATACATGTAAATATCCTAATTGTGTAGTGATACTGCAGTTTTGTGTACTTTTATATATTGTAAAACATAATAATTTTAAACGTGTATAATTTAAACGTTAATAAATGATTTGTTAGTGTTTAATTTATACATATGTTTTACAATATATAAAAGTACACGAAACTGCAGCATCACTACACAATTAGAATATTTACAAGTATGTACCGCAGTGCCGATGTTTACACTCATAATCACAGAGCATTATATGACTCATAATGCACAATATCGCTATACAATACAAAGGGACAGGTTATGGTCAACAAATGTCAACTGAAAACGTGTGATTACAGATAGAACTAATAGCGACAAGCGGGGAGAAAATGAACCATTTCTGTCTCCCCGCACCCCACCAACCTGTTGCCAATGTGCGGATCTAACCTTCACGCATGCTATGTTATCTCTTATGGGGGCAAAATTGCATTGTCTCTAGTTCCTGTGAGTACCCACTTCAGCGCTGGTGTCGCACATGTCGCAGTGTTGGTTTGCTTCTCGGCTATGTTTACTTATTTTGTCGGTAATGTCTGTCAGTTGCTGTCGGCGCTGTCATTTAACATATACATTGTCTATGGTCAGTTCATCACGTTTGTGTCAGTGAAGTAGTTAACTTGTTCTGTACTGCTATTTGTTCATTCTTGCTAATCAATTTTGTTATTACAATACAAAAATGGTGCGGAAGTGTATTGTACGAAGTTGTACGTATAGAGAAAAAAAATCCGTAAATTAAAGTATCTTCAAAAATAAATACCTTATAATTGCTTTATATACAGTGTATTATTTCTATTAACCTTCCTACTAAACCAGAAATAATTGTATTATTATTATATTTATTTTAATTGTTGATAATTATAAATTTACAAACACTTTTTTCTAATGGAAAACCAATAAATGTGGAGATCTTTTATTGGTTTTTCATTAGCAAAACTAATACGTGTTTGCGACTTAATAATTATCAATAAATAAATATAATAATAATATAATTATTTCTATTATATAAGTAAACCAATTTATATATAATTTAAAAACCGCGCCAATCGCGACACTAGCGCTGAAGTGGGTACTCACAGGAACCAATACTACCTTCATCTCTCTTAACATTAGAGTGACACATCTATAGTATTCATCTATGCCTTCACGCCCGTGGTGAACAGTGACAGGATAATAACCTATTTCACTATTTTAACATCGCTCTTGACAAACTTGAGACACTTGACCTCTAAGGCAGTGTTACACAATAGTTCACGGAGCCTGGGGCATACCAATGATGAAACAGTTGTTTATAGAGACCAGTCTGCTTTTCTACAAGACCAGTCTGACCAAATACAATAACAAAATAGACTCCCTGGTATGGGCAGGTGAGAGGGATGGCAGATCACCTGTTTCTCAGTCTAAACTATAATCTTCAACAGTGCAAAACAGTAGGCATAGTCCAATTGATATTGCCACATTGCCATAGACTGGCATGTTTCTTAAAAAAAGAAATACCATATCCAATAATAATTATGTTCCATATTCACCTATTGAAATTCCTATTTGGGCACTGTGACAAATTGCCTGTTGTCCAAATGTTGACATATTGTTACAATCTCCCATTTCATGTAGTTTCTTTAGGCTGGATATTTTGTATATTGCTGATGGTTTTTGGTTTGTTATTATCCCTAGTAGTTGCCAATTTGGTGGTGCATTTGAATCAGGCCAGCTGAAATATACTGTATTTGTGTGTTAATAATTGTACTCAATTATAGACATAGAAAATATAAATTCGCGCATTTGTAGTACGTTGTGGGATCAATATTGTTAATTTGGCATCAGTGTGGCCAGTTTATATACACCTACAATTTAATATCCACCTATGTTATGTTACTAAATTCTCTCTTTGCATTATATAAATTCTATGTGAAATGCCCATTCTCCAACAGGAAATAATTTTAGTTTAAATTATAAAAATAGGCTTAATTAATGTATTAAATAGTTTGAATTATATACAGTTGTGATAAAACATTGTAGTGCATAGTTCAGGTCACTTGAAATGGTGAATAGGCTGTCAGATTCCTGTCTTGCACACCTATGTTCATATAGTAATGTCCGACCGAAGCCGAAACAAAATTTTGCTTGTTACTTTCCGAATACATCAGTGATGTAAAGGAAGGTATTATTTATTTGTTCACGTGTTCAAACTATGATTGTGGAAATATACTATAACTTTTCGGGAAAAAACTACACCAGAAGGAAGGTGTTGTTGCCGTGTTGCATTTAGCAAAAAAATCAATTTTCGTTACGTTTTATGTCTAAAATAGACGAAATAAACCTGATTTTTGCGATGTCGGTGCGTGGTATGTATGTCAGTATGTTTGTCTGTCTGTCTGTGAACAAAATTCCGGGACAACGGCACAACAAATTGCGACCAAATCTAGCAAATATCTGCGGACACTACCCGAGACGATCCAGTGAAAATTTGAGCACAATCAGTTCACTAACGGCGAAGGAATCACAATGAAAACGGCACGACAGATCGCGACCAAATCAACATGGAAATCGGATGAGAGCCCGCACCCGGCGACTCTGTGAAAAATTGAGCAAAATCGGTTCACTAAAACAGAAGATTTCCCAATAATAGCGATTTCCTATTGCACATATGGCAAATAATGAATAATATACGTGACGTCAGCGGGCGTGGCGTAAATCAAGCGCGGAAATAGCGAAAATGGTCGCATGTTAAATGTGGTAAGGTTATGAAAATATACATTAATAATTACATGTAAAATGTAAAATGTCAGAATGCCAAAATGTTAAAAAGTGTCAAAAATGTCACAGAAAGTAAAAAAAGTCAAATATGACAAAAAAATGTAGAAAAGTCAAAAATATGTCAAAAATATCAAAAAAGCCAAAAAAGTCACAAAAAATTAGTCATAAAAGAAAAAACAGTAAAAATGTCATAAAAGTCAAAAAAAGTCAAAAAATTTAAAAAACCGAAAAATGTAATTCAGAATGTGTTTGTAATATAAATTATGCTGGTAATTCAAATATATCATGAAATCATTCGAAAATAGAAAAAACGCAAAGCTGTATTTTGTTAATCGGGAAAAAAAAATCGAATGTTATATACGTTTTATGAGTAATATAGTGGAAATGGGCTATTTTTGTATATATGTATGTCTATCTGTGTGTGTGTGTGTGCAAAAATAATGTGGAAAAACGTATCGATAAAATTGATCCACGGACAGAGAAACAAAGTAGATAAAATTATTTCCTGACTGCCATACGTAAATCGCGCGGGTAATTATCGAAAATGGACGCATGATAAATGTAGTAAGGTGTATATATAAAACGTATAAAACTGAATTTCGCACAGATTAATCTACATGGAATGAATAATTTAAAAAAATAAAATGAAAAGGACGAAATAAGTCTGAATACACGAAATGAGACAAATAAAGACAAACTAAGACAGAGCAAGACAAAAGGCGACAAACTACTGACTACTAAGACGAAATGTGATAAACTGAGACAAATTAAGAGTAAATAAAGACAAAAGAAAGAGAAAATAAGACAACTTAGGATAAAATGGGATAAAATGAGGCAAACTCGAGACAAAATGGAACAAAATGAGAGTAGTAAAGACAAACTAAAGATAAATTAAATTTTGATTTGATTTACAAATTGACGTTTGTTTACGTTTCATGGCTAATATTGACGAAATTGATATTTGGAAAATGTCTGTATGTGTATCTATGAACAAAATTTCAGGAAATCGGCTGAATGTATCGCGACCTTATTTGCAAATTAGCTGAAAAAGCACGTGGGGCAATCTGATAAAAAGCATGATCGGTCCACAAACAGAGAAAAAAACTTGTATTAGCGGGGAATTCGCGAAAATGTCGCATGTTAAATGTAGTAATTTATAAAACATTTACAATTTAATTACGCACACATTAATTTAAAATGAATGAATAATTAAACAAATGAAAATGACGAAATAAGATGAAATAAGACAAAGTAAGAAAACATGAGGCAAAAGAGAGCAATATGAGGCAAACTAAGACATAATGCGACAAAGTCAGACGAAAAGTGACAAATAAAGACTAAATAAAGAAAAAATAACACAAAATGCGACAAACGAAAATGATATAAATAAAGACAAGAAAGAGACAAAAAAAAACAGAAGAAAGATAAAGCCAAAACAAGACAAAATTAGACCAAATAGGCAAACAAAACTTGATTTAACAAATAATGATTAAATAAAGACACAAAAAAGACAAATTAAAGTAAACTGAGACAAAGTGGGGCAGAATGAGGCAAAATGAGAAAAATTGAGACAAAATCAGGCTAAATAAAGCAAGAAGAGGCAAACAAATGTAAATACATACAAACTAATTTACAACAAAAGAATAATTAAACAGATGTAAATGAAAAGGACGAAATCACACAAATTAAGATATGGGGCAAATAGGAACAAAATGAGGGAAATTAAAACACAATGAGATTAACTGGCACGAAATGAGACAAATAAAGACTAACTAAAAATAAAACAAGACAAAATACGATAAACTGAGACGAAATGATACAAAGACTATACAAGACAAATGAGGCCTCATTTGAGAAATATAGACAAATTAAGCATAATGAGATAAAATGGGGCTAAATGAAACATGTGAGACCAAATAAGACAAAATTAGACAAAGAGGCAAAATTAGGCTAAATGAGGCAAGCTGAAGCACAATGAGACAAATTAACACAAATTATGACAAAATAAAGAAAAATTAAAATAAAATAGGACAAAATCAAATAACAACAACGACAACAGAATCGAATTGAACCAAGTCCGACGATTTGGTTGGATTAAATCTAATCAAATTTTTGAGAAATATCTTAAATTTTTATTTAATTTTAATAATTTAATTCGAAAAGTCGTGTGGTGCGGTGCCCACACCAAATATATTACTTTCCGAATACTGCACTTCTGTATAATAGATGAAATGAGACAAATAAAGATATAGGAGACAATAGATAAGGCAGATGAAAGACTAGATAAGACAAATGAAGACAAAATAAGAAAACCTAAGGTAAAATTTGACAAAATAGAGCAAAATTATATAAAATCAAGTAAAACTAGGCAAATTGCGAGTTTATTTAATATTATTATTTAATTTAACGGGCAGAAAGACCACGGGTCGGTAGCCCTTAGCAACAATTACCCAATATGTAAACAATGTACACTTTACTTTGTATTCTGTATTTTTTATATTTTGTTGATAATAAAGATTTATGTATATATATATTTAATTTAAATACTGTTGCGGATAGGGGGTGTAAACTCTAAGAGCTATGAGGTATCGGTGTTATTCATATAAAATGGGTATCTACCCGCAACATGTTACTTACTTACTATTACTAGACTTACCCGGGCAACGTCATGGTCGAGTTACTCTACTCGGTCAGGCAGACGAAGAAGCAAGAGCGAGTTTTTGCCTGGAGCACCGGTATTTATGCATAACTCGAGCATAGTATGCCCGATGGGGTGAACGGGAGCGCAGTTGCCACATACTTATTTGCTTCTCAAATTAATTTACAACGAAAGAATAATTAAACAAATGAAAATTAAAAGGACGAAATAAGACAAATTAAGAAAACATGAGGCAAAATGGAGCACAATGAGACAAAATAGAGCACAATGAGGAAAACTTAGACAAATAAAGACTAAAGAATGACAACAAAATGCGACAAACTGAAACGAAATGAGACATGATACAAATAAAGATAGAGAAAGGCAAAAGAAAGACTAAAAACAAATTAGGACAAAATGAGGTCAAATTAGGTAAATGCGGCCTAATAGTCTTAAGACTAAATAGAGACAAAATAAGATAAATTAAAATAAAATCAAATAACAACGAATCGAAGAAAACTAAATTGATTCAAATCAAATCAAATTTTTGAGAAATATCTTCACTTAATTTAATTTGAATTAATTCATTTGGAAAGTCGTGTGGTGTCCACATCAGATATTTTATTTTCTCAATACAGCACTGCTGCATAAGGAATTTGATACCGTAAAAAGCAAAATCAGTCCACAAACAGAGAAAAAAACTTGATAAAACCATTTCCTATAGCGCATATAACACGTGACCGCTCCAAAAAAAATTAACGCGCGGCGCAGTCGACAAGTAATGTCATAAATCATGTGCTAAAAGGCACCTTACACGGTCAATAATACTGTCAATCCTAGTACTGTCAATAATTTGCTTCAATCCTCCTTTTATATTTATCAAGTAATCAATTATCCGGATAAAGATCAGTATTCTCTTCATTATATCATTAAAATACCTTACACAATTAGTAATACTGGCAATATTTTGGAATAATGAACATTTTAAACATATTATCGTAGAGTAATACTGTCATTATTCTAAAATATTGACAGTAATATTGATCATGTAAGGTGCCTTACAAATCCGCGGGGAATGAGCGAAACTGGTCAATGTTAAATGTAATAAGGTAATGAAAAAAATAAGAAAATGAGGTCAACTGAGATAATATGAGATAAAATAAGACAATATAGGATGAAAAGAAATGAAATAAGACAACTTAAGACAAAACGAGTATAAATAAGGTTAAATGAAGCAATATGTGGCTAAATGAGGCAAAATAAGATAAAATAAGATGACAAAACAAAATAAGACTAATAAGATAAAATTAGGCAAAGCATGGTAAAATGAGACAAATTAAGACAACTTAATACAAAATAAAAGATAAAATAAAGACAGAATAATAGCAAAGTTAAGGCAAAATAGTGGTAATTAATATAAATCAAGATAAAATACAATACAATAAAATAACAACAAATCAAACTGAACCAAATCAAAACAAGTCCAACCAAATTGAATGAAATCAAATCAAATCATTGAGAAATATCTAAATTTTGATTTGATTTTAATCAATTAATTCAGAAAGTCATGTTGAGCCCACACCAGATATTATGACTTCTTAATTATTATTAGAAAAATCACATGAAATATACCTTCATCATCTTTGTTCAAAGAAAATGAATGCAGTTTAGTCCAAGACTTAAACTATGACCAAACCACAAATTTAGCCCAAAACTGCAACAATACATTCAGTTGGTAGTATTGTATTAATTCAACAATGAATGTGGGAAGGACAGGGGTGCAATTCTTGCAACCACTTGTTTCAAATTTATTCTTTTAACTGTCAAAGTTGCTAGGCAAAATGCAGACAATTCTTGACATAAGCTCATAAAATTATGTAATTTACTATCCTAAAAACATGCTAATAAACCAAAATTCCATCATTGAATTAACACAAATTGTGAATTGACCATACCTTTTTGAACAACTCGGACAGATAAATGTATACATTTGAAACGAGTAGTTTCACAACCCCAGGTGTCTAAAATCCAATCAAACAATGCCTATTTATGATATCAAGTGACTTGGACTAAGCACTACATATTTTTTGTAATTTTGATTTTATTCAATCAATGCTATAATTAATTTCTGTATCTGTCCACCTGTCCTTTATTAGCACTATTGTGTGTGTGAACACAAGTCATAAATTGCACAGGAATCATGGCTATTAGATGGTTGCATAATAAATGTCCAGACATTTTATTGTGCAAGAAATTACATAGAAACATTTATAGTGCCAGGCAGCTATTATTTACTTATTTAAGCCTATACCTAGTGTAAATATAGGGGTCAGGCAACTTGATATGAATTAGTTTATTAGAAATGATTTGTATTGGAAATTTGCTAGTCCTTTCTAACTGTATTAAAAAAAAAACACTTTACCTTGTCCACCTAACCCTTCTGGAAATGGTACCGATCCAGTTAAAAACAAGACTATGTGATTAATATTATCTGCATCACTTATATTGGTGAGAAATTGTGTTTCACTTATCTGCTGGAACTCAGTTTGAACCTACAACAAACAATTTTATTTGTATAATGTGTGTACAATTACATTAGGTACTAAAGCACAACTAATTTGAATTATATGTTAATAATGTTAGCATATTTACCAATCTACCCGAGACAATAAGTCCAAACATTGCCATTTTAGCTAATATTCTTGAACTGTTTTATACTTATCAACAATGTGTGTTCGAATTTTGATTGTTCTAGAATACTTTGACAGTAATTTTATAGGTTATACTTCGTAATGTTGGTACTGTATAAAGCATGATACAAACTAATGTAGCTACATAGCACAGGGGCGTAGTTGTATGAAATATAAATTTCAATATCGACTGTACATTTAAGCCCAAATTCCAACTGTCTATGCGATTCCGTTGCTGCATTAGCCAATTAGAGACTTGGTATGGATCAGCTGTTTTTGCTTCTCTGTCTATTATTGGCTAACGCATTAACACTGTTGGAAAATGTCAGATATGGAATCTGGACTAAACGCGTACTCTACAATTAGAACCCACTTTCGAGACGAGTGTGTGTGTCGCACCGTATTATATTTTCTTTAATCGAACCACAGTTTTAATTCCGTACTGCACGAAATATTATATTATAGTGTGTTATATCCTTTTATTGATAAATAATGGACAACCATAATCATCTGTGTTTTCTATTTTATATATCAACAATTTAAAAAATTTGTCATGTTTATGAATAACAATTGTGTACAATGCAATTTATAAACGCACATATAATATTTTAATTGTTACATGTTGGCAACCCGCGTCCTGAAATTATTCATGCATCCATGTCTTCTGCGTGTAATGAAGTTAGTAATGTGTGTTTGTTCTTAAGGGAAGGTGCTCGGAGGCTTTCCTCTCTCAATTAAATCCAAGTTGTCTCCAACGAGGTTCGATTCGACGAAATGATGGTAAATGGACTTAATGTAACTTAAATGCACATATTTATACTTTTGCAGCAAGTGTTGTAACATATATCTGACGATTTAATGATTTGTTTTTATGTATCTTATTTTGTTGCTTTATTGTTATTTCTGTGGTATTGGATGTCAATCCTAAAACGAAATGACTTAATTGATGGGTAAAAGCCGGAACGGATGTGCGACGCAAATGCGGCACCCCCCAATGCAAAAAATCGATATTTGTCAGGGGGTTTAAAAACACGATTTATGACCCTGAAAATGTTTGTTTTTATGCAGAATACTTTTATAAATAGTATGCAACTTTTTGCATAGTACAAATAGAAATAAATACGAGAGAATTAGTACTCAATAAGATTTATGATTATATCAAACCAGTTTATAAATAAATAACAATATTGCTAGATATGCTTGGAGTGTTTAGAAAAATTAATGGTACACATATTCACATGCTTTATATGGCACCAAACTTCACTATCTAGAACAAATAGTACATATTAGAACCCTTCAAACCACAATAAAGTAGACACATTTATCATAAGATATAAATGGTTCATGTAACATAACTCAGCGCTGTCACAGGGGTTTATGAGTCTGGGCACTAATAAGTTTGGGAGCCATATATTTTATAGTAAAAAATGGTAATTTATTATTTCCTATATATTAGAGCCATGTTTTGAAGCTGATTAACTTGTCATTTATATTTATTGTTCTGTCATTATAAGAGTGGGTTTGAATTCCTGTCCTGTGTAAACACTTAGGCCACAGAACAGTCTCATTGTGATACCTCCCTTTAAGGCTGCTCATTCAATCAATTCTGCTCTGCAGTTTCTAGTTCTTTGTTGCACTTTCTACATATTGGGCTGTCTGCCAGACCCATTGTGTTCAGGTGTTTCTTGAACTGACAGTGGCCAGTTAGGTCAAGGGTGGTGTCTTTTTATAATTTTACTCATAATTTAATTGTTGTCATATTAAAGTATTTTGAATTAATTGTAAATCTTTAAGCAATGTTTTTTATTTTGTAATTTAAACAATCATCTCCTGGCAGATGAGGAGCTATTCATTTAGTTATTTTGTTAATTATATAGTTATCAATTTTGATCTGAGAGTTATTTAATTTGTTATTTTATATTTGCAAATGTGTATATTTGTTGTTATTATTTCATTGCATGCTGACTGTAGGTATTTAGTGATAGCATACAGTACTACATGTTCTGCTATAAAGTGAGACCCCTGTAAAAGTAAGGCCCTATGCCCAGGCCCAGATTGCTTAAAGGTGCTGACTTACTCCAATAAGAATATTAGTGAATTGTGTTCCGCATTTATCATTTATCTCTTTTATTTGTTAGTTAACAAATTCATTCAAAATATGATGGTACATTTTCACAGCATTGGTAAAATGCGTTAAAATTATTATTTTAATATGTGATGAAGTCTGAAAGCAAACAGTGTGCAAATCCACATTACACCTTTCACAAATAAAATAAATTTTGTGATAAATTTTACATCTACATTTACTTTTATTAATAGTTTTTGTTATAATACATATATAATACAGCATTACCGTAACAAATTTCATCTGACACCATTGAGTGAATCACTAAGTATACAATTGTGACATTTTCATGGAATTTACTATACTAAACTTTCCAAGATTTTACTATAACAGTCTAATGTATCCACAAATAATGGTCACCACCATTTTTTTCCAGCAATTCCATTCAGTAGTTTTCAATTGCATTACCATGCAAGTTGACACTGCCCATGTGTTTATTGTAGCATTTTATTATATTTGGATGTTCGATATTGACCTCTGTTTTTCAGTTATATCTTTTCAGATTAGTTACCTGTTGAAAATGCAAATGGTTACTAATAACAGTGACAACATAATTGTCATTCCATCTAACAAATGATACATTACTATTTTTGTTATATACAACATCATTTGTTCCTCGTGGTTTCTTTGACATGGATTTCATTGTATCTAAAGGATGCTTACCTGTTCTGTTGTCACATACAGTACTACAGCCTAATAATTTGATTGCTTGCGAACACTGGTGCAAGTTTCAACAGGATTAATAAATACAAATAATCAATACACCCTGCATTGTGTATCAATTAAATTGATTGCACTGAATGAGATGGGAAACAAAAATTGATAGAAATATAAGAAAATCTAATTATCTTGCTTATGTAATAATGTTCATATATTTTACCAGATTTTGACTTTTTTTGCAAATACTATGATACATTATTATAAACTTTGCATAGACATGTTTCAACATTACTGGTAATAGTTATTTTGGGTATAAACAATTATTATAGCATTTTGTGTTTATTACAATCTTCCTCAAAGTCTGCCTGACCTTGATTACTGACTTTTGGATATAGGAACCATTTTTTTAACGATCAAAATTGTTGAAGAATTATCTTTAGTGCAACAAATTTATTCCCAAAAGCTTGGTGAAGTATTCTAAATGGCCAAAAGTTATGCAAATGTACTCACAATTTAAAATAGAAAAACGAATGCGAAAACGCACCAGTGTTACAAAATTTATTACACGATTATACATATTATACAAATCCTACATGTTGGAATAAGTCATATTAAAATTAATGAATTCCTGGTAGCTATAGAAGACATCCAACACGAGTTGCAGTTTTGAATCTGTTGATAGACAGTTCTCTCAGTCTTATTGGAAATAGTTTAAATAGCTTTTGCAATTAGAATATAGGGACATTCTGGTTCTTTTGTTGTAATTATGAACTCTTCTAAAGTGAATTTTGCTATACTGCATTTGACATAAATCTAAAATAGCATAATAATGAAAACCTTGCTATGAATATATAGATAATCTGCTGTTATATAACCCACCCATTAGACTGGGTTGCAGATTACTTTCTTAACTTTTTTTTCTATTAGAGGGATCGTTTTGCGACTACAGTTCTTCTTCTAGAAATTCCGCTTCTCGCACAAAGTTAAGATATATCCCTGAGTTTCTCCGCTGTTAGATTAATGCTGCCAAAGCTGGCAAGCCTTTTCTGCCCAAGTTCTGGGCATGTGCACAGTATGTGTTTGGTAGTTTCAATGTCTGATTCACATAGTCTGCAGGCAGTATTGTCCGTTTTGCCTATTTTATTAAGGTGATATTTAACCGGACGATGTTCTGTTAGAATGCATGTGACAATTCTTATCTTGTTTTTATTAGGCATTTGTCTATTTCTTTGCGAGGAGTAGTCAATGATCATGTTGGCTTGCCTTTGTTCTGGGGTGTCTCCAGTTGCTTTTGCTTCCGGTTTTGGATCAGTTGCCTGTAGTGGCCTTGTGTAAGCACGCATGTTATCTCTGGTCCCATAGAGGGAGCCTCAGCCACGCTTTTGGCGAGTACGTAGGCGACTTGGTTTCCCTTAATCTTCTCGTGTTCAGGTACCCATATGAGTGAGTGAGTGTTATTTTTCACTAGCTGCTTAAGGGTTTGTTTACAGTTTCAGATCACTTTGGAGTCATAGCTACAGGTATTTAGCCTCCTTAAAGTAGCCTCGCTGTCTGTAGGAATATAGACTCGTACTCCGGTGAATCGTCGTTCAAGGCAGATTTGTGTGCAACTCTGAAGAGCCATGATATCTACTTGTAGGGTGTAGGCGTTCAGCCCGTTGCGATTTCTGGTACCTTCTACGGTCTTCGATGCGTCTGTGTACCAGATAAGTGGTTATTGTTCCTTAGGTTGTGCTACCTTGGCGGTCAGAAATAACCACTTCAAAAGCCTCATCGAAATAGAATTCAACTGACATCGAATCCATGGGATAGATACTTCTTTCCGACCTGCGACAAGACCTTCACGTGCCCATGAAAAGGCATCTGACGTTCTATCCTTAGTCTGAGAGCACTGAGTAGACCTTTTTCTACTTATTTGTGTAATAGAAGCGGATCTAACATCACTTCCATTGCATCGGTGGAAGTCGTGCTTATCGCTCCTGTAGCGCCCAAACGTACCAGTCTTTGGAGCTGCTGCAGCTTAGTTTTTCTTCCCTTTACCAAACAAGTGTTCCATAGGTGACAATGGGTCTGACAACTGCCAGGTACGTCCATAGTACCATTTTCGGTTTTATCCCCCAAGTCTGCATATCCAAAAAGATTTTTTTCTAATGTGGGTCTTTTTTTAATTCTTCTGTTTATAAAATAAACAATTGTGACCAGTCTAAGGACTAATGAACAATTAGTATGTACTAAATTCTAAATTTCTCTTTATAAGAGTGCCCATCGGTCGTCTCGTACACTCTTCACTTTACCCTGCTTTAGACTATACCAGCTCAAAAGGTTTTACTATTTTGAGTCTTCTTGTTAAACCAGTCCAATTTTTTTATAGCTTCGATATTTCCATGTTGCAGGAGCCACTCCTCATGTCTTTTAGCAATCTTCTTTATTTCATCTTTTATCATCTTTACTCCTACATCTCGGTCGATGTTACTATTTTGAGTATACCAGGGAGCATTGATTATACCTCTTATTATTTTATTTTGAAACGTCTGCATAATTTGAATAGTTGTTCTATTAGCACAGCCCCATAGCTGGGCACCGTAGAACCAGATGGGTTATCATATTTGGCTATAGATTACTAGTTCGGATCAAACGTAGAGAACTATCGCGGCTTACACTGATGACTACGGGGTATAACCGTGGTGAAAAATAGATTGGAATAGGTTGAAAGAAGAATGTTTAACGATGCTAGAAGTATGAGGGAGCACGCTAACGAGAATGGCAGGGAGTGCTGGAGAAAGAATATCAAAATTAAGCCGTATTTGTGGATTTGAAAGCGGTCCATGAATCAGTTCCGAGAGGGACAGGAGTGCTTCCAAAGGCATCTGCAGAATTGGCAAGGCCAATGACGAGGTCTGCACCCACTGCGGCCATGCAATATACGGATCTGGACATACCCTGTTTGAAGTGCCCAGGGTGATATGTTGCTAGAAACAGATTGAACACTTGGACCCAAAAACCATACGCATGAAATGCTTGAGAACGCAGAAGATTGGATGACCATAATAGCTTTTATAAATCAATTCCTGCGTACTAAGGTGCGCGACGAGATAAATAGGCAACACGGCAGATAATTCTAAGAAGATATTGCAGGCTTGAAGTAATGCGCGAGCGGTCCCAGGTCTGGGTGTGGAAAAGAAGTGAGAGCTTAGCTGGTAGGGTGACTCTAGACGTGTCGGAATCCAGAACTTCCCGGAGGAAAATGCCACAGCAAGGCCTCCCGGCCACAACAAAAAGTTAACTGTTGGTGTGCATAAGAAGTGTGGATGACAGAATGGATGAGAAATGTGTATATGGAAATGTGATAAAAGGCAATACTAAATGGGGAGGTATCTGTAAAAATTGGAATGAAGTGTTGAAGAAGGTGCAGGCTGGTAGAGTGGTTGAGGGAAACAAAGTGTAGACGCTAGTGTGGATGATGTGGTACTGATGTCGAAAAGACTGCAGGAGGATGATAGTAAGAGTGGATGTTCTTGCGACAGAAGGATTTGTGATAAATGCGGAAAAAAGGTAGTAGATGCTATTTTGAAATATTATCTTATAACTCGCATTACTTTCTAAATTCTGGAATGTTCAGAAATTCGTGTGCGGTATCACAGAGTAGTTGTTAAGTTTACGTTATCATGGCCTAGATGCTTTGCCCTTCTTCATTGATGACATTGCTTTCGCTACTATATCTGCTGTGATTTTAATAAAAAAATGAATACTCTAAATCAGGGGTGGCCAATTTTTGTGTCCATAAGATTTACTTTTTATCTTGTTGTCATAGGCGTATTTTAAGTATACATACTGTATTTATACATAGTGTTTCAGTAAGGTACACTGTCGCAAGCTATGCGTAGATAAGCATAATATATATTCAAACACACGTATCTACCTAAGCAGTTAAGACATTGCGAGAGAAAAACCAAAATTGGCATTGCGATCGACTTTTTGGCCACCCCTACTCTAAATAATTAGTGAGAATTTTGTCAATATCGGAAATTTACTTTATTCGCGACAAAAAATTAAATAGGCACATGCCAATTAGGTCGGCAAATTGATAGATTGATAGATTTTTTTTTTTCAAAAATGTACCACACAAATTTGTCTATGATTTGCACGATTATAATATTTCATCCATACTTCGTGTAATAAACAAATAATATTGAACGATAAGAATCAAGTACGATATTTACCGATAAGAATAAATATTACAATTAATAAAAATTATATGTCAAACTAGGGATCGGTTGTCAACCGATTGGTTTATGGCCCTCAATCAAAGCACTAGATTAAAGCGATGCAATTGTACGTATGTTATTGAATGCTAAAGTCCTGGTTTCCTAGGAAGAGATCGCTTAAAAGCGGTCGCTTTTGACGTCATTTTTACGTTACAAATATAGTTTTACGTGTATATAATTAAATATGGTTTCACATACCTCAACGTAAAACAAAAAGGTAATGAATTTCAATGTAAAATGGTGAGTTATTCAATTACAAATATAATTTTTGTGATGTGCAAACACGTCAAAAACGGCCGCTTTTACGTTACCGCTTTCTCAGGAAACCTGGAGGGCTGAGCAAAAACCGGAGCGTGTGTACTGATGGTACTGATGTAAAGCCCCCTAGGCTTTACATCAGTACCATTCTTGGTCTTGTTCGTATAATGCCACCGCATTCATATACACACACAAAAAATAATATGTCATAATAGAAACTTTATTGTTTAATTAATTAAACCATATTGATTTTGGATTCTGCAGTGCAGAGCAACGTAATAGTTATGCAGCCGATTGATTATTATAAATTCATGGATATGGATCGACTCAAGCGCGAGCCAAATTCTCTAGTGTGTGCTTTCAACTCCATACGAGCGGCTGAAAAATTTAAAATGAGTCATCCGATCGTAAAATTCCTATACATCATTTTATCATGCCTACAATTTCCGACGCGTAGGTGATGTGACCATGCAATATGGTCCGTATTCCCCATTTTATTTTCTGAATACAGCACGGCTTGTATGAGGAAGGTATTGTTATCGCAAACAAATTCAAATGGTTAATTTTGACTTTACGTTTCATGACTATTGTAGTCGAAATAGACTACTTTTAGAAAATGTCTGTTTGTGTATGTATGTCTCTGTGAACAAAATTGCGGAAAACGGCTTTATGGATCGGAGAATTTGGAAATGTGGAAACATGCTCGGACGATCCCGCGAAAATTGGGGCAAAATCTGACCATCTAAAAGTAACGATTTTTTTAATCTGAAATTTTCATTTGCGTATAGCTTTATAACGGTCATTTTGTACTTTTATAGAAACCATAATCTGTCTATTGATGATTCTGAACAACTTTTATTAAGAAAAGTTAATGGAGGTATTACATATCAACAAGTCAGTTATGGGCGGAATAAATCACGCGGGCGAGTAGCCTACAAAAATGGTTGCTTGTTAAATGTATTGGTTGGTTGTAGGTGGAAATTTAAAAAATAAAAAAATAAATCAAGCACAAACTTATTTAAAACCAATTATTTTTGAAAATTGTTTTTATCGAATATTAATTAGTTCGGAAAGTCGTGTAGTGCACACTCCAGATAGTTTGCTTCCCTGAGATACCAATGGAGGCTTTATTTGGCTACTAGTAGCGAGTATCAGTTATTATACTTTTTAGGCACGTCTTTATTTTAATTATCAAATGTTCCCATTATATTTCTGAGATCGAGTAAAGCCCTGGTTTCCTAAGAAGCGGTGCCGTAAAAGCTGCCTTTCTGTTGTAATTTTTATGCCACGCATCATTCCAGAGAACGGTATACCTCAACATAATGCAAAAGAATGGATTATAGTGAGTAATTGAATTGCATATACTTGGTGTTGTGCAAATGTGTCGAAAATGTCCGCACTTAAAGTACCGAAGTCCTAGTATTGTGTAAATATGTGAAAATTGCTGCTTTTGCGCTACCGACGTCCTAGGAAAGCATAGGTTAAGCGCAAAAGTATAACCATCATGATGTTTCGGCTGCATGTACGTTTATTACGTTTATTTTATATAACTTGATAACCGCCACGAGTGTTTATTTTTCATGTAACTAGTTCTAATGATATTGACAATAATGATAATTTATTAAATTATGAACCGAGGTGTCACGTTGCTATTAAATTCCGTTCTTAGTACTAATATATCATATTTGCTAATAAATAATCTATATTATTATTACTATCGTGATCTTTTTATGTGTCACTCATAGTAATACTGGTAACACAACGGACACCCATAGACAAATACTCGATTACCAGAAAATATCTGAGTCCATATTTGCTTGTGTACGTGTGTGTTTATATGTATGTGACAAAATTGCGAAGAAAGGCTTTAAATATCTATTAACGCTACCAGTTGAGAATGATCCATATCTCAAAAAAAGTACGAATAAATTTGCAATTATATTATATTAACGGAAATTTATACCGTGTTAGGAAAATAATAGTACGCTATGGGTTATATAGAAAACTGGAATATTAAAAGACTCCGCAACATTTATTAACTTCAATTAGAGCAATGTTGTCAATTCATTATATTTTTACACTGAATTAATAAATTAGAACACTTAAACGAAGTAAGTGATTATGAACCAGCTTCAACAAGGGCTAGACCGAGTGAGCAAGCCTATATGTTTCCCTGAATTAACTTTTTAGTTTCGGCATAGAAATCAGTTAAATTAAAGCAGTAGATACTATTTTTAATAATCTATAATTGTTAGATTTGTCGTCATAAAATCTCAACCGGTGCTCGGGCGCACTTGCAGCGATTAATTATCGAAAAGTAGCATATTTTGTATGAATATCGAAACAAATACTTTAATAGGAAATGGATTGTAGACTTGGTCCGGATCATTATCCTGTAAGATCTCCGGACTTCACTCCATTTATTTTTTATTGCTATTGCTATTATTGTGTGCCATACTTTTTACAAATGACGAACAAAAGCAATATCATAATATGAATTATATACCTCATATTAAAATCACTGAAAATTTAGTTTATTCTAGCTAATTCTTATACCACTTGTTGCGCTTGTATTAATGCATTAGAAGTTTTTTTTGAATGTTTTTTTTACATTTTTTGTTAATTTTATTGTTAGAATGAAATTTTGAACTTGAAGGGTGTTTCAGCAGGAATGTCCAATATTTTAGGAGGTGGTAATATTTTATATTTTAAATAAAAAGTTCATAAACATGTGTCTAATTATTAAGGGTTACAGAGATACAGCTGCTTTGATGTTACTCATAAAATGACTAAAATTAAGTGATAAGCACACGCAAATGGCTTATTAATTGCATTCATGATTTATTTAAATGATATTAATAATAATAATAATGGATCTTTATTTAGCTATGTTCGCTATTATTTACAAATTTTACATAAATGATAAATCTCTAATACATGGAAAAATAAAATATAAATAAAAAGTACGTTCGCTTATAATATTAAAAAAAAAATTAATTCTGCTTATGATTAAACAATATAAATAAAAACTTAATTCTGCTTACGATTCAATAAAAATCTAAATTTCTAATATAAACGGACAACCTGGAAAAATAAAAAATTCTGTAACATTTGTTTGACACTTAGAATATCCAATGTTTCCAACATTATATTGATTGATGTATATTTATTGCATTTTAAAATCATTCGCAAGGCCTTGTTTTGTTTTTGCATTTCTTTGATTAAATGCGATTTCATCGTGAACATTAGTATGGGGCAGTAGTCAAAATGTGGTGCGATTATACCTTTATAAATTGTTAATTTGGAAGAAAAAACTTAAATTTTGAATTATTCTATTAAAATATACTTTGGATACTTTGTTAAGCACGTAGTTGCCATGACTTTCAAGTTTTAAATTTCTGTCGATTAGAATTCCTAAATATTTGTATTCTTGCACCACGTCCAATTTGTTACTATCGATGACCACTGAATGTGCAAAACTATCTACGGTGTCATTTTTATACGGTGTATTTAAAATCATTAATTTTGTTTTATTTAATTGATTAGTACATAACCACCAATAGACATAATGCAAGTCCTGATTTATTTTTTCATTCAGTTCATCAAGATTTTTACCAGAAATATATAATAGTGTATCATCAGCAAATAATTGTATTTTACAATGCCTAATTACGTTGACAATGTCGTTCACATATATAAATAGAATGGGCCCTAATACTGATCCTTGTGGAATGCCATGCCTAGTTTGTAGTGGTTGAGAAGTATAGTCCTTATATCTGGTAACTTGTGTCCGATCTATCAAATAGTCACTGAACCATGAATGAACCGTAACTTTAATTCCAATCTTGTCCAGCTTCTGCAGCAGTATTTCTCGATTAATAGTTTCAAAAGCACGTTTGAAATTCAAAAATACTGCAAATACATACTCTATTACTTATGGCCGTTTTCCAGACACTGAAAACGTTCTGTAATGCTGATTCACAGGAATTTCGATGTCTAAATCCAGCCTGGAAGGATGTTAATAGATTATTTGTTTCCAAGAAATTGTCAAGAACGATTTTCACTGCGATCTCCAGTACTTTCTCCTCGGCTGATAGCATGTTTATTGGTCGGTAGTTACTGCATATATTTGAGTTTCCAGCTCTTTGGAAATACACCTTGGGCCAACGAATTATTTATGACATCTAGGTACCGATTTCCAATTACCTCAAAAGAGAGCTATTCAGCATTCGCCTCTTTTAACCTTTTCTTTGTGGACTTCGTTTTTCACCATCCTCAAAGGTAAAATTCGAAAGAGCAACGAAGCAAAGAATGTTGGTTACCAAGAAAGATAGTCGTATTTTATCGACCGCACCTCTAAAAAGTGTGCATACGTTGATTTTGTACCAGTCGCGTAGATTTTTCAGCCACGACGTTTTCCTCCGGCCTGGTCCCCGGCTGCCTTCTATATTACTCTGAATGATGTTTTGTACAAGCCGGTAATTTTTTACTCTCATCACATGACCAAAATACTCTAATTTCCTCGTTTCTATCGTGTTGAGAATCTCGGTCGTTTTATTTAAACGCTGTATTATTTCCGCGTTAGTGATTCTTTCAGCGCATGTAACTCTTGGCAATCTTCTATAGGCCCACAACTCGAAGGCTTCAAGACGTTTCTCTTCGTTTCTGGTGATGGTGCAAGCTTCCACTCTGTATAGCAGCGTGGAAAACATGTAGCACGAATGCGTAGGAACAATTTTAAATCTCTGCAGCTTAAGACGTTGCTCATTTATCTCACTTCTTTGTGGGTGTCTGCATTTTCTGTTATCTAAATTGGTGCACTTGTTCCAAACGCCTTTTACTTTGATATCTGCTCTGAGATTCTGTTGTTTACTCACTACTAAAACGTTGGTCTTTTTTATGTTTAGTTCCAAGACAGCGGTCTCGCAACTCTCTACCACTTTATTTAAACTCCATTGTAGATCATCCGTATTAGAAGCTAACAAGATCGTATCGTCAGCGTACCGCAGGTTATTTATCGATTCGCCATTGATGACATTGATGTCTACTGTTGCTTCTGAGAGTACATTTTTGAAGATTCTTTCTGAATATACATTAAAGAGTAACAGGGACAGGATGCATCAGTGGATGTCAGTTCTACTATCGACTATGGACGTTTGGTGCCAGTATAAATTTGCGATTACTCTGATATCCGCTCCGTATAGTCCAATCAGTTTAAGAGTCTCCACCAAGACATCATGCTTAACTCGGTCGAATGCTTTATGGAAATCTATAAAGCGGACATAGACGTGAACTGACATGTCGCGATTTCTTTGTGCAAGGACCGAACAGTGCTTCCCTGGTACCGAGGCCGTTGCAGAACCAAAATTGTGGTAATCCTCACATTTCGCATACATCCTGCCATGAATGACATTCATAAATACTTTCAGCAAATGGTTCATCAGTTTTATAATCAAAACACATTTAGCCGTGCTTTTCTTGGTATTGTAATGAATGTTGATTTAAGCAAATCGTTTGGAATGTTGCCCCTGGTGTATATTTTGTTGAAAAGATCTGTGACTGCTTTAAGGTCATTTTGGTCTATTAGTTTATATACTTCACAAGCAATCTCATCTGGCCCTACTGCTTTGCGGTTTCATGAAACTTTAATGCCATATTCCAGTTCACTGCATGTAATTAGTGGTCCTTCTGCATCCAAATCCAACAGAACCAGCGGGGTTACTGTTCTGTCATCTTCAAATAGTTTGTCTATATAATTTGTCCACTCGGTTACTTTTGGTGCAGTCTTTGTATTACTTTACCACTTTCGTTGTACACCCGATGCTCTGCTTGATTTTGAGTTGCCAGTTGCTTCTTTGATCTTTTTATGCATATTAAAGGAATCATATGAAGTTTCTAGTTCTTCTATGCATTTGCATTGGCTGGCGAATTAATATGCTTTCACTTCCCGGATTCTCTTACATCTAATATTTTGTCTGTCATCCATGGTCTTTTCTTATTTTGCTGTTTACCTTTAAGGTGGCTTAGGCAGATGTTCTCTATTATTGGTCTCGTTTTGCTCCACAGGGTCTGCGCTGCACTCTCGTTGTGAGTTCTAAGGCATCTGTGCAGCTGTTCTCGGACAATTCCCTTGGTGGGTTTCGTTTTTAATAGTGTGCGGTCTATGCTGTTTTGGTTTTGTTTTTTGGTAATTTTCCTTAACGTGTGAGTTACTGCTATTGTCATCAGTTCTGATATCTGGTCCTGGGTATGTTTTGAAGGATATTGCTGTTTCTAAATCATTATTTTACCAGGATAAAGTCAATTTGATACCGAACAGTGATTCCCTCCGTCTCCACTTTCGACTTCCAGGTGTACAGTCTTCTTTGATGTAATTTGAAGAAGGTGTTTGTTATAGAGAGATCGTTCCCCAGACATAATTGTATGCGGTGATCGCCCCGATCGTTCTTTGGCCCAGTCCAAAACTTCCTTTGTTTTGACATTGGTCTTTGGCCACTTTTGTGTTTACGTGGCCCATAACTATGGTGTTAACTGCCTTTTTACAAGAGATAATGCTTCGTTGAGATTTTTATAAAAGCTCTTTACTTCTCTTTACTACTTGCCGATGTTGGTGCAAACAACTGAATTGTGTTGGTATTAAATGGTTATGACTTGAGCTGGATTAGGATTACTCTATCCGATATCGGTATCGATTCCATAACTGGTTTCGCTAGTGATTTAGATAGTAAATTCACCGCAGACCGCGCATTTTTTACTCCTAGGATGTCTATTCTTTTCATAGCTTTGATCGCGTTATGAATTTTACCGGTCATATGCATGCTTCTTACATTCCATGTGGCAATTCTCAAGCTGGTGTTCTCTTTCTTTGGGTTTGGTTTTAAACTCATTGCATCTTTGTTCAACATTGTTTTCAACACTAACTTCCCGTTCACTGTCCGCCACCTGTGACCCCGCTGGTAGCCTGCAACGCTTCGTTTTTCTGCCATTCGCAAAGACAAAAATCTAAAGACAGTCCGGAGAACTTAGTGGCCAATAAACGTAAGCATTCCGGCAGATCCACCTTAATATGACTGCTGAGTACTGCCCAGTCTCACTTAGTTTCGTGAAAGTACTAACACTTTTGAACTTTGTACTCTTTGGTTAGGAAATCCTATTGTATTCTGCAGCAGCAGCATTTCCATTTCAGACCCCGTAAACAAGTACCATATTCTATATTCAGCATGTATAAATACGTGTGGTATGCTAAATTGTGGACTATTGGACAACAAATCACACGTTAACACTTGTAATACCTTATAAACTGCATCGGGTTTCAACTGTCATATTCAACTAGACTACTGAGACTATTTATATTTTATGTACTACTAAACCCAATAAAAAGTTGTACATACTGTATGTGACCAAATATACACAAATTAAAATTTTCAGTAGTGTGATCCAGACTTTCATTACAGGACAAAAAACTTCTATCTTTATATCAGTTGTGAGGCTTTTCCGTGAATTCATTTACGCAAAAGAAATAATTTGTAATACCATAATATATACTTATTTGAGTGTTAAACTGCGACATTTTAAAACTGACGTTTTATGTACTTATGACATCAGTTGTCACGTTGGCAGATAACAGCCCGTACAACAATTACACAATGCAAACATTCTTAGTACGACTTTTTTTGACTGTTAGTATTACATGCCAACTTCAACTTGCTATATCTCTATGAGGATTATGAACTGGACACATGTTTATATGAACTTTTTTATTTAAAATGGTCCATATTACCACCTAAAATATTGGAGATTGCTCCTGAAATATCCTGTATACTAACAAACAGTTATTTATATGCTATATGTGTCATTTCAGTTTGGTCTTCTAGTTATTAATATATAACCCTGTATACATATTTACATGAAAATCGTTTGATAATCATAATAATATATATGTTAAATTTAAAAGCTACATTTTTGTCTTAAAAAAATATTTTATATTCATTTGTTAATTGTTAATATGATAGATATACTAATGTAATGTACACTGGCCACATTATAAAAAGAATTACTAATACCATGAGTTTCGAATATTTTCTGAAAATATATGCATAAAACAATTGTACAAATACATATTTGGTTTTGTTGAATACTAATTCTGGTTATCTTATCCAGTTATTGAACTGACTTCCAATGCTATAGTTTTATTTCATAATATCACAACGATTTAAGGGTGACTACCAAAATTGTATAATTAAGTTTAAAGAAAGGTTACAATAATATTGTTCCGTTTTTAATATAACGATATTATTATATACCTACTTTTTAAATTTCAATTTAAATACGACCATAAAATGTTTACTCAAGTATGAATGCTAAAGGATCACATGACAATATAAATGATTTTTTGTTACAGGTGATTTTGTGTGATGTCTTCCGTACCGGTATCACAGTATGAGGCCTTGAGGGCGGAAATGCGCAGTCTGGTGCAACAAGCCCAGCAAGTGCAAGAAATCGCCACTCAAGTAATTTCTACAACTTCCTCGACATCTTCCACCTCATCCACAAATAATCAGGTATAGTTACTTGTTGATATTTTGTATATATGAAAAATTATAAATCTAAAAAACATATAAAATTATAACTTGCCTTCTTGCGAAGATATATCGGTCAGCTTCAAAGCCGTCTTCGTTTTTATATATAAGGATTACAAATGTACAATATTATTCTAACAGGAGCTAACTATTAATCTAATATGTGTGTTATAAAAATTATAAAAATATGTTAAAAGACTTTAATTTAAAATATTACATTTTATAATTCCAATACATTTTATGTCATTTTATATGATATTTCTTCTATTGATTAATTAAAATGACTTCATATAATATGAATGGTAAGCTAATAATTTAATAACTTATATTATTTCTAGTAACCCACAAATCATAACTAAAATTAAAATAAATATCAACTGACTTTATTTGTGGGAAATAATTCTACTATATGGAATAAAACAATTCAAATTACATATGATAAAGCATTTTCATATTTACTGTTTAAAACCGCAGAAGGCAAGCCAAGCCGTCTAACGAAATATGGCAAGTACATATGATACACTTATTTTCCACATATAAATTATTTAAGTCAGTTAAAATGTTAATATCCATTTTTATTTGAATAATTTAATTTAATCATCATTCGTGCGTTCTTAGATTTATACAGAGTTTGAATAACAAAAATAAAATGTACAGTTAAATTACTGGAATAAAGTGAACACCAACGACACATTATATTAGTGTTAGCTCCTGGTAGAATTATATTATGTAATAAATTTGTAATACATTAATACATGTCTCACTCCCATTGCCAGGCGCTAGAGGTCGGATTCACCCCGCCTCCGATTCGGAGCGCCTACCGACTGAATCCAACCTCACGTTCGGGGCTTGCCGCTCTTAGAGGCACTCTAAGCCCCTTGCGTCAGTCCGTCAGGCTTGTCTCTTGTATAGTATGCTTACGTGGTTCGTCATTAGTTTTGGAGATCACACAGTTAATGAAATAGATAGGATAATAACCTATTTCACTATCTAAACCTCACTCTTGACAAACTTGTGACATTTGACGTAAGGCAGTATTACCTATGACTAATAACCTACCAAGACGTTTAATGCACATGTAAAATTGTGACAGCGCCAGTTTGTAGGTGACGTGTCACATCGCATTATTTATAAATTTTGGCGAATTTGAGAAACACAAATTGTAGACAGGTATGATGAAACATCTACAGAATACATTACTGTCAGAGGAACGTAATTACGATAAGTAAAAATATTTGGAATTGTGGTTTATTTTGGAAATACGAGTGTGTATGTTAATTAATGCGTTAATATCCTTGTTACGTATTTAGTCTACTACTCAAAAATATTTTATTTTCTATATTTCTATTATCGTTGCAATATTTAAATTTTTGTAGGATGATCTCGGCTCAAGAGAAGCAAATGTTGATTGATGAAAATCGAATTTTTAACGAAAAATTAACAGAAGATTACTTCTTCATTGAGCTGCACAATTCCCTGTTTTGTATAATCTGTAAATGTTTTTAAATATAATGTAAAACGACATTATTTTCAAAAGGCAGCAGACAAATATTATCGTGATATGTGTCGTAAAGACAAAGTTAATGATTTGAAGAAAAGTCTCTCGATTTTATGATTTACGAAGTGAATCAAGACGTTTATGAAATTGAATGATAGACGTGTACAAGAACTTGATGATAACTGGTTGGTAGATTTAGCAAAATATGGAAACAAATGTTTGCATTTCAATAGTTTGGCCGAACTTAGTTATTTGAATGGGCTTGATCCTCGTTTTGATACGGGAATTTGAACAACGATTTAAGGATTTTGGAATGAATAAGCTTATTTTAGTATTTTTACTCCGTTTTTGGTAGAAGTTTGCCATCGAATTTTCAAATGCGCTAAGTTGTAATCTGATATACAACTAAAAGATAAATCTGACCATGAAATCGCATCCCTTTTCGACAGCACTTACATTTGTAAACCAATCTGTTCAGGAATGAACCATACGAAAAGTAAGACTCGAAATATATAAATAAATATTTGATGAACATCTGGAGAACTCATTAAGAATTTCTACTACATCCATTGCACTACTTATCGACACATTATCGATGCAAATCAAAGGCCAAGTATCGCGATTGTTTTTTATACATATGTTCTTATTGGCATGATTTATCTCTTATTAAAATGTATTCAAATGTAGTATGCTTTATTATCTACGATTTTGGTAGATTTTAATTACAATATTTGAACTGCGGCTACAAACACTTTCTACTAATCAAATGTAGTCCCGTACAGTATCTTCATGTCTTCATGTCATTTTTTTAGAGCCATGCTCTTTCATTTAAACCAAATTGTTTTCCAATCACTCGTAATGTTAATACAAATTCATGATTTTCTGAATGGCATCGTTATATATTCTGAATATAGCGACAGCCGTTAGGGAACGAACAAAATGACAGCGCTCCAGCCCATTATGTGAATTAGGTTAGAAAACTTTTAAATATCTACTTCCCTGGTAGAGCATTGGAAGAGGAGGACCGGTACATTGGCCACCTTGGTCACCTGACCTAAAGCTTTTCTTAGGTTTCATAAGTAGTAGTGCTAGGTGGGCATGGGATCACTTTTTGAACTTAGATAATTTTAAGATGGATTTGGAACAGGTTAAACAGATTGAAGATTGAGGTTTTTGAACAGGTTGAACAGTTCAAAAAGAGGTTCCATACCCATCTAGCAGTACTAACTATTATTTCATGCTTGTTGTTCGTGAAGAACTAATTTAACATTATTAATTATATCACTTATTACAAGTAGGAAACCAACATATAATCATTTTCAGTAAACAGATAGAAAGACTGATGGAAATTAATTTAAAAAGTAAACAAACAGAAATGTGTCACTTTGATGGTTGACGTTGAAAACACGCACATCACATGACGTAACCTCTCTCACGCTTCAGCTGTGTCAAGATATATTGGTGTCCGCCACAAAATATGATCTATATAGCAGTATTTGATGTTATTGACCTATAGAATTACCGATGGGGGCGCCACAGTACCGGCCCGAAATTGTGCAAATGTGATATATACTTTTGGCGCCAAGTTTTCGTTATTGAATAATTTAAATTTCCGTTGATTTTTGTTGTAAGAGTATTGTTTTCTTACACTATGAACTTAATGTGTAAGAAACCACTACCATAAACTCTGATGGTTTATTTACTTCATTGGTAATTGCCGCCGACTCATTTTACATGTAATTTTATTCAATGGTCGTTTTACTTCTTCTTTCTCGCAATAATGAATTTGTACATATGGTGCCCAACGTGTTCGTCTCACATTTGGCTATACTGAGAATCTATAATTCTTGTCGAATATTGTCTTTACTAATAGAAAAACATCAATTTTCATACAGCACTTTTTGCTAAATTATTGTCAATTTGTCTTATTTTCGGTTATTTTATGTATATTTGCATACACATTTAGTAGCTATACCCGTGATATTATGATATGAAATTAAATATTTAAACTGCTTTATATAAAAATGAACTTAACATTAATGAAGTATTGAATAAATTGGAGTCACTTTGTACAGTTTAATGCTAATTTTGTTAGCGTTGTGACATAGACAAATTAAAATTATTTAAATCATAGCTAATCTCTTGATGTTGGTATTTTCTTGTATCAGCTCTCTTAGGACTTACCATGTCCGGTTAATTATTAATCGACGGTTAAAACGCTACTCGTAATTACCATACTCTTTTTAACCAACGATTAGCACTTTAATTGTGGATTAGCCTAATTTGGGACCTGGATTAACTCAAAAAGTAATAGCTCAATTGAAATACCTAAAAGGCACCTTACACGGTCAATAATACTGTAATTCCTAGTACTGTCAGTAATTGCTTGATCCTCTTTCAATATTTATCAAGTAATCAATTATCCGAATAAACATCAGTATACGCTTCATTCCATCATTACTATACCTCACACGATCAGTTATTCTGTCAAAAAACTTCTATCCTTATAGGACTATCAGCCGTGAGGCTTTTCCTCGTGGTCAAGGGAGAAGCTCTGAGGAGTTTAATCACCGGGTATTTACCTTAAATTCACAGAAAAACTATGAAAGGTGTTAAGGTGCGAAAATTCGTTCCTCGCTGGGGATCGAACTCAGGCTCCCCAATGCTCAGTACGAGACGGACGACCACTCGGCCACTGAGCTGCGTTCTGTCAATATTTTAGAATAATCAAAATTTTAAGCATATTATCGTATTTTCCTAAAATATGACAATATTATTGACCGTATAAGGTGCCTTTAATATGCAGGATAAAATTAGCTCACAATTGATGTCATTTATTCATTTAAGACTAATTAAAAAAAATTATATAAAAAATAATGTAATGCATAGTTCAAGTCGTTTGAAATAGTGGACGGGTATAGTTTGGTTGGTAGGGGACACCCGCCCACCCCACCTTCGTTCGCGTACTCATTTCAATGGATACACACGTTTTATATTGTTTTAAATATTCTAAGATGTGTGCCATCCTATGGGAAAACTAGGCGAGCATAGGTGGGGTGGGTGGGCGACCCCTACCAACCAAACTATACCCGTCCACTATTTCAAACGACTTGAACTATGCACTACTCTATTATCTGTTATTTTCTATGATTACATTAATCTCATTTATTAATTTAAGACTAATTAAAAAAAATATATATGCAAAATAATGTAATGCATAGTTCAAGTCGTTGGAAATAGTGGACGGGTATAGTTTGGTTGGTAGGGGCTATACCAACATTCAGAATATATGCACTGTTGCCGCATTTAATTCTCTTATATTCCGAGACTTTGTTAGAATCGTGGGTATTGAAATTATATTTTTGGATTCAGCGAATATGACGTTCCTTGATGATGATTTTTAACTATTTGAAAGTTGGGGCCGATAGCCGGTAGCAACATTGGCACTCCGAAAAAGAATGCAGGACTATTGGAGCAACAGTAGGAACAGTAGCAACGTTGCATACGATAGGTTGATTGGCAGTACCGTAGTTTATATTTATATTTATGCAACTCCAGCGAATAAACGTCAAAATATGTCCATGAAAATTGGTATTTACCGCTTTTAACGAGTAGTGAGATTCAGAAACCAACTAGAATCTGATAGCGGAGAGTGAGACAAACACGACGAGACCATACACGTGAAGAATCATTAATCTAGTGAAATGTAATATAATCCGAAACAGCATATAAAATCAATGTAAATTTGAATTTTACACCATTTCAGGACCTAAATTTTTAGACACCAGTTGTCGCTTTACTATCGGGTGTTTGGGTTGCTAACAGGCAGAGATATCTGGTATTCGAAGTCTTTTTTGCCGTCAAAAGGTGATTTTTTAGTCAATGGTATTACACTAGCATTCGTGGAGAACCAGTTGTTTATTTGGTTTGACCGGTCTAAACTTATAGAATAAACCCCTTGGGCCATACGTACCATTAGTATCATTCCAAGATCATCCTGATACACACTCCTCCCATCACGTGTATTGTGTTTGCTGCGAATGCCACTGAGGTCACATCCTCAGGCAGCTGCAGCCGCAGAACGTCATCAAGGGCAACGTTGCAGAGGAGGGTCCAAGTACTGATCCCTGTGGGACCCTTCCCGTTACATTGAATCCGTTTCTCCCCGTGGTACCCTCAAACGGCCGTAGAGGTAGCCTCCGAACACCGTCGGTATCATCGTAGGTATCTCTCCTCAGCGATGTCATGATGACCACCCATAGGAGCGCATTGAATTTCTCACATCTAGGGTGACCATCATGCAGTGTTTCCTTATCCTACATGTCCCGGTGTTGGTTTCGTTGACAACTTCGTAGATTTACGTTTGCGGAAGTTGTATTGCCGCTCGTGGAGGTCCCCTTCGCTCTTCAGGGCCGCCACCACGCGATCCGCGATCAGGTGTTCATTAGTGTTCAGTCATTTCCGCTACGCCATCCAAAACGCCCGTCTTTTGGATGGCGTAGCGGAAATGACTGTAGACTATAGAATACTAGTTCTCCGGTTTTGGTATAATCACCACCCGTGCCGATTACCAGCGCCGGAGAAAGATGTCCGTTTCTAGGCACTTGTTTGCTAACGATTCGATTTTCCCCGCAATTTCCGGTGCCGCCGCCTTGAAGATTTCGTTCGCGATACCATCTGGTCCCAGGGCCTTGTTGTTTAGAAGCCTGTATATTGCCTAAAGTACTTCGTCCTCCACCCAGTGTCGTGTATTCTCTTCTGGCATTGTTGTGACAGTCGCGGTCTCTTCCACGGTGATGGTGAGTGCAGCTGGCGGGAACAGTACCGAAACCACCGTCCTTACTCTTCCGGGCACCGTATATTCTGGGCCACGGAGCGTTCTGCGAGCTTTTTCATAATTACTTTATTTAATTCCTTCCTCATCTGGAACTCGGCGCGCGCCGCTTGGTCTTATTTGTTTTTGTTCCTTCGTCTGCTACATCGCGGCACCACCAGTATACTCTTTTCGAACGCCCGCTCGTGGTGCCTTTAGTTGATAGGATGACATTAAATGCGTCGGCCATTCGTTCGGTTGTTGTCTCGTGTGTTTCGGGCACGTCGCTTATGGTTTGCTTCAAGAGTTCTGCAACCATTTATTCCATTGCCCATCGCCGCTAACCTAACCCCCCACCCGACGATGTATTAGGGTATGTCATTTTCCATTATTTTTGTAATTTCTACGAGATTGTTATGAAAATCTGTATACACTCGTAACGTTTAATTCTGAATAATTAAGTTTTATAAATAGTTTCGGTGAAATAAATGATGTAAAATAGTATAGAGTTGAACCATTCGCGCAGGTTTTTGACCCATGACATTCTCGGTCGCCCGATGCTTCTCTTGCACAATGTCTTTGCCTGGATTATTAGTTGTAACAACTGATACCGGTTGTCTGCATTATTATTATTATTATTATTATATTACTGCTATTCATTAACCCATGCGCCCAATATTTATAATTTTGTATTCTTTCAGTGGTGGTGTTTTGTACTATTAGTGTTGGTATATCGTTTTGAGATTTGTTATTAGCATAAACTTGGGTTTCGTTAAGTTTAGCGTTAGCCAGTATTAAAGCCCTAACCCGCGCCCTCTAACTCACTTCTCTTTGACAGATTCTTAGCCATACGTCATACCTATCGACAGTGGTCAGGATTTTTGAGTGTCTGACTTTGCCGAGCGCCGCCCAGCTTTGACTGGTTATTTCTGCTACCTGAATTTCTTTGCTCAGTTTTATTTGTTGTCCTAGTTATATGCATTCCATCACCTGTTTGATTTCGTGTCCGTCTATTTGATGTGGTTGGACTTCAACTTCTGAGGTCATAATCTTGGGGTTTCCATTAATTTTCTGACGAAATGATAGTGATGCTGTATTTAGCTTCTCTAGCATATTCTTGAGTTCTTCGATATCTGAAGTTATTAATATAATACCATAGGCGAAGCGTAAGTGATTCAGATATTTGCCATCTATACTTATGCTTTTATCCTAAGACCTGTTTTTAAAAATTTCTTCTGGGGCGAGCATAACAGCGAACTATTACTTTATAAGTAAATAAGGCTCTCTCGTGCCAACCGCGTTTCTGAACATAAATTTAATTTCGCTTATATCGTCATGGAGTTTATAATAGATTCTTGAGTAAATCACTCGTAAGAAGCAGTTTCTGTGTACATATTGCTCATGAGTATGATAGATCTATGATCTTTGCACTTTTTGAGTGTCTTAGGAATCATAATAACGGTTGATGCCAACCGTTCGGACGGTATTTTCCCTGTACTATATATTGTATTGAATAGTTCTTGCAGTATTTACTACTCAGTTTTAGTAGTTCGGTAGGCATTTCGTCTGACCCTGTGGTCTGTCCTGTTTTTATTTTATTTAGTTCGATTTTTATATCGTCTAGTAATCTTGCCAATATGTATTCACCACCTTGCTGTTGATCGTTGAATAATAGCCGGATATATTTATTCCATATCTTCAGTTTATCTTCAATGTCTATGATACAGATTCCCATTTCATCTGTTGTTTAGCTTTTTTCTATTTGCCGTTTATTTCTTTGACTCTATTATGTATATTGAAGCTATTGGAGTTTTTGCAGCTTGTTTATATCTATTCATTTGCTTTTCGTGTTGCCTGCCGAACGACTGTGTATCAGTTTATTTGTTTCTTTATCTTTTCTATTAGCTACCCATAGATGAACACGTTTTGGACGATTTTAAATGCGGCGAGTCAAACCTTCGGATAAATCTCTTTACGGGCACCCTGCGAGCCACCCTTACAGCCACAAGTCTGTACCCGCGTAAATTTGATATAAAAAATGCACACATTTATCCGGGAAGCCTAGTCTCTACATTAGCTGACCGTAAACTAGCACTTTTTAACGCGGCGTGCAAATATTGGAAATAATCTGTTGTTTTATGGGCACTCGCGTTCCATATCTGGCAGCCATCTTTGCAGCCACAAGTCTCGTACTCAACTAAATTTGAATCATAAGCGGACACATTTATCTGTCAAGCCCCGATTTAGATATTTGTGAACTGAACAAGTAGTTGACATTTCACGCGATATTTTTATGCAGCCTAGCCATAAACATGCGGATTCTAATGGGACGAGTATTCCGGCAGATGCAGTTTTGTGCGTACGTGTATCGCCTAGGTCAGTAGTCCGCAAACTTTTTGTGTTTAAAGTACACCTACAACAACAAGAAATTTTGGAGGTACGCCAAAGAAAAATGTTTTTTATATATTTATTTATTATTAAAATCAATATGATATGAAAAGATGTTTAGTGTACGTGTAGTTATGTTAGATGTCTCAGTATCACTTAATAAAACAAGAGTTAATTTCTTCTCTTAATAGCGTTAAGTGTTTTACATCAAAGCCTGCATTACAAGTTGCCGCGGCACACCAACTAATGACCGCGACACATCAGTGTGTCGCGGAACACTGGCCTAGGTGATAGAAGTAATCGCCACGAGAAAAGCGACGAACTAATTTATCACAATATTTGCATGGAACTACGAGCCAACCCAAACCCAACCCACATGCAAATCGTTCATTATGCCTCAAATGCATAAACCCAGGAGTAAATACGCCGGTTTTCTCGCGGCAAACTATTAGGCGTAAAAAGTGTTCGTCTATAGTTAGTTATTAGTTCTAATATATGGTTTATTATCCACTAATTTGCCCATTCTTAACGGGTCTTAGGTGTGTTTCTCCTGAAACGCGAATTTGTGACTATACATTTCCATGTTCCTCTATGTTTTCATTTGTTTCTATATATGCTTTTGTTAAGAGTTCTGTTTATCTCATCTGTTACTTTTGGCTTCATTACAGGATCGCCCAGTTTCTTTAAAATAACTTATTTTTTTGTTCAGTTTGAATCTAAGTGTGGTTATGGTTTGAGTGTACGTCAGTTCTAGGTTACGGTTTTGATGATATGATTGCTTAGAGTCTTTTGATCAGAATGAAATCTATTTCGTTTCTAATTATGCGGTTTATGGAGACCCCCACAATGCCTAAGATATATTTATTGCTATTTTAAGTGAGCGCATCGGTCGCATCTCAGCTATGGCCATAAAGTGCTTTGCGGGAATTTTACGTTTAAACGGTTTTAGTGATTTATTGATGTGGGTATGAAATCTTCCATCCCGATATCTGGAAATCAGTTACCCGACATTTGGGCACTAGTCGGATCGCAAGATAATTGTTGGCCGTATAGCAAAAGTGGTGGCCAATCTACATTAGCTGCACTAGTCAGCATGAAGTTGTAGACCGCCTCTTAACCCAAAGGGTTTTCCCTTTGGTAGTCCAGAAGGAAAACCCGCGAACATGCCTCAACGAATTTTTGCATTCATGACTCCCATGAAAATTGCTACTTCGTGTTTTCTTTACAGATTTCTATACTACGTTTATTTCATGGTAAAAAGCCTCGATTTCCATGTCGTCTTTATTGACGGTCGGAGCGTATCCTTGAATAGTGTTTATTTCTTCAAAATTGCTCTGTATTTGTAGGAGCATATATAGTCTTATTTCGTAATATGTCGCTGTTTGGCCATTTAGTTCGCTTATTCCTAAGAGTTTTATTTTTCATCCTTTCATTTTCAGGTAACTTTATCAATTTTCCCTGCTTGTAGAGGCTTTGAGTAGCACTCTGGGTGCCTGATAATCTCTCTTTTGATGTTTTCCTCCCGATGAATTTATTCTCCGGTGTTAGATTCTTCATCATTTTCCTTGTCACATGGATTGAGCAGGGCGACGACCGATGAGGAGAAGGAATAATCTCTTCCAAACTGCTGTTGAACGCTCTGCAGGTACGGGTAGTGGGACAGCCTATTTTCTGTGATATGATGGATTGTGAAATGACAGCATTGAGCGATCAATCAAAAAGTGCACTGGGGTTAGCACGTCTATTCGGATCACAGGATAGAGAAGTCATGGCATCGCATTCAACATACCCTTAATTTTAATTATTACCGAATTATACTTGTGATATGTGAATTTTGAATCGCAGTGCCTAGCCATGTGATATTTAGTACACCTGTTACCCATAACACACCAAAATATGTTGGGGAGGGATGAAGTACCATTCAATTTCTTCCTGTTCCGTAGACACTTTAGATAAATCTTCTGTAAATAATAAAGTTCTGCATTCGGACCTTCAAAGTGTTTCCCATAGTCTGAATATATCTTTTATTGTTGGTTTCCCCCGTCTAGACGCAAATCGACTGAAAGGGAGTAGAATCGCTACAATTGTAACTGTAATCTGTAACTAATTCTATATGAACCGCCTTTAGTGCAAAACAGAAAAATATGACTTTGTGTTCCTCTGACTTTGTCTTAATGCCTGTGCAATCAACTCCCACAATCGAGAAACGTGGAGCTAGAGTTTACCCTATCACTAAGCCCCATCGGAAAATTAATGTTTCCATACCACCAGAGGTCTGCAGACTTTAATTTTCTTGGGCTTAAGCCTCTTGATAACAAATCTGCCAGATTATCCGCTGTGCGTATATGTTTCCAGTCTTAAGTTTTTTTTGTTAATGAGCTAATTTTACTAACTCTATTTCCAATAAGGACTGTAATAAGTTTGGATTCGTCTTAATCCAGTGCAAGCAACAAGTGTTAGACAAAATCTAACTTTGGCTGATAATTCGGCTAGTATAAGGGCTGCTGATAACTCCAATCTAGGAACTGTCATAATTTTAATAGGAGGAACGCTTGTCTTTGAACATAATAATTACACATTAATGACTCCCGTTGTATAATAATACTTCGCAAATAAATACAAGCACCGTCTGTTTGCTGGGAAGCATCTGAAAGTCCACCTTCGCCACCTCCGAACAAATGACTTGACAAGGAATCTCCGGCCCATTTAAAATATTCATCGTGAATCTATATTCATTCCACTCTTTCACGAGTTCATATAGAATTTTATCATCCCAAGAACGCTTCATCGGCATTAATTTTTATAATATAATCTTGACTTTAATAAAACAAAGGGATAATGAACCAAACGGATGGAAAATCATTGATTTTTCTGAACTGTTATACTTTATTGTATCGTTATGACTTGACCAATATTTACAACATACTTATGTTGTCTCAATCTTAATAGTATCGATTGCAAATCGTTTTGGAGTATTGGACCACTAAACTGTAAATCATTGAATTGTCAAAATTACCATCATCCCCTTTGCGAGTCGTGGTTTCAAATATTTCCTCATATTATTTATCATATGGGGACGGAATCTTCTCTTCGGGGACTTTTCTATAGCTTACCATTTCTCTAACTAGGTGTGAACATCAATTTTTGAAAAAGAAGCAAGAACTTGTGTTGGATTTGAATCCAATAAAAAGAAATGATAATACCAAGAACCTAACTTTCTTCTTTTAGTTTCTTGAAAAGTTAAACTCGAACCGTCAATCTCAATTGTATTATTATTTAATAATCTCCAAAATAAAGAAATATCTATCTCATCGGACTTATAAAACTCAGAATCAGCAAAAGTTACCTAACAAGGTATTTTGATATCACATCTCTATATTGACAACCTGAAGACGACCAGTTCTTGTAAAATATGACAGGAAATATTTGTTTGGAAATCTACATGACACAGGTACAAGATGATAGTGCAATTACACAATTCTTCAAAGAGCGAGATTTGGAATTACTGATGCCAGCTTATCTGCTAACCTCTTAGTGATACGATTCATTTGTGAATCGCAATCACATAGAGCCCATATTCCCTTGTTATTAACACCCAGATCAGTTGATAGTAAAACTTGAGACTCATCTTCATCTTGGCGTGAATGACATGATGATGTAATTGCAATATAATTGCTACTTTTGGTTCCAAATTGTGATATTCTTGCCTTATCCGTTGCGGACGTTAGCTATCAACATAGCTATTCGGACCTTATCCACTGCCAGTCTGAATATTGCTACAGATGTGAGACCGAGCCATTCTCGCAAGTTCTTGAGCCAAGAATGTCTTGTCCCCGGGCCTCTTCTGCCATGTGTTGTGTCCATGGGATTCGAATAATACGTCCATTCCTCTGTCCCGTACAGCAACACAGGGTATATGTAAAAACGAGCCATTATATTCTTTAGTTCAAGCTTATATTTCCGCCTCATAAAAAGCTTCTCATACTGTTGAAGGCTGCTCTTACTTTCTCTATTCTGCAATGCAACGGATTTCAACTGCCTGCTCTCAGTCCTCATTTATGACTGTACCCAAATACTAGTACTTGCTTAAACGTTCGATGTTTTTACCGTTTATACTATGTGTTCCCGGTATGCCTGTTTTTTTTTTTAGTAATATACATGTATTTCGTCTTGCTCGTATTAACTTGTAGACTATATTTACTGCTTACTTCCTCAATACGCTGCATCAGCATCTGCAAACCCTCAAAGCTTTTGAGAGTACAGCTCTGTCATCGGCATCTGATTTTGTTTATTTTTCTTTATCGTTTAATTTGACTCCCTCCGATAGGTCTTCTAGTGCTTCAGTTAAAATTCGCTCGGAGCATATGTTGAACAAGGTATGGGAGAGAACGCAAACCTACCGAACTCTCATTTCGATGTTAATTTCGTCCAACGTGCTACCTTTGATCTTTACAACTGCCTTCTTATTGCAGTACATATTAGTGATAATTCTTAGATCGTTGTCATCTGCTCCTGTATCTCCCAGGGCCTATATTATGTTTTCGTGTTGCATCTTTTCGAAGGCATTATAAAAGTCAATAACACATATTTGCACGTCAACACTTGTATCCCGGCATCTTTTGTAAGCACCTGCAGTGCAAACACGGCTTCTCTGGTTCCTAGTGCACTCCGGAACCCAAACTGAGTCTCTCCCACATGCTCCTCGCACTTGTTATGTATCTTTCCATGTATACTCTTTAAGAAGATCTTGAAAATATTGTTTATGAGACTTTATTTGTATTCTTAGCATGATTTTGCTGAGCTCAGAATTCGTTCCTATACCCAAGAATCCAGTATAGGAACCAATTCTGAGGAAAGCTAGTCTCGAGGGATATGTCCTGTGCCGTAGATCTTATTGAATCGTCTTGTGAGAGTGTTCAAGAAATCGTCGCAGATCAGTTTTAGGATTGTCGAGTTAACATTATCCCGTCCAGGTGATTTTCTGTTCTTCATTGATGTCACTGCTTTCTTTACTTCATCTTTGTGATCTTGGGACCAGTATCACTCCTGTTCAGTATGTAGTTATTGGTACAATTATCATTAAAACGTTTCTGAATATACCCTTTCCATATCCTTAGTTTTTTTTCTGAATCCAGCTAGTGTGGCTGCGAGTAGAAAATGGGAAGTTTGTGGAGCGGCAACCTCGTAATGGCGAGCAAGATTTGGTATACGTGTGTAAAACCTATACTGTTGTATGGAGTGGAAGTGTGAGTGAGATGTAATAGACAGGCAGCAAGTTTGTTTCCTGAAGACTGCTAGGTCTCGAAAGGTTGATACCGAGAGCAGTGCTGTTGCAGGGGACGAACCGTATTAGTATGTGGTGGGAGTGTGGTGAGTGAGTGGATGTAGAAATGATAGAGGAAGGATATATGAAAGAGTGGGCATATCTGAGGTGTGGATACAGGAGAAGCTGAGAGAAAAGGGAAGCCTAGAAACTGATTTAAGGGAGAGATTAAGGGACATGAAAATGGCTAAGAGCTCTTACAACCCTGGATATGTTGAGTGATACGTGGTGGCATCTTGGCCACGAATGTGAGGTTGTGAACGCAGAGTGGGTTTAAGATTGTAGAAAGTCGAATGAATGGTTCGTAGAGAATGAGAAAGGCCTGAAAATTTGCAGAAGGCTGATGTGGAAGAGGAAATTGGCGTAGAAAGAGGCTATATAATGAATGTATTAAATGTTAATCTGTATTTTTCCTTTCTTCTTTTTTCGTTTATTTATCTGAGAGTATTGTTTATTGAGGGAATTTTGTAGATAGGTATTTTTGTACGGGTATGCCAAATAAAGGTCCTTTTTTTAGTGTCTCAAAGGTATACCCTATACTCCAGCTATGTTAGTTTTCTAGCATGATTCACCACGTACAGGTTGATAGTTGGTTTCTAGTTTTTCAACCCCTTGCATCCCAGCATTATTGTTATCCTATTTCTTTGGGTATTTGATACGTCGAACAAGTATATGCAATGTTTTGTGTGTTTCGAGGTGTCCATTATCTTTACAATCTGTCTCAAAAGTGCCACATATGTTGACTTGTGTCCTATGTACTTGTCTTTCTAATATGTGCAGTTTGCCCAATTGTGGTAGTGCTTAAGTATTCCACATTCCCATCTCTAGCTTCTTTATAAATTTTATAAATCGCAGTCTAATAAAGTATTTCGTATAATGGGAAGGAGGACGGTTGTACAGAGTGAACTACTAAAATAGTTGTTCTGATCTCCGGAGGATGTAGAGTGCATGAAGTTTTGGAATAGCAAAATAACGCAACAATTCCACTGTTGAATATTTAATAATGAAAAATATGCAGATTGGCCTCTATTTGCTACGGAGCCATTTCGCGGCGCTGTTCAGTTATAATTCAGCTCACTTTTTCAGCTGAGGGCATATAAATACGCATGTTTAGTCAAACGAGCAACGCTTGATGCATTAGGACGGCACAATAATCAACATAATTTTATAAAAAATAAATAAATAATATTCTGTTTATAATTAAAGATTCTATAAAAAATAATGAATAACATTGAAACCAATCAACACCATCCATTAATATAGACATTTAGATAATGTAATATAGGTGGTGTTCAACAGACGTACATTATTTCTATTGTCGTTAATTGTATCTGTAAACGAAGGCGTCGACGCCGTTGAGTTGTTTATTATTCCTATGTCAAACTCATAAACCACCATAGGCACAGTTTGGTGGAATGATCTAAATATTTGAAGAACTCGTCTTGTGAAGTGAATCCCAGGGAGCGTTTAATTATACATTGGATAAGGCACTTGATAACTGAGCGGTACAATGAACATTAGTGATAATTGTAATAGCAAATCTATTTTATTCATATGCAATATGAAAAAAAAAATGTAGCGAATAGGGCCGGAGCGCCCTTTGGATAGGACACTTAGGACTGTTTGAGACTAAACTATGAAAGTGCATTTATATATTTATGTCCAATCGTTGATAGTTTACTGTTTAGTCAATGGTTCGGTCCAATCAATTCAACAGCCCCATTGGGAAAATAAATGTATATTTTTTGTTATCTTATTGGTAATAAGTATAAGTATATTTGAAACTTATTTACTATGTTTATATTTTCATATTATAAGAAGGTATTTCTATAGTATTGTATAGCATCTAACAGTTGAAAATGTACTTACAATTATACAAGCACGCTCTCAATTTATCAATTACAATATTCAAGTATAAAAGTGCTCTCATTTATTTTTAAATTTCGTTTTTTTATCAGCATAGAATAAACCCCTTTTCTCGTAACTGAATGGGCACGTATTTCGAACCCTTCATATACTTATAAACTATCTTATCTCTGTTTTTAGAATGTTTTCATAAATATATTATATGTATGAAAACATTCTAAAACTAGAGATACGATGGTTTATAAGTACGGTCATCAGTATATAATTTTAGATTTGGTATTAACGTTACATGTGAACCCATAAACTTATAACTTTCTTGTCAGTTACTGTATTGGAATCAATTTTTATAAACTACTATCTTTTAAAATACGGAGTGTTATCATACAAAGTATGCTTTCTGTTTTAATTTCCCGACTGAATTGGCAATAATAAATTCAATCCAAGGTATGAATGAAATATGCATGGCGATTAATAGAAACGAATCTATTTTATTGATTCATTGAATTGTGTCCAGTATTTTCTCTCTATAAAATATGGCCATCTCAGATATACCAGATGCGTAAACACTTTTTTTTAAACAATGCAACAATTGCCATTTAAAGAAACGAAATCAGTCTTCTCAGCGAGAGTTGTGTTATGTCCACATTCCAAATCGTTGTATGAACTATTTATTTTCTCCGGTCAACTTTTCACTGGTTCTGCAGAATTTCATTGTCTCAACTGGATACATGTTACCACTCTCCGTTTCATGCAAGAGTATATACCCCGTTTCAGTACCTTCACACGACACTGAATGCCCACGCGTGGGATCATTTCAAGTATACTTTCCGCGCTCTCAATGAAATCGTGATTAGCGGTTTGCTCCGCGCAATTTTCGGCGATTTTGCCTTTCATGATTTATTTCCGCGCACGAGTTATGATTCTGGGCTGAGTGAGAGGCGATTTAGTCGGAACATGATACAAAATTAATTAATATGCTCTGTTTATATTAAATTGTGAAGAGAAATGGATCTTAGAAAGTAATATAGTTGTTAGTATCCTTATTATATATTTTAAAAAGAAACCAATTAACCGTGGTATTCATTGTGTTCACCAATCATCACTAATTTTAACAAATTGCCAACGTATGTTTGCATGATTTATATTCGTATATAAATCTAATAAATATTGATCAGATATAATACTAATATAAACTACTACTAAGTATTTTCAAAATATGACAATTTACCCACAAATATTTGTTTTACTCTAAGCGGCTATAAAATAATATCAGCAAAACGCACTGAAATCAAACCGCACACCCCGTCCGGAAAGTTATAAAACAAATCAAGCTGCGCACATGCAACTCTCGCCGTGTGATAGAACAGACTATCCGTTTTAAACGACTACTATTTTTAGAAAAAAGTAACATGTGCTTATAGCGAACTTACAAGGATGCATTAAAAGTTTTCAACATTGTAACGTCTGTAAGGCCATTTGTGCCGTTAGTGTGTGGTTTAAATAGAGTGGTTTTATGAATTGTAAATAAATATGGTATTTTTATCGCAATAGAAAACTAGATAAACTATTAATATCTTATTACTTGTTTTAATTCGTTATGTCAATGTTCGTTATGTCAATGTTCGTTATGTTAATATTTAACATGTGAGTGAAATGTGTACTACAAAATTAATTGTAATTAATGTAAATTATTTGTTTTATTTTCAGATTCGCCGCGATGAACCTGAGCATGACTTAAATCCTCGACCTATGGATTTTACAATGGAATCACTTACTGGAAAAAATTGTCGTCAGGAATCACCACCTAGCCACCTAAATCTTGATGTAAGTTTTAGCAAATTATTTATATCATTTATTGTGGACAGGGTTCTTCATTTAATTAACTGATATTGGTTACTTTGGTCAGATATTGTAAAACATATATACTTCATAGAATCTAAAAATTGATACAGGTACAGTGTAATCTATTGGAGATACAATTTTTACTTTATCATACAAAGTGGATAAAGTAATGTAATCGTGTGGATTTTATTTGCGCAAATCCGTTATTCTTCTTTATATTAAATGACTCGAAATAATTATTTATATTTAAAATACATTCTATTCAGGTAAAGTGTTTTTGTTTGTTAAACATCGAGAATCGATAGAAAAATTAATGAATTATAAATTTGGAATGTCCATAACAAACGCCTGAAATCATGTTTCTTTAAAATAAAATTGTATTTTAATTATTATCATACGGATGATAAAGTAATGTGCATTAGATGTTTTTCAAAATCGAAAAGTCGCAGTTCGTAATCTGTCAGACAACCACCAAATAATAAAAATTTGAAAGGATACGTTATTCCGATATCTCACAATTCTCAAATTTCTCACAGGAGACAAACGAACGGGATATTTTCCATAGTTGGTAAATTAAACAGAAATTCTGACAAAATAAAATGCACATGCAACACAATATTTTATTCATGCCGTAATATAAAGGTTGCGCTATGACAATACTTTATCTGCACTTCGTACAATAAAGTATGTATCATTACCTCGGCGCAGTGTAGAACGACGGTGGGCTCTGACAGCCGCATGCGACTCTTTGCTGATTCAAGTGCGATATATTTTCAAGAATGTTAAGTTATTATTTTGTTATTATATATATATATATATATATATATATATATATATATATATATATATAAATTATGCTGCAACAATAAAAAACTAACCGGCCATTAGTACGAGAATGTAATAAAATTAAACGGGCCGTTTATGAATATAACATTAAAATTAGTTGTCAGCATTTAATCTATTTTGAATTTGCGTTAGTTCGAACAGACTTTTATGAATACGGGCATACGTGTTTAATTGATTCATCAATTTTAATATAGTATTACTACAAAGTGATAAAACAATTAAAAAAAAATGCTTGATGCGAAATATTTTGATATAAATTCGAAAACAATCCCTCGTTTCTTCGAAATGTTGACCTTTCCATGTATCGCCTATATGACGGAAATTTATAGATTGTTTGGGAAAGCTACGAAAAGTTGGAAAAGTTTAATTTAATTTTATGATGAAATGTTAAATAAATTTACAATTGTAATTGATGTGTTTGTGTGTGTGTATTTCCCAATTACAATCTGGGAACATAGGGCCGCAACAAGTATTTTCCCACTGGATCGGTCTGACGCTAGCGTGCTTAACTGGTTCCAGTCCAGACTTTATTGATGTCTCTCTTTTATGTAGATTTCGGGCTATCCCTCGTTCTTTTCCAGTGTAACTCCTTCTGCGATGGACATTCTGGCCGTCGTAGGGCATATCCTACGCCGGCCGGAATGAGTTATTCTGGAAAAGGTCCATTGATGTATTCTAATTTGCAGCTTGACTGGTTCTTCATTTGCGCGTTACCATAGTTCGTGGTTTGATATTGATATTTCTATATTTGAAGAAGACTTGGATCTTTTTGCGTTCACATTCATCTAGCTTCCATGTGTCGCATTCATAGACCAATACTGACTTGACGTTGCAGTTAAATATCGTAAGTTTTGTGTTGGTGCTGGTCTATATGTTTTTTTAGTTGCTCAGAAGTGGCTTTTCGAAGTTGGTGCTCCATGTTTTGGCTGATCTTCTCCAGTAGTTCCTTTCGGTTGACAGCAAAGGTCTTTCCAACTCTCAGTTCTTCCGAAATAGCCATACATCCGTAAGTCGCCACGTTCCTTATCAAGTCATTGTAGAGGTTGTGCTTATTCTCATTACTCTTGTCCTACAGCACAAAGTTATTGCTCATCTGATCTGATTTCTCGTCTTGTGTTATTTTGACTACTTAGTACTTATATTCTTTGCAACTATCTTCTGCCCATCTAGCAGTATTAGCTTCTTTTCAATATTTACCTCCAGGCTTTGTAGGTAGGGTGGGCGAAATACAACAGCCCTGTTTCGTAGACTCGTAGAGCTGTATTAGATTGATGCTGATATATGATTTTTCTGTGTTTTTTTAAACAAATTATAGAGTTGTGTTATGTAGACCAGATTGTCCACTATTCCTGCATTCCTGTACGGAGCCCAGTCTGGCCTTCGGCCTCTATATCTTTGTGTTTATTTTCTATCCTATCTCGCAGTAGTCGCTCGTACATTTTGCTGAATACATTTCTTACAAATATTCCTCGGTAGTTTTTACATACCGCTTAATTTCTTTTTTTATGTATGCTTGTGATATATGTCATCCCTGAAATATGCTACTGAGGGGTTCTTATAAAGTATTGTTGTCGTATTTGAGTAGCTCGTTCGCTATTACTCCGCGTCCGGAGTTCTTTCGGTTTTTTAAGAATTTTGCTACTTTTTTACTCCGAATTCTAGTCGGAGATCCTGTCACTATCACCATAGGTTAGTCTTGCTGTGCTTCTTGGTATTCTAGTCTTTCTTCAGAGAACAATCCATTTTTTATATAGTAGATTTCCCAGTCAGTTTCTTCTAAGCGTGCATATTTTTTATGTTTATTGCCCCTACTATGAGCCCTACTTGAACCTTCCACGCTTCTGTGCGTTTTCGTCCACATAGGAATGTTTCAATCCTGTTGCAGCTTTTCTGTCAGATTTCGTTTGTTTTTAGATTGACAGATCTTTTTTCTAACTTTTGTTTGTGATTCTTTGTAGTTCAGTTTGTCTTCTAGCTGGCTGTTTAAATCTCGGAGAAATATGACTTCTCCTGATTTCGGGATGTCTGATACAACCCTGCACAGTGTTTCGAAACGAAAATCGTTGTCTGCTACTCTTGCATCATCGTTTATTCCATAACCCCCCCTCACAATCGTTGATTTGTTCTTTAACTCTCCTGCTATTTTTCTGCTTTTCCTGTTCGGCTCTGAGTATTCCAGGTACCTATATACATTGTCCTTTTCCACTGTCGGTTTTCCAATCCTTTCCGAGCGCCAGGAAAATATATTTCAGGTTATTATTCCCTAGACTGACTCTTCCTAGATTCCGGGAATCAATCCGTTCCTTGGTGGTTCATCGCTCTCCGACCATTGAGACTTTTGTCTTTCTCGTTGACAGTTTTTCACCGTGTCACCCTAGGTAGGGGCTCTATCAGCGGATGCCAGTTGAACCCAGTTTTTTTACCGTGGTTGTTACTCCTCTCCCTCTTTCTTTTTCATCCGGGCTTGGGACCGGCAATGGCGAAGTTGATGCGCATCTCCTTTGTTTTATTTGCACTGATATTTAGGCCTGCTATAGAGGATTCCTCTATCATTGCTTTTGTGTTGGCCTGCATGTCACACAGCTGTGTCTTAGTAATACTAGGTCGTTTTCAAATTCAATTTTATTGATTTCCCATGGTATGCCTCGAGGTGATTAAGACATTTTTTGAATACTGTGTCAAGTACTACGCTGAATAGCCGGGGTACTGCATCCCGTGCTCACGTTGGACATCTTGTTTTTGTGTTTTCATTATACAGATGTTACCCTGTGGTGGTTTTTCGTCCCTCTTTCTTCACATTAAGAATCCTAGAAGTAGTTCCTTGTTAGGCCATTGGCATTGAGGGAAGTAGTGTATTTTTTCCTATTTTACTCCATATGTTGTTGTGTACAAGGAATTTAATTTTTGTTTGAAGCCGCACATTGCAGTTAAAGTGATTATATGAGATTTTGATGATGCATATTTTGTGAGAGTTGCATGTACATTTGTGATTCACTCTGTCGAACGCTTTTTGTCGATGAACAGAAGTAAGAAGTGGAGAGTTCCAACTTGATAGTTCAATTATTATTTTCAGTCTGTTGATTTTCAGTTTGTTCTACAAGGATCTATGCAACTTGAATCTTGCTTGTAGCGATCTTAAATCCTTTTCGTGGTTTCCTGTTTGCGAAGGAGTAGTATTTTCTCTAGCACTCGCCTTTCTTCGGTAGTTTTACTATTATGCCCGTTTTCCATTATGCTGACTTTTTTTGGATCCCATATTTGGGGATGGGGAGTAGCATGTGTTTCAGTAGCTCTGCGTATTCCAATTTCCTAACCTTCACTGTGATCAACACTTCCCGTTCCTTGCCCATTCTCTGCAGAACCTTCTTATTACTAATGTGCTGTATCCATGAGATATTTAGAATACGACGATATATCTATAATTGGAAGGCCTTCAGTTTTTTTATCCGTTTCTTTTGATTATGTCCATTAGTCGACGCCGTACATTAGTGTTGAGAAGATATAGCTGTTGTCAATAGAGATTTGCTATTATGCGAATGTGTTGGTCGTCGGCTCCGGTGGACTTGAGTATCTTAATCAATTCTTTGTGCTTTATCCTATCAAACGTTTTACTAAAGACGATACAGCAGTTTTGCTTTGGCTTCTAGTTTTGCTGTTGTTTATATTTGGTTTGGCATTTTTCCTTCGGCGGATGTTTCTTTCGTTATCCATTCTCGCTTTGTTTGGTGCCTGGCCAATATTTGCATCCGCTGTTTCTATGAAAATTCCCTTCACAATTGTTCACGGGCGGTCTATGTATTCGGTCCATCGTATTCGATTTTTGTATTTCATTTTGACATGTTCTTGGAAATATTTGAACGCGCGTGGGTCTTACAGAGCTTCCGTGTTGTATCTCTTATGTGCCTTACCTGCAATCTCTCCTATCTTGTTCTGGTTACATTTATGCATAGAGTTCCAACGACAAGATGGTGATCGCTTGAGATGTCTGCTCTTTGCCGGTTTCGGCAGGGACTTTGTTATAATAATGTGGTCTATTTTGTTCTTTTTCCGCCCGGTGACATCCACGTGATCTTGTGGCACTATATGGGAAGAAGGTGCCCCCACATTGAGGTTACTTTCTGCACATAACGCCATCAGTTTTTTTTCGTTGTTTACGATTCCCATCACATGTCTTCCAATCATTTGCTCCCTATTGCTGTTTGGCGTTTAAGTTGCCAACTACTAGGACTATGTCCTGCTTTCTGTTTTTTTCTTTGGGCGTTGTTGAGTTGATCGTAGATGCTGTCATTCTTTTCTTCATCCAAGGTTTCGGTGGGGGCATAGTATTGGACGATAGTGATGCATCTTGCCTTCCATTCTTGTGAATACCGCTTCCCAGATTAGGATGCCTTGTTACTCAGGAGGAGTGCTACTGCGTCGTATGCGCTTTCGTCTCTTCCTGAATCCAGTTTGGTTTCCCTGACTGAATAATTATTTTGCCTAATGCATATTCGACAAAACAATTAACCCGCATTTTAACTCATTCAAATTTAATGTCTTATAGATCAAAAAACGCCTTACATGTAATAAAAGCTCATTGCAATTACATAATTCGCGCAGTAAAAAATATAGGCGGTGGGGGCCTTAAACTCATTTTATTATGTATTAATGAATTGTCATGTTTAATATATAAATGACACAGAAACAATTACACATATAATATGAGACACTTTAGGTTTACAATCATGGACACTTTTAATTTTAACGCATGTTGCATCGTCAAATATTTCGAGGATTACAAATGCACTCGAAAATAAGCAGGACGAATAGGCCGTCCGGCGCATACATGCGGTCAATTTGCCCTTCAAAAATAGAACGCGTTCCATTTTCCCCTGATAATTTATAAACTAATTCAATTTTTGAAACAATTGTCTGCATGATAGTAAACTATTTAGATTTATTTCTATTTTAAATAAATTTTCCTTCAAAAAGTAGCACATCCCGCCATTCCGTACTTTACTAATAATGTTTTGGATAGATAATCTCAATAATCTACCCGAATAGACGACTCTGCAGTATCTATTAAAATTAGCCATATGCACCTAGTCTCCTTATTTACTTATCTTCTGATTCGTTATTGGGTAGATAATCTCAATAATCTGCCCTGAATTGTACCTGTTATCTATTTTAATCAGCAAGATACAATGACTTTTCTATGTGGCAACATAAATTCTGAATGTCACTCTTGCTCTCTGGTTAATTAGCTAGCGGTTTAATAGTTTTTAAACTAGATTAAAGCCTATAACACATGGAAGACGAAAGATGGATTTATTTATTTTTAGTTTTGAGTTTTGTATTACGTGTGAGTTTTGTATAGAGTGTGAGAAAAGCTCCCAGCAACTAATCGATATCTTTATTAGCGAGTGGCCATTGCAATTCAATCATTAAGGTCGCTCACCGATACATACGGGAGTTACTAAAATTGAACTACCGATGATAAAAAGATTATTTTATCAATAATGATATTGTGAATAATGTATCACACTTATTTTGTGCATATATCTTCGAATGCTGATACACGAATTCGCTGTTAGTGTTATTATATGTCTTATATAATAATTTATCTAAAAAAAGCAAAATCCTGGTAGCGTACCCGCACTAAAAATCGGTTTGTATTCACTAGTTTCCTGAACCTGAGCCTATACCTGAACAATTTTCGAAAATCGAACCTGGCCGGACCGATTCCGCATTTTAAGGGTTTTTGATTTATCTGTCACCCAGTGCAGACAGTGCGTGTTTGTGTAGATGTGTATTCTGTATTGTTTATGTAGCTCTGTGAAGTTGGCATTTCATTGTTCACCAAAAAATAGTTAGTTGTGAAAATCTCTCTTTGTTTGATGTCGAATACTTTTCGTAATCCACAGATGTTAGAATGCGTGACTTGTTATATTCAACACTTTTCTCGATTAATGTCTTAATGGTTTGGAGGTAATCCCATGTCCTACTCGGATACCTACCTGTTCTGTAGGCTGATAAAAGTCAAGTTTGGCTGTGAGTCGTCTACTTAGAACGTTAGTGAATCATTAGCGGATGTGTGAGAGAAGGCTAATTGGTCTGTAGTATTTTAAATCGGCAACGTTTCCTTTCTTATGCATAACAACGATGATGCATTGTTCATGCTTTAGGTGCTATTGCTTCCGTAAGACACTTGTTAAATAGAGCTGTGATAGCATGTACCGGCTTCTCTAGCTTTTTTTATCGACTCAATCACAATGTCGTATTGACTATACAATTTTCTCTCTAGTTGTCTCAGGTATTTCTCATATCATTAGTTTAGAATTGGGGTCTGGCTGTTCGTTTACTAGATATAGATTTGAATAAAGTGTTTTTAAGACTCTTATTTGTTGTAATACTTTGCCCATATTTGTTTTCCAGGTTAGTGATTTCCAGTCTTGCCACTATACATTCATACTTTTGTTTTTATTTGCGGTTTTCAGTATCCACTTATCATTGTAATCCCTAATATCCTTCCGAGCTGCCCTTATGTCTTCAGCTGGTCTTAACGAATATTTGTGTAGTAGTTCTCGTTTTAGTGCATTTGTTCTCCTTCTTCATTATTCACTTTCGAATTGTATTTCTGTTTTGTTGTCTGTACCTTCTAGATTGTGCCGTTTAGGGTTTCTAAGTTCATTATGTCTGAAGTTCCTAGATTTTCTGGTAGGTTCGTTTGTCAATTTTTATTTGTCTTGATGAGGGATCTTCTTTACTCTCTTCTTTACGCTCTTATCTTTTTATATTTACTTCCCACTGTGAGCCGGGCAAGTATGTCACGTCATGTACAATACTTTTCTTGTATTCCGTCGGGACATGCCCAGGTTCATTTTTAGTGTTCATGTTTATTAAAGAAAGTATTCATAGCATTAGACGGTTTAGTAAAAGGAATTTTAGTAGAATGTTTCCTAAATTAGCGTTTAGATTTTCGATTAGTATTGTATAGTACGTTGGTGATTAATATCTTCATAAAATATCTCGACTTCTTATGTTTGTACGTTGGTGCATACACCTGGATAATATTAATGTTGTATCTTTGATTTAGTTTCAATGTAAGGGAGCATACTCTAGGGCTAATGCATTCTCGATGTTAGATATTTCGGTTGGCTCTCTTCTTTTCCTCTGTAGTATAAAATGTTCCCAGAGTGTCTCCTTTCGCCGTATTTTACTAATTTCGACTACATCCTAAGGAATTTGGTCGAATTCTTCTTTCATTTCCAAGATTTTTATATTAGAAAGCTTTATCGTGTTGTATGTAGCTATGCGTAGTTCTCGTCGGGTAGTTTGGTAGCCTGATCTTATTCGGGTATTCTTCGCATGCTCCGGTCGTTGCTCTGTCCAGCCGGTACCTTAGCTGGGGGCACGCGACATTGAGGGCCTATTTGTCCTTGTTTCCGTTATATTATTATTACTAAGAAGAGTTTAGCAATTGCCCACCAAGCCATTGGCCATTGCGGGTGCACTAGAATTTCTACCGTAATATTGGTTTGTTCTTCGAAAAATTGAGGTTGATCATCATATACTGCTCTTCCTATTTTTCGCAAAGATTTTTTCCAGCAGTATTTGTTTTTTGTCTGCACGTATATTGTGGAATTACTTCCATCTCCTCCATCCTATGTACATGTCTATTACTGGGCATTTGTTATCACATGTTGTCACATTTAATCTTTTACTAAGTTTCTAACTGTATTTCTTTTTTCCATATACACTAGCTTACATGTGTCTGCTTTAGTATTGAGCAATTTGTGGTACGTCCGGCTTTTGCTTTTGGCTTCTTCGATCTCATCATTCCAACAAATGTTCCTTCTTATCGGTATCTTTTTTTACTATCCCTACAGCTTCATATGATGCTTCGTGTGTAGCTTCGTTTATATGGTCCTACATTTGCTCGACCTCATTGAATGCATTGTGTGTTGTATCCGTTGGTATAAATCCTTAATGTTATAGAATATATATGTCCTCGTCTATCTTTGCGAATGCTTCCTTAGGTTCTTTTGTACTGGTTGTATATTGGTGGACCATATGGAAAATAGAATATTCCTCACTTTTCGAAGAAATCAGTTAATGAATATTTATTCAGAATTTAAAATAATTCTTAAAAACCATCCATTTTAAATTGAAGTTGTGCGCTTTTAAACTTAAAATTTCCATATTTATCTCAAATACGCGGATATTTGGGGAGGGGGCTGACTCGCGCCTGGTACCATGTCTATCGGCCATGACGTCACTGTTGCGTGCATTTACTCGTGACTGAAAACTTGGTGACAGCTATCCATATTTATTCGTGGTCGACCAAGCGTTTGCCTATTTCTCTCTGGGTGGCTTCACCTCCAAGTTCGTTCCATAGTGTGGTTCTTTCCACATGCCATCTCCGACAGTGGTACAATGTATGGAGTGGATCATCGATGTCCACGCAGTACCGGCATCTAGCCACTGCGGCCTTACCTATCCGAAAGAGGTAGGAAGGTGCCGTGTTCCGACAAGAGCTGCGCTGGCCAATTGTCCAACTTCCCATGTCTTCTTGTTACCCAAGGCTTGATTTCAGGGATAAATTTCTTGGTCCAATTTGCCTTCTCAGTCCTTTCCCATCTGTATTGCCAGGTGGTTAGGGTGGTTTCGCTGCTCTCCTGTTTGGCTGCCTTCAAATCCGTTCCGCTCCTTGTAGCCACAAAAATCTGGGCCGTTTCCGCCACCATGAAGGGGGGTGTTCTCGCGAGAACCTCCGCCGCACCCATTGAAATGAAATTCTGGCCCTCGCTATAACCGCCAGGTCGTCAGCGAATACTATCGGACCCATGGAAGCTGTTAAAGGCGTTGGTCACGACCAGGGTGACCATCAGGCAGTGCTCCCTGGTTCTCTACGTTCCTGCTTTGGCCTAGCGCGTCTTTGAGCCTGTTTGTGATAAGTCTTTCCATGGGTTTCTCAGTCAAGTGGGCACAGCGGGCGGTATGCACTGGGTTCCGTTGTGTCCTTCCCTGTTTTGGGGAGGAGGACCAGTGTGGCCGTCTTCCAGCGTCTGGAAGAGGTGCCCGTGGTCGCGCATCTATTCGCTATCCTGTGCATTGCCGCCGCCAGTGTGGCAGACCTTAGTACCTCGAGAAACAGTTCTTCCCCATCTGGCCTCCAGATCTAGTGCGGCCGAAATTTCGGAAATTTTCTCTCACCCCTGGTGTCCGTGCGCAGACTTGGCATTCAGATCCCCTGCCAGGATTACGTGATCGCCTTAGATCCTGATTATGTTCCCGAGTTCGCTGAGGTTTACATAACCTGGAGTTCTATACTATAATTTCAGACCGGTCTGGTAAACGATCAATCGGCCTGGTAAAAGATCAACCGGTCTGTTGTCCATGGCAACCAAATATACAACTGTTTCTCCGCGAACGCTAGTGTAATGCTGCCTTTCGTCAAATGTCACAGGTTAGTCAACTAGATAGAATTATATCCTATTTCATTTGATTGATTTGATCATTAACTAAACGTTACTCTTGACAGATTTATGACATTCGGCTTAAGGAAGTATTACACTAGCGTTCGCGGAGAAACAGTTCTTTATTTGGTTGTCATGGGTAATAGACCGGTCTGATCATTTACCAGACCCGTCTGAAGTTACAGAATAGAACTCACATAACCTATGTTGCCAAATTGACGATTTTAATTTTTGTCATTTATTAAATATTTAACAGAAGATTTGTTTAAATATTTCCCAGACTGTATGAACTTCTCCCTACATCGTACAGAAAAAGAAATGTGTAATTTTATACTCACCTATAAAGATAAATTTCACAAAATATATTGTGATTAGAATTTTTTTCACATAAAAACAAATAATTTAATCTGGCTGCATCATATTTATTTTAAATTGCGTTCTTACTTTTCAAGGGCTATTTTAAATATTTATTTATGCACCTTTTGATTTGTTGGTAATTTACTTTGCAGCCCCCTATAATAATAAACAAGCTGAGATGTCCTCTATACATGTAAGATTTGTTTACATTGCACATTCTAACATCTATTTGCATAAACTAATATTGCATACAAATTTAGTGTTAATGGAAATATTATGTTTTCAGTATGAACCCAAAGCCAGCACAGAAGCTGATGGAATGGCTAGCGAGGATGAATGCGGACGTGTACCAAGTGCCCAAATGTCAGTTAGTAGTGAGCCAATAGGAGAAATAAATCGGCCAGTAAATGCTTTATACCATGGCACATGGCCTGTAGAAAGGTCCATGTGGAATGCGGAACTAACTAATCCTGATAGCCAACACACAAATTCAAACCATAACATGGTAAGTCTTTTTATTATTCGAAAATCAATCAATTACATGAGTTACATACTATCATTAAAATACCTCTAGTATTTATCATATTGATCGTTTGGTACGACAGCTAACTTCAGATAATAGCGTGTGATGGCTCCGCCCACATAAGATTAAATAAACGCTATTGGCGATTCAAACGTTAACGGTTTATGGGCGGGGCCAACCAACTCGTAGGTAACGATCAGCTGTCGTCTGTGTTTATAATGTGCAATTGCAGACTTAGATTCGCTTGTGTGTCTTGTTTTCGACTGTTTTGGTTGTCTTCCCGTGTTATTATTGGCAGGTCCCGTGTGCCGCCTTGTTTATATCGATGGATCGGTTCAATGTATGGATGTTTTAGTATTGCCGACGTGGCGCAGAGGTTAAATTTGGTTAGGTTATGTTTACAAACAAGTAATTTACCATAGGCCCCAAATGAAATTAAAGGTGTGCTTATGAAAATGCCTTGGCAACTACTGCACTGTCTAAGATGATTTGTAGTTGTAAAGCTGGACTGTAATGTGCAAAGTGTTTTATTACATTGTACACGGTTATATAATGAGACATTTAAAAGAATGAAAATCAAACAAATGTTGTAATTGTGCGTATTCACTTTCGTAGCCAATCAACTAATTCTTTATCCCCGAATTTGTTTACTATTTCCACTTTACAAAATCCGGGCCGGGAAAAATTACGGAACGGCAAATTCTGGCTCCGCTTAGCAAACGAATTACAGTTACAAAAACAAAAAACACTTTAAACTTCGCGCTGTTTTGGACATAATTATAATGTATTATCAATATAATTTAAACCAACATAAAACTATGTACAGCACAAAAAACGAAAGCAATGTGAAATTTTACCACTGGTATAAGGTGTTTAAGCGGACGACTACCTATCACATTTAGTTCGTTGTTCCGCCACCAGGTGGAACAAACCGCTTTTGATCGCGAAATATAATTACACGAAGTGCTTATTTGAACCACATTAGTAGCTATTTGAAAATTACTACCCAGAATTCAGAAATGTTAATCAAACATTATTTTTGTAGGACCAAGCTAGTGTTTTAAGTTTTGCATCCAGCTCAGGTGGGGCCCCACTAGATCGAGTATTAGGCAGTCCGGAACGTCTATCGAGGAGGTCGATGCAACAACTTGAAGCAAAGGTTGATATGGTTTATAGTTTGTTAGCGATGTTAGGTGGTCAAGAGCATGCTGACATGGGCGACACGCTCCTCGCTTTAAGCACAAGTCCAGAAAGTTGTTTGGCAATGAGACAATCTGGTAAACATACAGTTCATTTTAAAAGAATTAAGATTTTAATAGTGGATTTAATTACAGGGTGTATTCCATTGTTGGTGCAGCTCGTGCAATCCGATAAAGACCTCGAAACCCGTAAAAAGGCTTCCCAGGCTTTACGTAATTTGGTGCACGCACAACCGGATGAGAAATTGAGGAGGAGAGAGACACGGGTACTGAAACTCTTAGAACAAGCACGCGCTTACACAGAGGCACTAAAAAATAACACTGAATTTGAGATGGAACTGTCATCGTCATCAAGTAAAACCCAAGGTACAGTTTCCTTACGCACGCTACAGTTGTTTTCAGTATATAATACTGTGCTTATTGAGAAACTTATTTGTGGGGTGGTTATTTTATAGATTCTGCTGATAGTGATAAACATCCAGTGCCGACTATTGCGAATCTTATGAAACACTCCTTCGATGAAGGGCATAGACAAGCTATATGCCAACTTGGTGGTATTCATATAATAGCGTCATTAGTTGAAGTAAGTTTGATTTTTTTTTAAAGAATTTAGGATAAACTCAACAATTATCCCTAATATAAATACGAATACAACGTTTGGAAGCCGACCGGGGGGTGGCGGGTTCGAATTTCCACTGAGACGTTCCTTTTTATATTTTTTATTTATTATTTAAGTGAAATATTAAGCGTTTTGAAGTAGTAGAATGTATCTATTTTTTAATTAAAAATCACCCCCGTCGAACGGTGGGCATTTGACAAAAAAAATTGCATAACAAGGATACAAAATGTGACCAAAATTAGGTGAACCAGCATTAGTTGTTTAGATGCTAACATTTGGCAATAGTATGTAGAACAAATACAATGATCAAATAAGATTGGATAATGCCCAAACATAAGTACCTATAATGCGTGACAATTTTTCGTTCGTTTTCTTATTTTTCAAAGGTTCATTTCACTAGTGCGCTCTTAATTTTTTATACAACCTTTTATTTTCACATAAAAGCCTATTTATTATTTCAGGAATTGTTTAGCATTATTTTACCATCAGTTTTTACTTTAATAGTGCCATTGAATCAAAGTATTTTGACTTAAAACATTTTAATTTGTCCTGCTAAATTTCATAATCTATCCAATCTATGAATAGTTATTTAACCCATAAGTTGAGTATTTTTTATTAAGGGAGATTACATGCTGTATTCCAAAGGGAGATACTAGTTGTGTAGGAAATCTATTTATATAGCAACAATATATAGATTTCCTATTGAACTAGTATCTCCTTCTAGAAATTTAAACGGCAGTAATCAACAAACGCTTTTACGGTTTTTTTTAAAAGTTTTTAGGGTTCTATCCATTCAATAACTTATAGAATCTATAAATTTTATGGGACTTTCATAAATATGGGCAAGATACTTGTGTAATTAGTATTATTAATAGTCATTTCAACCAAATATCTTAATGTTGTTTTCTTCTATTCTTAGGCAGAACACACATCACATGGCTGCTCACCTGAAACATCTACCTGTGTTTTATTACGAAGATATGCCTGTATGGCTCTGACAAATCTTACCTTTGGAGATAGTGGGAACAAAGCTTTATTATGTTCATTTAGAGAATTTATGCGAGCATTAGTAGTTCAACTACAAAGCCCCAGTGATGAACTTCGACAAGTAAGTACAAGTATAATCTAAATACTAGCATTTTAATAATTATTTCTTTTCTAGGTGACAGCTAGTGTATTAAGAAATTTATCTTGGCGAGCAGATCAAACGAGCAAAGAGATATTAAGAGAAGTTGGAGCTGTAGCGGGTTTAATGAAAGCGGGAATGGCAACAACAAAAGAAAACACATTGAAATCCATTCTGTCTGCATTATGGAATTTATCCGCACATTGCACTGAAAATAAACTGGAAATATGTGCAGTTGATGAAGGGCTTAGTTTCCTTGTTGAAATGCTATCATATGTCGCACCTTCAAAATCCTTAACGATAAATGAGAACGCGGGTGGAATATTAAGAAATATTTCAAGTCAAATTGCCGTGAGGGATGATTATCGTGAAATATTACGTAAACATAATTGTTTACAAATATTACTGGATCAATTAAAAAGCCCGAGTTTAACAATTGTAAGCAATGCATGTGGTACTTTATGGAACTTGTCTGCAAAAAATCAAGTAGACCAAGAAGCATTGTGGCAGATGGGTGCTCCAGCAATGTTACGTAGTTTAAATCATTCAAAACATAAAATGATTGCTACAGGCTCCAGTGCAGCTTTGAAAAACTTGTTAAATTCTCGACCATCCCATAGTCTATTACCACAGATGGATTCTACAGCTAAAGCATTAGATCTTCCAGTACTCCCTACACTAGGTGCACGCAAGCAAAAAGCACTTTTGCGTGATCTTGATCAGAATCTCTCAGAAACCTATGAAAATATTGAGAAGGATTCGCCGACAAAAACTTCTAAGACTGAAAAGATGTTGTTTGAACGGACTGAAAAATTTATTGGTGGCTTCCTTAACAAACGAAATAAAAGTAGTAAGAATGTTGTTAAATCTGAAAGTTATGAATTTACCTCACATACGGATGTAGTTTATGGGGACAGAAAGACACGAAGTGAAGTTTCGAACCAGAGCGATTTGTGTAATGGATTTTCGAGTTTGACAATTAACGAGGAACCTTCCACTTGCTTCCAGAATGAAATGAGGAGTAGTGATAGGAAGGATGCATCGTTTGGCGAATCGAGTCTAGTTTATGCCAACACATCGCAAATAAAAGGTAATGTATATAAAAATAATGTTGATCAATATCTCAATAGACAAATGTAATAGAGGATTCTAAATGGGGTTAAAAAAATTGTTGCGGTCCGACCGTTGTTCGCCACTATTTCCCGTTCTCTATGTGAAAGGCATGAAGGTACCAAGTTATTGCATTAATATAGATAGAAATGTTGATGAAAAAATTTCAAAATTTCAAAATTATTTTTCATATATGAAATCCATTTTGGACCAAATAGGGTAAGAAATTACTCACGATAGAGATCTGCAATATGTCTCAATGTATAAGTGATTATTATTATTATCTTCTAAATGATTGATTTTTGGTCAATATAAAAAAATCTTTATAATTGTACGAACATCAGAATTACTTCTATACCTCGCGCAACGAGGTCATTAAGTGAACCTGCGTGCACGGTCCTAATTACACTGTAGTAAATGTATATTAACAAAAAAATAATAATTTCTTCCCTCGGCCCTCTCCGTGAGATTTGTGGCTCTGATTCCTCATTGGGCTTTGAGTATTAAGGGAATGATTGTATCTGTTTTATATTCTCCGTGTCCAAGGTATTAGTTAATCTGTTTCATTCTTCAATTCCATTTTTATCTTATTGTGCTAATATTATTAGGAATTTTCCAAATATCTAAATAAAGAAACGTGATTGCAGATAATTTGTAAGAAATATAAAGAAATTAATATTGTCAGTGCACATTGCTGTATTTTGATTTCTAGTAACCATCTACAGAAATTTAGCCTTAATGGCTTCTACCCAAGATTTTTGCTTTTGGGGTCGAAATGTCTACAAACTGTTAATCTTTAATGTCTTATGGATTGTCTTCTTCTTCTTCTTCTTCTTCTTCTTCTTCTTCTTCTTCTTCTTCTTCTTCTTAATGTAGGACTAGTCCTGTTAATTGCCAACTATTGTGTCTCCTGTGACGTCCAGCTATCTTTCCATCTTTTGGGAGGTCGTCCATCGGTATTGATGTTGCGGCTTCCTTGGCTAGTCTGTCATCGGCCATTATTAGTACGTGCTGGTTCCATTCTCGACGTCTTGTTCTTGTCCAACGTACGATATCATAAACTCCGCAGTCCCTTCGTATTTCCTCACTGCGTACTCGGTCCCTGAGGCTGAGACCTGATATGGTTCGGAGGGTCTTCATTTCTGTTGTTCGTAGTCGTCCTTTCGTCTTCTTTGTGGCCGCTCTGGTCTCGACTGCATACGTCATAATTGGCCTGACACAGGTTTTATATATGCACACTTTAATCTGTTTTTGCATGCATTTGTTTCGCCATATTATGTCACGTAGACATCACGCAATTCTCGATGCTTTATTTATTTGGGGTTGAGCATCATTGTATAGGTCTCCTTTACTGGATAATTCAACGCCTAGGTAGTTAAAGCGCATTACCTGTTCTATAGGACTGCCTTCCATGGAAAGTTTGCATCTACTGGGGTCCTTTCATAGCACCATTGCTTTAGTGTTTGCAATGGATATCTGCATATTGAATTGTTTCGCCTTTGTGCCTTTGAACCTATGATGAAGCAGTCGCTGTAGGTCGTCTTCATCTTCCGCCATGATTATTGCGTCTTCCGCATAACATATGATACTAAATTTGTTGTTGTCCATTCTGTATCCAATATCCATGTTCTTCACGTCTTCGATAATCTCATCCATGATTGTGTTGAAAAGTGTTGGGCTCAGACTGTCCCCTTGTCTAATCCCCACACTGACGGGTATTTCGTCAGTTAGTTTTTTTTATTTACGATGAGCTTTGTTCTATTGTCTGTATTCAGAACTCTGATTAGTTTGATGATTTTGGGGTTCACGCCTTTTGTTTTCAAAATCTCTTCAACGTCATATAATTCTATTCTATCGAATGCCTGCGTAAGGTCTACGAAGCAAACGAAAGCTAGTTTGTTGTATTCGATACTTTTCTCTGATATTTGTCTTAGGATGAATATTGCGTCGATCGTGGATCTGTTTTTGCGGAAGCCTTGTTGTTCCTCGGCCATTCCTATTTGTTGCACAATTTCATTTGCGATGATTTTGGTAAGTAGTTTCATTGTTGTGTTAAGTAGGCAAATTCCGCGGTAGTTGTTGGGGTCGCTCTTGGTTCCCTTTTTGAACAGGGGGATTGTAATACTGGATTTCCACTGTTCGGGAATTGTGACATAGGAGTATAATACCTTCTGGAAGAGAGATGTTAGTTCTTCTACCAGCTTTTCCCCTCCATATTTTGTCATCTCATTCGTTATGCCATCGGGCCCCGGCGATTTCCTGGTTTTCAATTTCGTAATAGCCTGCTTCACCGTATCTTCATTTACCTCTACTGTGTTGTTCTCTTCTTCCTCCGTGTCCTTCGGTTGTTCTTGGACATTTCGTGTGTCTGTCGTTTGTTTATATAAACTTTTAAAGTGATTTATCCATGTTGCTTCGGGTGTGGACTTTCCTTGAATTAGTTCGTTAATTGGTTTCTTCCTATTCCTGATCATGTTCCATACTTTCTTCTGTCCTCCATAGGTCGTATTCCATGTCTTTTGAGAATTTTCCCCAGAAACTGCACTTTATTCTTGTTACTTCGGCGTTGATTCTGTTTCTTATTGTGGTGTATTCTCGGTAGTGCTGTGGGGTTTTATTGCTTCTGTATAGCAAATAGGCTTTCCGTTTTTCTGATGTTAGTGCTTTCACCTCTTCAGTGAACCATGGTTTTTTGGAGTGTGTCGCGTTAATGTTGACTCTTCTGTGTCCGATTGCTTCCCTTGCGGCCTCTAGCATATTCGTTAATATTTTCTGCCATGCTCTTTGCGTATCATCAGCCGGTGTTATGTGAGCGGTTTCAATTTTTTCAGCCAGTCGTTTGCCATACAGGTATTTCGTGGTTTCATCTGCGAAGGCCTCTACGTTGAGTTTCTCCTGGTACTCTGGTGGTATTTTCTTTGCTCGTGTGATGTTCATGCGGAGTTTACATAGACCAAGTTGTGGTCGCTGCCTATGTTTGCTGAGGTGAGTGAGCGGACATCCAGTATTCGCGATGGATGTATGTTCCTATTGGTGATGATATAGTCGATTGTTGACTCATTTCCTCTAGTGTTTGACCAGGTTATTTTATGCTGGCTTTTGTGTGCGTAGAATGTGTTATTTATTCGTAGCTCGTTGTAGGTACATAGGTCGACCAATGATTCCTCATTCTCGTTTATGACGTCTTCATTAAATCTTTGTTTAATGTTGTCTATCGCTTCGTTGCCGATGCGCGCATTGAAGTCTGCCATGATGCATATTTGGTCGTTTATTGGGATTTTATCTAGTATACCTTGTAGGTCTACATAGAACTGATCTTTCTCTTGTTTTGGTTTAGTAATATTGGGGGCATATACGCTTATTATGTGGATTGTACCTTTGTTTAGGTTGAGTGTCATTTTTAATAGTCGATCGTTGATGTATTCAATATCTTCTATTTGCTGTTGGAATTTTTCGTGTACTAGTAGTCCTACTCCAGAGCGCGCTCTCTCATCTTTGTCTACCCCACTGTATATTAAGACGTAGTTCCCATATTTGCTGTTTCCCTTGCCTTTCCTCTTGGTTTCCGAGATTACACAGATGTCAATTTTGTGTTTGGTTAGTTCTATTATTGTCTCTTGGTCCTTGTTATTCCAGGACATTATATATATTCCAGCACGCAATACCTATCGCCTGCGCTTTCCATTTTCGTTTTTTCCCTATTCTCGCCGTGTCGTTACCGTTAATCCGTCCTTGTTCCGAGGCTATGTTGGTTCTTTGAGCCACTTGGTTGTTTTTAATATTTAGTTCTTCCTGTTTTCTTTTCACATGCGCTTTCCAACGTAGTCTCGCGTCAAATGTCATATCCAGAAACTATTGTCATATTGCAGTATGGTACTTGGACGTTGTTTATAAAGACGTCTATAGGGGTTATCAGCCGTGAGGCTATCCGCCGGTCAAGGGGAAGCTCAAAGGAGTTTAAACGCCTCGTATTTACCTTAACTTCACAGAAAGCCTATAAAAAAGTGTGAATGGTGATTCGCAAAAATTCGCCCCGACGGGGTTCGAACTCGGGCTACCCAATGCTCAATACGAAACGGACGACGCCTTTCAACACTGAGCTGGGTATTTGTAAAAGTTCAGTAACTGTAAACTTTATATGAACTGTATTCGAATCATTTCGTTTTATTTTTCACCTTTTAGTCGATGGGATCGATAGCTGTAGTTTTCTTTTGAGCTTCTGGTTTGTTTTCCTTGATCATCCCTTTATCATCAACGAAGGTAGCGATGTGTTGTTTTCTAGCCTTAGCATATCTCACGTGTATAAAAGGAAAATGGCCGGTCCTAATTGTGACTGTTGCTTTGATATCTTTCACTTCCGAGGAATCTTCTTTATACTAAGCTCTAAAATATCTGTCGGAATTGTTATCATCGACATCATCATCATTTTCAAGCCGTTTAAATCCACTGTTGCGCATAAGCCTTCTCTAGCCCTCTCCGTCAAGCTCGGTTTTACGCTTTTAGCATTTAGTTTTGAGCTCTTCTCTTGATATCATCGGACCACCGGGTTAGTGTCCACACTATGCTTAGTTTGTAGGCACAGGGTTTCCACTCCAGAAGCAGGTTGGTCCAACGGCCGTCGCTAAATCTGACAACGGCGGCACGCCCACCTCAATTTGATGCTAGACATGCGTGTTGTTACGTCACAGACACTCATAATTCGTCTAACTTCGTTTCTTACCCTATCTCGTAAGGAAACGCCTAGCATGGCCCGTTCCATTGTACCTGTAATTTGACTGCAAAGTCCTTTGTTAGCGTTAAAGTCTCTGACCCATACATTATTATCGGTATCACAAAGTCTTTCCATTTTAGGCATCCTATGCCTATGCGTCACTGTATCGCACACTTCTGATTATCACGGCCTATGCGTATCTGATGAACCAGGTATATATAAGAAGTCACTTGTTCTATACTGTCACCGGCTATTTTTATCTTTTAGTACCAAGTTGGTCATAATCATTGTCTTGGCTATATTCATCTTTCGATTTTCTTCGTTGCTTCTTTCAGGTCCTTGATCATCGTTTTCATATCTTTGATGTTGTCAGCTATTGGAACGATGTCATCCACGAATCTCAGTTGGTTAAAACGCTCTCCATCCACGGTAACTCCTAGGTTTTAGCAAGATACCTTTTTGAAAGCAAATTCGAGAACGGCAGTAAATAGTTTTGGGGGGATAGTGTCCCCTTGGCGAATTCCCCTACCGATTTTTAATTTGTTGAAATTTTCCTGTAGCCTTATATTTGCTATAGTATTTAGGATATAATTAATTAGCTTTTTGTTGGACATGTACGATTCCAAAAGTTGGGAATACTGTTACCAATACAGCTGTTTTAATTTGTGATATAGGCTTTTGTGCCACACCTTGTCGAATGCCAGCGCCACGTCCGATTATCTAAACTAGTTATTATTATAGATATGTATACATATGGGCCTATAAGTCGAAGTTTAATGGTTCCATATTTTTGGAACGTTTAATTAGAGCTTTACTTGGCAACTATTTTAGCACTCACTAGTTAGTTATTAGATCAAATCCTGCAGTATTTTTTGAGCTAATTATCTTATTAATTTCACTCATTATTTCTCGGGGTGAAGTAGGTCTGATGTATTATTTTTGTTCTTCAATTGGCTGGACATTTTTTCTAAATGTTTTGGAAAGTGATAAGCTGTTTTTGCTTTTTTGTTCACTAGTTCTGGCCCATTTTGCATCGTCTTGTTTTATTAGTAGAATTTGCATAACTGAGTCTTTTCGTTGGCATTTTCAACGAAACTAAAATAATTTTGAAAAATCTAAAAAATATAATAATATTAATAATAAATAAAATTAATTTTGACGTATCTAGGTATAAACACAATTTCAAAAGAGTGTGACATATTTTGTATGCAAACTTTTTTGTTTAGTTATGTTTTTTAACTAATAGTTGCTTATACCTACCTACTAATTTTCTTAATGTAACACTGAAAAGTCGGATAGAATATATGAAATAATTATTGAGGGAAAAAAATTATGTAGAAATATGCGGACAGGAGCAGCCTTAGAATAGAATATTTTCTTAATACGTAACTCATATAGAATGGATGTGCAGGTCAATTACTATTTAAACATGTTAAAATATATAAATTTAAAAAAAATAGAATAAAACAGCGCACTTCATTATTTTACAAATACAAACATAATAGTGAATTACGTTTGTTTTATCTTGTGGTGCTCTGGTTTGAAACTACTTGCGCCTAAGTTTCGTCTTTTCTTTGATTAGTACTCTGATCTCTCTTGAATAATTGTTTCCTGTTATACTATGATTGGCAGGAGACTCCATGCTGCTTGTTGGGTAATATCTACAAAGTTTATAACTTCTAATTTTTCTTGGGTTTTAGGGGAACTAGGATGTTGATCCTTATTTCAGCACTTCTTTATAATTAGGGTTCCCAATTATCCGACATTAATTCGTATATCGAATACAAAAAATTCAAAATATTCGGATATATCCGGATATCCGAATAAAAAATAAGAAATTAAAGATAATAGATTGAATCCAATATGCATGGTGTTTTATAACTTGTATATTTAATTTAATTTAAGTATTTTAATTATATGCATTAATAATTCATAAAATAATAAAAAGAAATTATATAATTTAAATTTATTTAATTTTTAAAATGTATATTTAAAAAAAAATAATTGCATTCAGTTTCAAAATTCAAGCAAGTTGTAATTTTTGTCCTAGTCGATCTACAATTGAAAACCCCCGCTCTGTTGAAGTAGATGTTGATTTTATTGTAAGAAGTGCAATAAATAATATATTTAAATTATCTGTCCTTGTTTTGTGTTTGTTAAAAGCATAAACTATTTTTTCAACAATGTAGTAATAACCTTGCTCTGTTCTTCAATATGAGTAATTGAACAAATTTCCGCTTCCCGTTGTTGCTGTAGAGAATTTTGCAGCATTTTGATTCATTTTAATCATACATTCACTTGTCTGTTTCGATAAATTTTACTTAGATTACTGATCTAATCTTTCGAATATATATATATATATATATATATATATATATATATATATATATATATATATATATATATATATATATATATATATATATATATATATATATATATATATATATATATATATATATATATATATATATAAAATACCTCACCTTCAGCTGTCAAAAGGGTCACTGAATTTTTACTTAATTTCTTTATTGCAGTTTGTAGCGATGCGACGACAACAGTTCTTTTAAAATTGATATGTTCTCTTCTGATATTTTGTGTTTCCCTAATTCATTTAAAATTTTATTTACAGGATTCTTTATTTGAAGGAATAGTTTGAGCATGGTTACAATGTATTCCACCGTGTTTTGATACCTAGCGTCAACTGCAATGTCTTGCCCTCTTGTTCATTAACATATACTTGTAAAATGTTGCTTGACTGAAGAGGATTTCATCATTCTTATAATTCTTCTGAGGCTTTTATAACTTCTTGAACATTTTCGGAGAGGTCTAGGATTTTGATTTTTTTCTTCAGTTTGAAAAAAATGTTTTTTCAAAAAATATCCGGATTATTCAATGAAAATTATCCGGATTATGAAATAGTCAAAATTGGTCGGATAATCCAAATATTCTGTTATTGGATATCCGGATTGGAAACCCTATTTATAATACTATCACTTAATGTTAAGACTAGGTGAGTGGTCTGAGGTCATGTCCCAGCCTTCTTCAATATGTAGAAATCTTGTAGTTATTAACCAGCATAACTGCAGGATTTCTACATATTGAAGAAGGCTGGGAAAGAGAAATCTATGAGGTCTGGTACCTTGCTTGTATCAGGCAGTCAATATGTAGGTTTTCCTGTAGATGCAGGGCCACAACTGTCGGCTTTGATTACATCTAGAACTTCCCTTCCTTTCGTATTGGTTAGTCCCACAATGTATTTTTTACATTCACATTTATTTCTATAATAATATGTTTGTATTCTTTGCCTATGGCTATAATCTTTGTTGCTAGTATTTATTCACATGTTGCTTCATAATTCATTTCCCCCATAGGTTTAGGTGTTCTTGTAGGTCTTATTCACTTGATACACAGATCATTCCATCGGCAGCAAAGGTATATTACGAGATGCCGTCGATCTGTAATTTGTTGTATCCAATACGTTTTTCGTGTTCTTTTCTGTCGCTTGTATTACATCGTTCATAATTAAAATCAAGAGTGTTCGCAACTGATCGCAACATTATGTCTTAGGCCCTCGTTTATGTAAAATGTTACTGATAGCATATTGTCCTTCCTTATACAGCTTTGGTTGTTTACATATACATTTTTATTTTCTGGTTGATGTTTCTTTGACTAAGACTTGCCCAAACTTCTCTTTGGGAGACTTTACTAAATGCCTTCTTAAGCTCTAAAAATTCACGGTATATGGTTTTGTTCATTACTCTGGCTTTCTCGATTAGTTGCTTTTTTGAATAAATATGCTCCTGTAAACTTCGTCTTCCACTGAACCCGCTTCTGGCTACATTTACCGTTTTTTCCACTTTGATCCTATATTTTCTCATGTGCTTTGGAAACAGTGCTTAGTGGTGTGATGGCTCGGTATTTTTCGCAAAATCATCTGTTGCTGTTTTTGAAAATTATAATTGTTATTCCGATCCTCCAGTCATCAGGCTTCTCGATATCCTGTGTACCAAGGTTTTTCAGCATGTCTGGAGCAATCTTGTCTTTACTTTTATTCAGAGATTTTATTGCTTTCAAAACTTCTTCTATCTATTGATTATAGTCATCTTTTATATTGCCCCCTGCAGTTTCTTTGTGGTTGGCAATGTTTTGAAATGGCCTTTCGAGCTTGCCATTACGTATTTGCCTTCTGTTAGGATACTTACATTTCTCTCTTTAACTTGTTTTATGTTGGACTTCTTTCTTTTCTTAGTGTTTTTACAGTCTTACATTGTTCTGCCGAATTTATACCAGGACCGTATCTTTACATGTTACACCATTCCTTTTACTTTGATCCGCCGTTGTTTCTATTTCGCATACTTGATATCTGATTTGCTCTCTAGGTACTGTTTTCACGTATCCTTCCTATTTTTGTTACTGTTTTATTTATTTTATTTCTTCGTTTCATCATGTAGTTTACTTCTGGTTCTTGCTTATGGAAATTGATCCGGATGATTATTTTGCTGATGCTGAAGTGATTTCTTTATTTCAACTTCATTGTATGGTCTCAATATCTACTTAAATACGTTCGACCCGATTTGGAAATAGGTACGGTGGAAGATGGTATGCCATATTTTCCTGCAATTCATTAATGAAGGTTTTAAATGTTTGTAATTTTTTCGAAAACCGCTGTTTTATCAAATATTTATTAACGGATTACTAATGTAATGTAATATTCACTAATATAGTAGTTTTTGAAAAAAATACTGTGGAAGTTTATGAGCAATATTTCTGTAATTCAGTAATGACGATCTATTTTTTTTAGTTGTTTGAAATCGATGTTTGCTTATTTATCAAACTTTATTATATATTTATTCTTCTGGTACCCCTGATGGTGTGAGTTGTCAAGAGAATTCTAAGTATACGGCGGTACAACCACATCTCAAATGTCTCTTTTAGGTAGCTGCTGTCATAGTCCAGGACACACTCCATATAAAAGCTCAGGGCAGATGTAGCATGTCAATAGTCTTACCTTCGTTTGAATATGTAGATGACTGGCCTTGAAAACCTTTGCCGTCCTCAGAAACACGGATCTGGCCTTTTTTATTCTACATTTGATTTTGAGTGCATGGTCCCACGTTTCTTTTATTGTTGTTCCTAGATATGTGTATTTTTGGACTCTTTCCTTTCGATCAGTTCGTTGGTAATCAGAAGTCCGTCAGGATTGTCGTTCTTTGATGCTATGCACATTCCTCACATGAAGCATGAAAACATGCCTTTAACGGGCTTCTGCTATTCTATTCATAAGATCTTGTAGACTGTCTGTACATACTACTCTATCGCCCGCGTATCTTAGATTGTGTATATACTCGCCATTTATCTTTATACCACATCTTATTTCTTCTAACGCTTCTTGAAATATGCATTCTGAGTATACGTTGAACAGTCTTGGAGACAATACGCATCCTTTTCTGACGCCTCTCTTGATCTCAATGTCGTTTCAGTTTTTTCCTTGAATGCGTATTGAGGCAGTTTATTTCGAGTACGGGTTGCTGATTATCTTTAGGTCTCTGTTTTCTACCCCTATATCTTTTAGAATATCCATCAGACTGTTGTGTTGCACCTTGCCAAATACTTTTTGGTAGTTGATAAAGCATACATGGACATCACACTCCCTGCACTTCTGTATCATAACCATGGATGCCAAAGAGTGCTTCTCTCGACTCTTAGGCGTTTCTAAATCCGAATTGGATGCGGCTTATGTGTTCTTCGCATTTCTAGTACGGTAGTTGTTGAAGTATTTCGCATTCTGTTTCTTTGGGATAGTAATGAAAGTTGATGCCAGCCATGGTTTTGGTATTTCTCCCTTAGCATACACCTTGGTAAACATAGTTGTTAGCAATCGAATGCCTTCTGTATGGAGAAATTTAATAAATTCGCTATATGTGTAGTCTGGTCCAGAAGGTTTACCGTCTTTTAAATTTGTCTGTTGTAGTCATGCCTTCTAGATTAGTAGTATCGGGGCGCTATTCCGTACGGTCATCGAAGAGTTTCTTGAGGTATTTTTTCCAGGTGTTCTTTCTTTTCTTTCAGACTTAAAACTAATTATCTTGCCATCCGTATTATGTAATTTTCCCACTGTGTTTGCCTTGTAGATCCCTGCTGTCTCTAATTTTCCTGAGTATGTTAAATTCGTTCTAACACCTCTTTTTCGGTGCATTGCATTTTTTTTATCCAGTTTTTTTCTTTTCTCATTTCCTGTCTTATTTGTCTTTGTATGTTGCTGTACGTCTCGTCGTTCTTGGCCCTTCTTCTTTGTTCCATGAGTCCTAATATTTTGTCAGTCATCCAGTTCTTTGTTTTCTCTCTTTTCTCTTTTTAACTGTTTGTCTCCGATTTCGTTAAATATTTTAGATAGTTCATCAAGGCTCTCTTCTATGTCGTTCCATTATTTTACACTTTTCAAAATAGTTTTGTCATTGTTACCGTTGTTTCTTCTTCTTTCGGTTTCCTTATAACCAGCTTTCTCTAGTTGTTTTCCTCGTGATGTTCTTAATTTTTATTCCAAATAAGCAGTGGTCTGATGATATATCTGCACTTGGGTAGGTCTTAACTGATATGCAGCCATTTCGAAATATTTGATTTACTAGTATGTAGTCAATTTGATTCCTGACTATGTTGTCCGGTTTGTCTTGGAGGATCTCGTGTAGAGCCTACGCGACAGTAATTTGTAGAAGGTATTTTGAATTACGTAGTCATCTTCCTCCGCAAAGTTCTTAAATCTCTCTTACCGTTCATTTCTAGAGCCCAATCCATATTCTTCCATGCATTCTCCACCTTTTCGTTTTGTTGATGATTGTCGCTTAGCCCAGTGGTAAAGCACCGGCTGCTTTGCTTCCATGCACCCTCAACTCCCCAACCCGCCTTGCCAGCGCGAAGGTTTCTAAGCACCTTTCTCTTGTCCGGAATAGATGATTCTCATCTAAAACACTCCAGTGGTTCGTAATCCGCGATAAACTGTAGGTCCACCTGTAGTTTGTAAGCAATAGCGCCGTTTCGTAGTTATAGACCACAAAAGATAATGTAGAGGACACATATAGTCGTGACGTATCTTCTACGTTCTATCACTACGAATTATGGTAATCAATTAATATAAAAATTAGTTTAAAAGCCCAGAATAGAGTATTTTTATTAAATTGCATAAATTGTATGCAATTTTATTGCCTAGTATTTACTAAAATATCAATAAATAGTACTTTCAGACTGGTGGATAAAAATACGCCATAAACGTGGTTAAAGCTCGATACAGTTCTATAATTCGTACAATAAAATAATAATAATTTAGACGTGATCTTATCCTTAATTTGTAATAAATGTTATGTATATATACTTGTAGTTCTAAATAATAATGTATTTTTTGGCATGGATCATCACCGTGATATGTCTATAAAAATATATTTGAAATTTAACATATTTTTAAAATTTACAGGAGCTTTCATTTCTGTCAGAAATAATTATTCTGATTCTTTCCCTGATGACCTTGATGCATCCGAGAGGCCAGTCGACTTTAGCAGAAAATATGTCGAATGTAAGGTGCCAACTGCTGCAAAGCATTACGCTGCGTCTTCCAAAAAAGAGAGTGAAAAATGTGCTGCAGACAAAAAAGGTCAAGTAAAAGGCACTAATAAAGAAACTCTGACAAATTATGGAATTTACGCTGAAACTGATCTTGATCAACCTACGGATTATTCATTACGATATGCAGAAGATGATTCTGATTCAGATGTATGTGATACTATATCAAAACATAGAAGTGAATTTGTACAAGATACTATAAAAACATACTGTACAGAAGGTACTCCATATGAAACACCTTTAAATTTCTCTACATCCACTTCAATGTCGGACCTAAGAATTGATTCAGACAAAAATGAGATTGACAATGATAGGAGTAAAAATAGTAAACAAGCTACAATACCCAAACTGTCTCATCTGAATGAAAAGGACCACTGTTCCGTTGAAGATATATCTGACTTAGACAATCGACCAAAGAATGAGACAAAGATTACATCAGAAGTAAGTTCAGGAATATTATCTCCTGAAAAACCTATTAATTATTGTGAGGAGGGTACCCCAGGTTATTTCTCCAGAGTTAGTAGTCTTGGATCACTTAATTCCATACCAGCAACTAATGAAATTAAGAATGACACATCAACAGTTGCTCCAGCCGATGAACCAACTGAAGAAAAGACATGTGAAGATAAAAACAATACATCTTCAACAGAAGGTAGTAAAATGTTAGCAACGTGTTCTCTTTTTATATGTTTTTTTGATTGCAGGCAAGGCTGTGAAATTTGTGGAAAGTGGCGTGAATTATGCGGAACAAACCCCATTGATGTTTTCGCGATCTAGTTCTTTGGGGTCTTTAGATAGTGCTGAACAGCATTCTATTCATGATGATCGAAGTTCTATTGTGTCAGATTTCAGGTATGTAATATAATAATGACCTTTATTGGCATTAATTAACTACATATAAAAAATAACATCATAAATTACAATCTTCTGTTCTCCTTGTAATTCGTACATAGATTGTACTTTCTCAAATTCTATATGCTCCAACTTAACTGGTATGATTCCATCATCACCTCTGGGTGGCATAGTTATGTAAAGTTATTACTTACCTTAATATTTCATTTGTATCAACTGTACCTTAGAAAAGAGTGGCATAGTGGCCTAACAAAGACTATATACATCAAAATATGTATCAACAATTATTAAAATAATTCTTATGCAACTCCATAATTACTTCTATGCAAGGATCTGGCATTTGGGGGCGTATCTGTTTATGCTCTTTGGTCACTTTTTACTCGTTACTTAATTTATACATAAATAGATGTTTGTAACAATACGATCCATTTCGTCGGGGTTTCTAGCTGTATAAATCAAACTTCCGGTTGTTTTTAGTCCTGTTCATTGCCTTACATTTCTCAGTCACTACATCTTCCTTCCGATATCTTATTTTCGTTCAATCTTCCCTTTGCTCATAAGAATATTTCCGATTTATTATCACATGACTCAGATATTTTCCTTCTCTTTATAGTAATTAAAATTTCGCGGTCTTTACCTATTAATCGCAATATTTCTTCGTTCGTGACGCATTCTCAAAGAGATAATTATCTTGCAGTACTCCCACATCTTAAAACCTTCTATCTTATTCATTGTTGCTACTTTTAATGTCCAACTTTACCATCGAGAAGCATCGGCCATGCATAACACTAATAGTATAAAAAGTATCTTAAGCTTACTATCAAATCTAAGTTGGTTATGATGCATTTGGGCTGTGGGCTTTAATCTCAGTGTCTAATCTTCTGTAAGCCAAGTTCTTAGGACTTGAATTTATTTACTCTTTCAATTGGCAGATCGTTAAATGTAAATTATAGTCTCTCCTGATTGTTTCTTGAATATCTTTGGTATTTTCGGGAATTAATTATATATATACATATTATTTATCCACGCGCCGTTAATTTTTATTCCCATTTTGGATCCGTAAGTGCTTGTGGAAATATATCTTCAGAGTATAGATTCAATATAAGATGTGACAGAACACACCCCTGTCATACTCCTCTACAAATCTTTAAATCATTTGTTGTTACGTTATCTCTGACCACATGGGCTGTTTAGTTCTAAAAAAGGGTCTCTATGCATCTATGGACGTCTTTCTGAACGATGTCGGGTTTTCAGTCAGAATTTCGATGAGTTGATGTTTCAATGTATAGAATACCTTTTCGTAGTCTATACTCATCTAGCATTTTGAGCAAGAACTGTGTTGTAACTATTGCCTCTTTTGTACCTAGTCCTAATCTGAGACCAAACTGAGTGTCGCTGATTACGCTTTCTCATTTTCTATATATTTATATTTTGATGAATGATTTTGAGGAATAATTTAAGTGTGACTCATAAGACTAATAATAATAATAAGTTCATTAATCTGTGGTCCTCGCATTTTTCTTTTTAGGCAAGAGAATAAACATCAATGGAAGCCCTTGGTGGGGTATTGATTCATATCATAGAGAGTATTAAAGATTTTATGCAGGACTGCAATCGGGTTTTCATCAAGGAGTTTGAGTATCAATGGGACTTCATCTGGCCCAACTGCTATTCGGGTTTTGCAGTTTTATAGCGTTTTAAATTTCATCCGTACAGATTAATTGGCCCATTAGATTGCTATATGTTGTTATTCGGTATTTCTACAGAGACACTTTAGATTGAAATCGACGTGTAAAGTCTGTAGTTGTTCAATTATTCTACATTCATATGTTAAACATATATTTTTGCTACTCTTATAACCTTTTGTGCTGCCCTATATATACTTCCATCACTTTGATTCTTAAATTTTGCGCCTTTCTTCAATTCGGATATAGATAAGATTAAACCGTGCTTTTGAATGTTTGGTGCTACCGTGAACCTGGCACCATCGCATAATATTAGTAATAACTCGAGTCTGCAGTCCAATATTCGAAGCCCATTGTCCACATTAACTCAAAATGATAACGTGTAGTTTTTGAAAGATTTGATGATAATAATTCTGCTTACATGAGGACTGATATATCAAACAATGCATTAATAATAGACCTGTAGCTTAGATTAGATTATTGTTACAGTCGACTCACAAGCGGTATTGTATCTCCAAGCGAATTACCAGATTCGCCAACACAAACAGTTCCCCCAAGTCCACGCCCAAGAAAAACACCATTGGAGTATCCAACGACATCAAACGTAGCGACGACAAGTTTTCAAAGGAACAGTCGCAGACCACAGCCAGCTCCTAGAACTATTAACAAACCAAGTGTATTTGAAGATAATACGACGAAATTTAAAGAAGAAAGTACCCCGGTACAATTTTCAACTGCTACCAGTATGAGTAGTTTAACAATAGATGATCAAGACGAACCGCCAGTGCGTTGTGATATAAAGGTAATTCGATTGTTGTTTATCATTAAAGCACTACTTCTTTCTAATGTAATCATTTGTTTATAGATATTTAATGATTTACGGGACGATTCTGATTTAATGGAGGAGCAACACGAGAAGCTAGATAGTGAAAGTGAGAAGAAGGATAATAGTTCTCAATTTAATATACAGTTGTCAGAAAATGATGAAGATGATGATATTTTAGCGGACTGCATAAATATAGGAATGCAGAATAATAGGTACGTCTTTTTCATACCCCTTGCTTAAATGATATGATAGTGATATGTATTTTAGTATTAAAAATAATGGGTTGTTCATGTAAAATACTCACACAAGTATATATAAGTCTTAGAGTACTCTACAGTTTGTCTACCACAAATACATTTTAAAGCATTTCAAAAAAAATACCATTTCATTTCTTGATTGAATTGGAAGTTTAGAGTATAAAAGTAGCCCAAAGTTATTTTGGCAATTACCGATTTTATTAATTCTATATACTGTTCATTCAAGTGCGAATCTGTATGCACATTGTACGAAAATTTCTTTGGGGATACAATTAAATTCTAATTTTATTTAAAAGATACATACGTAAATATATAGACAGTCCATTGTAACCAGTTGTAGTTTGACAAACTACAGATGTCTTACTAGAATGAAAATTTTAGAGTTGCTTTTAGTTCTCATCCTATAAAAATAAAAATCTATAAATGGTGTACATCTATCCCCAAAATCCTAAAGCATATAATGTATTACTCATAAATAAGTTATAATAGCAAAGGACTACAACTGAGAGCAAAACTTACTACAGCTAACTGAAATATCAAGTATACATCTCCAACTAACAACTTGTCAGATATTAGAGTAGATACATATTGATCTGGCGGGTCCAAAGTTCAACTTGATGCGCACTTTAAGTCCCAGCCGTAAATAAGAAAGTGAAACCTAAAAACATCACATTCACGCGTATATTTCTGCGCTGCGGGCCAACTCTCGCAAAGAGCAGCTGAAATCATTTTTGATAGATATGATTTCATATAAAATATGTATCATCTATCATTTAGTCGGATTATATTATATTCGTACTTTATCATATGATGTATGTATTAAAGTATTGAAACAAATTCTTATGCTAATCCTCTTTATTAGGTTTCCTAATCATTTTAAGATGTTAGTTATGTTAGTGTAGTTGTACAAAGAAATAATGAATACTGCATCTTAATTCCACCTAAGATACATACTAGTGCGGCATTATATACCTGACACAATTCATTTCTTTTGACAGGCATACCAAAGAAAGCAGTCCATCTGTAAGTAAAATCCCGTCATCTGTCAACTATAAACTTGCCAATCGTCCTCGAGGCATACCATTACCAAGAACGGGTATACCAAGTTTATGCAGCAGCACACCTCCCCAAAAGCTACCTGCTGAGCACTCAGACTCTACACGCACATACTACACAGAAGGTACTCCAGCTGTACTTAGTAATGCCGGATCTATTTCTAATCTAAGTGTCCTATCGATACATACAGATAATAAATCGCGTAAAGATTATTTATCTGACGACAGTAGTAATTTATCAGGTGATAATGATAATATTCTGGCGGAATGTATTCAGTCGGGGATGCCAAAGGCCAAGCTACGAAAACAAAAGGAACAGATTCCGTGTAGCAGCAACAATTTGCAAACGAGTACTCCTATTAAAAATTGTATTAGAATTCATAACATAGATTCTAATGCAATTGAAAAGAAGCGTGCACTATCATCGTATTTGGAATCTAAGGATGAGTTTGCTACTTTTGCAGTTGAAAATAGTCCTTGTCAGTTTTCACTGAGGTCGAGTCTGAGCGATTTAACTGTTGATGGAAGCACTGCAGGACCAATAAGGTAATAATTTTATGCATATTATTTACAGGTTCTTGCATTATCTATGTATATGTCGTAGACTTAATGGACTGATTTTAGTCCCTTTGGAAAACGTCATGAGTGCTTGTAATGCTGTAACGCAAAGTAGATTAAAATCACATTCAATTTTTCAATATGTATATTTACGAACAATTCTATAACATTGGGACTCGAATATGCGATGGTTTGACATACGATATGTTCCCTGATCTTCTCTGCATCCCTCGAATGTATCGATGGGGTGAACTTAGCCCAAAGGAAACCCCGTTGGGCTAAGTGGCGGTCTAATCTTGATGTTGATTGGTGCATCTAAATGTAGATTGATCACCACTTACAAATATCTTGAGCATCCGACTGGTGCCCAGATGTCGGGAAGCTGACTATCAGATGTCGGGATGGATGATTGCTATGAAAGCAATAAATTACTAAAACACAAAATTCTCGCTAAGCTCATTATTGCCACAGTTACGATGCGACCGATGCGCCCAGAAATAAATATTTCTGAATAATTAGGTAGGGGACGATTTGGGCCGTAACAAGCAATATTAAAAACAATTGCAAAATTAAAACTCACCCGCAGTGCGTTGCCCGTCCAGAACCCTCACCGTCGATCTGCCTTGGCGGAAGCCATGCTGCTGTGGCGACAGTTCTTCTGTTCCCCCAATGCATGGGGTGATCCTTCCCAGCATCAGATACGCAAGTACCTTGCCCATAGTATCTAACATACACAACGGCCTGTATGTCGACGGGCTCTTCAGTGGCTTTCCTGGCTTGGTGCACGAACCTGGCCTTCTTCCAAATCTGCTGAAAGACGCCTTGTTCATGACCCTGAGAACCATCTCTGGGGCCAACTTCGCTGACAGTTTCACCGCCTCTTGTGGGGTGCCGTCTGAGCCTCCCCACGGCTACTTCTAGCTCCGCTCTGGTGAAAGGGTCTACGGTCCCTTCCTCATTTTCAACATTGTGGGTGGTGAAGTTGTTGTCAATGTCGGCTTTAGTTGCCCCTGGGAATTTCTCTGACAATGTCTGGAGTTCTGCATTGTCCATTGTCAGATGCCTCTGTGATGCGAAATTAATTGTTTTCTCTTACGTCCATAGTCCTGACGCGCTTCAAGAGGTATGCGAACATATCCTCCGTGGCCCTGACGATAATTGTCTTTTCTTTAGGGCCCTATTTTCAGCCACAGCTCGTGGATTCTTCTCTTTGCCCCGGGCATCTTGGTCCTCGCCTTTCTTTGTTTTCTTGCCCGTGTGAGCTAGTAGTGGAGGAATTTCACTTCCTGCAGCTCCTTCCTAACATGCACATGCAGGTTTTTGTTTTCCAACCTAGAAAGGGCTTCGTTTATCTGACCCTGGTTCCTATCTTCCACCTGCTCTTCTAAGCTCGTGCCGTCTCGGGTTAGTCCTGCGCCTTTTTTTCAGGAAGCTCCCCGTTCTTATAGAGGGTACCTGTGGACGATGTTAGATATGTAGATGTCCTCCTCTGCCCTTGCCAGTCCTGGAGGTTCACTGAAGATTCTTCCACCGCCGGTAGGTTTTTTATGGTTCCCGGTCCGGTTTGTAGCCGGAGAGCTAAGGCAGTTGTTGGTTAACGACCCCAGTGTACCTGCCGTAGACATGCTCGGTGCCTATACTGGGGATCCGGACTCCTACACCTTAAACGTTAAATGTTTCGTCGATGTCAACAAAGTAGTCTGTTTTTATAGAACTTCATCTTAATGATTCAGTTTTGAGTCAATAATATGAATCGTTGATTCTAATAACACCCACGACTTTGACACGTAAAGCAATGTTGCCATATAGACATGGTTTAACTCGTCATCTCGAATTTGGTATTCGTTGATTCCCACTGCATCGCCACTTGTATTGACCTATTGTGTTAGTTTTCATGGGACAGTACAACTGCATTGAATGCTTTAAAACGTATTACAAATAGTGGAGTTTCTTCTTCTGCACTAAATCCTCAGCAAATTGGGAATTTATCGACCCTAATTTGAGCAACGAAATAATTAATGGATATCGCCTATTGTCGCAGAGTGGGGGTATTGAGGGTTTACAAAGTAGCTCAGATTAGGGTAGCATATTGCCTTGATTACCTATGACTTGTTTTCAACTTGCAATACTAATGCCACATACAGTCATAACGGTAGCTTATAAGCTTAATTAACTTGTCGCTGCGATTTTCTTTCTGACGTATATGCTCGTGGTTCTCTGTTTAGGATCGGTGGACTGTGACCCTCTAACGAAGTGTCCAGCATGTCCCAAGGCCCGGTTGTTTCGTAGTCGAAGTTTCTTGGCCACATCTTACTAAATAAGCGGGCCGCTTCCATAGTCTATTGTCCGACTGCTTCGGTGATGTTGTTTCAGCGGACAGTTCTATTTGTTTATATACCTCCTAGATGGAAATGCACTTCGTCTTAAAAGATATTTTTCACCAAAATAGCCGGCATTATTGGGCTGATCTATGGACCACAGAGCGAACTGGATGCTCATTTGCTTTCAACTCCTGAGTCATCTGGACCTTTTAGATGAATAATCCGAGGTCTTTCTGCGACTAAAGGCCAATTACTGCGATCGGCATCGAGGTCGCTGTATTCTGTCCCACAGTACGGGCCACAGCCTCAATATTCTCGGGCGTGCGCACTGCTCGGGGACCACTTTTGTTATCGAATAAGCCTGTCTCACTAACTTTCTTCACTAATTTCATTATACCGGTTCCGCTTGGTATTATTGAGCCATTTCTCGAATCATTCGTAGTTTCCCTTAATGATCGCTGATTGTCTTGTAGTCCTATATTGAATTGTTTGATTGTACTTAACCGTAGTATAGTGTGCAACTGCTGATTTGTGGTAACCCCGCAATACCATGATAATCCTTTTCCTATGTAGTCGCTTGATCTCTTCCTAATAACGTTGTTCAATATTTCATGATCGGTTTCATCCTCTTCCTTTTAGTTAATTGATAACCTCAGCCATGACCGCTGAAGAGTTTTTAAATCTCCACCTCGTGCGGTCCCAAGTTGATCAAAGACTTGGTATGCTGGCCTCGTAAACCGAAACATCTCTCGTCCGTTAATAAGATGGATATCATCGTCGATGACTAGAGGAACTATGTTCCCCTTGGGAATATTCAGCTGCATCTGCGCGTAGGGCATGACGTTAATCCTCTAATACACGAGGTTATGCACGAACCGAAGGGCGCGCGGTGGCATCTGCGCAGAGCAACAGGGCGCGCTTTTCGGGAAGTAGTCCATATCAACAGCCACGCCGATCACCATCCCGATTTTCGTCGTTCTAGTGAAGATTGGGTCGATGGCGTAGGGTTCCAGCATGCAGTTTCACAGGTTTGGTGGCGACATGGATCACGTTCTTTGAGAGCGATTTATGGATGCCGCGGCAGCATTGACTTTCACCGAAGGCGAGATACATTTTGGAACAACAAGTTACTTGTTAGCTCCCACACAACCTGTTGCAACATGGCATATACCATGATACAACGCTATTCTTCAAATCCTGATTTATTCTCTTCTTATTTTTCTTCACGATAGTCCTCTTCACCTTCTTGATTGTCCTCCTCTTCTACTCGCTGCCCCTTTTGCTTCTTTTCTCGATAATCTTCCTACTCTTCATACTGTGTGCATCTTGATGTTACTGTCTTGTCAGTCCTGTGGTCTCCGAGTCTTGCTCACTTATTGGGACGTCTCTTGTCGGTCTAATGGGTCTCCTAGATGGGTCTGCTATCTCGTGCATCGATGCACTGGTCTGAATGGTGATTTGTACTACTCCAGCGTTGTTTGTATTGAATTTTGTGTTGAATGATGACATCCGGCTCACGGGAATTTTGGTGCCCCCGCACAGTATCCTATGCGCTGTTGTGCCTTCATTACCTGTGGCGTATTAGCAGCGTTCACTGCTAATGTCTCAATCAAAACCGCTTGTAAACAACAATAATTTGATGTCGCTGCTATTCGTGAGATCTGTATTGGACAGTGGACTATTCCAAGTTTGTATGTCGCTTCTTACAAAATAAGCAGGCCGCTTCCATAGTTTATTTTTGGTTGCCCTGGTGGTGCTGTCTCATCGGGCCGGAGATATGGGTGCGCGACTGTTTAGCTATGACGACAGATGAATACATTTAAAATTTATTTATTTGGTAGTATTAACTAGTTTTTAAGTTATTAAATACTAATTTTTTACATTGTGTTGCTGTCCTGTAATTGGAGTTCATCTCTGTCGGGCTAATAAAGCTTATTATTATTATTAAATATATATTTTCTAAAGCCTATTTCTCATGTAACACTATTCTATAAAGAGAAAAAATGGGTAATATATTTGAAATGAAGCTTTTAAGAAATTCAAACAGACTATAAACAAGATATCATTATATATGTACTATTATTCTGTTACAGATCCCTCGACACTAGTAGCAACGCTGCGGGATGCAATACCTCTAAAGCGTCATCAACTGCACAAGGCCCTAGTGGCACGAATCATTTACCTTCGCTGGACGTTCAATTTAACATGTCGCGACAGGAATCGTTGTCTTCTTTAAGTGTAGAATCTTTTGAATCGATAGAAACAGAACAAGCTCTACTTGAGCAGTGTATATCATCGGGCATGCCTAAAAGCAAGCAGAACATTCCTACGAATATATCACGTGAAAGAGAAAAACCAGTGGGTGTAGCTACGAAACATTTTAATCATAAACTTTCATCCGATGCAAATACATGTAGAAAACAATCATATAATGTTATCGATTCAAAAAACGTGAAAACTGCGTCTGTTGCCAGGAACATAAACCAACTAAGTCCCGACGTTCCGAAAATGGAAACAGACGTGGACGTCACCGAAAGAAAAGTGCTCACCTTAAAAGTAAGCCCGATGAACGTAGGGACCACTCAAAGCATGCCACTAGAAGAGGACATAATGAGAGAAGTAATGAAGAGTGGCTGTGAAAAATCACACCAACCCTTATTGAATAATGATATTAGCAACGACATTTATGCTAATGAAACTGAAAATTGTGCCATTTTAACAGAAGATAAACACGATGATATAGTTACTACCACTAGCTTTGTGGATAATCGTATGTTAGATCCAGCTGCAATGATTGAGTCATTGGATAGATTTACGGCTGAATTAGTCTCACAAGCATCGTGTCACTTACAAAGTAAGGAAGAAAATAAATATAATATATCACAAGCAGAGGGTGGCGATACATGGAATGAAGATATATCACCAAATGATGTTACTTTCCCCAGCATTTCTGGTAGTGTTCCAAATGTAATAACATTTGAATCTAATAAAAACGAAATTTATCAAGAAGAAGTAATTGGCCCAGAATCCAATGACTCTATTGATACAAGCACATTGACGGAATCAACGTTGATTGCAATGGAAGCTACGAAAATAGCCACTACTTTCCATAATGAAGCAGAAATGACAAATAGTATAGTTCTAGAGTTGGATCGAATTCAGCCACCCTCCCAATTAAATTCTTTATCAAGGAGTGAAACGGATGTGATCCTGAAATGTAAACTTGCATACAAAAAAACGCCCGCGGGGCTAATACGACGCGCTCTAACAAATTCTTTAAATCAAGGTAAGAGGAAAATATATATTTAAATAAATCTGTTAAATATTAAAATTATTAATAATAATAATGATAAATTAGTAATGAGAGTAATTTAGTCATTACACAATCTATAGCAAACTCAACAAACTCATGCACTTGGAACTCAGGGCGAATGCCTTATGATTAGTTTAAGAAACATCAGATTTTATAAGTAACATTGTATGAAATTAAATGTAACACATTTGGTATTTATAAAATAAATACATAGCATTGAATGTAAAAATACCGACAAGACAATTAAAAGATGCGAGATAATCTAAATTATCTCGTACCAGACAGCATATTATTTGAAATATTGAATTGAATGGTAGATCGAATGGAAAAATATAACGCGTTCTATTTGTCAAGGACAAATTGTATGGGAGGAGGATATATGAATTTATTTCTTGAACAACTTTTGAGCTAAGAAATTGTCTAAAATGACCTTTAGTTTCTTACTATATAATATAACTAATATACCAATATTTCTTTTCAGGCTCTAGTTTGGAAAGTATAGACAATCAAAGCCTAACCAATCTGGACCAAATAAATCCGCCATCGCTCATGTCAGAGTTGGTAGATATGGATGGTAGCATGACCAGTGTGGCTAGTCTTACAAGTGACGCTGCCGATATTCACATGGACGGTGCAATTGTAGGAAACATACAACCTAACATAATGTTCGATACTAAATATCCTGGAAATCAACAAATGAATAACAGTACTGACCTAACCAGTATCACTGATTTGGACAATGTTAACCCTCCGTCACTGTTTAATGAAATTACCGATATGTGCAACTCACTGGCAGATATTGCATCTGAAAATATAGAAACTGAAGAGTTTGGTGATTGCAACTCAGCATTAGATAGTGAAATAACTCTATACTCGGATGCAAATAGTGTTACGCCCGTACTCTCAGAATTAAGCAGTGCAGAAACAACACCGAAAAAAGTAAATGCTAAGCATAGAAAGTTAACTCCAAAACAACGCAGGCAATTGTCGAAAGAACGTTATAAAACGTACACTGTCGCAGCAGACGTCGTAATGCAAAATAGCAGTCAACATTTTCAGGATGATGCAATTACTGAAGACTTTGAAACAGTAAATTGTTATACGGAATCGTTTAACACTGCAGCTGAAAATTTTGGACATGCTACTTTTAGTAGGGGTACACGAGAAACTTCTTCACGGGAAAAGGAGTTCAATACAACAGATATTCAAACACAGGTATGTAAATATTTAATATACAGGATATATTTGGAAAAGCGGAAAGTGAAAGTGAAATTTATATCTGTAGTATGCGATGCCAGACATATCTTTCCGCGGCGGAATTTATACCTTACGAGTACAGCAGTAAGGAATGTATTGTTATCATGAAGATATTTGAACTGTGAATTTTGACATTTCTTTACATTTCTTGATTACTATAGTCGAAATAGACTATTTTTACAAAATGTGTATGCATCATCAATTTTGCGGGAAAATAGGACGGGCATTCAGAAAAATATAACAGTTAAAAGATACAGTTTATCTAAAACAATTTTTTTTGCATATATCTGTCGATTTCTACCAAACATTTGCAGAGTGCATAATTTGATTTTAAACAACTTTAATTAAAATCTTTTTTATGAAAAAGCCAAAATCCAATATTTGAAATTTAATTTTTAAATTGAAAATAAATTGGCAAGCATACATATTGAAAACATTTTTATAGATATATAATCAGTATAGAATTTAATTCCGCACAATATTTTTACTTTATATTTTTTTGTACAAATCCCATTTATCGGGATCATTTTAAAACAATCTCTGTAAAATGTCTATCTCTTCATCATGTGTTGTCTGTGATACATTTTATCCCAGGTTTTCGGAAAAACTACTATATATTTGCAAAGCAAATTTCGAATATATTGTAATGTAACTCCGTCTATATTCATTTTTTTTTTGTGAAAATCGGCTGGGAAAATATTCAACCACTGCCATTTTCCGATTTTTAAAACAAAACTAGTTACTAAATTTTGTACCAAATTCTTATTTAGTATTTCGGGTATTTTATTAGAAATTTAAAAAATCTATCTCTGACTGAATGACACTTTACCTGTGTCTATTAAAAAAACTACATTCGATTCAGGAAAGTGTTTTTTTGTTAAAAATATCGAGATAGTTAATTTTTACGTTTTATAAATAATTTAGAATTAAAAAATAGGAATGGATATGTATTATAATCCCGGAAGAAATTGTAAAAAATAATATTCTACATATTTTAATTTATGATAAAGTAATGTGCACTGTCCAATTTATTTTTCTATTTTCAAAAGTTGAAAATTTAATATTTAGTTATGTATACTTTTATTTCAAAGAAATGAGTAAGAAATATTTTAATTTCTTTTAATACTAATTAATTTCTTCAGAGAATGATGTGCTGCTATTTTTTACTATTCTTTATGATTCGTAACTAATATAGTCAAAATATATATTTATATATCTATTAAATATATATAAAAAATAAGTGACTGTATATTTCAGAATATCAAAAATAGGAAAAGCATTATATTTTGTGAAAAAATGCGATTATATAAACAGTTTATTATTTATGCACAACTTACATTTAAAATAATTTTAAGAATATACTACATTTGTAGTAATACTTCTTTTTTGTCATTGATTAATTATCACAGCGTTCATGTCAAATTGAATAATAATTTGTAATATAATAGTTCATCCTCATCGCATGGAGCACGTATGCAATCTCTAAACAAGTGACGTCTGACCAGATAATGTAGATATCGTACAACACACGGGTCGCGTGAGCTTCAGAAAATAGCCCCGTGTTTTATGATGAATGTAGTAAGGTGGAAGTTTATAAGACATTTAAAATTTAAATAAGCGCAAGAAATGAATGATTTTTGAGAAATATATTAAATTTTGATTTAATATTAAGTAACTCATTAATTCGGAAAGTCGTGCCCTCGCCAGATATTTTGTAAATAAATGTGTAAGGGTCCAATTTAAAACATTGTAGAATGTAATTCGCCACAACATTTAATCGAAACATGTTTTTGTGATTAATAAAAATACGAATATTTTTGAAAAATATATTATTTTGCCGAAACGGTCGCTAAATCGGCCGCTTTTAACATAACTTTTACGTCACAAAAATACATGTTACGTGTATGTGAGAATATGGTTTCTCATAAAGAGTAATACCTCCACGTAATGCAAAAAGGCAATGAATTACGATGAAAATGGAGAGTTAAATTACATATACTAAAACCACGGCTTTGTTGGTTAGAGGCGCCATCTGTTTGGTGGTACTGAGCATTGTGGAGCGAGAGTTCAAACTCAATTTCGGACAAATTTTGACGAATCATTTTTCTCATTATTCAATACTTAATGTAAATCCCGGGTAATTAAACTCCTCTGAGATTGTCCAGTTACGGGTGGTAAGCCCTTGGGATAACCCTGCAAAGATAGAATTTCCTTTTTATATTCTTTCTTGTGAATAATTTTGTAACGGTCCATTTTTAAGACAGCCGTATGGATTTAGAATCAATGTAGTTCTTATAAAGTAATGTAGTTGATTCTGTAATACACTGAGCCCATGGAAGTCTGGATAGGCTATCCGCTATATTCTTTTCCGATTTGAAATATTCAATTTTATAATTAAAATTTCTTAATTGAATCGCGCATCGTCTAAGTCTGTTTGCAGAGTACTGTGGTAACCCTTAGCTGCGTTAAAAATACTAATCAGAGTGGGATCTGTAACTACAATAAACACCATGCCATATAGACATTGGTAAAATTTATATAAACCAAAAATTATGCTTAATGCTTCTTTCGCGGTTTAGGGATACCTGTACCAAATCACTGAGTGTTCTGGAAGCATATGAAATTCATTTTTCACTTCCTTTTGGCATTATGTGTGTAATTACAGCTCCTATACCATATATGCTAGCATCTGTTATCAAACGAATGGGCAGTTTACTGACAGAGAATCTGTAATATTTTACTGATCTAAGAGCTGTCTTTAATAGAAGCGATGGTTTACCGACATAGAATAACAGTGTTCTTTGTTAATGAGCTGTCTCGTGAACAGCGATATTAACTACATTTAGTTTACTGACAAAGTATCTGCACGATTCTAAGATCTCTCTCTAATAGTAACTGTGGTTTACTGGCATATAATCATTGCAATGCATATGTTAATGAGCTGTCTTGTCAACAGCGATAGCTATAATACCTAGGCTTGGTTTACTGACAGAGAATCTACACGATTCTACTGATTCAAGAGGTGTCTAATAGAAGCTATGGTTTTCTCACATACAATCATTGCGATGCATATGTTAATGAGCTGTCTTGTCAACAGCGATAGGTTTAATACCTAGGCTTGGTTTACTGACAGAGAATCTGTACGATTCTACTTAACTAAGAGCTCTCTTTAATAGAAGCTATGATTTAGAATCCTAACTTATTCTGCTTTTAATAAGCATCATGAAATGAACTAATATGTTGTCTGAACTTAACATATTTTTTATCTGATTAAATGCCATTTTACAATTGTAATTCCAATCCCATTTAGAATATTTTTTTAATAAAAGGTACAATGGATTAATAATTTCACTAATTTTTGGCAAAAACTGCATAGTAATTAACCATGCCTAAAAATGACTTCAATTCAGTAATATTATTTGGAAAAGCAGCATTTCTAATTGCAGCTACTTATCTTTTAATTAAAAAAAAATTCGCACTTGTCAATTGACAAAAAAGTCTAATTTGCAGGGTGGTACAATATTTACCCTGCAAAGTACAAAATAAATCTACAATTTTTGGTAATGGGTAATGATCAATTTCAATATATGGGTTGATTGTGATTTTAAAATCACAAATTCGAATATTCCCATCTTTTTTAATGATAGGTACAATAGGAGTCTCCACCCACAGTACTCTACTGGTGTGATAATGTTAAGGTGTAATCTTTTCAATTCATCTGCAACTTTATTTTTTATTGCATATGGAATCGGCCTAGCCTTCCAAAATTTTGGAATTGCACCCTTCTTTAGCTTAATACTAATTTCCTCTTTCTTAAATGTTCCTAAACCTGGGGGAAATAACGAAATTTGCCCTTAACTATGTTTATGTTTGTATTTTCCAGAACTGTAAAATTTAGCGGGGAGAATCCCAAATTGAATGTATAGGCACTGCTCTATCCTTAATTACATATAATGTTATTAATTCAATTTGATTAACATATTTGACCTTAATTTTAAAAATTCCTAAAGGTCTAACTTGGTTACAATTGTAAAACCTTAATACCTTATAGCTATTAAACAATGTAACATTTTTAAATAATTGTACGTATAATGTTTCCGGAATTGCGGAAATACTAGAACCTGTATCCAATTGTAAATTTAAATTAACATTTCCTAGCCATACATTTAACAACATTGGCGCAATTTTAAAGTTTTCTATAGAGATAAAATCAGTTTCAATATTATTAGCTCATTGTTTGTTCTTGTGTTTGATGCTGCATGGCCTTTTTTATTATATTATATATTATTATATTTGATATCCCTGAAAACATGGACGGTCGCCATCTTGTATGTGGCTATTTCCACTGCCTTGACGAATGTGATACCCTTCTTACACTCAAAAAGATACTCATGTATCCTCCCATGGAAGAATCTGGTGATAAATTTATCCCAGAGAATCATTCCCAACTTGGTCGATTCGAATTCGCAGTGTGCCGTTAAACTGCGGATCCTTGCCGGGGTTTCTGATTCACTTTTTACAGATGTAAAACTTGAATCTGGATACATATACAAGAGTCCTGGCTTTTGAAATGCACATTAAGCGTTTCCACTATTTCTTTGTACTACTTTGCTTTCGGAACTGTTGGTAGACAGTTATAAATCAACTTGTAGGTCTGTTCACTTAATATATTCAGTAAAATCGCACGTTTCCTATCGCCACCGTCTATATTGTTTGCAATAAAATAATTTGCAAGTCGCGGTTTATACAGGGACCACTCACATGTGTTCATATCGAACTCGCGAAAAAGGCCATACAATCCCTGCCTCCTACGTAACAATCTTCCTCTCTGTACCTATTAGTTATTTCAATTTCCACCGTAACTGGTCCCGTTTTCCGCACGTGGCTTGGGTGCAGTGTACATATCTACACATTTCATCCCAGCTAAATACATATTTCCTTCAATAACATCTTCTCATAAAATTGTATATTTATGAGATTCGTTGTTCCATAACCACCAAACAAGCAGCTGGGACAAACCTTGAATCAGTAGATTAGTTCAGTTGTAAAGAAAAAAATACTTTCGGTAAGTCTTTGGACTTGTTACTGTTCTGTCCACTGGAACCTTTCATAATTCTGCATGCGGCTATGTTATTTGCAAGGAATCAAACATCACTCGGCTTACCAGTATTCGAAATTTGTTAATTAATCAGAAATGGGGCGTGGATAGCATTTTCTGTTGATTTTGGCGAAATCCAAAAATGTCCAGTTTTCTGTTAAAATTTAAAATTGGGATGCTTCGTCTCAATGTGCCGACGTAATTCGGAATCCTTAATTTCTTACCACTTTTCTTCATTTTGGATAACATAAAATGGTAAATGGTAACGACATTATGTAATGAAAGCGAACAGAAAGAGTTTCTGGTTAGGTGGACTACTGCATGGAAACATAACCTAATTATAACTTATAATAAAATAATAATAGTCCACTTAGATCACATAATAGAAACTTCTATACGCATATTTTTATTTTATTTTGGCCATTAATTTTAATTTATAAAAAAAACTCGTGTCATCATAGGGCTATCAGCCGTGAGGCTTTTCCGCCGGTAAAGGGAGAAGCTCGGAGGAGTTATTCACGCGGTATAATTTAACTGAAAAGTTCTGAAAACTGTGAAGGGTGATTCGTGAAAAATCTCGCTTCTCAATGCTCAGTACGAGACGGACTGCACCTCTAGCCACCTAAGCCCCTGAGCTGGGTTTTAATGTATGAATCTTAAAATTAAAAATTATACACGATATTGTCGCGACCCATCCAAATTTTACTCGTAACACACGGTTTGGGAAATGCTGGTATTTATTATTCCCCAAAGCTTGTGACTATCATTATAGACCGAGCCTCAGGTTGTTACTAGGCGCGAGTTTTCACTTATTATAATTTGATGTTATAATAATGTGCTCTCTGGTCATCTCCACTTTTGACTTTTGGCTTGAGTATGGATAATGTATGGCTATCGTGTTAAAATTAGTGTCTACCGTCGGTTATAATAGACATACATATAACGCAAAAATACATTTGCACATCACAAAATACGATGAAAGTATATGCAATTGAAAAACTCAACTGTAATTTTTGAATCACGTTGGTCTTTCCAAATTCATTTATATGAACGTAAAACGGCCGTTTGCAACACGGCTGCCAAAGCAACCAGGGCTTGAAGAAAATTGTATTTGTCAATTTCGTTGTGTCATTCTTATGTTTTCCGCAAGTTTGGAAACACTATAATTTGTATATTTCGCTAATGTAATCTCTTATATATTTTTATTTTTCAGATATTTGATAATGAACCATCTTCGAAAATCCATAAAAGCCAAACCAATGATGTTAACATGTCCCCAGTGAAGGCACCAAGACAGATTCCTCTACTAAGTAGAATTAATATTCGCAAAAAAAATCAGAATAGGCGTGAAAATAAGGATAGATTTAAGACGCGCGTTATAAGGGATCCTAGCATATTAACACAATCTAACATTAACTGTAATGATATTCAACTCTTGGTGCAAACAGAAGCCAATGTCGTTTTGAAAACATTAAAGGAGACAAAATCTAGAGCAGATGAATTACTAGATTGTGAAACACTAAGTCTAGTATCAAATGATGATGATTCTGAGCATAACTCTAGCAGTTCTATGAATTATAGAACTTACCATAAGAGTTGGGGTTTAGATTCAAATAATATACCCATTGTACAATCTTCGCCCCAAAGAATACCTTCTGATCTTGAGAATCATTCTAGTGTTGATACTTTTAAAGATCAAGGTGTCAGTGATAGAAATGAAAGTAACGATGATGTAGAACCGCAATTGGCTAAACCAAGAATAGTGAAACCTACCACTAAAAACGCCAATACGGAATACATAACAATTGAAGATGAAGGGCAAAATAAATGTATAAGAGGTAAAAGAAAACCACTGTATTCTAAAGTAAATACAAACAACAAATTGCCATTAAGAAACTTGAAACCAAATAAACAAGTAATTTCTAATGTTGGAGTAACTGCATCAAAATTAAATGCTGTAGTAAAAACAGAATTAGCAAAGCAACCTAAGCAAGTTATCACTAAACCTTCTACTTCACAAAGCAAGATCCTTCGAATGCCTACCAATTACAAACAAGTTAATTGTCGAAGTAATTCCAGTACATCCCTCACAAACAATACAAAAGTGAGTCCTGCGAGATCAGTAAATAAATCCGTTAGCTCCAACCATATACAATTAACACCAAGAAATAAATCTCCAAGTGCATCATCTGTGCCGGCTCCATTAGAACGACAAAACACATTTACTAAAGACGGAAAACTAGTTAAAAATAAGCCAACTGAAATTCCGAGGGCATCATCTGCTTCAAGAATTGCAAAAGCAATTCCACAGTACAAATTAACGGGCAAAATGAGTGTACCATCAAGTACAAGCTCGGATAAGATAATTAGAGCATTCAATAATAAAGCGAATGGTAGACCAGCTGCGACACAGCCCTTAAAATGCGGAACCGTGAAGAAAACGACAACGGAACAAGTATTAAAATGTAATACAAATACAAATGGCCAAAATAAAATAACGAGTAAAATCGCAAGTTTATGGAGAAAAGTCGAGGAAAGTAAAAAACAGCTACCAAAAAGGGATAATAGAGTATGGATTGAAAATTATGATGCCAGTTCTGATCAGACAACGAACACTAATGCAAATGAATCCATCAATACTGAAGACAATGACGTATGTACGCTCGCTAACAGTAAAAGTACATTTTCCGCGAGGGAAACGAATAGTCATGAGTATGAATGTACAAATGATTCGGAGGAGTTATCGTTTTAACATGACTGTAATTGTTTACTATTTGAAATGTAAATTGTAAATTAACATTTTCTTATTAGTGAAATACATTTGGGATACTATATTTAACTAAACAAATATAGTAGTCTCCGAATATTCTTTTTATATTCGTGTTTAAACGGGTTTTAAGTAGAATTCTTATATTTACTTAACATGTATTGAACAATATAAGAATACATCTCAATAATTTGAATAGCTTTTATTTAGATTATAATATAAATTTTTATCCCACATAATGGAGAAAAAAATACAAGAATAATGTTACATCCATTTTATATATTCTGTAATTTTCATTCTAGTCTAATGTGTATTTCTTTTTGTAAACTATATATATATATTCTTAAATTTGTCATGATAATTTGGTGATATTAAGAAATTTTAAGAGAAAGTAAATGTATATAAATTAGCGTAATGTAGTTTTTTAATGTAACTGTAATTGAAATGTAAAATAATTAAACAATGTGATTTTATTACAACATCACATGGGAGATCAATTTATTTAAGGCATTTCGTAAGTAATCTATAAATTAAATAAGATAACAGGCTTAGGCATAGTACGGTCCTAATACACAAGATATACTTAATTAGTATTCATCATTTTTGCTATGACGCCATTGGTATTTTTATTAATTGAAATCCGTAATTTTTATCATTTTATAATATACCAATAAAAATACCATTGAAAGAAATACGGATGACGTAATGAATTTAACAAAATTGTTGAAAAAAGTATAGTCTGCACCGAAGAACATATCAAAGTAATTGAAACTGTGCCTGAACTTGATTTTATAGACGTTTATTGATTACTTGTGGAACATCTTGCATGAATAACTTGAAATTGGCAAAATATGCATTTTATCATCTCCAGATTAGATTTATATATGCCAATGTATTATTTATCACATTTAAAAAATTGTTTAATAAATGCTTAACAATTAACTGTTCTTTTTTTATGTCCTGTATGTCCCGGTAATTAATGCAAGCAACGTGTGTAGTAGAGTTGAGGAGGTATATGACGGTATTTGAGTTTTTTTAAATCCGTAACAAATTTATCTTTGTTTTGACTATTTCATTTTGCCTATAAATTAAGAACATACAAATTAAACAGTAGGGGGAGATGGTATGTTCTGGGCCATCCCTTGATCCGTTCACTGGTCCCTCGCAGGACCAGCCGAGTTAGTACATATATTAAATTTTGTCTTGAATAAACTGCACAATTAAATGAATTGAAATAAACCACCCTAACTATTTTGAAATCAACAACATATTGATCACTAATGGCAACTAGTAATGCATATAATTAAAAATACCCATATATTTAATATTGAAAATAATAAATTATAATAAATAAAGTGCAATTTTGAAATAAACATCTTAATGATGACAATTGCTAATACATGTAATTAAAAATAATGCCTATATTTGATCTATACGACTATACGAAACAGAAGAAAAAAAAACGTGTACATTTCTAAATATATTGATAACACTTTATACAGTTCATAGTCATTTAGTAAAAGAGTCGTATGAAAATGAATAATTTCAAGCATTCTTATTAATCCGTTCATGTCTTGTATCGTTTGGTAGATGATTGATGTCAGCGTGGGCAGAACTGATGTTGATGATGAATTAGTACGATCAGCCTGGAGGCTGATAACTTTCCGAAAAATGTATCGAGCGCAACTGGTTTAAACGCAAGGTAATCAAATTTTCCCGGTGAAAATTTTTTTGTGTTGGACCAGGAATTTAAATGTATCTTTTCCTAGTGCGGTCCGTTAGAAACACACATTTTACATCTTCTACAAGTTGAAATCCAAGTTTGTAAACATCTCCAATGCAAATATTTTGTTTATTTAGTACAGATAGGGAAATATCTAAACTATTCTTCCAGCGTAAACTTTATTGCTACAATTGACAGAACAAAATATAGCTACAGTCTTACATTTGTTGTGTACATCTAGTCCAATGGTGCAGGTGATTAGTTTACTCAGTTGATACCAGGTTTCGACGATCAGTCGCATATTATTAGGTCCGTAATTGTCTGAGTGAAGGTATTCGCACACATTGTTAGGTAAATACTTTTTAATGTAGTTGACCTTCGTTTCCCCTTTCCCATGAACATTAACAATGGCTGTTAAAATACTTCCAATATCTTCAACATTCACATAACCTCGGGAAGACCATCTTAGAAAGAAGGCAAGACGAGTCATACGTCCAGTACAACACAGATCATTCATAGGTGAAAATCTCATTTATTAATTAGCACATTATATTTATTCTTAGTTAGCAATTTGATTTTATATAAAATAGCATTAGAATTATAAGCCTTCAGTATTCAACTTGTAACGATTAAATACATATACGTGTACAAATAAAATGTTTAAAAGAAGGGTCTTCCCCGATGTTCTTCACAAAATTGGCGCAGATCCAAATTGAAATTCGTTCACATTTCAATTATTAGATCTTGGTGTTAACCATCAACACGGTATCTTCAAAACCTGTCCAGGAGACCTCAGCCTGCTACCATTGGACAACGCATTCGGAACCGCCCGATCTAACTGACCCGTATCGCTGATTCAACACACGCAAATTGATACTCCAGAGAATTCGGCTGACACACTGTAAGGTAGTGCCAAATCCTTTGCATTTAATCCTTAAGCACTTTTTGTTCGATTAATGAGTAATAGCGATAATTTAATAAATTAAAGTGGTTACGATAGAAAAGAGAGAGGAGGAGAGACAAAGAAATGAGAGGAAAAAACAATGTAGTGGTGTCGGGGATAGGAAAGGAAGGGGTGGAGGGAGTTATACAGAAGCTGGATGTTAGTGTGCAGGTGCGGAGAGAGGTGGAGCTGGGGAGAAAGGGGGACCGAATGCTGCTAGAGTTGGCCAGTTGGGACGAGAAAATGCAGATAATGAGGTCTAAACACAAATTGAAGGGGACAAACATATATATATATATATATATATATATATATATATATATATATATATATAGACGATGATTTAACCGTAGCGGAGAGGGACGTTCAGAAGAAAATAAGGGAGAAGGCCAAGGAGGAAAGAGCGAAAGGTGTAGAAGTGAGAGTGGGCTACCGAAAAATAAATGTGGCAGGCGAGTGGTGGATCTGGCAGGGCGATGGTCTGGCAAAAAAGTGCTGAAGGGGGTGAGGACGACGAGCCAGGAGTATGGGGTGGATGGAAGAGGTGACGAGGGCAACTGGAACACTGCGAGTCTAAAGAAAAAAGTGCTGGGAGGAGTGTGGGTAAAAGAACTAGAGGATTGGTTGGGCTCAAAGCACATAGTGGGGCTAGTAGAGACGTGGCTGACAGAAGAGGAGTGGGGGCAGGTAGAGTGCTGTATGCCGACAGGATGGGACTGGATGACTCAGGGAGCGAAGAAGGAAGCTAAGATAGGTAGAGCCAAATGAGGAATCCTATTGGGGGTGAGGAAAATAGTGGGAAAATGGAACAGAGAGACGCTAACCCAATAAACATACAACATGCATTAAATGTGCATTGCATATGCATAGCATATTCCAACATGCCCGGCATATGGGGAATATGTATGGCATATGCAATGCACATTCCTAACATACACGGCACGTGGGGATATGAATGGTATATACAATGCATACTCATTTCCATTTATATAATAAATTTTAAATTAATATATGAAAAAAAAATGTTTTTAGCGTATAACTCTGAATATAAATATGAATAATATTTCATTATGCACAACTTTTATGATTTTTAATGATTTTTGTGTAATATTTTTTTAATCTCTTATTTAAATCTTGTTCTAAATTTATTAATTGATTTGGATATATAGCACAATTAGGAATAAATAATAATTTAATTCTTTTGTAAATATTATATGAGATATTTGTAGGAAATATGGCTTTTAGAAAGTCTAGTTGCGACAACGTACAGCACACATAAACTTTTCCTACCTGCGTTGGGTCAAGTGCCTGCTTGCAGCCCTCTTTGTGAGGGACTTTGTATATGTTATTTTGTGTTAGCTATAAAATAAAGTCAGTGTTCTTCTAAACGTGGCTGAATACAAACGCTTTAAGTCTTGCGTATTATTTCACCACGCCGCAATATTACGATGAAATATCTGCCCCAACCCCCGCTGGTTTTTAATAAAGTGTATTGTATTGGACCATAGACAACTTGGACCATTCAACCGAACAGATTAGCCCCAGTAAGCTACTGATGATCCGGAAGAATATAATACGTTGTGTGGGATGTGGCCACTTAGTTTCCAGAATGTTGCTATTTTTGAAAATTATCTCAATGATAATAACAAACTCCAAAATTTAATGGTAAAATTCTGAAATAGTTTTAATGCAATACAATCCATTTATTAATCCTGTAATTGCAGATAACAGAGCTCAGTAGAATGGGAGGATCTGATGCATCAAGCACAACTAAACGAATAATGTACAGAGTATTTAGTAATGAAGCAGCACAACATTTCACCTGGGAAGGCATGAATGGCAAATTAAGCTTTAAAAAGCTTGTACTGGCAAACATAATTACCAGTAAGTATACTACATGTATAAATAACTCTCACTTGGTATATTTACAGTCTTAATTTATTAACAGAAGCAGTAAGAAGAAACCAAGGGACCTCAAATGCGACAGATGTTAATATAATAGGTGCAATAAAGAATTGGCTTGTCAAAGCGAAGCAACAAGAAACGAATCGTCTAAACCAAAAGCAAAAATGATTTCATCTTTATTTATATTTGTTTTATATTCAGTTTATTTTTGTCTACATTTGTCTTTATATATATAATAAACATTTATGCAAGTTATTGTCATTAATATACAGAGCATTCCAAAAGTAACATAACATAACAAATATATATATATATATATATAAATATATATATATATATATATATATATATATAAATATATATATATATATATATATATATATATATATATATATATATATATATGTGCCATGAACAGGAATAGGATATGCATTGTATATGCCTGAGGCATATGCAATGCATATCAAATGCACATGATGTACCCGGTCACTTTGCACATCAACTGCACTAGTGTGCATTGTATATTGAAAAAGTATATGGGGCATATGATATGCACATGCATTGCATGTATTTATGTTTATTGGGAAGAGAAGCTACAGGACTCGTAATAGGGAAGGTGGAAATGCATAGAAGTGCGGTGTGGGTGGGAGCAGTGTACTGTAACAAAAACCGGGTGGAATTAATGGAGGTACTAGACGAACTGGATACGGCAGCAGATATGTGGATCATCGGGGGCGACTGGAATGTGAGGGTGGGGGAGCTGGAAGGAGGGATCGGAGAAGACGGTGACTGGAGAAAAAGGTGCTCCCAGGATAAAGTGACTAACCAGGAGGGTCGAGAATGGATGCAATGGGTGAGAAAATCAGGATGGGATGTGCTCAACGGTTGCTGTAAAGGGGACTGGGAAGGGAAAAAACGTTCTGCGGACAAGGAGGAGGCTCGGTTTTGGACTACGTGGTCGTCAAAGGGATCGAAAGGGAAGAGTTGGTGTGCTTCAAGGTGGAGGGTCGGATCATGTACCGGTGGAGGTGGTCGTTAGGGTGAGGAACGTTGGGAAGGGAGAACAGAGGAAGGGGCAGCAGAGGTTTGGATGGAGAGAGCCGGATGCATATGAGAAAAAGCTAAAACGCGTCAAGTGGGAGGATGTGCATTCGATGCTCCAGTTGGAGAGAGTGATGGTGGCTGCATTGGAGAAGAAGAAGAGTGGGGGGCAGTCGAAGTGGAGAAATGGGAGAGGTGAAGTGGAAAGGGCCAATCAGGCGAAGAGGGAGTTCGAGAGAACCTGCGAGAGGAAGAAGATAGAGGAGTTGCAGAAGGTAGAAGCGAGGTTGAGGGAGTGTGTGACAGAGAAAGGGTTGTGGGAAATTCTGAGGGGAAGCTTAAAAAAGGGCAACGTTAGCATAGAGCTGGCAGAGTGGGAGAAGAGCTGTAGAGAGATGGCGGGGTCAGAGGTGGATTTAGGGAGTCCGAGATCGGTGGTAGGAAGGGAGGCGTTTTCGCGGGAAGAGGTCGACGTGGCCATAGGGCAGCTGAAACTGGGAAAGGCGGCGGGGGAAGATGGGCTGAAGGCAGAGGTCTTCAAAAGATTAACAGAGGAAGGAAAAGATAAGTTACTGGAGGTTTTGAATAGAGTCTGGAGTGGTGAGGAAGAACTGCCGGAAGAGTGGCGTGTGGGGGTGGTGGTCCCGGTACACAAAGGGGGAGCAGCATCGGTCGTAAATAATTATAGGGGTATTACCGTTATGAATGCGGGATACAAAGCGATGATGACAATTGTGAAAAATAGACTAGCGAGGGAAGTGGATAGAAAAGGGCTGCTGCCGGAATGCCAGGGTGGTTTCAGAAAGGGAAGAGGGACGAGGGAGCAGATTTTACGCTTGCGAGAATGGTGGAGGAAGCGTTGGAGTGCAAAGAGAGAGTGTATGCGGTGTTTGTGGATTTGAAAGCGGCGTATGACTCAGTTCCTAGGGGGAAACTGGTGGAATGTATGGATAGATTGGGTATGGAAGTGGAAGGAGTGGAGTGGGTGAGAAGTATATATAAAGAGACGTGGGCAAAATCGAGAGTGAATGGAGAAGTGTCTGAGAAGTTTAGGGTGAATGTGGGTGTAAGGCAAGGGTGTCCGCTAAGCCCCCTCCTGTTCAATCTATACACAAGCGAGTTGGAGGCGGTGCTGAGGAGAGGACAGGCTGGAGGGGTCGTGGTGGGGAGAACCAAGGTGTGGATGCTGGCATATGCGGATGACATAGTATTAGTAGCCAATAGAGTGGAAGAGATGCAAGAGATGTTGAAAAGAATGGGAAGGTACATGGATAGGAGAGGGCTAGTAGTGAATGTGGAGAAGACTAAATGGATGATGTTTAGGAATAGGGGCAGAGTGGAAGAGCTGAAATGGAAGGAAAGGATGATTGAGAGAGTGAATGTCTTTAAATATTTAGGTTTCTGGTTTGACAGTGGAGGAGGATTTAGGGTGCATGTGGAAAGTATGCAAGCGAAAGCGAGAATGGCTTGGTGAATAGCGAGAAGGAAATGGGAGAGGTTGTGGGGCGGTAACCTCGTAATGGCGTGCAAGATCTGGGATGCGTGTGTAAAACCTATTCTGTTGTATGGAGTGGAAGTATGGGGATTGCGTAAGTGGGATGTGATAGAGAGAGAGCAAGGTGTGCTCCTGAAGAGTCTGCTGGGTCTCGAAAGGTCGACACCGAGAGCAGTGCTGTTGCAGGAGACGAATCGTATGAGTATGTGGTGGGAGTCGTGTGTAAGGGTTGTGAAGTTTGAAGAAAGATTGCAGGAATTGGGTGAGGAAGACTGGTGCGGGAGGTATGGATGAGGTGTAAGAGTAGGACGGAGAGTGGTTGGAGAAAGGATAGAGGAAGGATGTATGAAAGAGTGGGTATGTCTGAGGTGTGGGTAGAGGAGAAGCTGAGAGAAATGGGAAGCCTAGGAACTGAGGTAAGAGAGAGATTGAGAGATATTGAGTGGCAAGAACGGCAGACTAGAATGAATGAGAGCTCTTACAACCCTGGCTGGCTACGTAGAGTGGCAAGTGAGTGGGAGACTCCCGAGTTACTTAGCCAGGGGTGAGTGGAGCAGGGAGGACAAGGTATGCATGGCAAGAGCGAGGTGTGGGTCAGACGAGAGAGGGAGGAAAGTGTGGATGGATTTAGGGTACACCGCGTGTGCGCTGTGTAGCAAGGGAAGCGACACGTGGTGGCACCTTAGCGAAGAATGTGAGGGTGTGAAAGCAGAGTTGGTGGGAGACTGCAGAAAGCTGAATGAATGGTTATGCGAGGATGGGGAAGACGTGAAAATCTGCAGGAGGCTGACGTGGGAGAGGAAAGTGGCAAGGGCAAAGGGAGCGGCGATAGATGGGGGTAATTAGTAATTTTTGGCGGAGTAGTACTTTTATTTATATTGTATTTTTATTTTTATTTTTGTATATTTTTGTTGAGGTTTGTGATGTGGAGGGGCAGTGAGGAAAATGCCAATAAAGGTCTTTTTTTTTACTATCCGAATATCGAGCTTTTCCGAAACAATTCAACTCGCTCGCAGTAGACTAGCTTCGAAAATCAGTTCGTTCCAGCAACAACAATGTGCAAAGAAAAACAACCAAATTCACAAAATTCCCAAAACTCTTCATTTCCAAAACATATTATTAGATAGATAGATTTATTTAATACTCAGCATACATTTAGTGTCAGTATAACATACATGAACATAACAGAAACATTCATAATTATAAATACAACATATATAAAACAACAATTATTAAAATACTAGATAAAACAAATAAATAAATAGCTAAAACTAATAAGTTAACAATTTAAAATTTTAAAAATTCGTCTACACTATAAAAAACATTATTGAATAAAATTGATTTTAGTTTGGTGGTAAATATTTTCCTAATAGTTATAGATTGCAGTTCACTAGGAATAGAAGAGTATTCTTTGTCCTAGTGTTATGGTTCTGATAGTTAACCCCTGTACCATACACGCTTTTATTGTTGAAAGCAAACACAATAGTTTCGAAAATGTATAAGTTAACCACTGTCATAATATTTAGATTTTTAAAATGAGGGCGACATGACTAGTTCGAATTATTTTTTTTTGAAGAAGCAACCGTTCAGTGAAATATTTGTTATTTCCCGAAATAGTATACCATAATGCATTGTAGATTCAAAATATGCAAAGTAAACCGATTTTAAAGTAGATAAATTGGAGGTATTACTTAGTTTACTAAGTGCATATTTAGGTTTATTGAGTTTTGGCTTTAAATACTCCATGTGGGTTTCCCAATTTAAATTCCTGTCTATATAGAGTTCTAGTAGTTTTACATTCTCGCTAAATTGTATGCACACACTATTTATCGTTGATTGCTGGCAGTTATTATTAAATTTTAAAATGTTGGGTTTTGACACATTTGCTATCAAACAATTGTTTTTGAACAAAGTTGTAATAGTTCCAATTACAGATTTAATAGTTTCGTGCAGCTTTTCTTCTGATATTTTGCTTACACAGACACTAGTATCATCTGCATATATAGTAACTGGATAATCTAAAGAACGGGATAAGTCATTTATACATATGATAAATAAAATGGGATCTAATATGGAGCCCTGTGGAACTCCGATGTTCGTTTGGACAGTGCTAGATCTGAATGCTGTTTCACTACCTTCAATTATACTGGTTAACTCTACAAATTGTTTTCTGTCAATTAATTCTAACGGAAGTCTTCTTACTCCATATAACTCCAATTTACGAAATTATTAAACCAATTAATTTTTCCCCACGAAACTTCAACAACACAAATTCACACAGACTGCAAATGGACTTCCCAAGGCAACCAATTCACTTTACCCCGACACTCATGTCGACTACCTTCAGATTTTCCAATTCAAGATTACCGCATCAACAAGCCCCACAACGATGTCTACCAGCACACGAAACACTTTTACCAAACTTTACAACAATTATAATAGACCAAACCACTCTACAAACTCGACTATTGTACAATATTGACAATCAAGCTTGCCATACATGTCAATTAAATTCGAAGATTCCTATGATGAATCTTACTATTTGCATCCGTCATAGAATCAGAACAATCCACGTTTTATGAGGAAGGGCCTGACTACAATAGACTACAATGACCAAAACGAAATCCCAAGCGAAAATTTACATTCCGTCGCAGAACTAACAAACCGTCATCCACCATTGAAATTGCTAATCCACGCTGGATGCTACACATCCATCCTAAAACTTTCAGTAGCAGACAAATATTCCTGAATATATTTACCATCAAAATTCTATAATCAAAACATGCAGTGGTGATAATTCCACCCGATTTAAGGCAAACATACCCTCTTTTAATGAATTCCGATCTCCCAATAAACTAAACGTCCTTCTGTATGACTATTTCGACGGACTGTGGGGTCTTAAATACACAAAACCGACTACTTAGATGCAAAGATACTATATAAGCTTAAATGGGACAACCACGTAAACAAACAAGTACAACGAATCATCAAAACAATTGCATCAATAAAGAAAATAAAACAATATATACCTGACAAAAAAACAAATATACCGGGCACTTTTTACAGCACAAAATAATTACCTAAACCCCATCTGGGAAAACACAAGCAACAAAAATTTAAATAAACTACAAATACAACAAAACAAAATATTGAAAATACTATACAAAGTCGACAAGAAAACCAACACCAGAGAACTATATCAACAGACACAGGAACTAAACATAAAAAAACATGATAACACTAAACAAATTACTAATACTATACAAAAAATATAAGATAACACTTAAAACAACCAAAGAAATTCACGAACACCAAACAAGAAGGAAATCGAAATTAAGAACGCAAAAGACAATACGTTCCGTTTAAATTAAAACTTAAAAAGCGACTGCTGAACTTCAAAATCAAAATGCAATAATAGAAGAAAAACAAATAGCTTAGAGCCGGACACAGAAAACATCAAACACAAACCCTCAATACCCACAACCCGAGGAGATATCAAATCCACAAACAACGCGGCTAGGACCGGGGAAGAAACCACCATTAATAATTTTTTTTGTAGATATACAATTAATTTTACTTTTTATATAATTATGATTATGTTGTGTATATGGAGAAAAAATAATCAAAAAATAAATAAATTTAATAAAAAGAGTTGACAAATCTAATTTTAGTTATGGATTGTGTATTTCAGAAACTACAATAATAATATTGAAATTCCGTACTTTTATAGACAACCAGAAGACAAAAGCATCAACTGAGATAAACGCCCACGAAATATCCGTAGTCAAACTTCCCGTTTCTGAATGTAACTAAAACGTCACGGCATATATATTCCACCATCCCTAACGACAGCAAAAACGGTTTTGCGAATGTTGAAGTACATAATTATAATGATACAAATTCAATTTTCAGAATGGTTAAACCACTCAAAGTAATTCCTGTTTCCTCAGAAACATTCGAAATTTTCAATATAGATCCTGAATCTCAATTTCTATCTTATGAATCAAATATTAATAACCTCATTCGGACTGACCACCTCAAGCTCGAAGAAAAACGAGAAATAATTAGTGTTTGCAGAACATACAGAGTTATATTTCATTAAAAAAAACTGGACACACTAACTTTTACAAATAAAAGACGGTTAAGAAATCCGACGATACTCCCATCCACACTAAATCATACATACATAAGTCCAATTCTAAATAGACGAAATGTTAGAAAATGGTATACGCCCCAGTACAACTCCATGGAGCGCTCCTATTTGGGTAGTGCCAAAAAAGCAACACGCCTCTGATGGCGAATCGTCGTCGACTACCACAAAATTAATGACAGAACTATCACAGACCGATGCCCGATCCCCAACATAACGGACATCCTAGACAAGTGAGGCCCAATTCACAAATATTAGGCGAAGAGGCGATGGCGCGGCGAGAGGCACGACGCTTTCACGCCCTCCCTATATAGGCATATGGTGCATGCCCACTTATGTGCCGAGGCGCGGGCATTTGCCTCGTGCCTCTCGCCGTGCCGGCACCGCGTCTTAGCCTCTTCGCCTGAGACACGGTGACTGCTAGGCGAGAGACTTCCACGCCGCCGCCTCGAGGGTTGTACGGTAATTTGAAAAGTATAATACGCCTCATAGTTCGCATGCCATTCGGCAAAAAAAACGCACCAACCACCTTCCAACGGCTCATGGATACGATCCTGAAAGACCTTCAAAACAAAGTCTGTCTCGTTTACATGTGTTTACATTTACATTATTATCTTCTCTACTTCCCCAGAAGAACATATCAAAAATCTAAAATTAGTCTTCCAGAAGCTTAGGAACAGCAACCCAAAGATCCAATTAGACAAATGCGAATTCCTTCGCAAAGAAGTAGAGTTTCTAATGCTCCCGAAGGCATCCCAGGCAAATAATTGCTATCCAAAAATTTCCTATAGACGATCTTACAATATCCCGATTTTTGACAATATTACAAATGCTTCTAACTTTACTATTGGAGCAATCCTCTCCCAATGACCAATAGGAAAGGATTTACCCATAACTTACAATTGAAAAAGAACTTTTAGCAACTGTCTGGGCTACTAAATACTTCTGCCGCTATCTCTTCGGAAATGAGTTCACTTTTGTAACAGACCATAAACCCCTAGAATGGCTTATCTCTTGCAAAGAACCATATTCCCGACTAGTCAGATGGATAATTAAAACTAGAAGAATATATATATATATATATATATATATATATATTCGAAATCCCAATATGAATATTAAACTACTATAACCACCAAAGTTCAAGATCTAACGACACCAACCAAACATTCGTTAATAATTTTTAACCATTCCCTAATAATGAACGTACAATCGTACCTTTTTCCAAATACAATTTTGAAAACGAACCCAAACATATAATATATAAAAACCAAAATTTCACCGATTGGGTGAGTTTGAATGAGGAAAGGTTCTGTGAAGTAGCAGAATGTCCGAAATTGGAAACTTCTGCCACAGTTCAAAAATTGCACCAAAAAATGATTGTGTCTCAAACATAATTAACAACAACCTATGCCAAAGAGACAATAATAGAGAAGCTTGCAAACTACGCTGAAAGCAAGATGGAACCCCGTTACTAGAAACTTGCACCAAAAAACGATTGTCCACCTTACTTGGACCAAGCCTGATTACTATACCATCTGCAGCTAGGCATATCCATAGATAACCAGCAAATCTACAACCGACTAGAGCTTGAAGAAAAAACTCCAACTTTGTAAGTGAGTTAGGAAGAACAACGCCACCAGTATCAACTTGAAAAAATAGACCTCGACGAGATCCACATGATAGGAAGACAAGTCAATAATCTAAAATGCTAACCTCCTTCTATCACAAACAACAGCAACATCGCTCTATGAATCACCATTTCAGTCATCAGCACCGGACTTATCGGACTTAGTTTCCAGATTTATTAAAACTTTTATATTATTCTGCGTTTTGACATAATCCCAATAAAATAATAAAATCTCACCTCATTAGAGAGACTATAACAAAATTGTACAATATAGTTTGATTGGGATTTATTTGTTGTTTCGTATATCTGGGTAACCCTAAGGTTTAGTTTTCGAAATAAGTAATCGAATAATAAAAGCCAATATCGTAATTAAATCGGTAGTTTGTAGAAGGGAACAAGCGCCAAAATAATTGTGAAATTATATTAAATAATAATAATTAATTATTAATTCCCAACAACTGTAATATATTTATTAATACAACAACGAGTATATGGTTACTACTTTATCAAACCTAAATAATAATGTTATTAATATTTAAAATTGCTTCATGTAAAAATTCTAGTTTCTTCAATTTCTCACAAATTTGATTTTTGGTTTCGTTCCCTTCTTTAAACTACCGATTCAATTGTAAATACATATATATATTTTCAAAGAAATTGACTGCTTTTTACATCGGTAATCGGCGGATAGACCCCGATTTATATATGAATACCATATATGAATTAATATTTATAAATCTTACGGTACGGTACGGTACGGACAAATTCTAATGTGTAATTCACGCTCCTGACAGCGTCATCATCACTGCTGCTACCCAATAACCACACATATGTTGGTCAAGAAACAAGGCTACGAAGCAGGAACAACAGATTGACACAAATGAAAGCAAGAAAGAGAGAAGTAAAAGAGAAATAATAGGTACATGGAAGTTCAACAGACTCAGGGGAGCGCTGCGTACCAGTGCGCTCATGATAGCCCGGCCGTACAGGACCATATCCAGCTATGCGGTGGAGGTCCTAGCCGCCACAGTATCGTCTGACCTGCTTGTCGAAGAGAGAGCGGAAGAATACCGACTGACCAGGAGGGCTAGTAATTCAAAGAGACGCGACATACGGCAAAGAAGAACACCTTCAAGAAATGCCAAGTACGATGGGATACCATCACCAAAGCCAAATGGTCAAGAAGAACAATACCAAAAGTCGAGCCTTGGTTTAATAGAAGAAACGGGGAGCGGGATCATTGGACCACCCAGGCCCTACAACCAGAACAACTAGGAACAAGATTACTAGAAGAATGACGGACACCGAGCCAACTGTACAAGAGGCAAGAAAAGCTAACTGGCGTCAAGACGACCAGTGGAGCTTAGGAATGCCTTGAGGCGGTCAAGCTGTCCTGGAACAGAACCTGAGTTTAGGTTTATCCGGTAGGTGCCCCGAACAATACGCGGTACTACCCATGCCTGTCAAGTAGTGGTGGCCCGAAGGCATAGGTGTATTTTGAAGATTAACAAGGTGTGCTGATATCTCAAGCACAAAATTGACACTGCATATTTTCCTATTTGCTTTGTTTCTTCAATGTGTTGTATGAGGTCTGTTACTACCGCTGTTGAGCTCGTTTTTGGTAAGAATGCGCACTGGTTCGGTTTAATAAATTTTGAAGCATATTCGTATAGTCTAGTGTGGATTTTTTTCTTTAGACATTCGGGGAATACTCCATTCATTATTGATTGTTTCGTTATTATAATAACAGAGTATTGTTTGTGTAAAGAATATTTAATTTTTATAATTTTACTTAATTTATATATTTATATATTTTACTTTTTATTATACCGACCGTCAACGTATAGTTGTGGCGTTTTGCGAGAATCCCCACAAGATAGCCGAGAAATACTAGGATTATAACAAGGAAGCACAACTCTGGTTCATAAATTTGGAAAATGCCCTTAATAGCATCCCAATTGAAAAAATATGGAAGATCCTTGAAATCAAGACTATTGGAAGCTATATCAAAACAAAGTACAAGGAGTCTAGAGAATTTAGAACAAAGCAGGAAGTTAGACTAGGAGGCATCCTAAGTCCATTATTGTTTATTGCACTGATGGATGATTAATCAAAGAGATGCAGGAAAATGGAAAATGAGTTACTATAGGATACATAAATATGAAACCAATAGTGATAAAAGTTGAGTAAAAGGATGTTGGATGAAAGAGCAAATATAGACAAGAGAAAGGTGATGGTGCTACCGAATCAAGACAAAGTGAACATTATAATGAACGGAGAAAAACTGCAGCTAGTGACAGAACTTAACTACGCTGTTATAATCATAGATGGTTAAAACAACATTTTGCACTGACATTAATAATAGAATAAATGCGGCTGCAAGGATGTATAGCGTAATATGGATGTCGTTCATAAATACTGGAGTGGAAGGAGTGACAATATGAGACGAAGATAAGAACAAGACTATCATCAACAGCAGAACAAAATATGTTAGAGAAAGTAGAGAACGAACATGTAATCAGAATGCATAAAGATAGACATCTAATGAAAAATTGGGAAGCGAGATCCGGCGACAAAAGAAGAAGAGAAAAGCCACAGCTGTCATGGAATGAAGCAATCACAGATGTACTGAAGGGACAACAAGGACATCAGCTGAATACATGTAAAAGAGGCCGTAAAGGATAGAAAAGAAATCATACAATTTTATAAAAATAGAAAATAGTTAACAAAGTATAGGTAAATGCCTGGTTATTCCAAGGGTAAACTAGTAAAATATTAAGACGAGGATTAAATTAGATTAAAATATAAATTAAATTGTTTTTAAGTATAAAATTTTAGAAAAATACTGTGTGTGTGGGCACCGTAACCCAAATCGTCCCCTGCCTAATAATTCAGAAATATTTTAAGTGGGCGCATCGGTGGCATGGCCATAAAGAGCTTATCGGGAATTTTACGATTTAGTGATTTATTGATATGCGTATGAAATCGTAGCCAATATTACTAAACCTTCTTTTAAAAGATCAAGCTTTGTTCCTCGAAAACCCTCCGATTTTAAAAATTGAAAATTGCGGGCAAAAAAGTAAATTGTGCAAATAATTGGTTCGAAATTACTTACATGGGATTTTTGAGATCACTGATTACAAATCATATGTCCGATTAAAACAAAAATGACAAACAAAAAGAAACAACTTTAATACAAATCTTCAATTTACAGTAGAAAGGGAAGATCAAAATTGTTCTGTACAATTTTGGATACTAGAGGCAGGGCCCCTGATAACACTGCATCATGCCGGTATATCAACCACTTTTCCAACCACCCTATCAAAACGAAATACAGCATCATAACAGCAATGACCAACAGATTCAATCGCCACTTAGCCCAAAGGTGTTTCCCTTTGAGCTAAAGAACAGCAGAGAACAACAGTAAAGAGCTCTGCGATTGTTGTAGAATTGTATTATTTGTAAATATACATACTGCAAAATTGAATGTGATTTTAATCTACTTTACATCAATACCGCTGCTATTCAACACAAATGTATTGGCCAACGCACCGGCCAACAGTCATTGGCCAAGAATTGTAAGACTATGATACTGAAGAAATAGTGCTATATCAATTTGTCCGGATAGCAAACAGCGGGCACGATATATTTTGTGAAAATGTTCCGTCTATTCGTCGATAATATACTACGATAATAGGCATGGTGTTAATCCTTCATTATGAGAGGTAGCAGGTCGTTAGACAGAAGCATTAGTATTGACGAAGGTGAAAATATGCTGGTGGAAACTGTAAACTGCAACAATAATATGAAGGCGATAAGGGACTAAATGACTGCCTGACAAACAGCCTTAAGTTAAGCATGGCGTACTCTGAAACAAAATTCAGGAACCCAAGACTTCGCGAAAGCGGTGATTTATTAAACCTTCTGCGGAAAGACTTGGCTTGTTCCATCACCATGTAAGCAATTAAGACAGAAAAGGACATATAAAATTTAGTTGGCAAACTACATCTCCTCTCTCTACCTACGAAAGTTCATGCCCTCTCAAAGCCTCCGGACAAGCGACCGAGCAAAGGCCTGGCAGTGCTCTGAGCTGGAGAGGTTAAAGAAACAGGGTGGAAGACTTTAACAGGGCGAAGAAAACCAGACGCGAGATTGATTGGGAAGCTTGTATAGCCATCCAAACGGCATTCAAGCGTCTGATTCGTCAAAAGCAAAGAGACTCCAGGAGTGTGTTCTGTGGTTAGGTAGGGACTACTGTAGTCGCTGCCAGACTATACAGAGCTCTCTCTCTCTTTCTCTAATGATCCATCACAACAACTAGGTTGTCTAAGGCGAGTTGATGGTACATACACGTTCACACCGTCTGAAACGAAAAAGTGTTATTAGAAAAGCACTTCCCTGGTTGCAAACTCGAGTCGAGGCCAAACTGATATTCCAACGCCTAACAACTAGAACTAGAGCGTTGCTAACATGCTATTAACCGACTATCAGATAACTCGGGCAGTACAATTCTTCAAGCATTACAAATCGCCGGACTTATATAGCGTGTATCCTGCACTACTACAGTGGAGTCTTTCAACATTCATCGGCCGCCCAAAACCGTTTTCAAGGCATGTATAGCATTAATATATATTCCAAAATGTATGGAGGGAGGTGAAGGACCTTCATACCTAATCTGGGCAAAGATGGTTACACCTCTGCCAAATCATTCAGACACATTAGCCTCATGTTATAGGAGATGGACCGTTTCATGCCAAAAAATATGCATATCTCCCAGGAAAGTCGACAAAAGTCCCCCCTCCACGTTTTTGAGTCAAATCGATAGATCTATGGCGCCCGAACTTTGTGCACTGGAAGTATTCATAGTCTACGAAGGAGCGTTCGACAACGATATTTTAAAGACTTGTCGGATATTTGTACCATATTTTCATTTATAAAATTGAAATTTATTTGTTTATTTTGTTTATTTTATTTATTTGTTTTTAGTGGCGCTATCTCGGAATGATTTAAAACTCGACTGTCACTTGATAATCTGCCATTTTCTTATTTGTTTTAGAAGTGTTTAGTCGTATATCATCTGTGTTTACATTGAAGTGTTTAGATCATTAGTTCTTATTTCTTATTTGGTCAGCACAAACCCTCGTTTAATACTAGATAGTAATTTAATTTGATCATAACTTAGATTATTTAAATTTTAGAACCATGTCCTTAAGTGCATCTGGGGACACCCCGCCAAAAGAAATTTAAACATTTACTCTATATTATACACTGATGATTCTAAATCTACCGATATCGATTTTGAATTTTCTATTGACCTTTAGAAAATTTTAAAAACTGTTCTTAGGTTTAGTTATTAAGAGTTAAGAGCTTTTGCATATGTGCTGTACGTTGCTCGATAATTAATTATAACAAAATGTTATCTAACTATTATTTTTTAATTTTTATAAATTTACTATATTCTAATTCATTTCTATATGTTATTTGGAATATTTTTATTTGTTCATTCGAGTGATTCAAATAAAATTTTAAATTTAATGCCATTTTAAATTTTTGAAAATTTTGAATTTCGCATCGTTGCACTATAATGTACAATGATTTTCGTCGTTGGTATGATATTTTATAAGTAGGTTTCTGGCAACACTGGTCCTATCTCCACTACTACGCAATGTAGTAGTCACCTTATACACCGTTTAAATTCCGCAGGGCTACGCGGATGATATCACAATTATAATAAAATTGAACCTGCGTATGTGTTTTAGGCAGAGTGCTCTAAGAATAGTAGAAAACGGTAAACTGGGGACAGCACTTGAGTCTAAAGACAAAGTCAGCAATCAAGGCCTTCTAGCAGTGTCGCAGGACAACTGGGCGCGCATGGGGATTAATACCTCGTGTCAACCTGTAGATTTACACAGCTATAATAAGACCCAAGCTTATGGAGCTACTTTTGGTGGCCCCGAACCGAACTACCCACAGCAATATTAAAACTGCAGCAAGAACAACGTATCCAACGTATCGTATGTTGTGGTATAACTGTAACAATGCTAGGTGTCCCACTCTTAAATATATTTCTCACGGGGAGGCGCTGAAGCCAGCCTCCAGACTGCAGGCTGCAGATATATGGAGGTGTATGGGGTATTATAGGCCGGCAATCATGAGCAAATTTTAATACGGACGTATAAACCCATTCCTCTGTTGAATCTGCGGTGCGAGAAAATGATGCCGGTATATCTATTTAACAGAAACTTCCGCATTTATTCCCAAAATCAAAGACAGTCTGACGTCTCAATTAATTTCGATATATCTATATATACAGAAGGCTGGAATTTTTTTAAAAGCTTTGTCTACGGAGTACACTGCAATTTCCTACGTCGGCCCTGAACCGGGAATACCAGTCCCGGCCAAACGATGCTCATGCCTCATAAACGAAATGTTCTCAAGTCAAGTCTCACCAATACAGATGGCGAAGCCTTACGACGTGTCAACATGCAAGGCAATTCATACCAGGCCCGAATATTGCACTGGCGCGTTTTTGTACAAGTCTCTCGAGAGATGACTGTTAAGGAAGTTACCAGGGATTATATCGGGTCATTGTACGCTAAAAAAAGCACCTCAACAAAATGGGATTCGCTGTCGAGATACTATGTAGAGGATACAACCGACAAAAGGAGACGCCGGATGTTCTCTGTGAACGTGCCGCAGTCACCTCAGAAAGTCTAGTTACGGTTGGCACCCCCAGTCTATAAAAGCGCACGCATCCCTCCAAAAAGTCATTCTACAGTTTTTCACAACTGTGGGATGGATGAAGAAGTCACATCTGAAATGTCTACTAGGGGATGCACAAAGATCCTACATAAGTGGGGTAAGTGATGTCTCCCAGCAACCCTTTTATTATTTCAAAGCATCATACCTAATGTAACAACTAGGAACGGCGATGTATTCTCGATGTTAAAAACACAAACTCGGCTATTAATTCTCCAGTGTACAATTTTTCTTTTATTTCTTCATTTTTATTTTCAACCTGTCTCTATTGAGTCAATAAGTAAATTATTTAACGTGTACAATTAATATTCGGAGAGCTAGGAGATAATTCAATTGAGTTATCTCCTTTTTATGGTAGACTCTTAGTTAAATCTAGTTATTAGATGTATTGGTTTGTAGCGTTTTAGTCGGCGCAATTCACCGCCAGGACAGTCTCTCGCAAGTCTATTTCTGTGTGACTATGACTCTTAATTTCATTATTAATGCAGGGAATTTGTAGATCCTTTTCTATTATGTAGCTGGGACGTACCATGGGGCGTCAACCATATTTCTTAGAACTTTGCTCTGGAATCTCTGGATGATTTTCAGATTGGAGTTCGAGGCGGATCCCCAGAGCTGTATCCCATAGGTTCAAATGGGCGTTATAATTGCTTTGTAAACGAGTAGGTGGTTTTGTAGTGATTGTTTTGATTTTTTACCAGTGATCCAGTATAGTTGTTACCATCTATGTCCCAATTGTATTCTCTTGTTGAAGATATGAGTCCAATATGTTAGGCGTTTATCCAGATGTATGCCTAGGTACTTCGCACTGCTTGCGTGAGTTAACTTACAGCTGTTTAGGGTAACGGGAGGGCATTCAACTCTTTTAGCTGTAAATGTGACATGTGGATTTGGTCGCGTTTGCCTTAAATTTCCATTTCTTCAACCACTGTGATCCTATTTTTTTTAGATGGGTTTGCAGATTTCTTGATGCTATTTCGTGGTTTTGGTGGGAAGCCAATATTGCCGTGTCATCAACGAAAGTAGAGACTGTAGTTAGGTTTGTGGTAGGTAATATGCGGTGTGCAGCAGGTATAATACTTGCCCCAGTACACTTCCTTGTGGCACCCCGGACTTGATAGGTATTCTGTGTAGTCCCACCGTACTTTTACTAGGAAAGATCTATTGGATGAGTAAGACTTTAGTCATTCGTAGTAGTGATGTGGTAAGTTTTTCTTTAGTTTATATAGTAGTCCTGTGTGCCAAACTTTATCAAACGCTTGGCTGATGCAAATAAAGGCAGGCGAATAGAACCTCCTGTTTTCTATGTTATTGCTGTTCTTCTTTACTACTCTATGCATCTGTTCTACTGTGCCGTGCTTCTTTCTGTATCCAAATTGGTGATTTTGTAGTAGTAGTTTTGACCAAGATAGAATGGGATCCAGTCTAGCCAGTAGAAACTTTTCGAAAGATTTTGATAGTACTGGCAATAGTGTAATTGGTCTATATGAGTTTACTTCACTTTGGTTCTTACCGGGCTTGACAATCATGGTTATTTCAGCTATTTTTCATTAAGATGGGAAGTAACTGAGTCGTAGTAGGGAATTAAATATTGGTAGGATTGGGGTTATCGTTTTTCTTTGTTATTCTTTGTAGTATCCGACCGGTTATGATGTCATATTGGGTGCTTTATTTGGGTTAATGTCGTTGTTGATTGATGCTTAACTTCACTGTACCTGAAGGGCCTTATTTGTTGGTTCATCTGGAATGGGGCCTGTCGTCGGACAGGTATCGGTCAAATGCATTGACCTTTTCGTTGTCGTTCCGAGCCCACTGCCCCTCTTTGTCTTTTATGGGCGGAATAGTTAGTAGAAGTCTGTTTAGTTTTCTTATTGCCCTCCAGAGGGAGTAGTTATTGGCTGAATAGTGCAATAGATTCTGAAGGTATGTCTCTACCGATTGGTTTTTTATTGAGAATAATAGTCTGGTTTGCTCTGTTAAGTTTTTTTTGTCTGCTGGTTCTCTTGTGACTTGCCAGATCTTTCGTAGCTTCCGTTTTCAGCTATTGTATTTTTTATGAATGCTGGGTTTTTTTCTCTTAATATTTGGTCTTAGTGGAGGTGTTGACTACCATGCCCAGACTTGACTCGATTTTAATTAGCTTCGGGTTTATTCCTTTTGTTGTGAAGAAGTATAGGGCATTTGATATTTTATTAGGGTTCACCAGTTGCTATATACGTGTCTATTGAGTCTTCCCCCTTGGAAATTACTAGTCTTGCGCCCCAGGCTTTGTGCTTTGCATTATAGTCGCCTCCTGCTATACATTTGTTGCTGTTTACAGAATGTACGCAGCATTCGACAACGTCTGTCGTTTGCGGATCTCTTAATTCATCAATTATTATTTTATATGTCTAGAATTGCTGTTGTTATTAACTAGTTAGTGGATATCTATGTTTTCTATTTTCGTTCTTTTGTATACTCTATATAATTGTATACATATACAAAAATGTAAAACTTGATTTTATGGTATTTTGTCATTTCCCCAACCCAATGACAAAATACCATGCCTATCCTTTACCTGTTATGTACACGAAAATAAATAAATATAATAAAATTACTACACAGTGTGATACAAAACATAGAAAGGATCTTTTGATTTTATTACTAATAATAATTATATTATTATACAGCTGAGTTATATCTAGAAACAAACATTATTATAATTACGATAATGCACCACATTAGATGATTAATTCATTACAAACGCAGGAATTAATAAGTTATTCAATTGCTCCAATTTATGCTACTCCAATCAATTTGGACATTTTACTGTACTAGTTATCATGAATACTAAAGCAAAAACATTGCGAGATGCCGTGAACCCGTTGCTAGTATCCTTTCGAATCTTAGGACTTACGGCATATAGTTTAAACAAAAAGCAACAACTTTACAGTAGAAGTACTTTCCATATTTGGCAAAGTAATATAAAGGCAATTCTCATTTGCACATTTTCATCATGGGTGTTTGTACGATATATGGGCACAATGAATAATGTGTTCACATTGTTACACTTCGTACAGATGAGTAGTAACAGTGTTGGGATATTAGTGGTGTACGGGAAATCCCTTTTCTGCGTAGGTGATATTGTTCATGTTATTGAAAGGATCTGTAGTGTAGATTTGAAAATCCGCAATGAGTTTTCCATAACAATTAGTTATGAAACCACAAAAAAATCATGTATAAAAAGATACGTGTGTCACAACTTAACTGTTATAGTCATACTGGGATTTGATTATCTTCGACATATTTTTTATTCAGATACTAATACACCCATTTCAATCTATGCATTTTATGGATTGTCGCACGTCATAAGCGCTCACTTCAGGACCCTTACAATGGTAATCAAGTCTGAAATCAAGCGTAGATATGAGCTTTTGAATGGATTGATGCGTACTAGGACATATACTAAAGGAAAATTGATGCTGGTTTCTGGAGTGCTTCGTGAGTTGCACGATATAAATAATTTGAACAACAAAATTTTCCAAGTGCAAATTTTGCTTAAAACTACTATATGCTTTTTGACCTTCATTGCAAGCTTGTTTTCCGTTTTGGAAATGTCTTTTGCAGGGTCGTTGAATGGTGCAGTATGGTTGGGTATGACTGTCTGGGAGGTGTTCAGTGGCGTTTCCTCAACAGAGGCAGTCAACAAAGAGGTAATGTTAGATATTTTTACTTTTTCAATTAATTATAATGGTTATCCTGTCTAGAACATTATACATACATTTAAATGTATAGATTAAAGCCTCTGACTCCCCAATCCATCAACATTTCATAATCTATTCAGTCTATAAACAGTTATTGAACCCATAAGTATCAGTATTTATAGCAATAAACCGGGCGGTGGTACGAATGTATCATTCGTGGGATTAAGCCTGAACGCCTCTAAGATCTTTCTAGTCAAAAGTGGCAACAATATCTTTAGCAGTTCCACAAGTCGGAGGGCTCAAAACAATGTGCCTTTATTAGGCGACCAGTATGCACACCGGGCCGTCGCACGGGCCATCGATTTGCCGGCCTATAAAGGGAGAAGCTCAGAGGAGTTTAATGACCGGCATTTAGCTTAGATTCACAGAAAACCTCTAAATAAACTGTGAGAGGGGCTTCGCTTGGATTTAAACCCAAGCTCCCCAATGCTCAGTACGATACGGCCGACGCGTCTACCCACTAGGCTACCGAACTGGATCTCCATAAGCCTTTTATCCTCAAATGCATAAATTTTCATACGATTCTACCAGATGTTTCACACGCCACTTTCATACGGTTCGTCTCTTGCATTACTATCTGTGCTGGTGTTGATCTTTCTAATCCAGCACTTCCTCTATCTAGTACTTCCTCCATATCCACAATAAGTATATTAAAAGGAAATGGACTCAGTGGACACCCTCGCCGTAACCACTTCTTTACCTGAAGCTCTATTGATCTCCGTTTCCCGGCAACATTCTTAAAAATTCACTCTGAGCTGTTCCGATATGTCCCTTCTACTCAAGCACTCCCGCAACAATATTCGCTCTAGAAAATCGTATTGGATTAAATGTGCCACATTCTTTCGAAGCCCTCCGTATACCTCTGGAAATCCTGGAAATGGTTGATATTATCAGATACCTTTCATTTATTAGGTGATTCGTCTGTGTACCTAGATGGACGGCTACGGTCTTTCGCTATTGCGCCCTTGGATTTTTTTTTCTTGGGCGCTGATAGTCACGCTTCCTAGCTACTATCTATGCCATCTCGGGTTAAGTTCCGAGTTCCAGGTTTGTCCAGGTTTGGCGGTAGTTCACTGGTGCACTTTTTAGGGTTTTACGCATGGGAATACGGGTGGCGCAGCAAGGGATAACCATTGTGGCAACCGAGGGCAAGTTCCTCGCCACTGCCCGACCAAAAAAACTCCTGTAGTCCCGAGAGGCGGATGGCCAGGTCGCAAGAAGTGACTCTGCGGTAGACTTCATTGCACGATACGAGGTGCAATAATGCTATGAACCAGCCGAGGGTGGCTTTTTTAAATGAGCATAGCCTTTCAAGCTCTCACCCCGCAACCAAGGTCAATGCCAGCAACAATTATCCAAAAAATAGACCTGACCACCGCCTACGTTATGCTCATAACCTTCTCCCAAGTCCTTCTCAACAGACCTCGCAAGATCGCAAGCATTCTGGCCGGGACGGCGAGCTTTGAGCAGAAGAGAGTTGATCGTTGCAAATGTTTTAAGTCAGGCGTAGATGGCTTCTTTCCACTTTCGCGACAAGCATTAATAATTGCGTCAGTCGAGACACGATAGATTCTGGAACCTGCTTAAGTGCCTCAAGTGAATACCATCGGGCCCAAGGGCGGATCAGGGTCCAGATCCGATGTAACCCGGAACCAAAACATCTTGCAATGGCGCTTAATTTCTAGTCTGGTTGTCTCGTTGAGTCGGATTCACATTATTTTGACCTGGGGATCCTCAGTATGGCGAAAAATGCCCAGCGCCCGTCGCTTATCTTTAACAGGGACTATGCTTTTAGGTGAGACGGATGGCACGCGATTGTTGAGTGTCGTTAAAATGAGAGGTCACTGGTGATCGAGGAAACCATGTCCACCATATCTAGATATGTAGATTGCTAAGAGGTGGGTTCACACTTTTATATGTTTTATACGATTGGCTTTGTGATGATATCTCAAGCACTCTATTGGAATATTATTCATATTCTCTAGAGGGCACTACCCGGTGATCCTGATAACATGAGCATGTTGACGGTTATTACCATATGGGTGTGCATTGCTAATTGATGTGGTGCCGCCAGATGGCGTTTAACTTCCCTCTACGAGGGTAAGTTGTACTGTTTTTGTATATAACCACTCGAGATTTTGTGTGAATTCATCCTCACTAGCTGAGCTACACTGACGAGATCTAATAAGATCGAAATCTAGATATGTAGATTGCTAAGAGGTGGGTTCACACTTTTATATGTTTTAAGACATACATGTGTTTGCATGCTTCCTTTGAAGCCTCTTTAGGCCACGTAGGCAAGAAAACATGGCTAACTCGGGAAAACTGGTAAGATATTAAAAAAAAGTAAGAACAACATTAAACCTGAACAAAAATATGAAACTTTAGATAAGAATATACAAAAATCAGTCCGAGGAGACAAAATGAAATACCTCGAAGAAAAACTAAACCTAGCAGAAGAAGCGATCAATAATAATAATATTAGAACATTGTACAGTGTTATAAAAAATGTAGCTGGTAGAAGGAATAAGAAGGCAACAATATCAAAAATTCGACATAAAATGGGAAAATACGAAACTCGCAAAAAGAAACAATGGAAAGAAGGATACAATTTTTCATATATAGAAACATATAGAGAAAATATGAACCCAATGACAGAACAACTGAAAATAATAAATGAAGAGTTAGATATATTCACCGGAGAAATAAGAGAAAATAAAATAAGAGAAATATGAGGGATAGCCGGAATACCAAATTAAATGCTGAAAACAGAGGGTACATATACAGTAAAAATTATGTACGTCTTAATAAATAAAATATAAATAGAAGAAGAAATACAACGCGATAGGGAAAGGGGCAAAATAGTTATTATACCGAAACGTGATAATTGACGAGGTATCACAACTCTATCTACAGCAAGCAATATTATGGCTAGACTCATCTTAGAAAGAATATAACATATGCAACATAACCTGAGAAATAAAAACAAGCAATAGAATGGCAGAAAGAAGCTGACCCTGTCATTTTTCATTCCCTCGTCACTCCTTGTTTCTATATGATTGCTTGATTAACAACTTTTACTAGCTATTTCATTGTTTTACATCCGCTAGATTGGTCTTCTTTAAGTTACGCTTGCTATCTAGAACAATTCCCAGATAGATCATAAATATCTCAGTCTTCTTAGTGTTTCCCTTCACTCTGCATAATATTGCCTAGTAACTTACCTAGTTCCTTGTCAGAATGATTGTGATATCATCTGCGTACCCCAGCCTGTAGTGTCCTGCCGAATTTAGACGGTCTATATCTATCGACTACTACATTCCATAGTACTGGAGATAGAACTGCCCCTTGTGAGCAACCAGCTAGCAGTTACCATTCTTCTGACGGTGGTGCTTCCTAGATTAACGCTAACGCCGTATCCATTCCACGACTGTTGGACAGACACCATGCTTAATTAGAGTGCTCTCGATGCAATCAGTAGCCTTGTCGATGTCTACGAATACTCTCAGTGCAGAAAGTGTGGGCCCAATAGATTTCTCGATCTGACTCACAACTTCGTGGATGGCGAACTCCGTCAACATTCCTGGAAGATTTGTTTGGTATGAAGCGGAGACATAACTAGCGGTTCATCTCTTACATATCGATCACATAGCCTCTCCAGAGTTCATGGGTCTGAATGATTTGGCAGAGGTGTAGTCATCCTCCCTCCATATCTTTGGAATTAATCTTAATACTATAGATGCATTGAAAACGTTTTTCAGGAGCTGATGAATTTACCTAAGACCCCACAGTAGAAGAACAGGTACATCGCATCTAGGCACGGCGATTTGTAATGCTAGTTAGGCGAGCGGGCGCTGCAATGCCAGTTTGGACACGAGTCGAGTTTGCAACTAGGGCGTTTCTAATAACACTTCTGCAGTTTTAGATGGTGTGGACGTGTATGTACCCTCCTTAGACAGCTAGTTGTTGTGATGAATCCATAGCGAGAGCTCTGTTTAGTCTAGCAGCGACAACATAGTCTCTACCTGAACATAGAACACCCTCCTACTTTACTTTTTACGGCCCAGTCGTTAGAATGACTTTACGATTCAATGCTTCCCAAGCAATCTCACGTCTGTTATTCTTCGCTGTTAAAGCGTTTGCTACCCTCTTTCTTTAACCTCTCCAGCTCTGAGCACCACCAAGGCGTTGCTCAGTCGCTTGTCCAGGGAGTTTTAAGAGGGCATGCACTTTCGTAGTTAGAGAGAAGAGAGGTCTGTAACTTCTTCTGTCTTAAATACATGGCTATCGAACAAGCCACGTCATTCCACAGAAGTTTTATTAAGAATTAACCTCTGTCGGTAAGTCTTGGGTTCCTGTGCTTGGTTTCAGAATACGCTAGGTTAAGTTAAGGCTGTATGCGATCCATCTGTGATCTGAGTAAGATACTTCAGACGAAACAAACCAATCAGGGTGATATCAATCACCGTTTGGTAACGTGATGTCACAAACGTTGATTCACAACCACGGTTTATTCTCTATAAGTTACTACCTGAAAGATAGACTAGAAAAGACTTGCCCCTATCATTTTTATTTTCGATTCCGCAAACCTTTGGGTGTGCATTAGAATAACAGATTATGATTAGGTGAATGTTGCTATTCTTTGCATAGGTAACTAATTCTTTCATCTCCATGGAAAGTGGTGGATTCGATGAGTCCGAAGGTAGATTGATGCCAGATTATATCATCTTGCCCGTCTAGCACACATTCGACAATTCTGATAGCTGAGATGCCGGCATGCCACTACATAGCTATGTCACTGGTGTAACCTTTAAGTTCCGGGGTGTGTATATACACGTTCTCAGTTTGCAATTTGTGGGCGTGGATGTGATTTGTCCACATATTTTGTTTAATCCCGAGACTAGTTTTAATAATTCAGGGTTCCTGGATCAGGGCGATTGTATGGTCCATGTTTCAGACCGGCCATAGTGGAGGTTTACCTGGAGGACACTTACCGTTGTATATACAATATCCTACAAGATGCCACTAGAGCAGAGTCTTTCTCCATTCGGGTATACTCAGCCTTTTCAGCTATAGCTGATTTTAGTTTGAGGGGATGGGAGAGAAAGCCAAAACTCACTCTACCCTTTGCTATCCCTAACTTTTCTGGTTTCTCTTACAGGGCGGCCCACAATTAAGAGTTATCCTAGTCGCCATTCTTTATCCACATTGTGCAAGAGAAGCCACTTGTCTGTATACAGGGGTTCTGCCGCACAAGCCCCGTCTGAACGTACCCCAAAGTTTGCCCGGAATCCGGAGGGACGATATAACTAGTTTAGGCAGCTGGTGAACTTGAACAACGATTAGTTTCGCTCCCGCACAAAGTGCTCCTCACCGTTTCAGTCAACCACTGCAGTGACTGGTCATCGTCCTAGTTGAGTCGTAAGAACTCTCCTGCGTGGCCCCAGCCACTGAGAGTTGACAGCTTAATACCTGGTGTGGAAAATCTCCTGTACAAGTCCCCAGTTAAATGTTGTTCCAGCAACGTTGTTTGGACCTCTCATAATTGGCCCAAGGCATGCTGCTGGTCTACAATTGCCACACGCAAGTTCATAGTGGCAGCCTGTGCGTGGCATGGTGTTTGGCCACTGTCTCGTACCCGACGAGTCGGTTTATTATGCCTCTTCCCAGTTAGCCGGGGAGACACCGACTTGGCCTTACGAACGAATCCGGCCTTGGCTCCCTTAGCTGCAGTCTTGACGGAGAGCTTTCTACTCTTTTTTAAGTCTTGGGCCGTTCTACCCGCATGTTTCCCAGCGCAGACGTAGATGGTGTAGCTTCTTGAGCTGTTTCCTCAACTTTTCTCGGTTCCTGATGTCTTTCGGTCAGTCTTTCTGCATTTTGCATCCGAAATGCGCCATCGGATGGAACAGTCTCCGAGCTGAGATGATCTGTGTGATGTATCAAGAAACGCTCCTACTAGTGGTGTATCCAAAGACCACTAACGGTGCGTCCGAAAACTAGTCCAAATCAGCCGCATTGTCCATCGCAACCGTCCGCCAGGCGTTCAAAGACCTGTCGGTTTTTGACGACTCTAGGGAACTGCCGGCAGCGGTGCGCCTGATGTCACTGCCACTACCGATCCCCCAAACAATCGCCCACCTCAACAAGCCTGCTAATAGCTCCGCCTGATGGGGTGCAGAAGTTCAGTCCTCGTGAGCTGCCTTCCACCTCCTCTATTCGGCATCAGGCATCCTCCAGCTTCTCTTCCTACTTTTGTGTAGAATGGCCTTCTGATCTCCCCGTTGCTGTGTTAGGGGAACACCCGTCCCACGACTAAGTTGAGCGCTTTGCACAACTTTGACCGATAGATTTGTATTATCCATCTGCTTGTGTATGGAATGTTCGTCCACCCTATTGCTCACCCACCACGGAGCCCACAAAAAAGTTATTCTGGAAGCGCGAAGGCTACGTATAGCTTGCCGGGGCGGAGTGACACAGGAGCTGTATCTGAACAATTCGACGTACTGTCCGTGCGACTGCACGCCCCACCACCCCAACAAGCTCAACCTACCGCCCATTTGACGGGGCAACACATCCGATTGATCTATGTTGGATTAGACACAGACCGCCCGATTCGGGTGAAATTCTGACCATAGTGACTTGTTACCAAGACCAGATATATAAAACCCCATGCATGGAAAGGCTCACTCACCAGGTTGTTCGTCCACCCATACGGGATACCATGCACGGCTAAACACTTGGGTAGTCTGGTCAACGTTTATATGTTATCAAATAAAAGAAAAAAATATTAAATTTTAACGAATCTATAGGTTGTAAGAAACATAAATAATCTTTCTTCTTTGGAAAAATTGTAAACGAAATTATGAAATCAACTTGATCTGTTTCAGCATTTTTAAAACCTAGGACAATTTTAAAAAATACCGGACTAAAACCCAGACGACTTTTGAAAAGCCGGACAAATTCAAAAAAACCGCCCGGACGTCCCCGGACGCCTCTAAAACTAGGACAAATCCGGGGAAATCCGGAAATCAGTTCTACTTTATTTGCAACACTTATTTCGTGGCGCTCCTTTCCGATTTTGGCCGTAATAAAAATTATGTCCGAAAGTGGAGGGACTTTGGTCAGATACGTGGCAAATAGTTCGCATTAATACAGGTCAATTTAGTTTCGCCATGTTTAATCGCCATTAAGAAACCATTTCGGTGGGCTATAAATTCCATACATGTAAAATTTATTTTGATTATGGGAAGCACACATATATAATTTTGATGCTTTGTCATCAGTCAATAAAGGCCATTGATTTCCTTCCGCCACAATTTAATCACAAAGAAAAGCCAATTTATCAAAACCAGAAAATGCGCTTAGGATAATTAAAATCGATTATTCAACAAATACATTTCGAACTTCCGTTCCAGTTGTTTGTATTAAAAACTATGCCAGTGCGTGCTAAACAAACATTTCCAGATGCAGTAAACTATTTAATAATCTGCTCTAGATGGCTGGGCTTGCACTATTTTCGGTATAACCAAAAAGACTCAACATACGAAAAATTAAAAAATGACATAATTGTGTATGCTGTAAAAGTTATGGTTATATGTTTAATAACTTCGTGGAACATTTGGAACACATTCCCAATACAGGATACCTCCCTACATTCAATAGCATCAGCTACACTAAACGTATTATATGGAATTTCAGTCTTAGTAGCATATTTAACTAGTCATTACAGTTTTACAAGAATTACTCGCAATGTACTAGTTTTAGCTGCACTGGACGCAGAATTCCCTCCGCACATGCTGAATTACAAAAAGTTTACACGACAAAGTATGATTTTTTTAATAATGTGTAATTTACTACCAACAATTACTATAACCATCGAGTTTATAATGCACTTCATGTATGGAAAAGAAATTGCCTCAGTACAAGTATATTTAATCTACATTTTTCAATATGCCATCAATGCACTGGTGCAAACAATGACTTTTAGTTTGAAAATTGAATTAGGGAGGAGAATAAACTTAATAAACTGTATTTTAGTGGAATCAAATATTGAAAGTCTTGAGAATATCCGACTTATGGAACGAACAATCTTTGAAATGAATAAAGAGTTTGATGTAGCGTTCGGGCTGCAGATTTTGATTAAATTGGCTCGATTGTTAATATCTTCAATCGACGTATTGTTTTTTATAATCGTATTTTCGGATTGGACCGTGTTGTCTAATACAGTGTGGTGCTGTTCATTTCTGTGGGATCTTCTAACGTTAATTTACGCAATTTCTGTGATTTATAATGAGGTAACTTATCAGAATAATTATTTAAATTGTATAAAATGTATTATCTTAAATCGCTAATTCAGAAAAGTTTTAAATAATTACATAATTACAACTCTCATCTTACATGAGCACTAGAGACCCGCAAATTTTAACCATTACAGTTCTGGGTAGTTCAATAAGTAGGTAACATCTTGGCTACATTTATATCCATTGATCTTTGGAATATTCCCCAACACCCCAACACCGTGGTTGAACATTACATTTTTAGATTGTCCAGTACGTTGGCCTCTTGGTAACATGAATTTCCATATATATATACATATATATATATATATATATATATATATATATATATATATATATATATATATATATATATATGAAATATAATGATGAAGGTGCAGATGTTCAGATACACTATCGCGCAAATATTAATAATATTACATTTTAAGTACAATATTAAAAATGAGAATATCTTTGTTAGTGTCTTTGACTTTGAATTTCTGCCTCAATGTATTGGCTATAGTCTCTGTACTTGTATATGTATATATAGCGTCATTAAGGCCGTATGACATTATCTAGTTTCCTATATCGTTTTATATATAAGAATTTATATATTAAACTGTATAACTATTTCTAAATGGTAAATTAACATTGTCTATTACGGTGTTGTTATTGTTAAGTGAATTTATTATTATTCCGCCGTTATATCATTTTCTACATGTGTGTATGACACTATGTAGTTTGGGTCTGCATTGAAAAATATATAAGAAACTAGGTAATGTCATACGGACTTTAGAGATATTGGATAATGGACGTTTTCGTGGGTTAGGGGAGAGTTTCCATCTCTTAAATTATAATAAATAATAACAATAATTTCAAAATTCGCTCCAGTAGTCGAACAATAATAGCTAAACCTCTTATGATAATTAGAACCCCCATTTCACTGAAGCAATTATACATAATTAGCTTTACCAATAATAATACTTTAATCAATAACGCTACATCATCATTCATTACTAGTAAAATTACAGCACCTAACATCACGATGAACACCCAATCAAGTCGCAATGCTATCAAACCAATACTACTATCATTGACTTGCACAGGACTAAGCAATCAAAACCCCACCTTACTTAAGCAAATATTTAGAGCCATCCAAGTTATTACAATACTGACAATTTGTACATGGGGTTATATATCAATCGAATACGTACACGGAATGAGCATTGTATTTCTCATTCAAATTACACAAACGTGGAACAATTTCTTTGTGATCTGGGCGGGCTATTTAGAAAACAACAACTTTACCAATATTTTCAACGATTTAACAGCAATTGATAAAGACATTTTAACTTTTAAAACCATAAATTACACTCACTCCAGATGGATTTGGTTGAAGTATGTTATAATTGTGTTGACTATCGCCTGCTTTAATGTGATAAGTTTTTACATTTTTGGTGACCCAAAAATGACCAAGTCATGGCTGCTAACCGTTATATAACATCGCTGCGAATTTAGTGAACTTACATATACAAGTGGTACACTACTTTCTTAAAATGGAGTTTGGTAGGAGATATATCTTTATAATTGATGCTTTCTCGCAGCTGCGATACACTTTTTTAGCAAAAAGAAATAAGTTTCTTACAAAATTGATTTTCAAACTAAAGAGAGTTGACAAGAAGGTTGACAGACACTTTCAATTTCAAATTTTGATAAAAATTATTTGCTGCTTTTGGACCCTCGTTTGCGCATCTTTTTTTCTAGTTCGTCCCACCTTTATTCCAGTTGGGCTTAGTTTAATGTGGATTCTTACGGCGTGTTGGGAGGTGACCAGCATTGTTTATTCGATTGAACATGTAGCTAAACAGGTAACCAAATTTTTAATTAATATGAGTGGTGAATTGAGAATTACTAAATACAAATCAGTCACAAACTGCTTCTTCTACAAATACTACTATTTAAAATAAAATTATATTATAACAATTGTATATCATGTGGGAGGAGACAAACTTCATTTATTAATTCATTGTAATTACCGTTTATAGGGTTATTTATTAGATACTCACATTATACGAATTTCAATCTGTATAATTGTGTTTATAAATTTGAAAATTTCATTTCTTAAATAATATAATTTATCCATTTTATAGCATACTGTTCCAATTTATTTCTTATAAATGCATTACCAGGCCATAATACTAAATATTTACTAAAAAATATTTTATTTAGCATAACCATACACACACAATCACAATATAAACCTCAAACTTGAAAAATTCTCTTTCTCCCACTATTCTCTCTAATGTACCCACTTTTTTCCCACTCAGCCATTTTCAGATTTCCACGCCTTTCCCATCCTCTACTAACCATTAACTCACGTTTCTGCAAACCCGAACCATTCTGCTTTCACACTCTTATATCCCTTGCTTAGATGCCACCACGTATCACTCCTTTTACTACACAGTACGCATATTGTGTATGCTTGCCCCATACACATATTCCATTCCCTCCCTTCTGAACGGAACCTCTTGCCATACATCCTTTATTTTCCCTGCTCCGCCCTCGCTTGGTTATGTAGCTCGGGGGTTCCCTTGCACTTACCACTTCCTTAACAAGGGCAGTTCGAGTTCTCAGTCATTCTCATCTGCCTTTCTTATGGCTCAACATTCCTCGTTCGCTGCTTGCCTTCAGTTCCTCTTAGCTTTTACTTCAACCACACCTCAGGCACACCCACATTTCATACATCCTTTATTATCTTTTCTCCATCTACTCTTTACCCTTACTCTTACAACTCATCTACTTCTCCCGCACCATATCTTCCTCAACTCCTGCAATATTTTCTCAAACAGTTCTTAAAAACGATGACAAGGTGTAATAAATAAACCAGACGAAAATAATACTAGCTCAAATGCCAATACAATGCCGACACCGTCGCCAACTTTTTCACAGAAATAGCGGAGGTAAAACCCTTAACTAATATATTAAATACGGCCGCTAATAACGGCTACAAACTAAAAACTATAAATAATATCCATATACAAATAATGGCAAAAACCGCTAACAATTACAGAGAAATAATAAAAGTGCTAAATGAAAAAGATGTCAGATATCACACCTTCCGAGTAGTTAATAAAAATGTACATAATGCTAAGATAACTGAATATGGCCATACAGTTAGAATATTACATAATGTAATAAGTAGAAAAACAACACTGCCAATGTTTTTCCTCGACATAATGTTAATTTCTGAGCCACACTATACTAATAAATGTTATCTAAGGATGCAAAATTACAACATATACAACATATATAACACCAATAACCAAGACGGTGAAGCCCATGTTGGCTCTACTGTAATTATTAAAAACTCTATCAGGCACTATGAATTATGAACATTATTAGGAAACCACAAGCTACCTCAAACTCGGTGAGAGAAACCATTCTAGATAAAAGAAAACTACGAAAAGCTTAGATGGAAACACCATTTCCCCAAAATATGACTGAATAAGGCTATACGAGATCTAACAGAAATAATTGCAGCAGAAAAATACCTGATACTTAAGCAATACCTAGAGGAGCTATCGCCATATGGAAACTACTGATTATTTCTTATGGACAGCTACCAATAAACTCAAACAGTACCAAGTTAATATCCCACCAATAAAAAACCCCGATGGGAGTTCGGCCAGGGCCGACAATAAAAAGGCGGATTACTTTACGGAATCCCTAATAAAAGTATTTCAATCGAAATCGTCATGGAAGAAGAAAGTCAAATAACTCTGTTTCTAGAATCCCCACATCAGCTAACCCTTCCCATTAAGGCAATTAAGATCAATGAATTAAATAACATGATTCGAATGCCAAAAAAGCTTCAGGTTACGAATTAATACCAGGAGTAGTAATCAAACGGCTACCGGATAAAGCAGTGATTCATCTCACACATCTTTAATGCCATACTAAGAACGGGACATTTCCCTTTACCAGAAACCAATACTAGACAAACTAAAACTCATCCCTGAACCCCAGGTTGACTTTCGAAACAAACATGCCACAATTGAACAAGTATACCGTGTGGTTGAAGTCGGCAGGAACATTTGGAAAATAAACAGTTCTGTTTGGCGGCCTTTTTGGATATATCGCAAGCCTTCGATAATGTCTGGCATCGAGCATACTGCATAAACTCAAGCGAGACTTACCACATCCATTTGATCAATTATTAAATTCGTACCTGAGTGATAAATACTTCATGGTAAATTCGAAGAAGCAACATCAGATTTACACCCTCGGGAGTACCGCAATGGACCACTCCTTTACCTTATATACAAGGTCGACATACCTACAACACAAAATGCAAATCCATCCACGTTCGCTGACGATCCGCCTATTATGCCAGTAAGTTCTAAGGCAGAAAAGGCTTCCCAATGTCTGCACGATTCGCTAAACAAATTACAAGATTGGTTAAAAAATGGAGGATAAAAGCAAATAATGCAACTGTGATATAATCGCAGTTGAACGATAGTAGCTCGTCATTTTTATCACAAGTGCACTTCGACTCCCTTTAATTAAACAATCCAGTTGTTTTGCAGTTGTGTTGTGTATGCCCATCAACTAAACTAGCGGTCGATTGAAAATCGACAGCGTGTGCCTGCCATAACGGCAGCTGATGACACTGCCTGGAGAGACAAAAAATATGATATGAAATAGACGATTCCGACTCTACACCGCTATAGATCAACTAGTAATCGCCTACCGCAGGGATCTGTATTGGCCCTACTACTATTTATGTATACACGGGCAATATGCCACAGACCAATGGTAGAAAATTCGATTACGCAGATGACCTGCACTAGCCGCACAACAGGCAGACCTGCAAGTACATACATTTACGGAAGACTTATCCATAATGGAATCGTATTACAACATGACTCCCAATGTAATACACTGGTTATAAAACCAGGACATACACCTACGATACATAGTTACACTATTATAACTTTACGGATGTTATTCCACACGACTCCTACCATTTGCTCATTCGATTAGTTTCCTGTGGAAGCACCGCCATGTGCGTCGATCTTTCCAATCCTAGCAGATTCTTCAGATACCAACCATGCATTCGATTAGTTTCCTGTGGAAGCACCGCCATGTGCGTCGATCTTTCCAATCCTAGCAGATTCTTCAGATACCAACCATGCCCTCTCTCGACTATATCCCATTCTCACAATTCCCACAATTCCTCTACATATAGCAATATTAACTTCGCACACGCATCCCAGATCATATACGCTATTACTAAGTTACCATCTCACCACCTCTCTTATTTTCTTTTCACTATCCCCCAATCCATGCCACCCTTGCCAAACCAAATCCAAAAACCTAACTACTTAAAGTAATTCAATCTGTCTGTCATTCTCCACATTCTCTACTAACCCCCTCTTAACAAGGGAGCTTCTTTTCAACATCTCTTGCATCTCTTCCGCTCCCGTTGCCACAAGCACTACTTTCGTATATGCTAAAATCCATACCTTGGTTCTTCCTTACACAAACCCTGCCGCTTGTGCTCTCCTTAACACCACCTCCAACTCACTTATGTACAGGTTAAGTACGAGAGGGCTTTGCCGCTATCCCATCTATAACCGTTCTATATACTTAACATCTACAAAAACCGCATACATTCTTCCTTTGCACTCCAGCACTTCTCCACAACATTTTTTTCTTAGTCCACCTATGCTCCAAAATCCCACCTTGAATTCGCCGTACTCCTCCTTCCCTCTTCTAATAACCCCTTGCCTCACCGTCCTTGTCACTTTCAGTCCTTTTTTATAAGCCAGTTCACTTGCTATACCCACCTCTCATTTTTCGGTAGCCCATCCTTACTTCTACCCCTTTCTGCCTCTCTTAATTGCCCTTGCTCTGAGTGTCATATGTACCTCTCTCTCTCTCTCTCTCTCTCTCTCTCTCTATATATATATATATATATATATATATATATATATATATATATATATTATGTTTGCAACAAACTTCTCATTTGTTCCCAGCTCGCCAACTCCAGTCCGCACCTGGATCTTTATGTTCAGCTTCTCCATCATGGGTATCACGCCTTCTCCAATCTTAGACACCAGTACATTGTTCTTTCCTTTTATCCTCTGTCTGCCCTCCTCTCTCTTTTCTATTAGCTCCTCCTTTTTCCAGTATCCTTTACTAGCTGATCTAACTAGTCCATCACCTCCTTCCTCTCCCTGTTCCATTCACTCTGCATCTCCCTCCACCCATGCATAATTTGTAGCCATCATCTGTAGCCAGATTCTTTCTTTCCTCATCTGCTCTCGCTCTCTTTTTGATTCTTCTTTTTTGAGTAAGATCAGAAAGAGAAAGAATCTCCATCAACTTTGCCTCTAATTTTCTGCTCCTACTTTTCTAGTTCCTCTACCACCTTAATTTTAGGGCCTCCATACTCCCTTCCTTCACTAGTTAGTCTGCGATCACTTTCCTATCTTCTTGTTCACCGCCGCTATTCGAGTCAACCCGGCCAAAAATGTTTAAAAAAATAAAATGATATGTATTATCACATTGTTTCGGTTCAGTTTTTGTGCAGTAAAAAGGTTTATCCGTTTTCTCGATGATCCTCTTAGTTTTTAAATTCGTCAGTCTGGTACAAGTAGCACATTACATTACTTTATTGTTTCGATTAATTAACTATCGTAGACTTAATTTAATACCTCACCTCACTGTCTTATAGTATATAGTACTACATGATGTACATGTACTATGAGGGGATAACTCTACATCCACGATTGTACACTCACTTTTCGTACACTTTTGTTCTTAAATAAAACAAAACAAACCGCTTTAAAAAAGTCTTTTCTTCCTCTTGGAATAGACTTGTAGCATGTTGTTTTTCAACTTTAAGGCGTTGCTTACGATGTTGACATGCATATGTTCTTCCACCTCTTTGCTGTCTAGCCTGGGGCCCTTATATGTGTATGGTTATTCATCTCTCGCGATTTAAATACCCTTCTTTCATTGTGATCAGTTTATCTCTAGTTAGTATTGGTCTCCTCTGTTTATATCAGTTTGGTTTTTAATAAAAAAGAAGAGTAGTTGTATTTAATACTAAAGACATGTTAACACAGACCAGAAAGATATACCGAATATGAAGGTAGGATAAGGAAAGTAAAGATCAATAGGAAGAAATTATATAAAGTGGATGGAAAGAAAATAGATAAAATAACATATCATATGGTAAGGCTTAACATTGGATACAAAGGAAGTATTAAAAGAGAACGTAACAACTTCACGTAAATGTGAGGGTCTAAGAAATACCCACAATAGGAGTAGGACTACTAGATTGCTTGATTGAACTGAAGAATGAGAAAGATAAAATGGAAGTGATTAAAAATAATTCAAAACTTCAAGACCTGAAGCACGAGAAAGTATTTATTGACAATGAACAAATAACAAATATTTTCCGAACAAACCGCAACACAAATACACACGGAGTAACAGTAGAGGACAACAATCAACCATTGATTGCTAACCAAGCCGTACACCCCAACAAGTCCTAGACGTACGAATACCTCTGCCAACACCGGCACAGATCATACATAGATCCTACGTAAAATCGTCAACGTCAATCGCTAAAAACAGTGATCCACAATATACAATAATGCCTGTCAAAAAGAAAACGCTATTATACCGCTCTGATCCTTTCAGCATTTATTTCCAATATAATAAATATATAATGAATACACGTTGAAGTAAATTGAAAAGCAGGAACTACTACCAAATTAATAGTAGAGTAACATCTCCTCGTATTCTTATACACGCCGTCACATGTCGAGGCATGCTGGACTTTAGGTGTTCGGTGTGTTTTTGGCTCACCTCACCCTACGCAATCTGAACTTGCTGTCTAAGTTCGTCTAAAGTGTTTTGAGGATGGTGTTGACATTGAATTCTCCACTTTATCATATCCCACACATGTTCTATGGGGGGGTAAATCGGCAGATCTAGCGGGCTTCCAGAATAAGTTCAATGTAATGACGAGCATTTAAAACTGCCATGATTGAAGACTGAAGGCTATAGGTGTCCGACGACCAAGAGATACGCTACCCCATACCATAACTCCAGGCGTTATCCAAATGTGGCGACTTACAACAGAGAACAAATTTCGCCAAACATCTCTTGTTCTCATGAGCTATCTACCAAAAAGGGACATGTATGACCCTAAAAGAATAATTTTCTACAAAAGCCGGTGAAGTCAAGTAATTCGACTCGGTTTGATTTGGTATATTTGATATATCGAATTTGGGCATACGACTTTCCAAATTAATAGTTTCTTCTTCTTATGGTGCCTATCCGTTCCGGATGTTAGCGATCATCATTGCGATTTTGACTTTGTTGGCCGCGGCTCTGAAGAGGCCCACCGTTGTTGCGTTGAACCATGTACGCAGGTGTTTTCTAGCCAAGATGTTCTTCTCCTTCCTGGTCCTCTCTTTCCTTCTACTCTGCCTTGCAGGATTAGTTGTAACAATCCGTATCTTTGATTGTTCCTCATAATATGTCCCAAGTATTCTAATTTTCGAGATTTTATCGTTAGGAGTTCTCTCTCCTTGCCAATTCTTTCGAGGACATCTTTGTTGGTCACGTGCTCTGTCCAAGAGATTTTCTAGATGCGTCGGTACAGCCACATTTCGAATGCTTCTAGTTTTTTTGCAGCTCGCTTCTGTTAAGGTCCACGATTCCACCCCATACAGGAGTATGGGTAGGATGTAACACTTTAGTAATCTGATTTTCGTTGACAGGGATAGATCGTGGGTTTTGAATAATTTTGACATCTTGAGAAATGCAGTTCTGGCCTTCTCTATTCGACATTTAATTTCTAGTGAGTGGTCCCATTTGTTATTGATTGTTGTTCCGAGATATATGTATGTTTGTACTTTTTCGATAACTTTACCGTTCACTATTAGTTGGCCAGGATGGTTGGTGTTTTTTGATATTACCATGTATTTTGTTTTCTTGATATTAAGTGAGAGTCCATATCTCTGACTGGTTTCCGCTATTCTGGTCATCAGCTCCTGGAGATTTTCGAGGTTGTTCGCAAAAACTCCTGTATCATCAGCGTATCTTATATTGTTGATGTATTCTCCGTTCATCTTTATACCAGTGTCTATGTCTATTAGCGCTTCTTGAAAAATCTGCTCTGAGTATATGTTGAATAGTATCGATGATAAAACGCATCCCTGTCGGACGCCTTTTTTTGATTTTTATGTCTTCTGAGATTTCCCCGTGAATACGTATTGAGGTTGTTTGATTCCAATATAAATTGCCGATGATTCTTCGATCGCTGTTTTCGAGTTCTATGTTTTTTAGTATTTCCATAAGCTTGTCGTGTTGTATGTTATCAAATGCTTTCTGGTAGTCGATGAAGCATGTGTGGACATCACAATCGAAGTCTCTACATCTTTGGATAAGGACTTGGACGCTGAAAAGGGCTTCTCTTGTACCTAGTGCGATTCTGAATCCGAACTGTGTACGGCTGATGTGTTCTTCGCATATCTTGATTATTCTGTGGTAAATTATTTTTAACAGTTTTTGGAGGTGACTCATTAAGCTGATCGTGAGGTATTCGCTGCAGTATTTGGCACTCGGTTTTTTAGGTAGAAGTATAAATGTAGATTTTAACCATGGTTTGGGTATTTCTCCTGTGGAGTATATGTTATTAAATATCTTCGTTAGTAGTTTGACCCCTTCGACATCAAATAGTTTAAGAAGCTCACTGTAGGTGTTATCTGGGCCAGGAGACTTGCCTTCTTTGAGTTGCGTTAATGTTTTTGTGACTTCGTCCTCTGTTATGCCCTTAGGATTATTGGGTTCCACGGATTGTTTGGTTCTAGTGTCTTCGAAAAGTTCGGTTATGTATTTCTTCCAGGCTTCCATTTTTTCCACTTTGTCGACGATGATCTTGCCATCTGTGTTGTGTAGTCTACCAGTTGTATTGGTTTTGTATATTCCTGCTGTTTCTCTGATTTTTTTATGCATGTTAAATGAGTCATATTTCTTTTCTAGGTCTTCTATCTCTTTGCACTGTGTTCTGATCCAGTTCTCCTTTGCTATTCTTATGTTTTGCCTTATTTGTTTTTGAAGGTTCTTGTATTTTGTGGTGTTATTTTTTGCCTTTCTTCTTTCGTCCATGAGTTGTAATATTTCATTTGTCATCCAGCTTTTCCTCCTGGTTTTTTTGTCTGTTAAATATTCGCCTACGATCTGATTGAGGGTGTTAGTTAGTTTCTCAAGGGTCGTCTCTGTGTTGTTCGATGTTCCTATCTCCTTGCAGCATTGAGTTATTAAGCTTGTTATTGTTTCTTTAATATCAGGTTGTTTTAGCCTTCTCATGTTCCACCCTTTCGTGTTTATTTTTCGAGCAACTTTTTTGAGTTTTAAATTGAATCTTCCTACTAGTGGGTTGTAGTCTGACGATATATCAGCACTAGGGTAGGTTTTAACTGATTGGCAGCTATTGCGGAATCGTTTGTTCACTAGTATATAGTCGATTTGATTTCTAACGACGTTGTTGGGTTGGTCTTGGGGCGATATCCATGTATATAGTCGTCGTGGTGGGAGATTGAAGATGGTGTTCAGTATTACATACTCTTCTTCCTATGCGAATCGTTTAAGTCTATCTCCGCGTTCATTTCTTACGCCCAGTCCAAATTCGCCGATATATTCACCGTTTTTTCCCTTTCCAATTTTGGCGTTTATGTCACCCATGATTATTATCACTTCATGTTTGTTAAGTTGCTTTATTGTGTCTGATAGTGTACCGTAAAGTTCATCTACTTCTTCATCGGGTTTGTCGTAGGTGGGGGCATATATTTGAATAATATTTGTCTTCACTGGAGTGCTGTTTAATTGTATGAGTAGCATTCTTTCTGATATTGGTGTGAAGTTTGTGACGGTTTGCCGTATTTTGTTGGATATTATCATCCCTACCCCATGGACATGTTTGTTGTCTGCGTTTCCAGAGTAGTAGACTGAGTGATCGTCGATTACGCAATGTCCTGAGCTGGGCCATCGCATTTCGCTAATTCCCATTATGTCTATATTGAGTCTATTCATTTCTTGGATGGCATTGTTAATTTTTCCTGCCTGGGACATTGTTCTTACGTTCCATGTGCAGATCTTCATAGGTGATACCTTATTCTTGTTGGTAGCGATGTTTAAAACTGTCTCCCCCGGAGATCCGATTGGGAGACTTGAGACTCCGGAATAATTTGCTCTAAACTTCGCCATGATGATTGTACTTGAAATACCATTTGGTCTTTAATGCAGTGGTTTTTCGTTGCCTTCTGCATCCTTATGCCGTTGACCATTTCATCGGTTCGTCCGCCTTTAGAGCCAGTTTCCCAGTTCTAGGACAAAAGAGTGCCCTTCTCTTGTTGGCTCTTCCACCCGGAGCTGTTGGCCACAAGAGTTAGACTGCTTATTCCGGCAATTGTTCGCTGTTTGCAGCCGCCCACTCTGGGTCAGACGCTGCTGCTGTGCTAGTTTTGGTCCGCCCCGGGTATTTAATTTCCCCGGTACCTGCTATATCTAGCAGGTTTTCCCCTATCCTCCACCTGGGGAGGCGTCCGATGGAGCACTAGCAACCTCACACGGAAATTAATAGTTAATTAATATTAAATAAAAATTTAGGATATTTCTCAAGAATGATTAATTTTAAATAAATATGTGCCTAATTTATTTTTAAACTTTTTATAAAATAATCACCGTACTCATTTAACATGCGACCATTTTTTGCCAGCGCGGTTTGCGAATGCTACTCACTTGTTGACATTTAACTATGCACAATACATCCGATCATATGAGTTTTTAATTATTTACAAACACGTTTTAAATAAAAGTACAGAAGCAAATACACAGACTATCTATAAAAGTTTCGTAGAAACAGTTATACGCAAAATGAAATTTTGTTTGTTTGTTTAAAAAAAACTGTCGCTTCTAAATGTCTGATATGTGTATGTCAAATTCTCGCGGGTTCATCCGATAGTGATACCAAATTCAATTTCAAAATTTGGTCCCGATCAATAAAGTCGTTTTCCACCAATTTTACTTCTTCTTCATGATTCTAAAGAATATCCAAAATTAGCAAATTGTTTTTTCGCGACAACAATACCTTCCTTATACAGTAGTAAAGTAATGTGTACTAGCTAAATCAGATTTGTTTTTAAATACCACTAATTAAAGGAAATTCGAAAAGACAACGTTTCAAAAAGTATTAGGTCTCCCCGACGTTGAAGATTTTCGGTCTTCCCCAAGGCGGAACAATTTTTCGGCGTGTTCTATGCATGTGTAGTCACATAGGTTATTTAACCAAGAAACTTGTTTTCTGCCTATACCTCATCTTGCTTCTATATTACCCTTCATAATTCGTTGTAGGATTGGGTAACTATTCTTAAAAATTGCCCAAGATATGCCATCATTCGCAATAACATTTATCCATTCTCTATCTTTAGGTTTATATTATCATTACAGAATAGTGATTCCATTTTTGTTTAGCTATGTATCTGGATCTGGTTGGTCGATGATGATTCTTCCTAGATACTGGTAGCTGTGCACTCTCTCTGTTTACTGTTTAGTACTAGGTTTGTGTTAGCAAATGATTGACGGCTGATTGATGGTCTTGTTCACATTTATGCTCAGACCAATTTCTTGGCATTCAAGGCTCAAGTTGTTCAGTACCGATTACTGTACTATTAGAGATAGTCCTCGAGTCATCCGCAAATCCGTCATTCCATTTTATCTGAGTACAAATGTAACAGTAGTGGGGACAATATGCAACCTTGTCTCACTCCTGTCTAAATTTCAATTACTTTTGTTGTATTGTCTCCTATTCTAACTACTGCTTTTTGTCTCCAGTACAAGTTTGTTGAAAAACGAATATCTTTGTTGTCTACTCCGGTATTACGTAAAGTTTCAATAAGTTGCTCAAATTATTCCTGAATCCAAACTGCGTTCTCCTTTGGTTCTTGTTCGTATTTATTCTTGATTCTATTGTGGATTATTCTCGAAGAAGTTTCTCGTGTTTGGCTAATCAATCTAAAATGTTTACATTTTTGTACATTTTGATGTTTTGGGACCGTGACAAAAGTAGATTTTAGCCAATCCATTGATATTTCGCCAGTGTTATATACAGCAATAAAAAGATTTACTAGAAGTTGAATGTGATGCGTATTTAATTTTAGATTTCAAGATTTCGGGTCCTTCCTCAACATTTTGCGTGTGGCCTCTCTAATTTTTTCTCTGGTCCTTTATTTATTTATTTTTTATTTTAGTAATCATCTCGAAAAAATAAAAATTTAGTTAACGTATGTATATGTCTATTTTTTAATGTAGTAGTATTCGGTTATTCTCCTCTTCTATTTATGATGTAGTCACATAATTTGTTTTTGAGTGCCTTCATGTTGTTTGTTACATGTCTTACTTCTGTTGGCAGTTTATTATATTGTACTAAGTCATCCATTAGTAAACTTTTTTTGAGTGTATTTGTTCTTGTTTTAATTGTGCGTATGTGAATCTTTCTCCTGGTGTTGTGGTTGTGTATATCTTTGTTGTAATTTAAGGTTGCTCTTAATCATTCCTGTTTTCATCTTGTGGATATGTGTTAATTTGGTTTGTAATATGATTTCTTTTATTTTTTTCTCCTTCGTATTTTTTATAATGATTTTTGTAGGTGTAAGTCTTGGCATATTGTAAATCAATTTTAGGCACATGTTTTGCTGTCTTTGCATTTTACTTATATTTGTTGCGGTTGTATTATCCCATATAATGCATAGGTAGCTGAGTTTGGAGATGAAAAGTGAGTAATATATTGACATTTTCATATTTTCTGATAGAAAATACTGTGCTATATATATCTCCAATAGTAGCTGCTATATTTTTCTTTAATTTGTTAATATGTAGATCCCATTTTAGCTTATCTGTAATTGTTAGACCCAGATAATTGATCTTCGATGTTGTTTCTATGTTCTATGTGTTATTTTTAAGCTCACATTTATTTTTGGTTTATTTTTGTTTGATATAGTCATTATTTTTGTTTTTGCTTCATTTATTGTTAGTATATTTATTTTGAACCAGTTTTTTTGTGTCGTTTATTTTCTGTTCTAATTCGTTAGTCGTTTTACCTCTATACACTATGCATGTATCGTCTGCATACAGATACAAATTTCCTACAAGTTGTAAATTTTTAATATCATTGATATACAGGATATAAAATTGGTGCTAGCACTCCTCTTTGAGGTAGCCATATTCGGGAATTTCTATGTCCCTCAAGGTGTTGACGTTTCTTGTTTGTTGAGTTCTATTGTGCAGGTACGTTTGAAATAATTTTAATTGCGTTCTTCTTATTCCATAATTCTCAAGCTTTTTAGTTCGCGTTCTTGACACGGTATCGAATGGTTTCTTCATGTGAATGAAAAGCGTCGTAGCATATTCACCTTGATCTATTATCTTCTGCACATTCGATATTAGATCCGTGGTTGCTGATATAGTTCCAGAATTCTTTTGGTACGCATATTGCTGTTTGTTTATAATTTTGTGGGCGTTTAGCCGATTGTATATTATTTTTTCTGTTATTTTTGTGAAAACTGAAAGTATAACAATTGGGCGATAGTTTTCCGGGCTGGTTTTATTTCCTGATTTGTACACTGGAATTATTATTGTCTCCTTGAGTACATCCGGAAATTCACCGGTTACGAGTATTCTGTCTATGATTTGTTTTAGAATAGGTGTCAATTGTACTTTGAGATTTTTTAGTAATTTGTTGGTAATTTCATCTTTCCCTAGTGCCGAGAAGTCTTTTAAATTGTCTATAATTTTCATAATTTCATCTTCATGTACCGATTTTTGGTATTATTTTGTTACACTCCGTTTCTTCATATCTCGTTATGTTTGTATGTTTGGCTGCTAAATCTGTCCCTATTTGGGAAAAGTATTTATTTATTTCATCAGCAATTTGTTTATGATTTCCGGTTATGGTTCCTTTCTTCGTTTCCAGTTCATTGATTGCGTTATTTTGTTTATTATTGTTGTTTCTATTTAGAATTTCGTTTATTACGTACCATGTTTTCCTACTATTTCCTTTTGCATTCTCAATCTTATTCTTATAGTATATCTTTTTTCTAATTTTTATTCTTTGTTCAGTATCTTTTTTGAGTCTCTCATATTTTTGTTTTAAGTATAGATTTGTCCGGTTTGCTGTGTGCCGCTTATAGAAATAGTTCCTTTCTTTTATGAGGTTTATTATTTCCAGGTTTATCCATTCATTATTTTCTTTCCTTTCATATACTCTTACTTTCGTGTTTAGTTAATGTCTCAAGGTTTGCGTTAATTGTTCAAAAGTTTGTATTTGTTCCTTTCTGTTAATGAATTGATTTTTTATTGATTTATAGTTTATTTTCTTTTTTACTGCTTTTACATATTTATATTTTTCTGATTGCCAAATTTCAATTTTGTAATTATAGCCCTCTGAGCAACGTGTTTTTGTATTTGTGATTACGTGGTCTATTATTGAATTATTGGCATGTGTCTTATTGCTATGCTCGAGTGTATTGTGTTTCATTTTCTTTGTTAATTATTGTGTAAGCTTGTTCTGTTATTGTGTTCTTGTATTGTTGGACTATGTTGTTTTTATTCAGTATGTTTATGTTAAAGTCTCCCAGGACTATGTGCTGTTTCCTTTCTTGATGGTCTATTTCAGGGGGTTTGTATACCACAGTTACATATATCGACAGTTCTTCTAAGTATATATTTATTAATTCTACCTAATTGATTGTAGTATTTCTAATAACCTTATAATTTATATTGTCTTTGACATAAAAAGCAACTCCACCACCTCTTGTTTGTCTGCAATTGTGTGTATGATTGTAGTTCTTCATGTGGTAGTTTCCAAATTCCTCTGTATACAGCCATGTCTCCGTTAGTGCAATTATGTCCAAATTAGTGAGTGTGGTAAGAATTTTAAGTTAATTTAGTTTGTTTCTAATACTTTTAATGTTTTGTAGATATATGGTTTTATGTTTATTGTCTATTTTTATGTTAGTGCTTTTATTTTATTTTATTTTTATTCTGCATTTTGTTAGTTGGATAGACTGTATATTGCATGTTTTTTATTTGACATATTTTTGAGGTGTCATTTTGCCTAACTAAGACTTTTCCATTATTCACCCTTTATATGTATACGATTCCCAAGTATTTACGACTTCTCTATAAATGCCTATGCATTATGTCAGCGACTTCTTTCAACTTGATGAATACCGATGAATATTGAAACTGCCGTATTTTGAATGTAATTCTACCAGATTCTACTATTCCTTCACATTTTGTTCTACTTTTTCTTGTCCAAATAAAAAAAAAGAGCTGCATTTTTATTTGGCGTTCTATTATTGTATATTCTTCAGCATTATTATTTTCTGTTACATTGTTCCATACGGCCGAGTATCTTTGCTGTTTTCTGTAATTTCTCTAAGTGTTTTATTTAACTCTAGTTCTAGTTTTCGCTGAGTTTCTACTTCTTGTAGTTTAATAAAAGTGAATGGGCGAACTTGTTTTCCGTCTAATATTTTTCTTTTTTAGTCGGGATGTGTATGGTTGCTATTAATGGTCTGAAGAAATTTCGGCTCCGGGGAATGAGTAACCACATTGTAACCATTTTGACAGCATTCCTGAAACGTTTCACCAATAAATAGTCGATTTGATTCCTTATTGCTGCAGGCTCAAGGAAGTTCTCTTTGGGCAATTTCCACGTATACAGGTGACGTTTTGGTAATTCATACCATGTATCATATCATATTCTTGACATAACTAGTATAATTTTTCTCCGTGTTCGATACTGTTTCCAACGCCGAACTTTCCTACTAACTCTTTCCGTCTTTTCTGCCCAAGTATTGCATTAAAATCCCCGATAAGTATTTTGGTTCTGTCTTGGACTCTTCAATGTTTTTGTGAGTTGTTTATAAAATTCTTCTACTTCCTTGTCATACTTATGTTCTGCTGTTGGTGCATATACTTGTATTATCTTTATGTTAAACGGCTGTCCATTTAATTGTAGTACCATTATTCGGTCTGATATTGAGGCAAAGCTTTGACATATTTTCTTAATTCGTTCCTGTGGTGTGTATCTTGTTTCATTGTCCGACTTATGGGATGCCTGATACTGGGGGCCATTATTTGGTTAGTGCTAATTATAGTGATTTTCCTGGGAATGTTCATTATCGGCGTGGTTTCCCATTATATTCAGCCGCCCCTAACATAGAGAACAGATGCCCCGAGTATTTAATTTCCCCAGTGCTGCCCATAAATACGCAAAGCTTTCACATATTCGCCACCTGGGGAGGCACCCTATAAGGTATCTAGAAACACCCGTGGAAATTATTATAAATCGTTGATGACAATAATTTGAAAATTGAAAATTCCTTACAATGCACGTGCAATAATATCTACACAAACCTATTAAGATAATTAGAAACCTCATTTCATGAATAAATAATACTTAATTAGCTTTACCAATAACACCACTAAAATCAATAACACTACAACAACATTTATTAACAGTAAAATTGAATATTAACTATCATCACGATGAACACCCAATCAAGTCGCAATGCTATTAAACCAATACTGTTATCATTCGTTTACACGGGACTAAGCAATACCAACCCCACCTTACGTAAACGAATATTTAGAGCTATCCAAGTGATTACAATACTGACAATTTGTACATGGGGCTATATATCAATCGAATATGTGCATGAAACAACCATATTCTTTCTTATACAAATTACACAAGCTTGGAATAATCTATTCGTGATCTGGGCGGGCTATTTACAAAACAACAACTTCAGTCATATTTTCAACGATTTGACAGCAATTGATAAAGACATTTCAATTTTTAAAACAATCAATTACAATTACTCTAGATGGATTTGGCTGAAGTACGTTATAATTGCATTGGCTATAGCCTGCTTGAATGTGATCGGTTTGTACATCTTTGGGGCGCCAACTCTGTCAGCGTCAGGGCTACTACCCGTTATGTATATGACAGCGTATTTGGTGAACTTGCATATGCAAGTGCTACATTACTTTCTTAAAATGGAATTTGGTAGGAGGTATATTTTTATAATCGATGATCTTTTTCAGCTGCGATACAATTTTTCACCAATAAGAAAGTTGCTTCTTACCAAATTGATTTTCAAACTAAAGAGAGTTGACGAGAAGGTTAATGAGCATTTTCAGTTTCAAATTTTGATTAAAATTACCTATTGCTTTTCGAGTCTCGTTTGCTCCTTGTTTTTTATGGTTCGTCCCAGCTTTATTTCCCCTGGGCTTAGTTTAATATGGCTTCTTACGGCGTGTTGGGAAGTGCCCAGCATTGTTTATTCGATTGAATATGTAGCTAAACAGGTAACTAACATTTTAATTATTATCTTTAGTCTAATTACGATTTAAAGCCAATTATAGTATAGCAATTATATATCGAGAGAGAGGAGGGATTAATTGATTGATATTTAATTTATAGACTCACATTATGGAAATACCAATTTGTATACATTAGTTCATACATTGTGCACATAAGTAATCCAACTAATCGATTTTATAATCTATTATCAATTTATAAAACACAATATAAACAATAATAATAATAATAATATCAATATCAATATACAATATTATAACATATTGTTATAATCTATTTTCAGCAATAACGTTTATCAAGCACACAAAAAGCTGCTGCAATTGTAAGTTTTATAACGTAGGTTCCATTTTTTTATATGGTATACCAGTACATTATTTCAATACGGTCTCTTATGCCCAAAACACAAGGTTTCTTGAACTCGCATAACTCATCTAACATATCTTCAAACTGATCGATTTTATGTAGGTATCGTACATGAGCCAGCAACACTATGGCATTATAGAAATTATAAATAGAATTAATGAAATACAATGGGAGTTTTTTTTATGTTAACTACCTAGCCATGAAAAAAATATGCTGTTACGACAATTTTCTTATGTCAAGTTTCTGTGACATTGTATCGTTTAACATGTGTCATTTTTATATCAGTATAAGAGATGAAAATTTTAAACACAGAACATATATATTAAATATTTTATAATAAACATAAAATATAAAATAACTATTCAAATAACATCCCACCGATATAATCGCTTGCCTTTATTGGTGTTCTACTGCTGTAGCTATTTTTAAGCTCGTCTTGAGAAATAAATTCTTTCATAATTCCTAAAATCGTCTTGTTCGTGATTTTTGCTTGTAATGTCTCTACTAGTAAAGGTCTACGGTGCAAAATGGTAATTTTTTTATATATGATCGCTTTCTGCACTAGATATTCAGCCTCAAAGTTAGTATTTTTTGTAAATATAATTTTGTCTCTACTTATTTTCATATTTTCTTAATTTCCATGCAAACAGGCATCGACGAACTAATAATTCTTTAATGCGGTTTATACTAATTATATAATTTATTTATTTGAGTCGTAGCATCTTGTACTAATTGTTGAAGTCTATTTATCTCAATATGGCAGACAATTTGCTTTATGTGATCCTAGAAAAAGAAATCTAACGGATGTAAATCGGAAATCGTTGTGGCCAAGATACTTTTTTTATTATTACTACGACATCCGAAAGTGAATTTATCTCACTATAATCTGGCCAGAAAGATGATCAACGAGCAATTATATTCTAACTTAAATTACTAGGGTTTGTATTGAGTCTATAGTTTCATTCAACAATGATCCTGTAGGTTGTAGCGTGGTACATGCACACTAAACTCTGCTTTTGCAATAACTAGTTGCGTTTCATATGGTCGCACATACTCTGCTTTTAGACTTTTTTATTAATTCATTAGTAAAAAGGGTTTCGTCCTCTTGAGCCTTCTTTCTATAGTTGTGTTATCGAGGATTTGATTGACCTCAGCGTTCAGATGCTGGTGCAAGCGTTGTTCGTGCCTGCTGGCACATTTGGCGATTGTCTGTTGCACAGTCTCAATCTTCAAATCACGGTGGTATCTTTATTTGAAGGGAAATGAGAGAAAGCCAAAACACTCAATAGCCTTCCTACCCCTTTCTTTTCTGGATTTCCTTCAAGGAGGCCGATTTTCAGGAGTTGACCAGTATATCCTCTTTCTCTGCACGGTGGAAGAGAATCCACGTCTCCACCTCTCTCCAGGCGGTTTGCTGTCTAATGCTCGTCTGGACGGGCCTCAACGCGTCTGGTTTGCCCTGGATACACAGGGATGCCTTGACCAGTTTCAGCAGCAGGTTAACCTAGACAAAGACGAGTTTCGCTCCTGCCCAAAGTGGTGGGTACCCCTCACTGTTTCTATCTACCACTGCAGTACCTGTAATCGTCACAGTTTAGTTGTAGAATCTCTCGTCCGATCAGTCGGTTTATTCCTCTTCCCAGAGTTAGCTGGGACGAGCGACTGACCACCCCGATCGGTTATGCTTTTTGGCTCCAGAGGCCTCCTCGCTTGAGGCTTGGTCATTCTACCCGCCTGTTCGCCAGCGTACACAGAGATACCGTAGCTTCTTGGGCTCTCTTCTTCCGCCCTTATTAATCGCTGGGCATTCTTCCTGGTGTTAAGAGGGTGCCCGATTTGGTCGATGTTAACGTGTACATCTGGTTGTATTTGTAGTTGACGTATTGCCAAGACACCAGATATATAGAACCCCATGTCTGGTAAGGCGCAGTCACCAGGTCCCACACAGCCCACGACTAGTCAGTTCAGGGTCTATAGTAGCTACTTATAATATGTGACTGCTCCAATCGTCAGGTTTGGCGCTCTAAATGGTACCGGTACTGCACTTCTCGGTGGGGATTTATTTATCCGTACTTGGATAATTTCTGATTCATTTGAATAAGTAACTTGGATAACTTAATTGCTATTCACTTTTAATTTTCACAGCAAGATCTAAAGTTGCTTTGTGGAAATTTATTTTATTCTCCAGATACAACAATGTGTCACAGTAGTAACACTTACTTAATCCACTGCTTTTGTTCATATGTGATTTGCACAGCAAGCTCAAAAGTTGCTTTGTAGAGATTTATTATGTTCTCCAGATACAACAATGTGTTACAGTTGTTACACTTAACAATAATACTTGATGCTTCACTGCTTAATCCGGCTCGAAGGACCATATGTTCCGGCGGGCTCCTTGTCGCACTCCTTTTAGTATGTTCACCGATAGTTCGCCATCTATGCACAGTTACATTTTGCTACCAGTAGAGATTAGCAATTATACTGGTATCTCGTCCATCCAGTCCCAGTTCCTCAAAGATCTTATCGTGCTGTATAGTATACACTCGTATTGACGTCGAGACAAATAAAGCCTTCCTTGTACCAAAACCGCATCTAAAGCCACATTTTCACTGACACATTCCTCGCATTAGCTATATATTCGCCTGATGACTTATAGAAATACCTTTAAGGCGTGAGTCGTCAGACTTATGATTCTATGATCGCTACACATTTTAGCATTCGGGTTCTTGGGTAATGGGATAAAGGTGGACGTGAACAATGCTATAGGGTAGTGCCGTTTCTACATATGATATTGAAAACGTCTACTAACAGCGATAAGAAATCTTCTTCTTCTTCTGCCAGTATTTTTAAGACCTTCCCGTCCTTTGGTGTTCTGATGGCGCATTGCACTTCTCACCTGGTGATGGCTAATCCGTCAGTGTTAGGCATTGAGTTTCCGCTTCCGCCTTCTACATCTTCTGTATTGTTTTTTTCTTGGGTTACGTATACGAATGTCTTGTTTAACTTTTTTTGTTTAGGTTGAAGGTATTGTGTTTTAACACAACTTGGGTACGTTCATTTTACATCCGGGCCCAAGCTTCTTCACGAGTGGAATTCACTACCGTTCATATCACTCGAGATGACCACGCGGAGGTTTATTTCCCGCCGGCAATACTCCCTTACCATGTCAAGGTTCCCTATCCTGGACGACTAGTGCAACTTGCAACAAATACTACAGCCATGATCATTGTAGTCTGGAAGCGGATAAAATTAATCATTCGACCTACCAGATATTTTAGGTGCAATATAATCCGCTGAATCCACCTTCGCTGTGCTTGAACGAGAACCGAGAACAAAAACCGAGAACTCGAATTAACCGTGCACCGAGAACGTGAGCGAGAACCGAGAACAGAAAATCAAGAACTTTAATTAACCGAGAACCGACTTCCGAGAACTTTAAATATTAAATTTAAATTTAAATTTAAATTTAAATTTTAAAATAAATCGTACTTGTATAGAAACGGATTTGTAAAGTGGGCCGACTAGGCAACACAATTTTGAATTTAATGCCTTTGTATACTCTCGAAAGATCTCGGTTCTTGGTTCTCAGTGCTCGGTTCTCGGGTCTCGATTCTCGGGTCTCGGTTCTCGGTTCTCGATACATTAGAAAACTGTTCTCGGTTCTCGTTTTTTTGTACTCGATTCCAAGTTCTCGATTCTCCTAATCACTAATTCGTACCGAGTTTTGCTTCAGGTTTCAATAATCATGACTAAATAATTAAAAAGTGTACAAATTTAACATAGAACGTCTTAAACAAATACAAAAATCTTATTTGTACCTCCTCACGAAACTAATATATGAATCTTCTGGCTTTTGGCAGATTTCCGACCTCACTGAATGCTCAAAATTATTTACTATTTTACCTTTATAAGAGAAAAATAGTAATTATTGACTCAGCAACTATGTAACAATTTCCAATTTCATTTAAGTAATTCACTTGAATGGTAACACAATTTTTTAATTATCATAAATATTAATTAAATACTTAACCTTGTAATTCTAATCGATGATACGTTTTCTATCAGAATTAATGTTATTTCCTTCGTACAGTCGACGTTAAAATGTATAGAAACTCAAAAACTACAAATATCTACGAAGCAATAAGTCCACTAATACGACATAGTAAATTGATTGGTCTACATCCATATTGTATAATTACAAAAGGATTTAATATAAAACAAAGAGATCGGATTCAACATGTTATTAAAGTCATTACAATCATTTCTTTGGCTCTTTGGTGTTGGTTTAATACTATAACTAACACGCGATTGACAAGAATGTTATTATTTTTAAACGCTTGTGAGCAATGCAATAATTTACTAGTAATATTTTGTGCGTATTTGAAACTCGGTGCATACCCCCGCATTTTTAATACAGTAAACAATATGAATGCAATAGATGCGACATTACAACAACATTTAAATATAATAATTAACTATTGTAGATCTAAACAGACTCTATTAGTATATTACAGATGCTACACATTAATCGCTCTCTTGCCTCTAATAGTACAACTATATCTAGACATATACACTCCATCATTCATTGAACCATGGTCAATGTACACTTGTTACTCAATTGCTTACATAACAAGCGTACACACGCAGACGATGTTTTTATACATTACTGCTGAATTCCGAAAGCGTTATTGCTTACTAAATCAGTTGCTAGTGAGTATTAAATACACAACAGGTGGTGAAGTTGAACTGCATGTCATCCAATCGATTTTGGAGAAGCTACGACGGTTACAAAAGAGAACCGATGGTATTTTCAACATGCAAATCTTGATCAAGCTGTGGTTCTGTTACATGGTTGCTATTTCCACAGCATTTTATTCTGTTCAATTAATGACGTTTGATATTATTTGTTGGATGGTGACAACAATAGCGGAGGTGTTGATTGTGATTCACTCGATAGAACGTATTAACAGTGAGGTAAGTTCCAAAATGTCTAGTAAAATGAATCAAGACTAACATTCGAAATCCGATATAGTATCTCTAGACGGACAAACGACTCACATTTTTCGGAAAACTTTTAACCCTCAGTTGGTATGGTAGGTTCAAATTTGACCCGAGCCACTTTGTTTCCATTACTATCCCTACTTCATTTTTGTGCAGCTGCATACCGGTTAAGGAATTCTCCTAACTTCTAAGATAGTTTCAGATGCAACGTAGTGAATACAGAGTTGCGTATTGTATCCGGGTTTTACGTTGTTGCAGGTCATATTTGACCCATCATACCATAAGTGACAGCATATTTTCTTTAGAAACAATTCCACCGATTATAAATACAGGACGTAACATTACGGAAAACATTGGTTTTCTTCGATGGAACTTATGATTGAACTAAATAAAATCAATATAACATACACGAACTCCACGAAAGGCCAAACGCGATATGCTACCTGAATAAAAGCCTCATAAGGATCGTCCTGCCTAATCTTCAATAGACGTAACCATTTTATCGTACGTGTCAAAAAGGCGATAATGTTAAAATCACTACATCATACTAATGCGATTGAGGATGGACCAAAAAGGTTCACAGCGTATCTATGATAAAAATGACTAAAAGTATGATGAGACAAAACACTTCAGACTTTTTGGAAAGAAATATAGTTTATCTTTTTCATTCATATATTATGATGACTGGGGTTTTAGCAATTAGATTAAACCAGAGTGCAATATTTTTTGGAAACAAATGTTTATTTTTATATTTATCACATAATCAGTAAAATATTATAGAGTTGTCTGATTTTTTCCTTATTTATGTGATTTTTACTTTAATATGCATAAATTCACTAGTAAAGCTTAATTAATACCCTAAATATGTAGTAATCATCGCCCAAAAATGTTTACCGCCAAACCTTTGACACAAAAAAAATCATATGAGTGTGGGTCAGTATTGACCCACCATACCTTAAGCAGCTGAGGTAGTCACCATACCAACTGAGGGTTAAAAGAGCAAAATAGTAATGACTACCTAAACAGCTATATAACAGTTACCAATTTGACGTAAGTACTTCACTTGAATAAAATAGCAAAACACTTTTTTAGTAATCATAAAATTTAATTAAATACTTAACCTTGTAAGTATAATCGATAGGACACGTTTACGTTTAATATCAACAATTAAAGTTAATTCTTTCGTACAGTTGACGTTAAAATGTATGCACGTGTAATAAACTCAAACGCTACAAATGTATACGAAGCAGTGAGTCCGCTAATACGACAAAGTAAATTTATTGGAGTACATCCATATTGTATAACAAAAGAAGGATTTACTATAAAACGAAGGGATCGCATTCAACATGCCATTAAAGTCATTACAATCCTTCCTTTGGTTCTTTGGTGTTGTTTTAATACTATAGTTGACACGCAGTTGACAAGAATGTTCTTGCTACTACAAGCTTGTGAACAAGGCAATATCTTACTGGTAGTATTTTGTGCGTATTTGAAACTCAACACATACCCCCGCATTGTTAATACAGTGAACGATATGAGTGCAATGGATGCGACCTTACAGCAGTGTTTAAACGTAAAAGTCGACTATGGCGGATCAAAACAAACTCTATTACTATACTACAGATGCTACACATTAATCACTCTATTGCCTGTTATACTACAACTATTTCTACAAATATACACCCCATCTTTCATGGAACCATGGTCAGTGTATGTTTCTTACTCATTTACTTATATGATAAGCGTGCACTCACAGACGATGTTTTTATATATTACTGCTGAATTTCGCAAACGTTATTGCTTACTAAATCAGTTATTAGTGAGACTTAAATACTCGTCGGCTTGTGAAATTGAACTAAATGTGATCAAATCCATTTTGGAGAAGCTACGAGGGTTACAAAACAGCACCGATGGCGTTTTCAATGTGCAAATCTTGATCAAACTGTGGTTCTGCTACATCATTGTTCTTTCCACATCTTTTTATGCTGTTCTACAAAATATGCCGTTCGTCATTATTTGTTGGATGGTAACAACTGTAGCGGAGGTGTCCATTGTGATGCACGGGATTGAACGTGTTAACAGTGAGGTGAGATTGATTACAATCAATATAAATCGTTTTAAATTTTTCGAAGCATGCAACTTTTTTACTGACGGATTAACGTTGAGTTTAAAAATATCGTTAGATGTCTGTGATATTTTCTTAATATAATTTACAACTGTATCGATTCAATCCTATTTCCTCATTGCAATCCAACAGCAGAGAGAGATAATTGAAGTGTCGGCATGATACTAATAAAAAGACATCGGCCGGTATTAATTTGTCCGATGGCCAATAGTCGACTAGATTGACTTTGTGACAATTCCGATCTTAGCCCGTCAATTGGCCGCAAACTTTAAGAATAGCCGGCGAGAGGTCAGTGCGAAACACTTTATCAATGATCGGCGGTATCACTGAATCAACCTAGAAAATGCCGTCAAGATTACTCGGTGGCATCCCTGGTGGCATCTTCTTCGTGTGGTTCCTATCTAGTTGGTGTGTTGGCAACCATAGTAGCTATCATCATTTTGTTTGCCGCTATTTTGAATAATTCGGTTGTAGTTTTAGCGAATCAAGTTCGTAGGGTATACAGCTACGAAATTCTTCTTCTTTCTACAGCGCTTTCCCTAGCACTTTCCCTTCTGAAATGACCTGCAGAATACAGGGTGCGCATTAATAGACGAAAGAACTTCAGGTCATCACATTCTTAAGATCATTTTAGACAATTTCTTGACTCAAAAGTTAGTCAAGATGCGAGACAATCTAAATTATCTCGTATCATACAGCAAATTATTTGAAATATTGAATGGATGGTAGATTGAATGGAAAAATATAACGCGTTCTATTTGTCAAGGACAAATTGTATGGGAGGAGGATATATGAATTTATTTCTTGAACAACTTTTGAGCTAAGAAATTGTCTTGTCTAAAAACCTTTAGTCGAAAATTTTAAAACAAAAAGATTGTACTATGCTTACGGACCATTTTAAAGAAATGTACATTTGCCAACCTTGCATTGACATGGGTATATATTATTATAACCAAGTATATCCATTATATCGCAACGCTCCGTGAATATTGGAACATAGTTAAGCTATATGTTTATCTAAATCTTTATTTACAACAGACATAAATATATTACAAAGCAATACATTTAAAAAATTTCAGCAAAATAAAGATTATCATAAATACAACACAAGACGAAAAAAAGAAAGAACTACCAACAAAAAAGTTCAACATAATCAATGAAAGCATAAATATTTATAATGCCCTTGACGAAGAAACAAAAGAAATTACTACGAAAAACTTCAAGGAAAAATAAAAGAGCTATTACTTGAAAAACAACAATAATAACGCAATGAAGAAAGATGAACGAGATACCTGAGAACCTTCAACACCAGAACCATCCACGAACGAAGGGAGAAATCCAAAATGTTTTATTTTTATTAATGTTTTTTTTTGTATATGTACCTTTCTATAACTAACTTGGTCAGTATGTTGTGTCCAATGGATTAAGATCCGTATAGGTCCAACCGAGCAAGAGCTCATACATGTATAGCATGTCATCTTTTATCTGCAGTGACATCTCGTCTAATGCCTGTTCTAAAACGTTGAGGTATTCATCGGCATTAAAACAATTTTGGTAAATACATTAGTCCTATTCCCTATGACTATATGTTATCACACCAAGCCAAACATTAATTCGGAAATCAGAAAACGAAACAAACATAGCGCTATAAATAATAATTAAAACTAATAACGGCAAACAAATCAACGATGATACGAAATTAGAATTTCACATTTAATTCTTTGACACTGTCAGTATCAATAAAATGTATTGAATTGTATGTCAGCTCCTGGATAAGTCTTTGCTGATATGCAGCAATTTTTGTACCTTTTCGTTTTAGGCGAATCATTTGTCGATACCCAAGTATTTTACCTTCTTTGTGGAAGCGTAAACAATGTGATTGTTATTATATATCCTTGTTCTTCTGCAAACATGCTCAATACATTCCTTTCTTTTAGCCTGAGAGGACCTATAGATTCGTCCTGTCTGCGTTGAAATATTTATTATATAATGTTAGTTTTTTTTATCGGATATTTATTTTGTTAAGATTTTTATTATCTGAGAGAAAAGTTCTTTTACTTCTTTTTCGCCGTGTTTTATTGAAGCATATACATACTTATGATAATAACTTCATAATTAATAATAATAAAAAGGTAGATAGGCTTTCGATTAAATAAATCATTAAAATAAGTTAATAATAATAATTTGTGCCCGACTGGCATTTACTTGTAGCAACATCTCTCCTATATAGGTACGAATTTGTTGACACATTGTTTACTTACAATAACCCCATCTCCATGTTCCTGAAGTCCATTTGTTTTGCCTGAGAAATAATATATTCTGTATTCGTTAATAACCTCAGTTTATCCAGCGCATTTCGCTAATTCCTATAATACTGATGTCCACCTCATTTGTCTTCCTTGTTCATTATTCTGACATTTTATGTGTCAATTTTGAGTAAGCTCGTCATATCTTTGGCCAAAACTGTCCCCTATGGCTAATGTTCATTATCTATCGAGCATCTCTAGTGATGATGCCGTTGTCTTCGGATTTGCAGAGGTATTGCTCGGTCACACTGGTTTTCCGATGATATATATATATTTATGTTCATGTATTATCAGATAGGGTTTTAATGGGGTATTTAAATTAAGAAATGTTTACGGGTACAGTAGTGGAAATAGGTGATAATAGTTGTAGGTGTCTATTTATACGAGGGGTATCATTTCATTATTATGAATATGATATTCTCTTACTTCTGTAGGCTTTTAACTTTAGCACGTGTTCTGAATATATTACGCTTTCCATTCAAGACGTAATGTACTTGTGTGTTTACCCTCTTAAATATTGTAGCGTTTATTATTGTGTTCTTGATGTTGTTTATTGTATTCGTTTGGTTAAAGGTGATTTATACTATTATTTACTGATTTTCTCTCAATATGTGATACTGGATTTTGTGTATAATAGCTTCCATTTGTTTCATCCGTGATTGTAATACCCGTATCAGTTGATTACTCTTTATTGTCGTGGTGGATTCATTGAATATTGCGATTGAATTTGTTGCCAATGTGAGTTGTTCATTCCAAAAATATTTATTTTATTTTATCTTATACATTTGCAATCTTCTGAATAGTTTTGCTGAATACTATGCATCTTTATTAACTACGTTACCGGTAATAGATTTATTTATATTTCCTAGAACGAAAAACCTGCCATTTGAGTTCTCGATGAGGTGAGTTAACTGTTTTACTTGTCCTTTCATCATCTTCATCAACCATTTTTTATAGCGTTGTTCGTCTTCTGGTCCCTTGTCTCCATATGCACCAATGATTGCTGTTCGGTGCCCTCGTAATTTGATGCTTGCTGTTATTATTCTTTCGTTTATTGTTTCCCAGTGTTGGACGTTTGTTATAAGTTTCTTGTTTATCGACAGTCATACTCCTTTACTTGCTCTCTCGTTCTTCTGCACTCCGCTAAAAATATGCAGGTAATTACCGATGTATTCTGTGCCGTTACCTTTCATTTTTGTTTCTGTGAGTACGGCTATGTCGATTTTCTTCCGTTCCAGTTCATGTTCAACTTCTTTGATTTTTCCGTTCAGGCCTTGTACGTTCCAGCGTTTGTCGTCGTCAGAGGGCGGTTCCGTCCAGATTACGAGGCTGGTTTGAAGGGTTTTTAGTACTGAATGTTTTTTTTATGAGTGACGAGCTGCTGGACCGTCGCCTCAACCCTCCTCTCTTATCCGTGCTTGGGACCGGCTGCTTCAGTTGGCGAGTTACTCAATGCACTCAGATTTTTTGTCTTTTCATATATTCTATATAGTTCTTTAAAATGTTCCTGTTCCATTTCTTGTTTCTAATTTTAATCATGCGGTCCTGAACTGAAGATTTCCATCCAAGTTTCTTAATTTTCTTCTAGTGGTGCTGCATCTGCTATTAGTGGTCCTAAATGTTAGATGTACACTAGATGTTATTTACCTTTAGGTCGTTCATACTCTCACGAGTAGTAGACCAGTGGAGTCATCTTCTTTATCTCCCCTGAGTCCGTAAATAAGGAATCCAAGAAATCTGGAGTCACACAATGTTTGAGATTCTTAGTACGTACTCTCCTGAATTTGCTCTGGATTATTCTTATTGTTAGTTACAATACTGGTGTTATCATTATTCAACTGGGTTAGGGTATGTATGCCTTGAAGTATGTATGACAGTGTATTGCAGTTTCCTACTTGGGTTTTCACGTACACTTTTTGTCCGATTTCTATGTTTATTATTTTTTCTTGTCATCCTGTATTCTTTTTTCCCAATGTTTTCATTATTATTAATGTAATCATTATGAAAGCTATTCTATTTTAGAAATATAAATCAAAAGGGTCACGACACTTGCTGTGTCCAAATGTCAGTTCAAAGGGTGTAATGCAAGTTACTCCGTCTATAGAGTTGTATGCTATGTATGTATCTGTTGAGTAATTGTATGTTTTTCTAAGTATATGGTGGCGGATAGAAGGATGTTTAAGTTTATATTTAATTTTTATTATTTTATGATTGTATTGACTTGTGTAAAACTCCCGCGGACCAATACAGTCAGGATAGAGCGGGACTCCAGAAGATGGAAAACTTCGATTAAAAACTGTTGTGACAAATAATATTCCCAAGAAGTAAAACTGAAATCCTAGAAGAAAAGATGATAAACCGGAGAATCTTGAAGAAGAGAAAATACAATATAGCACTTCTGGAAGAGAATGGTATAACAAAACTATATCAGGACTAAACTGAAGCGAAAAGATTTCAAAACCGTAACAATTTGAATATATTAAACAGGGCATACAAAACATCAGTCTTTGAAGCGTTAGGACTAATCCTACGAGTAGATAAATAAACACCATATTGGTGGGATAGAGAAAAAATACTTAAATTTGAAAAACGTTAATATAAACAAGAATACAAAGTAGCTATAGTAAAGGTGAGACAAATATGTGAAAAGAAAAAGAAAACCTGGGAAATAACCTCCCAACGAGTAAATATGTACTTAGGGCGAAGCAAAAGCTCCGAGAGCTGGACAATAATAAAAAACATAAGAAACATCAAAAGTAAAGATATTATATCAATTATAAAACCACAATAATGATAAATTACTTCAAAAGGTGGCTAACAGAACAACGGCAAGAATTGAAAAGCCGAAACGATAGAACTGAAGAAGTCGACAAAACGAAATGCGAGTATTATCGCGGAGTAGCAGTTACAAGCTCTCTGAGTAGAGTATATAGAAAATTACTAAAGAACAGAATAGAAGTGGAATCCAAACAATGGAAGCAGAAGAACAGCAGGCTTCAGAGCTGGTAAATCTACCATACACCATGCCCGAGATAACCAATATAAAAATCGGTATAACTAGAGCGGTTCAGACACTATGCAATGAACCTGCAATGGAGTTCTGGAGAATAGCGGCCGGAAGATGAAGAATGGGGCGAATAACGAACGAGCGTATCAACTTATTTGATCAGCCATGTACAGAATCGGTGTGCGTGTATCGTAGTAGCTATGCGTTGGAATGTGCTAAGGAGAAGGTTTTATCTTCACTGAAGAGATTGCGGTCCGTAGACTATACGGTTGCCTCGTACAAACGCTCGAGCGAACGTGACGTCACCAGCTTGTTCGGCTATCATACAGTGCGCTGCGAGATGTTATTTGTGTACATTAAAAACAAATAAATGCAGTAAAAAAATGTCAATGTTTCCAAATTAACATATATGAAATACAATGCATAAAATACAAAGAAAAACTATTTATATAACACATAAATAACATCCATATTCAGTAAAACATACAAATTAAAATATCTATACTCAACGCTATAATCAAACTATATGGTACCTTTTTGTATTATTTGTTTTCTACATTTGTCATGATTTTCATCTACTATATGGTTTTGCTGGTAATTTCATTAACTCTCTTTTTATATTTACTAATCTAATTGCTAGTTCTTTTTACCATATTTTTACCTCTTCTTACAGAATGTTACTCATTTAATTTGTTAGTAGAAGCATATATTACTTTTAAACAAATCAGATGATATTATCATACATAAATATTGTGTCCAACTTGGAAGAGAGTGAATGAGTAATAAAACAATGTTATGGATATATGATCCCAGATATATGATCCCTCGTCTTAAGAGAGCTAAACAACAATACCAAGTAAATGCCTATTCATTAGCTGGGACGGGGAAGCTTAGTAAGTAAGTAGTAATAGATTCAACGCCCAAATAATCAAGGAAACTACTGTACTTTTGGAATCGAATATACTGTTGTGTTTTTTCATCTTCACAGGCTACTGCTATCACATTTCTTAAAAATATTTTTATTGTAAACAAAATCTCACGCTCGAAGGTCTAATGAGTCTACATACTTGACGGCCACCCTGCGGAATCATGTATTATCCTACGCCCTTAATGCGCATCACATCATTACGATAATATAGTAAACAGCCACTAGTTCAAAAGATTTATAAATTAATTAGTTTTGAAGTACTACTCTAAAATACGAATAAATGGTAGATAAGGATATATATAAAAGAATCTAAATAAATAATAACAAGAATAATCGGTACGAGCATTAAGAATAATAAATACATCAGATTCTTGTTTTTAGAAGATTCAAATAACTCATACAATAATATTTAACAAAGTACGCGCTGCACGCCGCCTAGAGTTGAACATACCAGTGACGTCATGCATCTATCCCCTTGTCAACAAGCGCCGTTCTCTATGGAACAACCATAAGAGTATACGGACCGTGTGAAAAGATCTCCTTTCAGATCTTCAATGTTGTCATTTTGCGTAACACGATTTATTTTGATCCTAGATAGTGTATCAGCATTGGTTATATTTGTATACGTTGTCATAATTAAATTCTCTGTCGACTTTTCTGAGAGATGTTCATGTTGTTTGGCATAAAGCGGATACATACCGTTGTTATATGTCGAACTTGTAAGGCTTGAAGGGTTGTATAGCCCAAGTTATCGTAGAGTCACTTACTAGTATGTCAGCAACGCTCCAGTCCACGTTGTTAGACGGCCAGGCAACCAGGGAAGTGCGTTTCTAATAACACTTCAGCAACTTCAGATGATGTGGACGTGTATGTACCGTCACCCCTCCTAGTTGTTGTGATGGATCCTTAGAGACAGAGTTCAGTTTAGTCTGGCAACGACTACATTAATCTCTACCTGACCACAGAACTACTTCTAGGAGTCTCTTTTCTTTTGAGGCTAGAATTACATTTTTGTTGGCTTTACAATCTCGCTTGAATTAAATTTGTGTTCATTTTAAAATCTCGCGTCTGGTATTCTTCGCCCTATAAAAGAGTCTTCGGCCCTCTTTCTTTAACCTGTGCAACTCCGAGCACCTCACTTCTCTCTAGCTACGAAACTTCATGTCAGAGGGCATGAAATTTCGTAGCTAGAGAGAAGCGACCGAAGAATAGGAAACACACCAATTACTTGCGTTCGAGATTTCAAAACTAGCCAGAGTGATCAATCACCGTTGGTAACGTGATGTCACAATCGTTGGTTCACAACCACGGTTTATCATCTCTAAGTTTGTACTTTAAAGTTAGTCTAGAAGAGACTTATCCCTATCATTTGCATCTGCGCGTTCCTAAACCGTATAGGGTGCATTGAAATCACAGCGTATGATCCGATGAATGTTGCTGTTCTTTGTATAGGTTGTTACTAATTGTTCCGTCTAGAAGGTGCTGGATACGGTGAGTCCGAGAGTAGATGCACTCATGCCAGTATTATATCATTTTTGCCGTCTCGCGCACATCCGCGCACACGCACTAGATAGCTGTGTCAATGGTGTAAACTTTAAGTTCCGAGGGGGTATATACACGTTCTTAGTTTGCTATTTGTGGGCGTGGATCTGATTTGCCCACTTAGTTTGCCGAAAACCCTAGTTTTAACAATCCAGGGTTTCTGGATCAGGACGATCGTGTGTTTGTGCAGAGCCAGTCTTCGACAAAGCTAGGCTATCGCAGATGGCTATGGTGGAGGTTTACCTGAATACATGCCCAACAAGATTTCATCTTTCTTTAGCCCGTGGGCTGACAAGTGGTGGGCCCTTCCTCATTGGAGTCGGTCCCGGATCAGTTATCTTTTCCGCCTCAGGTGTGTCAGCACCCTGCTTTGGTGCCACCTGAGCAGAATCTTCGTCCATTCGGGTCGACTCTGTTCCATCGTTTTTTCAGCTTCTGTAGCTGAATTTAGTTTGAGAAATCCACAACTCACTCTACTCTTCTCTCCCTTAATTCTCCCTTTTCCGCATGGTGGAAGAGAAGCCACTTGTCCACCTCTATCTAGGGATTTTACCGCCCAAGCCTCGGCCTAACGGACCACAAAGATTCCTATTTGTTCGGAATCTAACCAGTTTCGGCAGCATGTCAATCTGGACAACGTCGCAGTTGAATCGTAAAATCTCTTTTTAAGACCAGGTGTGGACAACTTCTTGTTCAACTCCCCAGTTAAATGTTGCTCCAGCAGCGTTGTGTGGGCCTCTGAGAATTGGCCCAAGGCTGATGCTGGTCTACAATTGCCACACTATGGTGTTTAGTGGCAACCTGTGCGTATCATGGTATTAGGTCTCCGCCTCGTACTTGATGAGTCGATTTACGCCTCATCCTAGGGTTAGCCGACGAGCTACCGACATCCGTCCGATCGGATCAGCTTTTTGGCTCTTGATGGGGGCTTTCCAGTCCTCTCTTGAGGCTTGGGCCTCTCTACTTGCTTGTTCATCAGCTCAGACTCGTTATATAGAAACGCTCCCACTAGTGGTGTCTGAAGACGTGCCCATTAGCCTTGCGTACGAAAAACCTCCAACACAGCCACTACGTCCAACGCGACTGCCCGTCGGGCGTCTGAAGATCCGTCAGTTTGTGACGACTCTAGAGAAATAGCCGCCAGCGTACATCTGATGACACTCCCACTAGCGCCACCTCCGAAAATCCGCCCTCCCCCGACAAGCCCAAAGACGCACACACTAACGCCGCCCCTGGCAATGTGACTGCCTGGTGGGGTGCAGAAATCCAGTCCTTGAGAACTGTCTTCCGGCTGCTCCGTTAGCACCAGAAATCTTCCGGCCAATCTTCCTGTTTTTGGCGTGTGGAATAGCCTTCCGATCTCCCGGTTGCTGTGTTAGGGGTGACGCTGGTAGACCATCAGTCCCACAACTAGGATCAACGCTGCTTGAAGCTGCACTCCCCTTATCGCCGTTGGGGTCGAGGTCGAGGTCGAGGTCCTGGAATCCACACTAAGCGTTGTAACAGAGCTGCAGTAGAGTTTTAATCTATTGATTGTAGAGTCCTAGCTACTGCACCAGTTTTGGTTCGCCAAAACACGTTTAAGTTATTAAAAAGCAATTTAACTAGCTTTATTATTTATATTCTTACAAAGTTCTTTGTTCGATATTCTTTCTACAGTACTATACTTATTATTACCACGCACGTATTATACTTATTATTACCACGCACGGATGAAGAATATCTATCTACTTGCTAAATGAATATACTTTCCGTCGAGAGACAGGTAACCCGTTATCTAGTCTATTGATTATTTGTTCATCTTATTAAAATTAATATTGTTTACATTATCATTAATTGACTGTCGAAATAAATACCAATCATACAAATGAATCCATAAACATGAATGAAAACAATAATAATTACATACATCATGTACATCCATAATATTTTAGGCTCGTTGCTAGCCTATTCTTTAAAAACAACATGTTACATGCGATTAACCCATTAATAATTACCCTACGAGTTTTCGGTTTGTGCGCGTATGAATTAAAAAACAACAACTATTACTTCAGTAAAATTAGCATACTAAAAAACATAATGTTATACATTGCAACCTGCATAATTAACATTGTAGCAGTAATGGACATGATACATGCGGATGTAAACGTAGTGGAGCTTCTTCAGGGAATTCTAAATATCATTGGTGTTACAGTAAATACGTATATTACAAATTTTAATTTCCATCTGATCATCAAAGCTGTTCATTTACTAAATAATATCAACTCTAGTAATTTCAGTAATGCGAGCCATGCCACACGAATATGGTTGATTATTTCAATTACAATGTGTGTAGTATTTGGTGCAACTGAGCTGTCTTTATTCCATTACATCGATGGCAGTCTTGTAGATTTCACTACGTACGTCGGGTTCTTTCTTGGGTACGTCCAAAGCGTCTGCTTGCAAGCCCTACTGATTTTCCAGAAACGTGAATTTCGGCATGCCTACAGACATTTGAATAGGATTCTTGCTGAGTACAGTGGGGATGATCTTCATTTCATCAAACAATTATATTCACAACTTACAGGTTTGGATTGTAATATCGGTGGTTTGTTTGGAGTGACGATTGCTCTTAAACTTCTTTTCTGTGTAATTAATTGTGTCCACGCGTTGTTTGTGTTAATTGTGAGGTGTAACTCTGATGCCGTACTTTTTGAAAGTGAGAAAGATTATTTGATGGTCATGTGGTTGGGTATTATTATGTTTGAGGCGACTACTGCGATTTATTATGTGGAGGCACTGAATAAAGAGGTAAATATATTTTGTTTCATTTTAAATTATAGATATTACCTATAAAATTTAGTCCATACTCACTCACTCAGACGGCTTGTTAATGTAAGTAGAAGAGCAAGAATTCTTAGAAAATATTTAGGTAAAATAATAAACTGCTATTATAATGTTCTGTGTTACGATTAGTGTTATATCTTTCCAGTATTATGTGTACACACAATTTTGCCTATTTTTAAATTTTATTATATACAATTAACATTCTAAATATAAATACAAACTGAACGTACGTATAAAAGAGTTCCGCATTTACGTGCGCATTTTCTTTTAGATTTATGTTTCGAATGAAATTGCATGTCCTTGACGTATGCGCGTATCTTTTTATTAAGTTGTTCAAACTAAATAATAATAGTAAAATTTATTTATTACTTTGTCATACCAAGTTGTAAATGACATTATAGTCGATCTTTGAATATTATATTTTTTCGTATCTCGTAAAGAAATGTGTTGAAACATAAATAGCACTTTAATTAACACTATTAAAATTTTTAAATTAACAAAATTAACTGTGAATCATTCGACTTCAAAAATAAAGATTCATGAAATCTTTATAATAAAAATATTGGATCAAAATTAAAGTACTTGTTTCTGAAACAAATGTCTTTTAATTAATACAGTATGATAAATTAATACATTATACACCAGCCACATGAAATTATTAATATTTTGGATTTATTTCAGTCTGCCAAAACAGCGCTCTTGTATGAAGAGGTGGTGAAGTCGTATGATACTACATATTCTAAGGTATTTAGACTACAATATATGCTCGATACTCCGTATTTGTAATCTGTATTTTACTAGTCGCAATTCATTCATTTTTTAAATTTGGCACATTAAATTACATAAACATTATCTAATGGCAAGGTGGGCACTTTTACAAGATATTAATTATTGACTATGCTTACGGGACAGAGCTACCCACCCTGGACGTTTGAGGTATATTATTGTGGGACAATTTGGCTTTGAGAAAAATTTTTAATGTTTCTAAAGCATGGTTCTGCAATGTAAGATATACATATTTATTCTTTTATAAAGACTTTTCTTTTGGTTAATGGACACAATTACACGGTGTCGGGATTTCGAAATTTTCGAGATTTTGTTGAGATTTTCAACCTGCCGGGATTTTGATACTGTCGGGATTATAAATGCCGGAATTTTAAACAATACAAATTTACTTGGATAATCTTGGTATTTTTTAGAGAGGATTATTCTACATGCAAGTGCAGTTTGAACGGAATACTTTCACGGTTTGTGGTCTCTTTACCATCAATTGGAATTTTTTATTAGGGGTGAGTAACCTGAACTATACGGAATATAATAAACTATTAACCAAACATATGTTCTCTTCTTTCAGATGTTTGGAAGTGTCATATCAAATTTGATTATTCTTCTACAATTTAACAAATTAAAATAAGTTGTGTACGTATTGAATCATTATATTCTCATATTTTTGTTTACACAATAAATGATTTCTTTATTGCAGACTGTATTTATTGCTTACACTTATACATTATTGTAATATTTTATCACTGTGATCGGTAGGGGAAATAAAAATTATATCTCGAAGGTACTTTATTATTAATTTAGGAGATAATTTGGGCTGTAAGTCCCGCATTTTAGTCGCAGAATGCAACAAAAGGATTAATTTCACCCATGAGAAACTTTCTCTATCTCAGACGATCGAAATTGTAAAAGAAAGTTCTGATAAGAGTCACAAGGATGTATATATCTATATATATATATATATATATATATATATATATATATATATATATATATATATATATATTTATAATGTTCTGTGTTACGATTAGTGTTATATCTTTCCAGTATTATGTGTACACACAATTTTGCCTATTTTTAAATTTTATTATATACAATTAACATTCTAAATATAAATACAAACTGAACGTACGTATAAAAGAGTTCCGCATTTACGTGCGCATTTTCTTTTAGATTTATGTTTCGAATGAAATTGCATGTCCTTGACGTATGCGCGTATCTTTTTATTAAGTTGTTCAAACTAAATAATAATAGTAAAATTTATTTATTACTTTGTCATACCAAGTTGTAAATGACATTATAGTCGATCTTTGAATATTATATTTTTTCGTATCTCGTAAAGAAATGTGTTGAAACATAAATAGCACTTTAATTAACACTATTAAATTTTTTAAATTAACAAAATTAACTGTGAATCATTCGACTTCAAAAATAAAGATTCATGAAATCTTTATAATAAAAATATTGGATCAAAATTAAAGTACTTGTTTCTGAAACAAATGTCTTTTAATTAATACAGTATGATAAATTAATACATTATACACCAGCCACATGAAATTATTAATATTTTGGATTTATTTCAGTCTGCCAAAACAGCGCTCTTGTATGAAGAGGTGGTGAAGTCGTATGATACTACATATTCTAAGGTATTTAGACTACAATATATGCTCGATACTCCGTATTTGTAATCTGTATTTTACTAGTCGCAATTCATTCATTTTTTAAATTTGGCACATTAAATTACATAAACATTATCTAATGGCAAGGTGGGCACTTTTACAAGATATTAATTATTGACTATGCTTACGGGACAGAGCTACCCACCCTGGACGTTTGAGGTATATTATTGTGGGACAATTTGGCTTTGAGAAAAATTTTTAATGTTTCTAAAGCATGGTTCTGCAATGTAAGATATACATATTTATTCTTTTATAAAGACTTTTCTTTTGGTTAATGGACACAATTACACGGTGTCGGGATTTCGAAATTTTCGAGATTTTGTTGAGATTTTCAACCTGCCGGGATTTTGATACTGTCGGGATTATAAATGCCGGAATTTTAAACAATACAAATTTACTTGGATAATCTTGGTATTTTTTAGAGAGGATTATTCTACATGCAAGTGCAGTTTGAACGGAATACTTTCACGGTTTGTGGTCTCTTTACCATCAATTGGAATTTTTTATTAGGGGTGAGTAACCTGAACTATACGGAATATAATAAACTATTAACCAAACATATGTTCTCTTCTTTCAGATGTTTGGAAGTGTCATATCAAATTTGATTATTCTTCTACAATTTAACAAATTAAAATAAGTTGTGTACGTATTGAATCATTATATTCTCATATTTTTGTTTACACAATAAATGATTTCTTTATTGCAGACTGTATTTATTGCTTACACTTATACATTATTGTAATATTTTATCACTGTGATCGGTAGGGGAAATAAAAATTATATCTCGAAGGTACTTTATTATTAATTTAGGAGATAATTTGGGCTGTAAGTCCCGCATTTTAGTCGCAGAATGCAACAAAAGGATTAATTTCACCCATGAGAAACTTTCTCTATCTCAGACGATCGAAATTGTAAAAGAAAGTTCTGATAAGAGTCACAAGGATGTATATATCTATATATATATATATATATATATATATATATATATATATATTTATATATATATATATATATATATATATATATATATATACATATATATATATATATATATATATATATATATATAAATATATATATAGTTATATTCGTTAATCCCTACACAAATGACTCATAACAATCGGCAACACCTCGGTACCCGATCAATACGAAATCGATAAGCACAAGAGATCGAATTACATAGGACGCGACCACCCGGCAGCACCACATCAAAGCGGTTGTTATCATTATATTATTGTACTCATTGCAGCACACATATTGTTTATACTTCTGTATTTTCCACCTCCAGTGTACTACATGTCATGTACTTTACTTGTGAACCATTTAGATGTAAGACACATCAGTTGTAATTTGTACTTGATAGAAATAAAACGCTTTTTAAAAACCTTAGTCCGGATAACCGAAATATAATTGGCGCAGTCGGTAGGATATTCATAACGATTAATTAGTACATATAATTAGTCGGTTTGTTTCAACAATTCAAGTGAATATTCGCGAACGAACTCTCCGAAGTTTCATCGAGAATCTGAGAAGAATTCAAGTACCCAGTGCAAACAGCAAAGGAACGAAGCATCGTGCATTCACCGCCTACGATTTCATCGAGAACTTCATGGCAATCCTTACCTTACTAACACTGTAGGTACAAACATTATTAAGAGGTTCCGGTATTAAAAACAAAAACGTGCTATTAAGTCAAATTTAACTCATCAAAATTTTTAAATTTAAGATTAAAGACAAAAGATTTTCAAAAAATAAAAATAAAATGTCTATCAATGCTAATCAAATGCCAGTGCCAATGCCAGTGCAAATGCCAGCGCGAGCGCCAGTGCAAGGGAACGTGCCTATCCTGAAAATGGAATATTTAAATATGATCCCCGAATTTAACGGAGAAACTGAATTATTACCCCGCTTCATAGAGATAAGTGAAAAATTAGTAAATAAATTCTATAACTTGCAAAATGTCGACGATTTCCAGAACGAATATCTGATATCGAGTATTTTAGCAAAAATTAAAGGAAGAGCTGCACTTAATATCTCTTCTTACACAATTAACAATTGGGCAGAATTAAAAAGCGCATTGCTTAGTAGCTATTCAGACAAAAGAGACTGTTATAGTCTTATGATTGAGATGACTGAACTTAAACAAGGTAACGAAACACAATTTCAATTTTATAATAGAGTACAACATAAACTAAATTTACAAATAAGTTATATTACTGTAAAATGTCAACCGATTGAAATAACCGTATTATCAGCTTATTTCCGTTGCTATGCTTTAAGAATCTTACTAAGAGGATTAAAAGAACCAATTGGATCTTTGATGCGAACGAAGAATCCAGCCGATTTAAACGAAGCACTACACATGCTCACAAACGATTTTCAATTAGAAATATATAATAATCAAGCATCTAGTAATCAACAATTTTTAAAGAAATTTAACAAACCTAATTCCCAAAACAACAATCAGCAAAAACCACAATATAATACGAATAAATTCAAACCACAATACAATAGTCAACCATTTAATAATCCGCAGTTTAATAAACCGCAACAAACTCAAACATCGGGAGTTTCAAAAACCATTTAACGATCGACCAACTTTTAGGAATAACTATCAATCCCCCATGAATAACACCAATACAAATAACCAAAATCAATATTACACCCCGACACTCATGAGTACGTCAACATATCATACATATAGAATGCCACCGAATAATAATTTCACAAGAAATCAAAACTATCAAAAATTTGATGCCGAAAATACAAATAACGATAACGAAAATTTGCATGAAAATGAATGTTATATTAAACAAGAAAATAATGAAAATTATGAAAATTATGAAAATTATGAATACGAGGAAGCTATCCCGAAAACGAAAATTCTGATGAACAGAATCATTTTTTAGACCAACACCCAAGTATAGACCCACATTCCACTTAATGAATTTAACAAACCATCAAAGTGAACTACCTTATATATTTTTGCCAGAATTCAATTTAAAATGTTTAATAGACACAGGTAGCACTAAATCATTTATAAAAGCAGATGAAGCAGATAAATATTTCAGCAAGTCAATAAAACAAGACCCTTTTCAAATAACAACGGTACATGGCGTATCTAAAGAACAATTCAGTACAGTCATGCCCTGTTCAAAATTATTTAATTTAAAAAATTTAAATTTAAAATATTACCTATTTAATTTCCATGATAATTTCCAATATCTTTTAGGAACTGATAACTTAAAACTATTAAAAGCAAAAATTGATTATGAAAGAAACGCTTTAGTAACACCAAACAGTGTAATTAAAATGCACTTTCACCAGTTAAGTCACCAAGTAAATTGTTTCGATGTTCAACCGAAATCAGAACAAATTGTAAAAATTAATATAGATAACGTTAAAGAAGGAGAAATTTTAATCCCTTATACAAAAATTAACAATTTAGAAATTCCAGAATGTGTAACTAAAGCAAAAAAGATCAAGCCTTTTGTACACTAGTAAATCCCTATGATATTAAAAAAAGAGTTAATTTAACCGAACCAATTTCCGTGGAAAAATTTAGCAATTACGAACAAACATTCAGTCCAAATTTAAATATGTTACAATCACAAAATCAACCAAATTCATTTGAAATTCGTACAAGTCACATGAATACTGAAGAAAAATCAGAAATTACCAAATTAATTCAAGATTTTACAGATATATTTTACGTAGAAAACGAAACATTATCATTTACTAGTCAAATTAAACATAACATTAAAACAAAAGATGAATTACCAGTATATACAAAATCATACAGATACCCCGAAATACATAGACAAGAAGTCCAGCGTCAAATTACTAATATGCTCGAACAAAATATAATTAGACCTTCACATTCACCCTGGTCATCACCTATCTGGGTTGTCCCCAAGAAAGTAGACGCATCCGGTAAACGTAAATGGAGAATTGTTGTAGACTACCGTAAATTGAATGAAAAAACAATTGATGATAAATACCCTCTACCTAACATAACTGATTTACTTGACAAATTAGGCAGATGTCAATATTTCACAACTCTTGACCTAGCCTCCGGTTTCCATCAAATAGAAATGTCACGGGAAGATATTCAAAAAACAGCATTTAATACTGAACACGGTCATTATGAATATTTGAGAATGCCTTTCGGATTAAAAAATGCACCCGCTACATTCCAACGCGTCATGGATAACATTCTACGCGGAATTCAAAACGAAAAATGTTTAGTATATTTAGATGATATCATTGTTTTCAGTAAAAGCTTACAAGAACACATAAATAATTTAAAAGAAGTTTTCACAAGAATACGTCAATCAAATTTCAAAATTCAAATCGATAAATCAGAATTTTTAAGGAAAGAAGTTTCATATCTAGGACACATTGTAACCCCTGACGGTGTTAAACCGAATCCAGAAAAAATTAAAGCAATTTTAAATGACCCTATTCCAAAAAACTCTAAACAAATAAAAGAATTTTTAGGATTACTCGGTTATTACCGAAAATTTATAAAAGATTTTGCCAAAATTACAAAACCATTCACTAAATGTCTTAAAAAGGACGCAAAAATAAAAATTAACGACCCACAATACATTGAATGTTTCAACTTATGTAAAAACTTATTAATTAATGAACCCCTTTTACAATATCCAGATTTTTCACAACCTTTTAATTTAACAACAGACGCAAGCAATTATGCAATTGGCGCAGTACTATCACAAGGAAAAATAGGATCTGATTTACCAAACGCATATGCCAGCCGAACTTTAAATAATTCGGAAACTAATTATTCAACAATAGAAAAAGAATTATTAGCCATAATATGGGCAGTAAAACATTTTATACCTTATCTATTCGGACGTAAATTTAAAATCATTACGGATCATAGACCATTTCAATGGTTATTTTCAATTAAAGACCCAAATGCAAAATTAATAAGATGGAGATTAAGACTCGAAGAATTTGATTTCGAGATAATTTATAAAAAAGGAAAATTAAATTTAAATGCAGACGCATTATCGCGCATCGAATTAAATTTAATGGAAGGATCAAAAGATATATTTGACTATATGGATACATTTAATACAGAATTTGTTAGACCAATTCCTAGCACCTCACAACAACAAATAGATAACGAATCTATGATAGCTCAAGGAGAAGATTTACAAGTCATTGACGATAATGAAGATCAAACAATTCATTCTAATCATGAAAACCCTATAATCAATATTCCAATTATAAATTGCCCAGTAAATTACGGAAAGAATCAAATTATAATATCTCAAGTAAATTTCGCACCATCAACACCAACTGTTTTAAAATTATTTGACAATAAACAAAGAATTTCAACACAATTTTCTAAAAACAATTATGAAAAAGAAATGATAAAATTCTTAAAAGAATATATTGTACCTAACGTTAAGTATCACCTTTACTTTGAAGATCCCCTATATGAACAATTTTCTATAACATTACAAACCTATTTTAAAAACTCAAAAATTAATATGATAAAATGTAATAAACGATTAATCGATATAGGCGATAAAGAAGAAGTTCAACAAATCATTCAAAATTATCACGAAGGTAAATGTAATCATCGCGGAATAGACGAAACAGAAAATAAAATTAAAGATATCTATTATTGGCCGAATCAACGAACAACTATTAAAGTTTACATAAATAATTGTGAAATATGTCAGTTAACTAAATATGATAGAAAGCCCCTGAAATTAGAATACAATTTAACACCAACGCCAGTTAGACCTTTTCAAATATTTCACATCGATAGTATTACCCTGGTATTACGATAGAAAACAGTAAATTCTTAACAATCATAGACTCTTTCTCAAAATACGCACAAGGATATAGATTAAACTCATGCCAAGCAATTGAAATTGTAAACAATTTAATTAAATACTTCACACATCACGGCATACCTGAACAAATCATTTCAGATAACGGAAGTGAATTTAAAAATACTTTAGTGAAAGAATTACTAGAAATTCATAAAATAAATATTCATTTTATAAGTTCACAACATCCAGAATCAAACGGTCTTATCGAGCGCTTTCATTCAACTCTAATAGAACACATAACATTATTAAATAATCAACCCCAGTATATAAATGATGATATTGAAATAAAGGTTATTATGCCATAATAGCATATAATAATTCAATCCACTCAACAACAAAACTTAAACCATACGAAATCATTAATGGTCATTTAAATACAGAATCACCACTCAATATAGAAATTGATAAACAATTAGTTAACAACTATATTATTAATCACAGAGACAAAATTAAGATATTATATGAAAAACTAAATAAAGATCTACTAGAAAAGAAAGACGCGCTTATTACAAAAGTAAATTTAAATAGAGAAAACCTACCAGATATTCCTAATGAAATTTTCGTTAAGAATAAACAAAAACAGTCCAAAACAAAAAATAAATTTAAAACAAGAAATAGATTCCAAATTAAAAACGGCTCTAATAAAACCGAAACATTATAACAAAGTTGAAAAAATTCACTTATCTAATATTAAAAGACCCAAACAACTAAAATAAAATAATATTTCATATTACAGATGTAATAATTCCACTTATTACATCAGCAGAAATAAAAAATATCACTCAAAATCTAGGAATCTTACCAATAAACTTAGGACCCGCAAAATTACAAAGAACAGAACATACATTCGTACACTTTTATAATTTAAATCAATTATATGATGAATTTAATAACCTGAATAAACAATACGATGCAATCATCGAAGGAACAAAAAACAATTCTATCTTAACAAAAGAATTGAATAATTATGACAATATAGTAAAATTCATAAAAAATATTATTAATGAAAAAATTGAAAATATAAGAGTACACTCTACAAAAATTAGAAATAAACGAAGACTAATCAATGGATTAGGAAGCATATTCAAAGCAATTACAGGAAATTTAGATTCAAACGACGGAGACAAAATTGAAACTATATTAAAACACATTCAATCGAATGAAGGACAAGTTCAGGAACAATTAAAAATACAATACTCAATAAACCATCAATTAATTAAAAATTTTAATGACACTATTCAAGATATCTCTAATAATGAAATACTACTAAAAACGAGAATTATACAATTAAGCGATATTGCTAAAGATACTCTGGAGATTCACAATGTTCTTTTTGGAAAAGACATATACAATCAACTAATAATACTGTATAATGGTATCTTAAACATATTACAGGATATCGAAAACTCTGTAACGTTTTGCAAATTAAGAATAATGCATCCCAGCATAATAACTACTACGGAATTATTTAATGAATTACAAAAAATATCAAAATATTACAAAGGACAATTCCCCTTTGAAATAAATTACGAAAACATATTAGAATTCGAATCAATTATAAAAGTAAATTGTAAAATAGAAGAAAATAAAATTAACTACTTTATATCAATTCCGATAAATTATGAAACAGAATTCGATTTATATTATTTGCACCCCATTCCGACGAAATTCCAGGATAGCTACGGAACCATTTTGCCAAATGTACGCTATTTAATTAAATCAAACGAAAACATTATAAAACCTCTTAGTAGTATTTGTAATAAAATTAACAAAATTTATCAATGTCCATATCAACTCCAGACCAGTGTCGTTTTATAAAATTACAAATAAAAAACAATGGAGATCATCCCAGATATAAATCAGTATTTAGGAATATTTCCATCACCCGAGATAATAAAAACAAAATGCTCCAAATTGGAAGAATCATTAAATCTACAAGGAATATTTTTGATAAAAGAAGATGGATGTAAAATATATTTCAATCAACAAGAAATGACGTATCGAGATTTCACGAACGGAAAACCCATCTTACTGGATAAAGTAAACCTTCAAATCAAATCTACAAATATTTCCGAATTTAAGATCAAATTAAAGGACTTAAATTTCAACGACATCCCAATGGAACCAATCTTCAACATCCCGAAAGAAGGAAGCCACATCGTTTTCAACTACTCAACGATTATCTTTTATATTCTATTAATTGGATATGGAATATATATAATTTTCAAAAAGTTCTACAAGCGACAAAAGTCCAGAGAGCCAACGCAGAACGAGATCCCCTTCGAAGATGTTGTTCACCTTCCTGCGGAAGCTTCATTTTAAGGAGGGAGGAGTTCTATTCGTTAATCCCTACACAAATGACTCATAACAATCGTCAACACCTCGGTACCCGATCAATACGAAGAATCGATAAGCACAAGAGATCGAATTACATAGGACGCGACCACCCGGCAGCACCACATCAAAGCGGTTGTTATCATTATATTATTGTATTACTCATTGCAGCACACATATTGTTTATACTTCTGTATTTTCCACCTCCAGTGGACTACATGTCATGTACTTTACTTGTGAACCATTTAGATGTAAGACACATCAGTTGTAATTTGTACTTGATAGAAATAAAACGCTTTTTAAAAACCTTACTGGAATACGTATGATTGATTTGCGGGGCGTCATACGCGGATCGAAGAATGTGGTAATATATATTTTATACGGGTTAGGGTCTGGGGTGTAAGGATAGAAGAAAAATAGAGATACTGCAACAACAAAATCTGAGAAAAGCATTAGGGGTTGAAAAGGCAACACCAGGTTACATAGTGGGGTAGGGGCAGATAGACTAAGAGTGTGGGAGAAGTGTTAAGGCAAGTAGCGACTCGTCCATCCTTCTCATCGCCTCCTGCATTCTGCATTGCAGTTCCGTCATGTTTTTGCCGATTCCCAGGGCTGCATTGTCATCTCCAAAGGCAATGGCCTCCAGTCCGTCTGCCATTGCCTGGCTTAAGGCCTTACCGTGTGTGACGTTCTATAGCAGAGACCCCAGGATCGACCCCTGTGAGACCTCTCCTGACATCTGGAAATCAAGACCTCAAAGCACATTGAAGTTATTCAACAATTATCTGCCAGCATCAACTGTGTTGCACTAATTTCCTGAATTTTACTGCTTACTATTTATTTAGAACACTGTTCTACCTGTTTCATACCTTATTTTCACTTATTTCACTTTATTTCTTTACTTTTTAATTTTTTAGAGGCTGTGGCATGTAACAACATTCAGTTTTGCAGAGGCGTTCCCACATTTATTATATTCAATCCGTAAACATATATCTTGGATTGTATATCCTTACATCACTCAGGCTTTTGTTGGCAATTGCTTTCATGCCTGGTGCTATGTGCGTTGCTACTACCTTGGTGATTTTGTTGTAGAGGCGATCTGGGACCGTAGCCCTCCTGTTTATGAGTCCCAGGATCGCCTACCTGACCTCGTCCTCCTCCCAGGGTACCTCTGTTCACTGATCGTCTGTTGTATCGGTCTCGTGCTCCTCTTACACTATGTCTTCTGCTGTTGAGTGCCTCTGCCAGCATATCCGTCCCGACTCTTGTTGCAATCCCTGTTGTTGTTGTCGTCTCCATGCGTGCCGCCAGTGCTTCTGCATCCATGCGCCTGATGGTCCAGCTGGTGTTCTCTGTAGGTGCTATTTGTTGCAGACTCGATGGTGAATCCAATGTAGCGGTGGTCGCCAAGTGACTCCTGGTCCATGACGCTCCATCCGGTTACTCCACCCTTCCCCTCCCCTGCAATTGGTCTTTATTGTGACATCTATGCATGAGGTGGAGATGTGCAATGTGAACTCTGAGTTTGCCCCATCGTTGAATACTACTAAATTAAGTTCCGCCGCCAGATCCAATAGAATTGCTCTCTTCTGTTATCGGTGTTTTTGGAGCTCCACTCCACTGGATTCTCGTAGAAGTCACCGGCTACTATCACTCGTGTACCCGCCGCCTTGACGCAATCCTTCAGCTTTCTTACCCATTCCGTGCATCTCCTTTTACTACTGTTAGGCAACACCTACAGCTGACTATTTTGGTGCCTGCCGCCTTGGCCGGGGAACCCGTCACCGTGGTTGGGTCTAGTATCTCCCTTCATATCTTGATAGCGTCGTCGCCGTCGGGACGGTCCTCTATCCAGCCTTCGTCGAGTGGACGGTTGTTAGGCTCGCTCAGCCGAATAATGTCTACCCCAAGTAGCATATCGTGCGATGTCCTGCGCCTTGCGGTCTTGATTGGCCGCCCCGTTCGGACCCTTCTTCCTTGGTGTTATGGCCGACTGTTTTGGTGCCGTTGCACCTAGAGCATCAGGCTGCGTGTCTGTATGCAACGTAAATGATGCAGTATGGTTCTCTCGCCTTGCATTTTCTGGTCTGGTGTCCAGGTTGTCCGCTTGTGCCCCACTTCCCACCATGTCTGGCAGCCTTCCGAGGTTGCCACCTAAACCGCAGCGCTGCAGTGAAACCATCTCAATCTTGATCCTCGATTTAGCCGTGGCCTCTGCTGCCCTCTCGCTCGTGATTACCATAATCGTCTGTGTTTCATTGCGGCTTGGCCTCAGTTCGTACACTCTGATGATTTCGTCCGAGTTCATGTTGGTGGCTTTGATGACTGCATAGGTGACCTCCTCGCGCGTTGTAATCTTATAATGCTCTGAGGTTGTAATCCCGTTCAATTCTCTAGTATGAACCACCACCCTCGGTTGCCATTGCCACCTTCGCGATTTCTTTGCGGCGGGCCTCGCGTCCTGTTACCTAATAATTATTTCCCTGATAATGAAGATCCTCATAAAGGAACCTCAGGATTAATAATTCTTTCCTGCAAGATATAAAGTCGTCTGCACTTGATTTTCGTGGAAACGCAGAATCGAGTTGTGTTCTGATGTCACACTGGTGCCCAGACATAAAATGCATACATCACCTCAATTTTGGATATCGCTAAAAAGGAATATCCAAGTTTGAGTTATAAGCTATCAAATTATTAGTCATTTTTTCGATTTCCTATTAGTGAAGATCTTTTCAGCCATGTCAATAATAGAAACAAATAGAGAAACCGAATAGATGCAGCGGTCTGCCAGAAACAACTCTGCAGCCTCGTACCTATATCAACTCTTCTATCTAAGAAGCAGCAGAAGATGAGAAAAATTTCACCGGCCCGCAGTTGCACAAAGGTTGAATAACACTGACCTACATTAACTTAACATTAACAAATAATATTATATATGTTAATGCATAAATCTACTAATATGGATAGACTTCGCTTTAACATTTTAGGTTCAAAATTACAAAGTTATAAGGAATTTCGAGCCCTACAAAAGTTATCTGCTATTCTCTGTATTTATCTGGTTCTCTGAGTCGTGGTGAGGGAGAACCTTCATAAGAGGAATATGTAGGTGTTTTACTGTATTTAGTACCGTTGTCGCTCCCAATTTTATTTGGGAAGATATTTTATCTTCGCCGGAAGCTTTTTTGAGCTGAGTGTTTTTTGAATTTCTGAGGTTAAGATTTCGGGTATATCTTTTGATTTTATGTTAGTTACTATTTCGTTGTTGGTGTTTTGTGGTTTTGATATAGGATCGAAATAGGTCAGTGTAGAAACTTCTAACAACTTCCACTATTTCTTCTTTGCTGTTCATAATTGCGCCATGAACATTCTTGATATGGTGTATTTTCAATTTTCCCTTTGACAGACCTGCTCTAGGAATCTTCATTCTTTGTTGTTTTCTATTGTCTCTATTTCTTTGCTAATAGTTTTATTTCATTTCTTGTATACAACTGAGCCTCGTTCCAAGTCTTTTCTTGGGCGTTTTTTGTTGTTTGTGTGCATATCTTCTTTCTTGTTTACTATCTGTATGCCTTGAACGATATTTATAATCAACTTTCAGTACAGCTCAGTACGTTTAATTTAGATGCTTCATTTTGACGTCAAGTTCTTTCCTGTAGAGGTCCGTCTACTTCATAACTACTTTTCTTCGTTCAAATTTGTATTTATCTTCTTTATCTCTTACAATTCTATAGGAGGTGCCTGTGTGGAATTTGTTAGATAATATATAATTTTTAACTGCGCCATTTGGGCTTAGTCGTCTTTCTTCATCTCCGCTATTTTTGTGTTCATAACTAATAGCCTACGCTTTTAAAGATAATTTATATGATTTGTACCTTGTCTATTTGTCTCGCTAGGAAAATACCTATATTTGGTATGTCTTCGTCTTCTTTCTTTATGGATATTGTCGCGATGAAATCGCCTATAATTATTGAGTATTGTACCTTCTCTAGAGTTTTTGCCATTGTGATACCGTCGTGCAAAATATCGACCACCCCGCCAATAGAGTTGCTCCTGGGGTCTGAGGCGTGAATTATTTGAAGCTTGAACCGTTGTCATGCGACGGCGTATATTGAATTAACTATCTCGCAAACTCCTCTGAGCGAGTGTTTGTATACAATTCCTCTAAAAATATTACCAAACGTAATATTGAGCGCCCCGCTCTTGTTCTTCTTCTTCTTCTTCTAATTATGCATCTTCTAAGATAACAATAGCCGCAACTATTCTATAATCGCGTGGTTTTTGTCCCTATTTGATCAAAACTGTTAGTAATAAAAATATTTGTCATTACATGCACTGACATAAGTCGGTCGGCGTCAAAACATTGTCTTCGTTTTTATATTGTAAGGATGACCCTTTCCGATATAGCTTTTGTTGTGCAGACAAGAAGTTTTATAGTTTTGTCGAACTTTCTTCAGGTTGCAAGTTTCGCATCGTCCCAGGATATCCCATTTAATTTTGGATAGCGCTTCTTTTAGTTGCTATAGGTGTTTTGTATTTCACATTGTCGTTATGTTGTGTGACACTGTTTTGATTTCTCTCATTCTACATTTCGGGGTTCTTGCTGAATTTCTGCCTCCCCATGAATCTGTGAAGCTAATAGGTTTCACAGAATCTGTGATAGATTCTGGGCATTTTGTCCTACTCTCCTGGGGTACTTTGGTTCATGAATTAAATTCAGAGTCATGTTTGGAATTGATTAGTATCTGGTATTAAAAACGCCAAACTTGCCGAGTTCTGTTCCCAGGTATAAATATTGCCGCCCATTTTGGGTACAGACGCTTGCAAGCCATTTCAATTTGGAATAGGTGCTGCGGGGACTTCCAACCAAGAGAACTCCTGACGTCCTATTGCCTGTCTCAAACTCCTTCGTTCCAATACCGCCCCCGTCATAGTTGCATCTCCTCTCCCACTTTGTCAGGTCTACGTTCACTTCAACCTTGCTTTCAAAATCTTTCACATCCATCTCTTAAATTATCAATATCATTATTTATACCAGGCCAAAACAGTATTTCTTTTGCTCTTAATTTTGTTTTTTCTTTTCCCATATGACACATGTGAATTTTGCTCAACAGTGTCAAGATTGATCGGACCAAATGATGGGTAAATCAAGTTAAATGATCATGAACACCAGGTAATTTTATTTGCTAAACTGCGCTGGAAAGAACACATACAAAAACAGAAACAAAATTTGTGACGCTGTGGGAGTAGCACCTTTACTGAGAAACGGCAACACCGACGCGTCCGCGAAGGTCTCCACAGGGTCCTCAGCTATTACTTATTGGCTCGATGCACCACAATCCGATAAACTACGTTGATCCGCAGGCCAAATCAAGTGGGGGTAGCCAGATATGGCAAATAAATGTTTATTGGGCAGTAGCGGCAACAGTATCATGCGGCGGTGCAGCAGACTGACTTCACACACGGCACCACAACATGATGTGTTAAGCGCTGCGGAACGTGCGTAGCCTTTACATGACTGGAAAACTCGCCCATGTAGATGTAGAAATGTGTTGACTGCAAATCAAGATCTTGGGCTTCAGTGAGGTAAGATGGCCAAGAGGCGGAACACACACAACTCAAAATGGCGTACTATACTACGCTGGAGGCAACGACCATGTACATCAATACGACGTAGCTATGCTCATCTCTTCAGTCATCGATTTCGTCCCATTGGGAGATCGCGTTATACTTCCGAGCCATGAACGTTCTAGAAGTGTATGCCCCAACCGGCGACAAACTTGATGATAGAGGCGTTCTACTTCACTCTAGAGGACGTCATGAAACTCACGAAGAAAGGGGAGACAACAATTCACGGCGGATTGGATGGATTGGTCTCTGATGGCGAGCGTTCAGCATCCCCGACGTCTATATACGTGGATTTGCTGCCACCAAAAGAAATGTGTAAGAACAGTAACAGCATACCCTGGCGCTAAAGTAGCCCCGTACTGACAGAATTGCAGTTTCGCCGTTTTGTACGAGGCTAAAGCACGAAAAAGCCGAGATCAATGTCAAAAGATTAATCGGCCGCTCAAACAACCGACAAGATACTCTACAGCTTATGGATGAGAGAAAGAAACTGAAATCCAGAAATAGAGGCAAGGCAAAGGAGTACTGGTTAGCCAAAAAGTGCAGCAAAATAGAGGCTCACCAAAAGAAGTACGACTTGTTCCATCTTCATAAAAGTATTAAGGAGCATACAAACAACCAACGCAACCATAGACAAGGTGTGTTGTTAGATAGCAACAACGTCTTGATGGGCGTTGAGAACAAGAAGGCCCTCAAACCACCCCTAGAGACCAACTCAATGAGCTCTGTCCTGATATAACAAGAGAGGAAGTGAAAGATAAGACAAGTAAAACTACAAAGCCGTAGGTCCAGACGGGACACACGTGAAAACATTGAAACTGATTGACAACGCAGATGGGAAGGGATTTAGCTTACTGACATCATTATTTAGATCTATATACACAGCTGAGAAAATGCCAGCTGACTGACTATTCTCTCTTATTGTACTTGCACAGCGATGCAGGGACATAAATATACACCGTTTTATCGAACACAGAAAGGCTTTCGACTGCGTGTCACACAATAACATGCAAATATTCTTCGTCCACCGGTGTCGATGCAGGAGAACAGCCATAGGGCTTTGCAAAAGACGAGTACTGAATATAAATATTCCTGAATAAATGCTTCAATTCATAGCCTTCTTTAAAGTTGGGCCTGAGCTCGTTATGCTTGGTAGCAGTATACCACGTCTGCTGATCACTATACATTTTCTAAGAAAGTTCCAAATTAGTTTATGGTAAATTATAAATGTCTAAAATCTTAATAAATTAAAAATAAGATAAATTAATACCAAATACTTTTATTAAAGATTTATGCAAGTGACTACAGTACTAACATAAGAAAATCACAGATATATTACTTAATATTACATCTTTAAGTCAAACTAAATATTACTGCATTGTTAAACAAAACATGTTATAAATTTGTATAATCTAAACATTTTATTTGCCATTTACAATGGTACTAATTAGATGCACTTTTATGATATTTTAACCCTGACATATATTGTAAATGCGCAAATAAAAATAATTTATATGATTTTATTTCTTATAGTTTTTCTTAATTAGTATAATATTAACAGTTATTTACAACTCCAGCCTGCAATAGGAATATTTATCTATTTTTACTGTAAAATAAACAATTAGAATATTTTTTATATTCATATAAAGTAGCTTGTAACACCATTTTAGATTTATCACATTTACCTAAATATGTTCAGCAATAAGTTTATTCTGTGCTACTTGTTGCTGGTTTATTTATACTTCTAACTAAATTAAATCACAAAAAACGACCAACACATGTTAATTCTAGATTATTTATAATTTCAACCAATGAAATGATAACTACTTATATGAACACCACTAGTGTACAAATCTGTGCACTGCACTAATCTGTATGATACACATGATGAAATGATTTTAGGAAATAACATTTATTTCTCTTGGTGAAGATAATGCAGGTGGCACCACATGAATTATATTTCTCGCTGACGACGATACAACACTCTCTATGTCCAGTTTTTGTTCTTCATGAGTTCTAGCATCTATAGTTGCTTGCTTTATGGCATCTTTATAAGGACCTCGTTTTTTCTTACAATATCGAATCTGTAAAACATACTATTGTACGTACATAAATTACAATCGGCCGCAAACTTACTTTAAAGTTGTCTAAATATGGACTGAGTGTATCACAATTTATTAAAGAAGACGAAGACGATCCATACCACGCAATATGTGCCTGCGGGCCGAGGGTATCACAGTCAGAAATTTTAAGCACTTTTCCAGGCCACCATGGGAATCCATGTATTTTCCCCCAAACAACGTCGCCGATGAGCAGAGGAACGCCTAAAATGAATTATTTGAGCCGTGAATATAAATGAATTACTTAATTCAAAAATGTTTAATTGTACATGATTAATAGTGCAATACATAATTCGAATTTCTATTAAAACAAGAGAAATATTATATATTTAGATTTAGACAATAATTATATGTTTCTTTTTATTTTAATTAAATGTTGCGAAAATAGGCTAAGTTTTATCATTTTAAAGCTCAGTTGTATAAAAGTAGATTAATTTTATTCACTACCAGTCAATTTATAATCCGTGATTCATGACAACACATAACAAGACACAAGAGGGTATGAAACGTAAAGTTAATAACAATGATTTAACTAATCAATGGATTACTAATAATCATGGGCTACAGTTAACTTGCCTTTTGTATAAACCCACACGTAATATTAAAAATTGAAATAACTTGCCTTCGGCTCCGGGTGCACTAGTTAAAGTTAGAGCATTCATTCTTAGCAGTACTGCAGAGTCTGGTGCAGGAAAATCTGGTACCTGATAGCTATGTTCATCAGAACTTGAGTCTTCACTTTTTTCAATAACACCTTGGCTTGCCAAATATGATGTACTCAAGCGTTTTAAGTTTATTGAAAGTTTCTGTGTTAAACAAGTTTCTTTGTGTAGTTCTTCTTGAAAAGTTTCCTGTAAATCATTGGTTAGATTAAAATAGATTAGCATCATAATCGAAAATAGTTTAACTTTTTTTTAACAATGTATTTTCTTTTCAATTACAAGAAAAATTAATGAATAATTGTATTTTAAAATTTTATTTTAAATATACATTTAAAACAAGATAAAAAGAACTAAGTGGTTCAAAGAATCAACATAGCCCCGGAACACCGATGAATTAAAGGTAACGACACAGTCAGAACAAGGAAACCCCGAAGGTGGAAATCACATTAACTGCGTATTGCGTGTTGGGCTATAATGTCATGAAACAAAAAGGAAAAAGAGATAATAAAATAATTAACGAAACACAAAATTGACATCTGCTCAATCTCGGAAACCAAGAAGGGAGGCAATGGCAACAGCAAATACGGAAACTAGGTTTTAATATACATATATATCTTCACAAACAGGAACATATATCCATCACGAATACTGGATGTCCGCTCTCTGGTACTATGTAAACTCTGCATGAACATTATGCGAGCAATTATTCGCGGATGCAACCACGAAATACCTATATTGCAAATGATGGCGGGCAGAATTGAAACTGCTCACATAACAATGGCCTAGTGCCCAAAGGGCATAGCAGAAAATATGAACGAATATGTTAGAGGAAGCGATGGGACACAGAAGAGTCAACATTAATGACCTATGTAGAGGACAGAGAGAGTATGGACCATAGTGGAAGCAACATGGGGGAATCACTTTAAAAGTCTATATAGACAAAGCACGGACGAAGTGCCGACCAACCGGAGGACAATGAGGAAGAAGACAACATAGTAGAGGTAGATAAAGATAGAGTGAAGAAAGCTATTGCGAAACTGAAAAACAGAAAATCGTCGGGACCCGATGGCATAATGAACGAAATGATAAAATATGGATGGGTAAAGATGGTAAAGAAGAACTAACATCTCTTCTTCAGAAGGTATTGGACCGTGTCACAATTCCCGGACAGTGGAAATCCAGTAACTATCTCCCTGTTCAAAAAGGTACTGTAAAAATTAGCGAGGAACTTGACTACTCAATACACCCATGCTACTACTGACCAAGATCATCGCAGATGCAATTGTGGAACAAATAGGGATGGCCGAGGAACAAAAAGATAGATCCAGATCCAAATCCAGATCCGCGATCAACGCAATATTCACTCTACGACGATTATCAGAAAAAAATATCGAATAAAACAAACTATCTTTCGTATGCTTCGTAGATATTACACAGGCATTCGATAGAATAAAATTGCATGACGTTGAGGAAATTCTGAAATACGGACCCCATAATCATCATACTAATCAAATTCTTGAATACAGACAAAAGAACACAGCTCAGCGTGAATAAAAAATTAACTTAAGAAATACCCACCGTGGGGATCAGACAAGGGGACAGTCTGAGCCGAACACTTTTCACCACTATCAAGAATGAGATTCTTGAATATGTCAAGACCATGAATATCGAATACAGAATGGCAACACAAAATTCAGTGTCATCTGTTACGCAGACGACGCTGTAATCATGACGGAAGATGAAGACGATTTACAGCGACTGCTCCTTTCAATACAAATGCAAAACAATTCAAAATGCAGATATCCATAGCAAAGACTAAAACAATAGTGCTATCAAAGGACCCCATCAGATGCAAACTTTCTATCGAAAGCAGTCTCATACAACAAGCAATGCGCTTTAATTGGCTTGGCCTAAATATCCTATAAAGGAGATCTATACAATTATGCTCCAGCCCAAATAAATAAAGCGTCTAGAATTGCGGGGTGCCTCCGTACCATAGTAAAAAGAGAGCAAAGTGCGGATATATAAGACCATGTTAGGTCGATTATAACGTATGCAGTCGAGACCAGAAAAGACACAAAAAAAGACCCTCAAAACCATAACGGGTATCAGCCTCAGAAACGAAGTACGTAGTGAGGAAATACGAAGGGACTGCAGAGGGTATGATAACGTACGATGGACAAGTACCAGATGAGAGTGGGAACAGCACTTACTACGAATGGGCGATGACATATTAGCCAAAGAAGCTGCAACTTCAATACCGAATACAAGGAGGCTCAATTAATTGGAAATTAACAGGACTTGACCTACATCATAGTTTTCAACTAGACTTTTATTTATAATACTAATACTAAATATTCGTTAATAATATAGGGCAGATAGGGCAGTACCTCTGAACTATATAATAACTATGAATCTTAAGTAAGAGCTGGTAGAATTTCAAATAGATTGAATCAACAAACGGTCAATATTATATTCAATGAACTATCGAATATTATAAATAATAGAAAATAATAATAGTAAACGGATAGAAAACAATGCATTTTACTTAACAAATTACAGCTGTACGTTTGCCGATACCCAGGTCAATCTGGAGAATTCTAGCATAGGTTCTTCACCTTAAGGAAGGACCGCCGGCAAAGTAGCTAGCGGCGGAAACTGGCATGCCCAAGAAGCGAAAAACGCTGGAGGCGCCCGAAAAGAGAATGGGGAAAATAATTGGCAAGCTAGCCACCAAAGCAAACACTACACAGAACGATGTGAAAACAGGCGCGGCTAATTTGAAAAGGCTCCTTAAAAACTTTGACAGAGAGGTAAACAAATTAGACCGGATGGCGAGATCCGCATCCAAACAATGCAAACGGAGATGCCGGAACTCCGGTACGAAAGCAAGAGGCTGAAGGCGGAAGACAGGTAGGAAAATGAACAATGAAAGAGGCAGGTAGCAAACCTCAAATCGGAACTCGAAGTGGCAACCACCACTATATCAACTTCTACATCACCACTATATCAATCGCTTAGCCCCAATCCCAGGACAAATTATCGTCACCCAAAAGAGAAGGTGGGCACTGGAAGCCTAAACCTTGATCTCATAAGACATGCCAAATCTCCAAGAAACCGACGTTGAAAAAATGGCTAAGGAAGTAAACTCCAAACTATAGGAGGCATGTAGGGAGGCAAATTCGACCAGGAATATCACTTATTACGTATCGGAAGGCAAAAACGAGGCAAACAGAGCCAGGAGCAAGGAGAAGCAAGCGAGAGCGACCGGGGCACCGATCGGCAGAAAGGAATATAATATAATATTTAAACAAAATACGCGTTGCACGCCGCCTAGAAATAAAAGTTGAGCATACCAGTCACCTATGTAACCCCACTGTTCCCGAGTATACGGACCGTGTGCTGAGACAAATTGTGTAGGGAGATCGATGACGACCCGTGCGGCCTCCCCTACAAAATTGTAATGCGTAAGATCGAAGCCATACGTCGCGTAGGACGATGCCTTTAGGCTGAAGCTACCGGATGATGTGAGCTCTATCGCCTTCGTCGTCGACATGGCGGTAGGCGCCTGCGGGCGAAACCTCATGAAGTCAAAACGGGCCGTAAAAAAGATAGCGGGCACCGGAGTGTTGTGGTGGCCAAAACCGAAGTAGCTCTACTCTAAACTAAGAGGGCAGGCTTCCAGGACGACATGACAATCAGACTACTGAGGCTAACCGCTATAAGATCATCCCCCAACTCGAACCGTGGGTGAACCAAGGGTGGGGGGAGCTGGACCACTGGACTACACAGGTGGTGTCCAGCTATGGAGTATTTCAGAAGTACTTACACCGGATAGGTAAGGCTGTCATAGTTATATGCCGATACTGCAGTGGGACAGATGGTCCAGCACGCACCATTTTCACCTACCAACAATGGTACCAGGAGCGTGCCACCCTATGGCTAGTTGAGAAGAAATAGCTCCAGACGAACTGGGAGATGTGGCAAAGCCGTGACGAGGCCGAAGACACATGACAACGACAAACTGTTCTATTTTTAACATAAAGGAGCAGTTTTACAAATAAAATGTTATATGTAATTTTGGATAAACGACAAGTATACATGTTGTATATATATATATATATATATATATATATATATATATATATATATATAAATTTATTAATTACCTCCCCATCCTTATGTTTTCGGTCTTTATCTTCCCTATGCTTTTTCTTGTGTTTCATCTTGTGCTTTCTCTTTTTTGGGGTAATAGGCTCTAATGTCGTTGCTACATATCTAGGAGAATTATTACCAAGTCCGTGTCGTGGTGACGCACTGCCAACAGTGTATCTCGGAGATGATCCTCCCACGGTAAATCTGGGAGATGTGTGATCTAAAACATTATTTCATTATGATATATAGCCATGTTATATTATGTTCCATATACATATTCTTGCAGCGAAATATCAAGTAATATAAGCATGGGCAGACTGGAGCTCTTCAGGGGCGTCATGAAATTGTCAGGAGGATACAAACGTACAAATAAATGACAGAGTGTAGCAGGATTAGGGAAGCAGGATACTTATGTATGATCACATTGAAAATTCTTGTTAACTAAAACATTGTAATTTTAATCAAAAATATCTCCTGTAGGCACCACACAAGTTTCTGAATCTCAGATAAATAATCATAGAATTTTTATATAATAGTCTCAATCTGTATACATTTATAATTTTTTAATTCTAAATAATTTATAGTTCTACTAACTATTTTCGATATATTTAACAAAAGACACACTTTACCTGAATCAAATGTATATATGCTCAACTCTATGCCCTGCTCTTGAATAGTCACGAAACTTGGTACACAACAATATTATAATGTTAATAAGTTTGTAGAATTTTGAATTGCCAGGTGTTGTTTTAAATTTACAAGAATTTTATAATGCGACAGCTTTTTTCATAAGCAAGTTTCACTAAAACTCTAGTTTTAACTCATGAATACTCATGAAACTTATTATGGTTGCCAAAAACAAATTAAATAACTTATTGTAATTTGAAAGTCCTATATAATTGATTTTTTGGCGAATTTTCAAAATTCGATATAGCTTTTTTCGTAAACAAATTTCATTATTATAATTCAAACTCTAGTTCTCGCTCTTGAATATTCATGAAACTTGTTAATCATGGTACAAATGGTTAATAAGTTTGTATAATTTGAATTGCTATGAGTTGGATTTAAAAAATGTTTCATAACACACCTGATAATTGATTTTTGATGAATGTACAAAATAATATTATCTTATTAAAATAAAATGTAACTTTAGTTGTAGCTCTTCAATATTTATGAAACAAAAAGTTTATTAAAGATTATACAATTTGATAATTTAATATTCGACGAACTTTCAAAGTGCGAAGTTACTTTTTTCATAACAAAGTTTTACTAAAATCGAGTCTAATTGTGATTCTTGAAAATATATTCTATTCTATAATAAAAACATGTTCACTATACACCAACATAAATCAGAGAATGATATTTAATATACTGAAATCAAAGTGAGAAATAACTTTCTTCATAAACAAGTTTTAGTAAAAATGGTTGGAGTCCAATTGTAAAGCTTGAAATTTAAAGCAACCTGGCGGTAATATTCATTAATAACCAAATTCAATTTGAGAGTGAAATTTTATAAACAGAATTTTTGATAAATTCTTAAATGACCAAAATCAATTTGAGAGTGATATTTAATAAACAGAATTTTCGACGAATATTCAAGTTGAACTGACTTTTTACTTAAATACGTTATACCAAAATTGCTCTGAATGTAATTGCAATGCTTTATGGTTAATAAAATCAGGCAGTAGTATTAAAAACTCATCTTCGTTTAGCGATACAGCCCGCGGCCGGTCTTGACTTTCTCAGATAGCTAGTATGCGACTATGGGATTTCGTAACTTGAGTTTTACGTCGTTTGTATAGTACCGACGTGTGAAACAAACAATGCCAAAGGAGGAATTGTGTTGGGAGTGAGTGGGAAGGTACGAGATTGGAGATATGGCGACAATACAAAAAATGTTCATTAAAATCCAAATTCACTTTCAGAGTAATATTTTATGAACACAATGTTTGACAATGTAAACGGGAAACCCCCGATGCGTACTCTGCACGCCGGCGGAGGGGGCCACCTACACACCGAATTATCCCGCACACCACAGCCATCAAAGAAGCAAACGTCGGCACTGGCAGAGCAGCACACCAGCTGCTGCTCGCCACTGCGCCGGAAGGGTGGGCCAATCTGATCCTGGTCAGCGAGCCAAATAGCTCGACAGCTCGTGGGTGACGGATGTCCCTCACAAAGGCTCTGGAAGCGGCCGGCGGGCTCCACAGAGGGCAATTCGGCTTCGCCAAGGAGAAATCTACCACGGACGCGATCCTTAACGTCCAGAAGATAGTGGACACTCCTAACCGGGGGACATTGCGAACAAAGAGGTGGTCACCATGGACATTGCGAATGCATTCAATACACTACCATGGTGATGGTCGCCCATGCAGGCCCCGAGGAAAAAGCGGGTTCCAAATCCACTAACTAGTCTTATCGATGGATATCTTAGTAATCGAGAAGTGACAAATACCGTCCAAACTCGCTATGATGTGGAAGGTCGTGTACGACGACGCACTCAGGATCATATTGCCGGACGATGTAACAACCGTCGCGTTCGCAGACAACATGGCCCTGGTCGTTCGCGTGCAGGACATCGAGAACATGGTAAGGAAGACCAAGGAGGCTACGGAAACCATGGCTGGAAGACGGACATCGTGTTTAAAAGTGCTGTAGCCAAAACATAAGTCGCCCTGCTCGCTTCGAAGAGGACAGGTGTCCAGTCTGTCACCGAGGTCACTAGGATCTGACCTTAGTACTATAATCGATATAAACGAGAACCACACAGCCTAAGTGCTAAAGACAATCCAGAAAGAGGCTTAAACAGAGGTAGCACTGACAAGGATATTGCCAAACATAGATGGGCCAACAGAGAAAAACCGTACTCTGCTCGCAATAGTGTCGAGAGGAGAACTACTATATGCAACAGCTACATGGGTGGATGTTAGGACGAGAAGAAACGTGGACAAGATGAGATGGGCTTTACATACCAGCGCCATGAGAATCATACGAGCGTACAGGCGGACCTCTAGTAACATGGCGGATGCGCTGGCAGCAGCAACGCCGGCGGACCTCCTCGCAGAACAAAGGACAACATTCTTCTACTAAAACCAGGGAGGGCGCGAAACGCCTAACAGCAAAAGACGAGACCAGAACCAACACTTGGATGACTACGACAATAGCGATATGGACTAGACGGATCCGGCCCATACCCTGTACATATGCCATAGTTGACACAAAGAAACGACCGAAATGTGGCTCGATCTGGGGGAAGAAACGACGCCACGACGGCTTAGGAAACAAATGGCAGACGCTGAAAAGAACTGGGAGCGGTCAGGAAATTCGTCATGAGGTACAAGTTTAACGACGACCTCCAGAACTGAGAAGACATAACCACCCAGCAAGACAAGGAGAAGCGGCTAGCTGCGTGACGCCAGACATTGCAAGACACTTAGAGTGCCTCTGAGGCAAGCCCCTTGCTACAGAACGTGAGAATGGTTATAGTCGGTAAGCGCGGGGATAATCCGACACTACCCATGCTTCTAAACAACAGGAGACAAAGACACCCACGCCTCACTATCAAGGCGTGAGTGTCTTGAAGATTTCTTCCTCACAGAAAAAAAAAGAAAAAGAAGAGGACCACAGGAAATGTGGGGAAGGGCATAGTGGATTTGCTGGAGAATTGGTTGACAGAAGAGGAGTGGGGTCATGTCAGAAGCAATATGCCGGCAGGATGGGGTGAAGAAGGGGGCGAAGAAAGAAACGAGGATGGTGAAGGTCTAATGGGCCATTCACAATAAGCGCGGTAGGGGTAACGTAGCGGAAAGCGAAACTGCACACATGTATAAAAATACGGGCGTTTACAGCAGCACAGTAAAACTTTGACAGAACACGGGTAATTATCTCTACCATAATTATCGCATTGCATTACTGCTGAAGGTCTGAATTTTTATAGCCATATGATGGGAGTGAGGAAGGATGGAACAGAGAGTCATTGAGGGAAACTACTGGGTTGGTATTAGGGAAAGTATAAATAGGTAGAAAATCCATGTGGTGGGGTTAGTACCTATACTGCAATAAAAACTTGAAGGAGCTAGAGAAGTTCAAGACGAATGGAAAGGTATGGATCATCAAGGAATAGGAGAGGGCGAAGAGTTTATCAATAAAGAAGGAAGTGAGATAATTGAATGGGTGAGAGACGTGGGTTGGGATGTTCTGAATGGATATACAGAGGACTTCTAAGGGTTGAAGACATTCTGTACCCAGGGGACGTATACTACGTATTATTCAAAGCGATCGAAAGGAATCAAAGTACCAAATGAGAGAGTCGGACCGTGTGCCAGTGAAAATGGCTGTGAGGGGGAAGAAGAGTTGGAAGTGTGAGGAGAGAAGGGGAGGATGGTGTGAACCGGAAATGTTAGCATATGAGAAAAAGCCAAAAGACATGAAGTGGAGAGAGGTACACTAGCAGTTGGAGAGGGTAATAGGGACTGCGTAGGTGAGGAAGTATGACAAACAGAGGGTTTGCTGGTTTAATGAGGAGTGTAGGAAGATGGTGGAATGGAGATATGGAAGATATGACTTGGAGAGGACCAACCTGGAGAAGAGGGATTTTATGTGCGTGCCTGTGTGTGAAAAAAAAAATGGAGGAGATTGAGCCTATTTTAGCCTCATTCCACCTAAGGGAGTGTGTTTTATAGAAGGGGTTGTGGAAGATTTTGAAGGGAAGGGAAATGAAGGGATTGAAGAGGATCTGACGAGTCCGAGACAGATTGTAGGATGCGAGGTGTTCTCCTGGAATGAGCTGGAGGTGGCGCTGTGTCAGTTGCAATTGGAAAAGGCGGCGGAAGAAGACGGAATGAAGGCTGAATCTAGTATGCACACGATGTTACCAGTGGAGGAAAGGGAAAAACTGCTATAGTACATCGATAGGATATGGAGTGGAGTGGTGAAAGTGCCAAAAGAGTGGCGTGTGGGTGTGATTGTTCTGGTGCATAAAGGGGGAGTAGCCTTCGAGTAGAAAAAACTATAGGGAATCACGTTAATGAGTGCGGGGCACAATGGCAAAAAACAGTCTGAAGGTGAAGTGCGCAGAAGAGGGTTGCTGCCAGAACTTCAGGTTGGGTTAGAAAGGAAAGAGGGACGAGACAGCAGAAATTCACGCTAGCGAGAATGATGGAGGAAGTACTGGAGTGCAAAGGGGGTATTTATGCGATATTTGTGGATCTGATACTAGCATGTGACTCAATTCAGCTAGTGGAGAGTATGGAAAGGTTAGAGTAGGACGAGGAAACGATGTAATAGCTGAGTAGGACATTGAAATTTCATGGGCAAAAGCGAAAGTTAATAGAGACGTTTCAGGGCAAATTTGATTAATGTGGGAATTAGGCAGGGATGCCCATTAAGCCCTCTCCCGTTTAATCTGTACACAAGTAAGTTGAAGGAGGTGTTAGCGAGAAGTCAAGCGGGAGGGGTTGTGGTAGGAAGAACCAAGGAATGGATGTTGAATGATGTAGTCCTTCTGATCAAGGGAGTAAAATAGATGTTGAGATGTTAGGAAGAATGGGAAGGTACTGTAATAAGAGGGGGTTAGTAGTGAATGTGGAAAAAGCTAGTAGATGATGTTTAGAAATAAGGGTAGGATGGGTAGAGTGGACGTGTTGAAATGGAAGATAAGAATTATTGAGAGGGTGAAATCTTAAGTATTTAGGATTTTGGTTTGACATGTCTGAAGTGTGGGTGGAGGAAAAGTTGAGAGGAATGGGTAGGAAGTAAAATCAGAGAGATAATGAGGGATGTTGAGTGGCAAGAAAGTCAGGTAAAAATGACTGAGAGCTCGTACAACCTTGGTTATATGTAGTGGCAAGTGCAGGGAAAACCTCCAAGTTACATAACCAGGAAATGGTGGAGTAGGGAGGACCAAGTATGTATGGTAAGAGCATGGTACAGTTCAGAAGAGAGAAAGGAAAGTGTGGATGGGACAAGGATACACCACATGTGTACTGTGTAGTAAGGGTAGTGACTTGTGGTGGTATCTAAGCACTAAATTTAAGGATGTGAAAGTAGTGTGTGGGATAGCAAATACTTAGACGCAAAATTGACTGGTGGGACGAGTGAGCAGCCTTAAAGGGAGGTTTCACAATGGGCCCATTTTGAGGCCTAAGTGTCTGTAGCTATGCTACCCTCCAGCCAACTATCCAGAACTATCCAGTGTGTGGGAGATTGCAGAAATGTGAGTGAATGGTTAAGAGACATGGAAAGGGCATGGAAATCTGCAAATAGCTTGCATGGAAATGGGCGAGGGATGCAAGAAATAGTACACTTTTAGTTATTAGTCTTAGTTGATTTTAATGTAAAGGTTATGCTAAATAGGGTTTCTTTTCACCTCTGTAAAATCAGAAAATCAGGATAATTAAAAAAACACAAATAATGCTACAGCAGATGATTGTAATTTGCAAAATAATATACAGGAGATACTTTTTTATAACCATGACCTGACATTTTTTGTCTTAAGGGTGCAAATTGTAAAATTATATTGAACTTTTAGTAAAAACTAGACAATGAAAATGAATAAAAACACTCGTTTTTGAAAATGATGTTGCCAAACCTTATACATGTGGTAAAAAGGATAAAATATTCCTACAGATTACTCACCTGGAGAACTGCCTGAATGAATAATTTTTCGCTTGGCTTCTTTCTTAGCCTTTTTCATAGCCTTTCGTGCAGCTTTCTGATTATCCTTCTCTTCCACATAAATATTTTCCTCCAAGTCATCTTCCAAATTCAAATTTTCTATCTGTGCAGGAATTTTTAAAACAGTCCCTTCACCTTGTGGCCCATAACAAATCTTTATTGTTCTTGTATTAGTACAAGTGCTGCTTAGTGGTTGATCTGAACTATTTGCATTATTTTGCATTGCAAGATTATTATTTTTATTTGTCTCCTCACATGCTGCTTCATCCCAAATGTCCTCAATAGAGCCAACACTTCGTTTTTTACGAAGGACCTTTTTCAGTTTTGGGTCAGCATTGGAACCATTTGAACTATCGGAATGCTTCAGGGAATGTCCTAATGAACTATCAGTACTACTTTTTAAACTATTATCACATGTATTGTTTGTTGTAGCTGTACAAGCTTTTATATTTGATACAGTTCCTAGGGGTTTCTTATTATTATTTATATTTATTTTATTAATGTTACCACTTAGGGCATTTGGCAATTCTTGGGGTGCTTTAGGAATCAGAGTACGTTTAACTACAACTTTTTTTTTATTATTGGTTGTATTTACCACAGACCGTGTTACAGGTGCATTTGCACTTCTCTTTATTGGTGGGGCATGTATTGTTTCTGTTGACTTACGTTTCCTTGTTACATTTTCCGAGTTTTCATTGCATATTCCCTTACATTTTGTACAAAGCACTTGCCTAGGTCGAAGCCTCACAGTCATTTTATTTTTCTTGTATTTTGTTGATATGTGCACATTTTTTTTCTTGGCATTTGCAGGGTCTGTATATGCAAATCTTTGGTTAACTGAATATAAAGTATCATCATCTGGCTTTGATTTGGTAGATGTGTTAAATGCAGGATTTATATTTGGTATGCCACAGGGGATGCTTCTAAAATTATGTCATTAATGTTAGGTTGTAGTCGAACATAATTCTTGTTTAATTTTATTAACTGTATTAATAAATGTAATTCACTTCATGCTCCTAGTTACAGAGAAACAATTGAATAAGATTATGTTATTACAACTGGCTTTATTGTTAAAGGACATAACAATTATTTGGTGGGACTTACTTTTTTGTGGAATCTAGCAGGGCCCCCTTAAATATTTTGAGGCCAAACTGAAACGTGACGACTAATATGTCTGGCAGGGCTTCGTCAACATACACCGGTATTTTTGTACGTTTTAACAAATGTATATCTTTACAACTTTCTTGGTCGGCCATATTTCATACTGTAAAATCATAAATACAAGACGAATTAAATCCTGCACCGGCTTAAAGAAATAAACGTGCAAAACTGCATTTAAAAAATCGGATTTCCTAAAAATATTGAATCATAAGAAACTGATTTATAAATAGCACATTTGTTTTGTAATTATTAAAATAATATCATGTAAACCAGGCTAAAATTAGACAATTGCAGTAGCCATGTTGCCACATTATCCTAATGCCAACTGTGAATTTCCAATTTGATATTGGAGATTTACAAAGAACCAGAGGTTATACCACAGAAATACACAGTTATTGCAGTTAGTATTTAAATTATTCGATGATTTTACTATCTTTGTGACAAACTGGAACAATAATTATGTGTTTCCTAAAACGGCAAATAAAATAAATTTAATTTTAGCACAAACAAAATTTTGGAAGCAAATTGTTTTCAAATTCTTTTATATAATTTATTTTATTGTTCTGGAATGGGCAAACCAGATGGACGTTCAAAACATAAATAATAAAAATAGAAATTGGAAATATTTAATACCACACAGGCAACTGTACCAACACGGAAGTTATTATATAACATATCTGCATTTACGATGGAACGAAATGTTTAAGATATTCCTATTTAAATTAATCTGCTCTATATTATTTTTATCGCCAAATGTGCGTGAATAACTACCAATTTAGCAGATTCAAAACGATTCTTATTAGAATTCTAAGTGGATTTGCTCATATGAATTCCTGTCAAAGATTTGACAATTAAATCGAATAAGTACATTTTAGGGGAGGGGCTTGGGGCCGTCAAACAGAGATATCCTTTGGCCGAGACCGCGATCAGTTCGGCATAACGTTTCAACCACAAAATTTGAAAGTACAACAAGATAAGATACTGCAACTGCCTCATAGTAAACACATGTGTACTTCCATCCATTAGTTCTATTCCAAGTGTTACACAATACTCTAATTACTACCAGTTTTATAACTGAAAATAAAACTTCTTGTGGAAAATGTCTGAGAGAATAAATATTGATGGGCCCTTATGGGATCAAAGCACCTTTGTGGGACGCTTTAAACATTTCTGGTGGATGACCAATCCATTGAGTGGACTGGCCAGTGAAGATGAACTTGACAAGGCAAAGATTCTTGTACAACAGTATAGAAATGGACAAGAACCAAGTGGCACTACGATTCCTCAAGTGTTACGAGCAAAGCAATTGTTTGAAAGTGCTTTTCATCCAGACAGTGGGGAGAAGCAAAATGTGTTTGGAAGAATGAGCTTTCAAGTACCTGGTGGTATGCTGATAACAGGAGCAATGTTACAATTTTATCGGTAAGTTTAGTATATTATAGTATGGTGTGTCTTTTTTATAATTAAACTGTTTGCATCCATTAGTTATCATGTTGTGTATTGGTTTGTTTTTTTTTGGCTCAAGCAAATAAAAGAATTTTATTTTAACATTATGACATTCTATATTAAGAATGTGTTGTCTTTCCAACAATATACAGCATCTATAATAAAAGTGTTATATTATGGTCTGTTTTCTTCCTATTTACAGTTACATCCATACATTTTTAGTTACTTGTCTTTTTTAATTACTATTATATATCATTTATTAGGAATAATGTTATATTGACTGACTGTATATTATATTTTAAAGATGTGAATGGCGAACTTGTACAGTCAGTCACAAAAGTCTACATACATCATTCAAATGTACAATAATTCAGTAAAACATAATTCTATAACAATATTGGTATATACTCATTTTTCTCATTACTCATTATTTATATCAACAGAATTTATTTAAAAAGATAATAACAGTAGATTTATAATATATACTTATCCTAGAAACTCTTTAATATACAGAATTTAAAGGCCACAAAAGTACATACACTATACAGCATATTGAAATCAACTAAATGTTTGATTAATAAGTAGTCCTGTAGTGTAGCCTTTAGTGTTACTCTATTTGTAATTTGATACTTCCAATTTCTTCATTCTATTTCACCTGTTAAATTAAGCTTATGGATGATTTCTAAATGTATTTTACAATTCTATTCAGACTATTTTTTTCAATGATCTGTTTATATAAAATATATATATATATATATATATATATATATATATATATATATATATATATATATATATATTATATATTATCAATTGCCTTTTACCTTTTGGTGTAGGCTATTACATTAACATTATTAACATAATTATAGTTTACAATTACTGTTGTTTATACATTTGTAAATTCTTTCCACTCCTTTCTGTTCTTCGCCAGTTCTCTTGCTTGCTTGACTGTTTTTCCTTTCTTGATTATTATGTCCTCTATTATGTTGTCCCACTCTTTTCTTGGTCTACCTCTTCTTCTTTTATTTTCAGTTCTTGCTTCCCATACCTCTTTTGTTTGATTCTTTTTGTCCATCCTAATTAAATGACACCACCAGTTTAGTTGTTTCTTTTCTATATACTTATCTACAGCTTCAATTCCCAGTTCTTCTTTGATGTCATCATTTCTTATTCTGTCTCTTCTCGTAACTTGTTTACTCCTCTGAGATATTTCATTTCCATTGCCTGTATTCTACTTTTGTCCCTCTTCATTAGCTTCCACAGCTCGCTTCCATATGTCAGTATAGGTCTATATATGCTTTTATATATATTTATTTTTGTCCTTCTGCTGATCTCTTTCTTGTTAATCAGTATATTGCTCAATGTGTGGTATGTTTTAGCTGTGTTGTTTATTCTGTTACTTAGTTCGCCTTCTATTTTTCCGTCTTCTGTCAGTGCTACTCCCAGGTATTTGAATTCTTCTACTTGTTCTATTGTGTGTTGTTCTATCTTTATATTTATTTGTTCTTTCCGGTTTCCTATTACCATCACTTTTGTTTTGTTATAGTTTATTTTCATGTTATACTTTTCTAGGTGTCTGTTCCATACACTAAGGTTGTGCTGCAGATTACCTTCATTTTCTGCTATCACTACGACATCATCAGCGAATGCTCCTTCCGATATTTTTACAACTTGCATGTTTTTGTACCCTATGTTTTCTTTTTTGGTTTCTGGTTTCATGCTCTTCATTATTTCATCCATGTATAGGTTAAATAATGTAGGACTGAGCCCGCCTCCTTGTCTTAGTCCAGTGGTTGTCTGAAATGTTCTTGATGTTTGTCCCTTGTGTATTATCGCATTGGTGTTGTTGTTGTATTTGTTTTGTATTAATTCGACTGTCTTTCTTTCTACACCTCTCTCTTCCAGGATTTTCCATAATTTATTTCTTGGTATGTCGAATGCTTTTTCCAGGTCGATGAATCCTAGGTATGTGTTTTTATTATTTGCAATTCTTTTTTCTGTGATTTGTTTTATCGTGAAAATGTTGTCCTGTGTGGATTTTCCTTTCCTAAATCCACATTGCGATTCTTCTAGCGTCTGCTCTATTTTTGCTAGTATTCTTTTGTTAATTGTTTTTTCTAAGATCTTCATACCTATGCTTATGAGTGTTATACCCCTATAGTTTGAACATTTTGTCTTATCGCCTTTCTTGTGTATCGGTACGATTAACGATACTTGCCAATCTTTGGGTATTTTATTCGTCCTCCATATTTCGTTTATTAATTTTAGTAGTATTTCATTACCTGCAGGTCGCATATGTTTAATAATTTCCGTTGTGATCGGGTCTTGTCCTGGTGATTTCCCTATTTTCATTTCCCTTATTATCTCTAGTATTTCTTTTCCATTGATCATCTCTATATCTGCTTCCGAGTCGTTCTGGTCTCTTGTCTTCTGTTCATTTCCACCATTTTGTGATAGTAAGTCTTCAAAATATTCTTTCCATCTTTCCAGTATTTTTTTGTTGTCCTTCAGCAATATTCCTTGATTGTCTTGTATATAATTTACTTCTTGTCCTTTTTCTTTTCTGTTTAGGTTTAGTGTTTTATAGAATAATTTTTGGTTTTCCTTTGCATTTTTCTCCATTGTCTCTCCGAACTTTTCCCATTCCCTGCTCTTTGCTATTCTGACCTTATCTTTTACTATTTTCCTCTTTAAACTGTATTCTTCGTAGTTTTTACTATTTTTGTCATTTAGGTATCTTTGCCATGCCTTTTTCTTTTCCTTTATTTTCTTTCTTATGTCCTGCGACCACCATGCTGTCTGCTGCTTCTTGTTTGTGTTTTGCTTTGTCCCACATGTCTCTTATGCTGTCTCCAGTATATTTTTCTTTAATTTATTCCACATTTCCTCTACTTCTTGTCTATAGTTGCCCTTTACTAATTTCTCCTATATTTTCTCTTTATAGATTTTTGCTATTTCTTTTTCCCTTAGTTTGTATGTTCTTATCTTGTTGTAGTTTATTGCTATATTTGGTCTCTGCTTTTTTTTTATCGCTATCTTGGTAGTCTTCCTTTATTTTCATCTCTACTAGATAGTGATCACTTCCAATTTCGTAACATCTCTTTACTCTTGTGTCTATTATTTTGCTCCTTTTCCCTTGTTCTGCTAGTACATAGTCTATTATAGATTTTTCGTTCCTGCTTATGACTTCCCTGGTGTATTTGTGGATGTCCTTGTGTTTGAATAGTGTATTCGTTATTACTAGATTATTCATTCTACAATACTCTAGCATTTTCTTACCATTTTCGTTGAGTACGCCTTCTCCATATCTTCCTCTCATCGCGTCATTATCTTTTACTTCGTTGCCAATTCTGCTGTTGAAGTCTCCCGCCACGTACACTTCTCCTTTGGCTTTTTCTGTTGTTTCGTTGAGCTGCTCCCACAATGTTTCTTTGTTGCACGCAGTATCATCTTCGTTTGGTCCATACACTGCTGTGATAGTTTTATGGTAGCCGTTTCTTTGATCTCTAACTTCGATAGACAAAATCCTCTCCGTAATTGCATCCCATTTATATATATTCGATTTCAGTTTTTTATGCACTATACATCCTACCCCTGCTGCGGCTCTCCGATTGTTATCTACACCGCTATATATGAATATATGTTCCTTGTTCATTTTGTACTCTCCCTTCCCCTTCTTTTTTGTTTCTGTTACCACTAAGAAGTCTAGTTCAGCTTTCTCAAATTCATCTTCCAGCTCTTTTTCCTTTACATTTATACTCCTGATATTCCAAGTCCCAATTTTCCATATTTTTCTTTTTTTTACTGTACTCTTTTCTTTGTTTCCATTTATTATGTGTTTGTTCTTCTTTCTTATGTTCGTTGTCCCTTTCCTCGCTGTATTCTTTGTATTTTTGCTTCCGTCCGTTTTCTCTTTTGCTAGTAGTTTTTTGGATTGGTTACTTTCACCCCATTATCTTTGGCTACGACTCCTTTCTCCTTTTTATTCCATATGTATATTTCATTGTCTACTATTATCTTTCTATATCCTATTTTTACATGTTTTCCTTTTTCTTTTTCCAATTTTGCTGTTTCTTATCTCTCTTTGTATTTTTCTCTCCTCTTCCGTTAGATCATCGTCTATATATATCGTTGTATTTCTCAGTTTATATTTTGCTTTTATTATTTTTTGTTTTTCTTCCCAGCTTGGGATTTCCACTATTATTATATTTCGTTCTGGGCCTGTGTTTATTTTTTGTATTTTGTTAACCCCTGTCTCCACTTCCAGTTTCTCTTTGATGAGTGATCTTACCTCTTCTATGTTATCTATCTTGTCTAGACCTCTTATTGCTATGTTATTTTTTCTTCTTCTCTTCTCTTCAATTTCTGCTTTATTTTCTAGTTTTTCTGTTCTGACTTCCAATGTTCTCTTTTCTTCTTTCCATGTTTCTTCCTTATTGTTCATTTCGGTCTTCATCTCTTTCCTTTTGTATCACTGTTTCTTGTCGTTGTTTTCACCTGTCGTGTATATTTCAACTCGATACGCCGCTATATTTCGGTAAAATATCAGAGCTGTCTGTACACCTGTCAACTGAATAACTTTAACTACTACTAATTTATTTGGGAAACCCCTTTAGGAACTATAACTACATTAAGTACATTTACATTTACATTTACACTTATATATAAAATAAATTTATAATTAAAAATAAATTATGATACTATAAAATATACCAATTCAGCACTAACTAAGAATAAATTGATGATGCAACTAGTTTACAGATTTGATAGAATTTTAGAATAATTTTAATATTTAATAAAGAAGTTAAAGTTGTGATGAAACAAACAAATGATTAAAATTTGAAAACAAAAGAATAGAAATAATAAAAGGTTTTTCATTAATGAGTTGCTCCACCACATTTTACTATGCACTCATTTAAACGGCGGGACACATTGTCCATCAAGTAATCATTTTTTTCCTGTGGTATTCCAAACTTCTTGTATTCACACCGAAGTGGCTGCAAGATGTCTGGTGGATGTGTTAAATCAGTTAGCCTTCTACCGGTTATATTCCAAACATGATCAATGGGTGACATATCTGGCAACCGAGCAGGCCATGGGAAGACAACAATGTTAGCTTCTTGCAAACATCGTGTTGTAACCGTTGCCGTATGAGGACGTGTGTTATCTTGTTGGAAAATGGTATTTTCCATCCCCCAAAGAAATGGAAGTGCAACAGACTCCAGCACATTGCAATGTAACTGGCTGCGTTTAAGTTGCCATTGATGAAGACCAAGGGTGATCTGCTACCATAACATATTACGCCCGATATCATCACTCTTTGTGTGAGGGCTGTGTGGGGATTCTACAAAAATTGTTTATTGCGTTTTTCGCGCATACGTCTGACTCTTACGAACGTCGTGGGTCCACAAACAAATTCGAGACACGTCACTAAACACAATATGATGCCATTCATGAAACCAATTTGTTTTTCGTTGCTCCATTCTAGTCTGCGGGTACGGTGAAGTGGAAAACACAAAAATGGACTGTACAAATGCAGTCCATAAGATTCTGTTCGGCGATACAAAGATGACATTGAAATTCTGCGTCCATCCAGTCTATTGTTGAAAATCTGTCTCTTGTGACCAAATGGCGTTCTTCACGATTTGCAGTCATCCGGGGAAGTCCAATTCCAGGGCGGCGTTGTCGAACCCCTACTCGGACCATTTGGACCAACATCTTACAACACGTTAAACATCACGATTTACACGGCCAGAAATATCTCTAAATGAAAGTCCGGCTTCTCTCATACCAATAATACGTCCGCGTTCAAAATCATTTAGTTATCTATAATTTGCACGTCGGCGAACTCTTGGCATTCTTAAATTTTCACAAAGCAATGCTAGACAAACTGTAAATGGCATATTTTTAAGGTTACACGTTTTCCTTGTGATTTTTAGAACTTTTTTCTGGGACAAATATAGCACCGTTTTTGAGACCCGTTTGATATTTGCGGCGCCGGGTCGGCTATATCTTCCGAAGTATACTCATCTAGCCTTCCGTTTCTGATTTCTTGGAAGGAATTGCATACTTTTTAATTTAGATGCTCACTTCCTACACTTAGAGCTATTTTCTCAAAAAAATTCTACGTTTCATTTTATTTTCTGCCTTGTAATGATTGTATATCAAAAATTAATTGATCTCAGCAATATTTACTAACGCAAAAAACACTGCTAGTGGCCACCTTTTAGTTCGTCTTTAACAAGTATAGGTAGCAGAAAGTTGATCGTCATCAACACCAGCCTTCGGCACAATATAAAAGGTTACTACTTTTGGTTTTGTTGTCCCCGCTATTTTCATCTATCTCTTTAGTAGAATGCATTGTAGATAAAAGTACTACGAATTTGTACTTCTTAGGTGCATAAGACACCAGCAACATATTGTCTTTAATCCAAAAACACTGCTTTTTGTTTCTCGGATTTTGTTAGCCAAAAACTCGGGAGGAATCTCTCTCTTCGATTGTCTCACTTAAGTTAGAGAATAATTTTGTTACAAATCTTATGCCAATGGAATACTTGTAAATCAATTATCATATGTTATGTTTCTATTTGTACCCCTGGTTGGTTCGACCAGCCTTTTCACTACTTTAGTCGGACTTTTACTAATGGCGAATTCACGTTCTGGCTTGGTTTACCACATACAATTTCAAATTGTGTGTATAAAATGTGCGTAAATCTGTAATAGCGTCCATTTTGAGTCTGTATTTAGCGGGTTTATTCGAAAAATACTGCTTGAAGCTGCATTTTCGCCTGAAGGGAATTAACAACTCATCAATAGTAAGGTACTTCCCAGGAGAATATTTTTTCTTTACACTGATATACAAACAACTCTAAAACTTGTCTTATATTGGCCATACGATCAGTGGCTACCCGTTGTGCTTTAGTGCTCATCAAATCTAATGAATCTTAGAAGAAATAGAAATCTTGTTGCACTCATACTCATCTGTACAAATTTTATGCCACTACCATCATTATTAAATATATTCACATGAATCTTTATACATATCAAAATTGCAACAAAAGCTTTCTTTTCTGCCACATTTGTCTGAAGTACGTCTCTTTCTCTAGCAAATTTATTTCTAACCACATTAGTGCTATTGATAATTATTTCAAGTATTTCTTCCAGTATGAAACATATAATATATAAAAATATTCTTCGGGTGTAGTGGCGTTTCTGGCTAGCAATTTTATCCCCGATAAATGCGAAATAATGTTGTCAATTTAGTTTTTGTAGGTTTAGGGATTTTTTTAAGCCACTTCGTTTGCCTTTGTCAACATAATAATGTTCGCCATTTATACCTGGTTGAACTTCTTCATCATCACTGATAGTTTAACTAGAGATATCAGGGTAAATTTATTCAACATCTGATTGTATATCATAGACGCTCAGGAGGATCTTCATCTTCCTCGGCTTCCGATTCTTCTAATTCTTCTAAAAAATGATTCTTCTGAACTGCCTTTAAAAATTCGGTAAATTTCCTCTTCCAATTCCGCTTCTGTCAATATGGTCTTTTTTCATGGTTTCTATCCATCTAAAATAAAAGTGCGTTGATTTTTTTAGGCTATATTTATTTATATTTATTATTATTTAGTTATTTTGTCGTATTGATTCGCTATGATAAAGGAAACTAAGAAACATAAAGAACATGCTTTTCGTTAGACTGTTGGTCGCATAGGGTGGAAATGAGCATATATGAGCATATTAATATTTCAAAAACTACTAAAAAACGACTAACGCAGATAGCTGGAATAAAAAACTTAAAAAACTGTGAAGCATTTGCAGGAATAAATAAATTCACAGTCGTTTATTGGGCCGCTAACAAAGATACAGATAGATATATTTATGGTGGGATCGTGGGCACCACGCGCGTTACTAAGGGTTAAGTGACAAACAAAAACAAAAAAAGGATGTTGTTTTATTTAAATGATTACTTTGTTTTAACAAAATAGCCATGTTTTGATATTTTTATTAAAAGCGATCAATAACTTCTGTGTTTCGTTTTTAATGAAAGTCGTTATATATTATGTACTGAATTATTGCAAAATTGATGGGTGTATATAAATATATATCATGGGAATACTGCTGAGAGTCGGGCCAAAGGGTAGAAGCCCACAATATATTGAGATTATCTGTTTTGGCACACACATACACATTTTTCAAAAATAATCTATTTCGCCTAAATTATTCACGAAACAAAAAGATAAGTAATAATTAGCGAATAATAGGGGAATAAACTACCCCTCTAAAATAAAATAGCAGTTTCTTTTTTTTAAATGAGAGATAGGAATGTTTGTTTTCAAATGCTACCAATAATGGTTCAATCAATTTTTTTTATTTGTAGCTGTTTTTCTGTTTGTTCCAATCGACTCTTAAAGTATTCCGCTATTTTCAGTACGGTTATTTTCCCCCTTGTTACTATACTATCGTTATAGTAGTTATATAGAAGTTATATACTTCTGATCTTCCATTTGATAGGTTTCTCCTTAATACTTTCATACTCCTTGATTAGTTTCTGTGTTGTATCGACGTATGTCGTTTTTATACCTCTTCTATATTCCTTCTCTATGCTATTTCCAGTTTGTTTTATTCGTTTGTTATTTATTTGGCTTATAGATTTATTTGTTGCTTCATTTATAGCTTTTAGGATGTTCATCTGCTGTGTTCGAACTTTATATTTTCCAAGTTTGCTGTTATCGTTTCAACGTATTTGTATTTCTGGTTTCTATGGTCGCTTCCTGTCGTAAAACGATTTAAATACGTTTTTTGCCGGTTAGAATAAAATCAATTTAATTTTTCGTATTTCCATCTGGTCCATCTGGGGTGTTCTTTTTGGCACAAAAAGCTATTCATTACGTATAAGTATTGCATTTTGAAGAAGATTTCTCGATCGTTCCGGTCCCCTGTTCCATGGTTTCCAATGTAAAGCGAGTATAGTCAGTAGGTGATTTGATCATCGCCTGTGAGATGCCTTCGTAGAAACTGTCTACGGCCTTGTCTTCATATTCGGTGATGATGATTTTCATGCTATACATAGAGTTTAATATATATATATATATATATATATATATATATATATATATATATATATATATATATATATATATATATATATATTGGTGTTGACGAAAAAACCAACGCCTCCTATGGATTATACTATATCCCATTTAATTTGCATTAACTATTCTTCTATTTCAACGAGTCTTTCCTAGTGTTCGTACATGTGGTAATGTTTAGTGCTTATATTTCTCTTTGTTCTTCTTCAGTTTCGTCATTGCCGCATTTTGCTCCCCCAGACTGACTTATCTGGGTGAGATTTTTGGGCTAGTCCTACTCACCCCAGATATCTACGTTATAAGTTACCATTTTGTTTGATAATCGGAGGATTTTGGCATTAAAACGCCACGCTTGCGATGTTTTTATTCGACCGGCCCTCTGGATGCAGACGCTGTTTTGTTTTATTAGTAGTTATACAGGGTGTCTCTAAAGTATAGAATAAATTCGATAAAACATTTATTTATGATTTTCGCAATAATTGCTCGGACATGACGATTTGATTTTGCTCGGAAATTTCCTTATGTAACGTATATCATAATATATATCTCTGATCGCAGAAAAATAATCCCTTTTAGAATCCGAAAGGAAAAAATAGCGTTGTCATTTGAAACAATTGCCGATGACGTCATTGCACATTCAAAAATGGTCGAAAAAAGTGACACTTTCATTAAAAATTGGCAATTTAAAATTAAAAATCGACGTGTCCAAGCAATTTTTGCAAAAATCATAAATAAAGGTTTTATCGAATTTATTTCATACTTATTTATTATGGCAAGGTACTTTAATTGTCTGTACAAATAATATTATGTGATATGTGTTATGTCATTTTATTTTGTAAGAAACTAATTTTATAAATGCCAGATGAAGATGAAAATATACCCGCAACCACAGAAAATAAACTCTTATTTAATAAAAATAGCTTAATACAATGAAATAATTTAAACACACATTGTTGCTATCTGTTTATACAAGATGTTAAAAAAATATCAGATAAGCTGAACACATATTACAATTTATTAAAATAGTAAACAAATTGTACACATTATTTAATTATACATATGATAGTGATTGATTGATGTACAATAACCGAAAGTTCCTAGGAGCGCATCTGCAAACTGTTCTTAGTCCACTTGTATAGAACCTCCCAGTTAAAATTTAGCTGTCACTCCTGCATCCATCCCACAGTGAAAAACTGTATGAATGTCTTAGAAGGATGACTCTTAGCGTGTATAGATCTAGGCTACATAGTGAATTGTTAGCATATCCTATTGTTTAGGTGCGTTTTTAGCGTACAATGACCCGTTATGATCCCTGCGAGTGTAGTATTCGGGCCTGGTATGGTTTTTCTGTATGTTGGAACGTGGTAAGACTTCGCATCTGTACTGGTGAGACTTGAGGGCCGGGAATGGTTTCGCCGGTTCAAAGTGAATACGAGTAGAAGCTGCGTGTGTAAGCTCATCGGCAACTGCATTTTTTATTGTGCCCCTTGACCTTTTGCGGATTTTAACTTACTCCAAGGCGTGGTAACATTCGCCGCCCTGCTGTCCGTGCACTTACATATTCTTGTACCTTCGATATTTCAGGGAGCGAGTTCTTATACACAACGCATAGTTGCAAGCACTTCCACTTGCTGGTCTAATTAACTACCCGGGTTGGAGAAATTTGTAGTCTAGTTGTTCAGAGTGTACTCCGAATATGAAACTTTTAGTATTTTTGAAAGCCATCTTTATAGGAGGGATGTAAATTAAATAGTGCAACATTGTCCATAAAGTCGCAGAAGATCGGGAATGCGCAAACAGGATATGAGAGCAGTAAGGTGGCTGTGTATTTGATGTTTGGAGTGCAAATAATAATCGATTCAGATAAATGGGGTTGTTACTGGTGAGTGTGTGGTCTCGATCACCCTAAAACATGTGCACAAAAGGTGATAAGCGGTCGTGGATTAAAATCGTGCTTGCGCGTGGCATAAATGCATGTGCATCTTATCGAGGATTACGTGCGCCTTTGAATGCGTTACCATATAGGACGATTGAACGACGTGCTAAAGCGTTTCGTGCAGTTGAGATTGAGACAGCGGATTTGCACCTCAGGTCGGCCGTCCATACTTCAACATCAGATTGACATCGTTAGTGATCTCCTTTCCATAGTCCGTCGATGAACTCCGGGAATTACCTGCAGAAGTTGGTCTGTCATGAAACGATGTGACACATAATGAAGGAAGCTCTTAAAATGCGGAACATTTTATCCCTCTGGGTTCCACATCGACTCAACTACATATCACTCAAATATGGCATGCTCCGCATCATCAAGGGCATGGCCGCATAACAAGCATTACGTTATTTCGCTTCATGAATCTTTGAAGATACGCCATAAAACAACCATTGTCACATAGGGCCTGAGTAAGGTAATAACTCAACTGGCCATGTTTTCGATTGCACTCTAGTTTTAGAGTGAGAATCATATCCGAAGTTCATCTCTCCTGCCAACTTTTCATAAGTCGCTGCCGCGCCATTTTCTTGATTGTTTTCCGTTGCATGCTCCTATCTTCATTTCCACTGCGAGATTCGTAGATTTCTCGTGTTTCCTGTATCAAGGTCAATTAGCGGTGTGTTAGCCACTAATGCAGCTTCAATAGAAACTGTTCTAATCGCAGATACAATTCTAATCACATTGCGCCTCTGTACTACCGCCAGCGTACGCTTTGTTGTAACATTTTCATTGGATATGCTAAAACCTCCATAAAGAACTTTAGCGTAGACGGCGCTGTTTCTTTTGCATTCCAATAGGACTGCATTATTTGGCATCAGGCTTACTAAAGCTGTAGTTGTATCTGTTATTTCTGTAGTTGTTCGCATATTCTCTGTATACTTCAGCCCATTGTCTACCTGTATACTCAAGTACCTCAAAGATCTGCTCCAGGGTACCATAGCTCTAACGTTATTGTGGGAGAACTAAATGCTCGTTTGTGTGTTTTTAGCACTTCAGTCTTATGTCCCGCTCGAGATAGCGGGACACACGGCACATTGGGTTTAGCCACACTCGTAACTCACCGTATCGCCTCATTTACAACCTCCATGGTTTCCGTTGTATTGGCAGTCGCTACCACAGCTACATCATCTGCAATACCTAAAATGCTTATCGGCCTCGGTAGTCAATGTTGAGTAATCCATCATTCATAAAATTCCACAGGAATAGTCCAAGAACGCCAGCCATGATCTCGTAATCCATAGGTCCATGCTCTGTTTCATATACAGGGTTCGTATAAATTAGCGATGTTGGTCATCAAATTCTTAGTAAAAAAGCTTAATATAAAAATATTGTACCATGCTTCCTTAGTCCTCACGAACCATTTTAAAGACACGTACATTTGACAACCTTGCATTCACATGTGTACCTTACTATTTTATTATATACATGGTAATTCTCGGTTATCGATTATATCGCAGCGCTCCGTGAATATTGGAACACATTTAAGTTATATGTTAGCTCGATCTTTATTTATAACAGACATAAATAACATATTTACAACATAACACAAAGAAATACATTTTAAAATTAATTATTTTTTTATAATTTCATTGTTTGTCAGCTGTCTGGTTTGAAACACAGCTGTAACCTTTATGGTATAGTTTACACTATTCGTTCCAGCTTTTTTTGAGTGATTTCTGATAAATTATTTATATCCCTAACTTGGTTAGTATCTTGTGAACCCGTATATCTGACGGGCCATAAGGTAGGGCCGCCGCAACCAATCCATCTGTTCAAGTATAGGTCCACCGGAACAGGAGCTCCATCATGCATGTAGCATGTATCTGCAGTGGCATCTCGTCTAATGCCTGTTCTAGAATATATTCACCGGCATTAAGATGAGTTTGGTAAATAAATTGGTCCTATGGTTTATTATATGCCAACCAATACATTACAGGAAACTCTTCTCTGACAACCATATCCTAGAAAGGCGTGCGGGTTTTCGACAGCCCAATGGTGAATATTATGTGTGAAGAACATGCTCTCTCTTGTAAACGTGCACTCATCGCTCCAAAGAATAGGCCTCAAGAAGTTGTCATTGGCACAAATTCTATTTAAAATTGTATAGCAGTATCATTTCGAAACACCTTTTCTGCCTCGGTTTGGATAACGCGCAGGAAATTAAAGCTCTTCGTTCTCACCAATTCCACTGCAGAAATCAAATATTATATGCATAGCAGCATACTCATTGAATGGTAAATCCACTGCTAGTTAACGAAACAAGAAAACGAAAACAGAATTAGAATAAGCGCTTTTCAATTTTGTTACTTGTCAAACTCTGACAGTATCAATATAATGTATTTTTTGCGAAAATTAATTTAAATTTGAGATAATTAAAACACGCTTTTGCAGTTGAAAAACAACAGCTCCTCATGTGCAGCTCTATATGTCAAAAGACAAATTAACTTCCATTTCCAGCCGCATATTTGACGAATAATTTCGTTGGGTATATTATTTGGGCCAGGAGCTTTACCTTTCTTCACACGTTTTGTACCCTCCAATAGTTTTTCAGCACTGACGTACGGGTCTGGTCCGTAGATATTTGGTATTGCGACTCGTCTACAATCGTCTACAATCTTTCTCATACGATTCGGGCATGACAACCCCCGGAATCTGCTTACTCACCAACTTCTTGGTATCTTAAATCTCATGGCAAAGCTAAATCTTCAATCTCAAGGCAAAGCTAGGACCAACTTCGTTTACTATATAACATCTCTCATGCACTTCTTAGACTCCTTGACTGCTGCTTGTTCTGCGAGCCGCCAGGCTGTCCTTCCTTATTCGGCTATTTCTGTCGTCCACAAATTCACAGAAAATGTGCTGCGGTGCGTATTTTGGGCCGCTTGTTGCAGGCTGCTGTTATAGACTTCATTAGAAAAGAAACCTAGTTTTCCGGGTCATACGTCTCTGCCATTCACTGCATGTCATGCTGTTCCTTCCCTCCTGTCAGCAAGGCCTGAAGGCGTTCTGGGTCAAGTTTGGCTAGTAATCATCCACTGCCGCCCACCAACTGGCTCTGCGATGTCGTCTGACCAGACCTTTTGTCTTCAAGCATTCTACATGTAGACACTCCAGCTACAAATTCATCAGCAGAGAAGTCCAACCTGGCTATCATTTGTGACAGGAGTTCCCCTCGTGCATCCAGTCTGTGAGAGCCTCACTCCGGTGACTTGCAATTGAAATCAATAGTTCACAGCTCGTCATTCGGAGGCTGGCCTCGAGAGCTACTCAAATTTGTCATTGGGCGAGAAGTATCAGCTGCCAACAACAATCCATTCGTCGTATCCTGAAACTTACATCCCGTTTATGTGTTTTGTATTGCTCACGAATAAGTGGCAAATCGCTTTGCTTCGCCCCGGCAGTTTCTATCAGCAGATCTTCGCTACTTCTAAATAGGTTCACTTTCAGGTACTTTGTCATTGCTGGGCCTTGCTTAGTGCGGTTAGGTATGTCTCGCATTTTTTACTGCCCAGAATTTGCTGAGCAGACTCTACTCCTTTACTGCACACCACGCAGATTATAGATTTTTCTTTGCAGTTCTTCGCAATGTCTCCACCTTTTCCGTAATGGCGGCATAGACTGGAACGATCGGGTCTGTTGTAATGTCGTGATATATGCTCATAACCTAAACATCGGTAGCAACTCAACATTCAACTCTCTATTTTGTCTGGGTTCATCATACTTACTATTTTTAAGGGCATCAGCGCATGCTAGCACCGTTGTTTTTACCATCATTGCTTCGGGGCGTATTCGCTTCTTTGTTGCACTTGAGTCACCCCTGTACATATTTTCTCTTCGTATATTGTTTCGAGTTTACACCGGGGTCCATTCAGCTTCAGCTTAGATTTAGTCCGGTTTTGTCCCCGTCATCTGTCTCGTTTTCTTTCTTCACGTTTGTTGGTTTCTGGAGGCTTGGACGCAATCATTTTCTTTTCCTTAGCTCCTTTGTTAAAATCATTACCAAGTGGGCTAGACTACGTGTATTGATCTTGTATATCAGTTGACGTTTTTTACTTATATATCGTATGAATATTCATCCCAAGTTTATCAAAGGCATACTTTTCTTGCGATGTTTTTCCGCTGTAGCCTCATGGGATATCTCCTATTCGTTGGTGTATGCTTGGTTTATATGCTAGATATCTTCCCCTATGCCCAGACCCGGCCACGATAATACTCTTCCTTTGAATGGACGAGTCCTAACAAGTGTCCCTCTCCTCTAGAAGTGGTTACTCTTATCTTCAGTTCCACACACTTACCGGTGTCCTGGCCTGGTTCATCACCAAGGGCACTGGAGTGGAGCCGTTTACCACATTGCCCAATAGGTTCTAGATTTCCGAGACCTATTTGCGTATCATAATATCCTTTTCGTTGCCGTTCACCATCGTATTGTGTAGATATAAAGAAAAATTAGAGAGACCAAAATAAAAGACCTCTAGTCCCCGAAAACCAATATCGTTGGGGCTGTAAGACAAGGTATTTAAAAATAGTAGCGCCTGAGCGTAAAGCAAGAGTAATAACGCTCGTTTGTGAGTGTGTTAAGAAGGCCAATTAAGATATTAAGTTAGTTCGGTGGGCTGACATGATGAAGCAATCTGGGCAACCGTGTTGGAATTTGTCCCGCCCCGTGACCGTCAGCAGACTGTTTTGGTGCACTCAGTCATCTGACGAGTCTTCTTCCATTTGGGCTATTCTGTCGCATGGTCCTTATCACCTTGAATGGTTGTTTTTAATTTAAAGGGACGGGAGAGAGAGAGAGTCAAAATTCATTCTCCTCTTTCTATTCCTTTCTGTTTCGCCATCTATTTCCTGGATGCCCATTACCAGGCGTTGTCCTACATACATATGATATTAAAGAAATTAAAATCATTATACTTCCCCCACAATTCAATTTAAAATGCTTGTTATGGGTGCAAAACCATCAATATCCGATACTAACTTTCACTATCACATCCATAACACTAGAAGAAAAGATCTTAACATTAAATTTAGTGTATGAAATTTATTTATTTAAATCTATGATAACCAAATAACACTCAATTATTTTTTTCGACGAACCACGCAATGGGGCTCAGACAGTTACTAGATGTAACGTTTAAATATCTGAATCTGCTGGGCATTATGATTATTATTTTATATTTTATTCCCTAATGAGTGTATTATTTTATAGCCTGACAATATGTTGTATTATATGGGGCATTGAGGGCAAAAGTGGACTAACCCTCAAATAAAAAAATTAAAAAAAATATTGTTGTAATGATAATAGTATTAACATAAAACTAGATTTTTCAAATTTGAGGGTTAGTCCACTTTTGTTTTCAATGCCTTATATGTATTCTATTCCACTCCATTACACACGATTTTCTTTCTGTAAAATTTCTATAATTCTTCATAGTAAGATGGCATATCTATTAGACACAGATCATTTGATTACATTTGATTTGAGTTGACATATTCAAAAGCATGAAAATGATAAAATATAGATTTTTCCCATTATTGTTATAACGTAAATGTATGACATATAAATGTGCACATAAAATATAATAATTCAATGCATTAAATGCATTAATAAAGAACATTGATTATGGTACAGACCTATGACACTGCATATTTACATAGTGGATGATAATTTTGTGGTAAGCTAAATATTAAAAAGCTAGTGCTGTTGGAGGTGCTGGGTGTTTCATTCTGATTTAGAAATAAGTACAATGTTAGTATACTGCATAAAATAAAATAGAATATTACTTAACGAACAAATATTCAATTTAATGATTTTATTATATTCTGCGTGAAAAAATGACTGGAATTAATGTGTGCATATGTCATCTTATAAATAGACTTGTTTGCTATGCGGTGGTCATTAAATTACGGCAGTGAAATCTAATTACAGCTCTGTAATCTAATTACAGATGTATTGTATGTTCCATTTTTTAAATTTAAAAACAATAATAATATTTATATCAATTTAATTTTACCATATTTGATAGTTTTCCAAGATATCAGTTATGTAGCAAGTTTATATTTGTGAAAATAAATACAAAATTGTGGCCATATAACCGACCAATTGAAAACTAAATAAAATATATTATGTGGTATTATTTATTTATTTAAGTGACCAGTTGTTTTATGTTTGAAAGCAGTATGTGTTCAAATTAACATTAATGATAACACCGCAGGAAAGTGCATTTTTCATTAAAACAGCAGGGATCTAGTTCATATATTGGTATATTTACGAGTGTCCAAATTAACATTAATGATAACACCGCAGAAAATGCATTTTTCATTAAAACAGCAGGGATCTAGTTCATATATTGGTATATTTACGAAGTGTCTATCATCATTTCTAATAAATGAAAGTAACTCTTTTCATCCAGACTAAGATAATTGCGCCAATATATTGGATCCAGAAAAAGTTCTTTCGCTGGGATTTTATGAGACAACCGCTTATTCTTCAGCAACCAGTCCTCTGTTTTCAAAATTAAGCAAACGGCAACAGCCAAAAGCAATTATTCATCCATGGAAAAAGGAAACTAGACTGCGTGGATGATTGGAGAAATGACGTATGTGCTACGTTTTTGGATGTCATGCATTCGGATGGATCAGCGATAGTGTATGGTCACTTTAGTGATGTTCTTCTGTTTTTCCTAACGTTAGTTGGGTATGATCTGTGGGTGATTCGTACCACCTCCCCGTGGCGTTATTTCTGTCGACTGCTATTTTAGTCTCTGTTTCCACTTTAATGTAAAGCAGCGCTAGATCCAATCTAAGCTCCATTGTTGTGGTGAGGGTTGTTGTATTTCCGCTGTTACCCTAGACTGACCATTTTATTGCACTTTGCCTAGTTTTTGCAAGTCATATTAGTGAAATTCACATATATTGGTGGTTTCCTGTGAGCATCGGACCTCCTCTCACTTTGCCTAGTACTTTCCTGCTTACCCCGTCTGAGGCTTTGTTCCACCAGATTGTTGCGGTTAACCGAGAGGCCCTCTCCTACACACCATCGTTATACGTGCTTGAGTGCACCTTGCAGAAGTTCTGATGTGATGCTGTCAAATCTACCGACTACGAGTATTGCTACGTCGTCGGCGTAGCCTTGTACATAGGATGCTTTCTGGTCTAGTTGCTTTAAAAGATCATCTACAACTAGGCACCATAGAAGACGTGCCAGTACGACCGTTAAAGTATGGTTTACACGATGCCAGTCAGTGTGCCAGTAGAGCTTGCCAGTAATTGACAAGTAGTGACTGGAACCGTGTAAACACCTACTTGTCAGTGGTTGGCAAGCCTGTTATGCCAGTTATTCGCAATGTCAGTGAAAGAAAAATATTTGATTTACTGGCACGCTGGCCCTTCCCCCACCAATCTGTATGACTGGCATACCAGTGCTTGCACTGTGTAAACAGGTCTGCCAGTTCATACCCATGCCAGTGCAAGTAAAGTGACACGTGCTTTGTTTTCTGTTCTGTTTTCGTTTTATATTTAATTTATTGTTTATGCGTAAGTAGATCGCAATGCAATTGCGTAATCTGCTAGAGGAAATGAGGCTACAAGCTAACTTTGAAATACGAACGAATCTTAATGGAATTCAGGATTAAAAACCTAAAGGATAAATCACAAGTATGAGCTTGACCAGTGTAACCAGTTGGGGGGAATAACTTCTGATATGCTTCAGAATGCTTTGGCTATTACTGGGATACAGTTTGTACTGACGGAATGAATTCCGGTTTACTTATAGGTCGTTCTATGTCTACAAGTACATATAATAATAATGATGTAAATTTTGTTCCATTTTATTGTTTATTCTACTAATATAGTATAATAACGTATTTTGTTTATGACTTAAAAAAAAACTAAAACTATAAGGCTTATACTTTCTTTTATAAAATCCTTTAATACAGTGGAGATAGCATCACAAACTTCAGGAATGAAAGTTGACATTGAGGATTTTTTATACACGAAAAAGCATTTGAATCACTCTGTAATTGGTGGTTCCAGATGCTAGAAAAGCAAGAGTTACTTCCAGCTAAAGTCTTGCGGTAGTGCTTCACGTATCACAGTATCTTTATGTGTAATAAGTGGACTTAATCTGAGTAACTCATCAAATTATTCTGGTAAAATTCTCATAATCGATTTAAATTCCCGCGGATCTGTTGAATACAGCTCTCTTAGAATTGTTTCTGATGACCCCATCTTTTTGTTTCTCAACCAATCTCGTACCCATATCCTTCTCCCATTATTTTTCTTCTCTTCAAGCAATACACGCAAGAAGTTCTTCGTACATCATTTTAGTAACCAAACGAACCGATTTTCAAAGAATTGCAATTAGCAGTTGGCTCTATATCTTTTGTGTATGTAGTCCTTCTAATGTATTCAGACGAGGTATTGTCAAAGACGCTCTGTATATCCAAGAAGACTCCAAGACTCGTCTGCTTGTTGTTGATTTCTTTTTCCGCTCTTATGGTTATTTCGTGCACTGCGGTTTCGCACGACGTTCCTGATTGATAAACAAACTGGTGTCTGTGCATACCATTGCTCCGTACCTGATGTGTCTATCAATTAGATTATTTCTGTTGAATTGGTTTTAGTAGGAACGAGGACGGACTGATGGGCCTGTAAGATTTCGCCAGTTCCCCATCCTGGTTTTGGTATAGGTACCACCCTTAACTTTGCGAACTTATTCGGTATGTGCGCTAGGGCTATATTGCTATTTAGTGCTGAGAAGATTTGGTCTTATCCTGCACCTTTGAATGGCTGAATTTGTTTATTTGCCATGCGAGTTTTGTTTGAAAGACTATGTTCCTTTGTATCCAGGCATTTTTATTCTCGTTTGAATGAGTAAATAATATAGCCAAAGTCTCATGTTCGGTACTAATAACCGCACAACGTGGGAATTGTGTTTGAAGTAAGAGCTTGAGCGATTTAGAGTCGGTTTCTGTGTAGGTTCCTTCATTTTGCTTGCCGCACAGCGCCAACTTCATTGTTGTTTCCTTTTGTGAGAGCCTTCTGAAGTTTTGCACAGTCGGATGTTTTCTCAGTCCTCTGGCAGTACTCCTTCAGGTGGTCAGGCAGAGATGGTTCGTCTGATATATGCCAATTGCTCACGATGATTTCTGTTTGTATTGTCCCTATGGTTAAATCAAAACCTTCGCTTCGTGTCGAGGTGTCGTAACAAGGTCGGTTTGTGGTCGCCGTTGAGAATATCTAGCTTATTTCATATTAAATAATCTAATAGAGACTCACCGCGGTTGTTGACGTCACTGCTTCCCCACACAGAGTGGTACGTATTTGCGTCACATCCGATGATCATTGGAGATATTACATATCCAAGATTCCTGAATGAGCACAATATTGTTAAGGATTGTATACGCATGTAGAGCAGCCGACGCTGCTTTGGAATGTTGTATTTTGCCTGGAGTATCTTCGCTCGACGTGTATCCTGTGAAGCTCCCTCTAGAGGTTCACCGGATTTGGTTGAGGTTTCCATTCAGGTTCCGTTGTTGGCCCCTCCTTTGTGGCTTTTATTTCTTCTTCGGCGCCCTTCTTTGCCTCGAGTAACTTAAAGGTTGCCCGGAGGAAGTTCAGCAGCGGCTGACAGCTCATGCCTTTTAACCCAATAGGATTCGTCCATGGTGATAACCACTTGCTGACCTTTAGGTTATTGGTGGACCACCTTTCTTCTAGCTGTGGTTAATTCTGCATTTTTGGACCATTAGTCGGCGGAGAATCGTCGCCGGTTCCATTGCTGGTCTCGGTATCCATCATAGCCTTTAATCGCTTGGATATCAAACTCTCCACGGATTTGAGCTTGGCCGCTTCTCAGAGCTGCCCTGTCTCTCATGGAGGTATGCGCTCCTGGTTGAAACTAACTGGACCCAATGAATTCACCTGCTATCAGTGCGTCGACTTTTTCAATTCATTCAAGGACGACTGCGGGAAATCCTCATCTTAATATCCCTATGTGATTTACCCCGCGAAGAGGAAGGTACTGTGGAGCCCCTAATTTTCTTCTGTCATTCGGCGGTGTGCTTTCCGCTGATAGGTGTCTCTTCTTAGTGCCTTGATCAGTGGTATAGCCACTCCCGCTTGACAGGGTTCGCTTAGGCGCCCTCTGACTTTCTTTGAAGAGGGGCAGGTGCTTCTTTAGTCTTCTGCCTCAGCCCGATAGCTGTTTTTGTGGTACACTCTGTGATTGTCCAACGGTTTTTGGTTCTGTGTTTTTATTTTGAATTGGTTTCATTTCTAGTCCCACAAGTACACGGGAACTAAACGACCCCCACAGAGCCCGAGATATAGAGTCAGGGTTAGATACTACTAGAGGTTGCAAGGTGTCTGGTAGGTACCGTTCACGATACTACTCCCCCATTACCACGCTGCCCTAGTCATGATTAGTTGCAACACGGCTTGGGGGTTATTGGTCTGCGGCCACGCGTTTTGCTTGCCACGACAAAGGTTCGCTTATGGCCGTCGGGGCCGGTTTTCCACACCGCTCCGGGCAGAATCTATTAAGTGTTCTTTAAGAGTTCTTTTGATTCTCTAATTACGTCGAGTGGAACTGTGATTTCAAAGTAATAATACAAAATGAGATACCCAAAAGTTAAATGTCCATAGGAATTATTCGAATATATTCATGTAAGCTCGTTCGTGACATTATTGGGTCCATATGATGTCATGACGTAATATTGATATACATCAGGTACTATATTGTTTTCTAGACATCAACACATTGTATTAGAAAAATATCCACGTGGTCAACATTTGATAGAATCATAAAAAATCAAATGTGGCCGAAAGTAATAGGGACCATCATATGTATCGTAGCAATTAAAAATGCTTTTATTTTTAGATTTTTAGTTTTACACCATTTTTATAATTTACTGATATGGATCTCTATACATTCTTAATTATGAATTCTCAATCTAATCTCGATATTTTTACCAAACCACACTTTATCTTTATGCTTATAATCAAATACTAGAAATAGTTAATAAGATCTTTTTGTTAAAATGAAGTGGGCACCTTATAAACAGCATTTACGCAAACAATAGATTTTGGTTTACGATTAAAATACTTCCATATATACTTCGCATGATAGAATCAAATTAAATCGAATTGATGGAAATATGTGAAATTCCCGTTATACAAGAATGGAATGAAGATTATTAAAATATCGAAAGTTTGATGAAAAGTTAATATACCATATTTGTGTGATACGTATTATAAGTAATGCGCTAATAATAAAATATTATAGTACAAAAATATTAATTTACATGTATGGTACTCTGATACTTTTCAACCCATTTCAGTTCAGTCCGTCTTTCGCCTATGGCACATTTGTTTGATGGAACTTAGTTCTGAAATTTCTAAGGAGTATGTCCAATTTGCTCGAAATTTGCTATTGACTGTTTGTGTATGTATCTCTGTTCTCAATTCTTTACTTCCGTTATTCTACCATTTATTTGTTTGCTGAATTTCGTAATCTCTAGGATTTAGTTACATTAAATTATTTCATTGCGCTTATTAGAAATATGAAAAATATCTATTTTGACCATATATTGTACAGGGAGGTGGACGTGGACTCTTAGGCCAATGAAGTTCTTTTTATAATAAATCATTATTTTCCTCGTTTATTTTGAGAATTTTTAGAGATTAGTTAGTATGTTTCTAAAGTATGTTAAATAGTGATTATACAGAGAAACTAAAATTATAAATTTATAAAATGTACACACCGTTTTAATATAGAATTAGTGATCCCCATGTTTTGGGTGATACCCATTTAGGCCTAAACCAATAAAATCAAACTAGTATCGTATTACGTAATGGATGCAACTTATAATATATAGTTTTTAATTTATGTACATTATTTTAATGAAGCTTTTTATTTTAGTTGGGAATGTTGTGTTCATCCTTTGCATCCCTATAGATAGTATCCTGCATCATGAACAATCCCCTGTACATGCTATCTTAACAGAATAAGAGCACACTTCAATAATTAGACTGGACTGTATAGTAATCACACCCTAACACACTTAACTTGTATGTACTTAAGCTAAACATATTTAAATATTATTTTATAATCATTTTTTATTTCATATGCAGTACATCAACCGCCGTTGTGTTTTGGCAGTGGGTGAACCAGTCCTTCAATGCATTAGTCAATTATACGAACAGAAATGCAAATTCACCAATCAACACAACTCAATTAGGAGTTGCTTATGTTTCAGCTACTGCGTCTGCTATGATAACCGCACTGGGTTGTAAATCATACTGGACAAAAAGTGCCGGTCCGTTTATGCAGGTAAATAAAAAGCAATTTCAATTTTAACAAATGTTAATAGAAGTTTTATTTCTTAGAGATATGTTCCTTTTGCTGCGGTCGCTGCAGCTAATTGCGTGAACATTCCATTGATGCGACAAAGCGAGTTGCTTGGTGGAATCGATGTCACTGATGAACACAATAATGTGGTAGGAAAATCAAAACTTGCGGCGGGCAAAGGCATTAGCCAAGTGATAATGTCCAGAATTACCATGGCAGCTCCTGGGATGTTAATCTTACCTGTCATAATGGAGAAACTGGAGAAATTTAGTTTTATGAAGAAGATTACTGCTCTACATGGGCCTATGCAAGTTATGTTTGTTGGATGTTTGTAAGTACAAAACTAAATATATTATATACGTAATGTTATCCATACATATACAGTAGTTACTGGTAAAATATTTTGTAAGTGCAGAATCTAGGACACTATTCCCATGTGGATTTATGTGTCTACTCCCAAACAAATGAATCAAACATTGTATACAGGTTTTTATGTATCATATTACATTAACTTTTAATTGATTGAAATAAAAATAAATAATAATTTAAGGTTTATAAACGTTCATAAATTGCAATTACTCAAAACCTATTTTAATAATCTATTGCTATTTACAATTACCACTATACAGATTGTCCTTGGAAAACACAGTCACTATTGCTATATGTGTTAACTTGTATTCAATTCCAATTTAATAATAAGTTACTAGTCTAATTTAAATTTTCAAATACATTTATAAAATCTATTTTTATATTTTGTTTTCTAAAATGTTATATTAAACATAAAATGGGGAATTATTGAAAATGGTGTTAAAATACTTATTAATTTTAGATCCACATAAAATTTATAATTTTTAGTGTTTGTAAGTTCATTAAAGCAATTCAATTTTTTTCCGACAAATTAACATTTCTGAAAATAAACACATTATTTTATCATAATAATTAAAATTAAAAAATATAAAATATAAAATATTTTAGGTTCAAAATTTTCCTTCTATTTTAAAATAATTTTCAAGATTTTTCACGATTGTTAAAATAATTGGTATAAATTCCTAATTTTTAATTCTGCATTATTTATTTTAAACTAAATTTTAACTATTCTCACTCAATATTTTTAACAAAAAAGCACTTGTATTAGTTATGTATTTTTTAAACAAACAACACCGGTGAAGTTTAATTTCTGACAGAGATAAATGTTCTCCCTTTATAATAAAATACTTGAAATAATTAATAAGAAATTATAAACAGTTTCGTAAACATCGTGTTAAATTATTAAATCATAATCGGAAACTCGTAGTTCATTAATATGGACTTTCCTCGTCACAGATTTGCACAAAAAAACTATGTCAGTTGCATCAGAATAATAGCCACATGCTAAACTTTTCCAACAACATGCCACGTAATTTATCACGACGGATAAACATTTTGAGATGGGCTCTAAAATGATCATCTTATAAAGAGCATTTCCCCTTGGTTTTTTTTTAATTAAATTTACAATGTTTGAACCTTACTTCTAATGAAAATGTTAAAATATTGAATGCACTTATTACATAATCTTGATTTGCACAATTAAATTATTCTAGAGTTTATCCCCGGCTATATAATCGCTGATTTTGACTGACCACATATTAGATACGTCTATTGAGAACGATTCCCATTTTGACTCACATGTGTTTGATAATTGCACATGACATTACGCAATGAAATTCTAAATGGATTGCATTGATCTTATGATATGAATGAACACAAATAAATATTATTTTTAAACTGTTATAATTCATATGACTAAATTTATTATTATACTTGATTAGTCCCTCCATAATTCTATTAATGATTCTTAAGCAGTATATTGTATTCATGTAAATACACGTTTTTAGAATTCTTGAATAAATTATTATAAGAATTAAAAATAAATGCATATTTATTTTAAGAAATTAACATGCTTTTAAATTTTCTATATTTTTTATGGGATTTCCCCCTGTTTTTTCCCATGTTTATGTGAATTCTTTATTATTATAACTTCTCAAATTGATATAGGTTAATTTCTGTTAAGGATAGAATTTTATTCATTATAAAATTTCAATAACACATTTAAAATAATTATGCATCGACATGTTCCAGACAACAGCAACATATGGAATGACTGTTGGTATGCAAGATATTGTACTTTTTTAATTTTCATTCAATTTTATGCTGTTTTATAAACTGTCCAAAGATAGCTTTATTGATTATCATATGATAAGGTTACACATATATGGGAGCAGTGGTGTAGTTTTAAATGTTATCCATAAACTTGCAAATATAGACATATACAATAATCCTTGAAACAAAAAATCAATATCTATCCTCAATAGATACAACTGGCACCTATTGCCTGAAATCAACCCAAGCATTTAACAAAATGTTATAACATATATTCAGTAATGCCAAATATAAATTGTTTCTAATTTCTATGCATCGTGGGGAACAATAAATCATAACATATTTATACAACTGTATTTGAAAATAATGCTGATTCATTGTTTTAGCCTAATGTTCATGGTACCCACAGCCTGCGGCCTATTCCCCCAAAGATGGTAAGTTGAAAATTATGTTTATTACAAATGTTGAGTGCGCTATTTTGTTATAAAATACATCGATAACTTCCGTGCAAAAATTAATCAGTAAAACATTTCGTTTTAGATCATTTGTTGAGTTAAAATATAGCTAAGACGTCACGAATTATTGCGAAATTAAAAGAATATAAGAAAAGGCATTCTTCTTCTTCTATCAGCTTCTGTTTATTCACTCCTGGATGTAGGCTCTTTCCTATTTTTCTATTTGCCATTTTGGGCAATTTGGTTTTTCCTGTCGCGTCTCCACTTTCTTTGGAGTCTTCTCACGTCGGTGGAGTCTGTGCTCTGATGATACGGAGGGCGCTCGTTCTCGTAGACCTGTGTAGTCGTTCCCGGCTCCGCTCGGTCGCCGCAGCCCCATACCATGCCGTGAGGCTTCTTTCTTGAGACTGTTGTCAGTACCCTCTTCCTGCCTTCACTTAGTCCTCCGGTGTTTGGGAGAAGTCGGGCGATAGCCGCCTCCTTTGCAGTCCCCAGCACCTGTGCAGAGTGTGATCCCGAGATAGCGTAGACTAGGAGTGGCCAAATTTTATGTACATAAGATCTACTTTTTATCTTGAAAATGTATCTCGATCGACTTGTTTTTATAGGCATAGTCTAAGTGCAGAGGGGAACAATTGAAACACATACTATGTTTATACACTGTGTTTCAGTTAGAGGTATTGATAGATAAGCAAAATATATGTTCAAACACACTTACCTACCTTAAGTAGTTAGGGCATCGCGAGCGATTGACCAAAATTGGTTTCGCGTTCGACTAATTTAGTTAGCCACGCAGTGGGACGTGGGCCACTGCCCGAGTCCCGCCCGCTTCGTTGTCGACTGCCTCATTATTCTCGCCCGCGAGTTGGAGGTGGTGCTCGATCATACAGTCTCATTCGTCGCGACGCTTCCTCCACCCTGTCTCTCAGTTCCGCCATGTCCTTGCCGGTCCCTAGGACCGTCATATCATCTGGTTGGTTTTGATGTCGTTTGGCATCGCCCGCCGTAGTGCCCCGTCGTAAGTGTGGTTCCACAGGTGGGGCCCGAAGACTACCCTGGCACTACCCCTGTCATCATTCCCTCATACCTGATTTGCAGGTCGTTCGGGTATGCCCCGATGAGTCTCGCGCTCTAAGCGCGGTGCCGAGTTCCCTCAGTTGTGTTGACGTAGCTCCAGGGGATGGATCTGAAGGCATTTTTCACGTCGAAGACGACCATCAGATAATGCCTTCTGCCTCTTCGTGGTCCGCTCTTGTACTCCTTGATGGTTTTGGCCACTTCTAGGATCGCGCCTCTTTCGAAAGTCGTATTGGGCATGCAAGAGTCCTCCGGCCCTTATGTGTCTGGCTTGTTAACAATTAGGTTTTGCGAGGCCGTCGAGGAGCACAGAGGCTTCCCGGGGCGCTCCAGTTCGGAGTCCCAGGATTGCCTCTCTGACTTCGTCTTTCTCCTAGGGCGGTACCTTGGCTCGTTGGTTTTTAGCCAAGTCGGTCTAGTGTTTCTTATCATCGCCTGGTTGTGGTGCGATGTTAGGTAAAAGGGCTTGGATTACCGCACTGCATCCTTCGTCGGATTTGTTTGCTAGCTGCCCTTAACCTGGTTACATCGTCGCACCACTAGTAAGTTTTCCTGGTTGCATTCATCTGCTGAGAGCTTCTGCCAGTGTGTTCGTCTCAGCTCATGCTGCGTTACCTTCGGCTGTCGTCATCTCCATGTGGCCCGCCAGTGCTTCGGCGTCTAGGCGTCTGATGGTCCACCTAATGGTTTCTGATGGTTCTATTGTTTCTAGTACATAAGTTACCCGCGTCCTTCTTCGGATCTCTTCATTTCATATTCCGTCTGTTATTGCCATGGTTTCAAGTCTGTGTGTAAGCACTGGTGAGATTCACGATTTATATACCTTTATTTTTTAAATTTATACAGAATTCTCGTGATTTAGGTATGAAACCCAGTTTTCCGAAAGCTGACCTGCCTAGACCCACTCTTCTCGATATTTCGGTTGTTCGGTTTTATTTATCTGCCCTGATTTTGTCGCCTCGGTGTATGTCCGTCGATTTAAATTACTTTTTTCTTCCCAATTGATGTTATTCAATGCTTCGTCCATGCGACAATGAACAATTTCGGAGAAATTGTGTTCCCTTGTCACACTTGTCGATCTATCCTCAGTTAAAAAGACCAAATATATGATAATCAGCAAACATCCAGTGATCTATATAGACATTAACGTACATGCATACCCTTGGAAAAGGTATTAAGTATTCTCTGTCCCAATGCATGGTGCCGAAACATGAAACTCACCGAAGCAGCTCTGAAAAAACTAAAAGCATTTGAGATGTGATGCTACCAACGCATGCTCTATGTAACCCGGACAGAGCATAATATATATATATTTCGGAGAATTTCTCTCCTGTTTAACGCGCTCCAGTACTGTGACATTGCGAATCTGCTCTGTCTGGGTTAATTCTCCGAAAAATAAATAAATAAATCTAAATAATTTATCTGATGTTATTACGTAATCCTGGTACTTAGGTTTATCTTTGTGCTTCCGACATTCTTCTATTAATTTCATGAAGGCTTCCGTCATCCAATCCTTTTTCCGTTTTTTCGATACTCGCTGATTTTCTGGAGCTATTGTGATAATTCGTCGGATTACTGTCTACTGTCGAAGTTTATATCAGCGCCGGGATAGGTTTAACACTTTTGAGATCGTTTTGGTATCGAGCCCTTATCAACATGTAATCTATCTGATTTTTTACGCTGGCGTTCAGTGATCTGCAGGTGTATAAGCATCTGGGTGGAAATTCAAACCATATGTTGGTTGAGATTAAATCTTTTCTTCGTAGAATTTGAGTAGTCTGTCTCTTCTAATATTTCTATCGCCTAAGCCAAACTTGCCCACCATTTTCAACCTGTCCGTTTTGCATTCAGGTCTCCCAGAACTATGAGACTATCGTGTTGTTTTACGACACGCATAGGCATTTCTACGTGAGTGTAAAATTGCTCAATTGCTACGTCAGTTTGGGAGTCTATACTTGAATCACATTCAAGTTGAAATGGTGGCCCTCTAGTTGCAAAAGCATGCATCGATCCGAATACGTTAAGAAGTTTGAGATGAATTCGTTAAGTCAGCTAGATACCAGGTTGCCTACCTATGTCGGTGGTATCTGTCAATTTTATGGCTTCCAGAAAAATATAGTGTTGAGCCGTTTCATTTCTTGTGCCAAGCTTTCCTGTCTGGCAGAGGATCGCATTTTTTTCTGCGTGAAGCCTGGGTAAATCCATATAATCTTGAGCTATTCTTGATTATTGTAGATACAGTTAATAATTTCGTTTTTAAGTAACAATATAATATCGTACAGTTTTGACAGGAATGCGTACACGTTTGGAACTAGTGGTGTCGGGAATCGCAGCCCATGCATCTGATTGACTGCCGGATCAACGCTGACTCATTAAGGAAATGCAGGAATATAGGCTTATGACTGCACCTATCCCTGATATTCGGTCTCATTTTTGAAATATTATTTTGTGGTTGATTTTAACACTTTTAATGTAAAGAATTCGTTCTTACGAGCGGAGTATTAACCAGTTGCATGTACTTGGAAGAGTTTTTGGAGAACTAAATACGGTTCTCCAAAAACTCATTCACAAAATAGATGCAACTAGCCTGGGCCGGTCAATTTCGTGTATGTATAGGTTATATTAGTCTCTTATCTTATGATTGGCTATTCTGCTAAGGGTCGGTTCTACAATTGACATTTAACTGGAGAACAAGTCTATTCGTGGAATAAGGCATCAATATCTCAAACTTATTCCACGAATAGCCTTACTCTCCGGTTTAATATCAATTGTAGAACCGGCCCTAAGTCTTCTATATTTTGACTAGTATTTCTGGAAAGACATTTCTAATATAGTTTTGCAAGATACAATTTCCCTCTTAGGTCTCGCATGCGATTTTATCATGCTCTATCATGCTACTATGCTCAACATGATTTGCCTGAGCTTAGTATTGCGCACGAGGTAGTTAACCAGGAATGTTGTGTCCAGTGAGTTTAGTCCTGACTATTACATACAATGTATTTGTATTCTCTATTTACTATGGGTATATCTATTGATGTGATTCACATCATCATACTTTATATGTCTCAGTTTAATTAAAATAGATATATCAATGTCGAGGTTAAAAATATTTTTCAAATTTGTGAAGAGCTCCGTGGCCTAGTAGGGAGGAGCCAGCCAAATGGCCCCATGGCAGACAACTTTCGCGAATAGTCTGTCACAGTTTTTCAGGGGAGTTTGTGAAGTACCCTACTGCATATCAATCTATTGTGGATATATTCTTGGTGTGAATAATGATGATTTCCATCTAACTTTTTTCCACTACTGAGGAGATAGAGGTCTAGGTATAAGTCTTAAGGCGAATCTAGGAAAATGAAATACGGTTCAATGTTGACCTAATCGCGCGGTCTTTTCTAGTCAACATTTTATAATTTTCTGAAAATATGTTTGGATATTTCTCCAATCTAAGGATGATTTGATACTTTCTTAGGACGAAAAAGTTAATTTTTTGTCTCGAAATAGTAGTAAAAAATATGCAAAAGTAGTCAATATTTGCATCAGAAAAGTATATATTTACTCCGATTTGTAATCAAAATTCAACAGAAATTCCTCTAAGAGATTGCAGTTTCATATTTCAAGTTTTGATAAATACAATCTGATAATGCTTAAGTGCAGTAGTATAGTTTCTAGACATCCGCGCAATTATCACAAAATGCTTCATTATTTCGAAATAAATTTATTTCTCGGTGCGCACCCTTCCAGTTTTTCCTAGTGCCACGGTTTATACACTCCGCAAAAGAAGTAGCAGCAGTCTCACAACGCGTTTTTCGAATAGATTGTCAGCTCGAATCCTGGAATGAGATTTTCGAAGATTCGCCTTAAGTATATGGTATAACTCTTGAAGAGAACATCATATCAAACATAAATTAATTATAGTAGTGTATGGAGTAAATGGTTTTGATTTGTACTGGTTTCTGACATTGTTTTTGTTTATTTTTTTATTGTTTTGAAATTTTTAAAGAAATAAATTATATAAAAGTTAATATAGGTTTTGATAGAACATTTAATGTTTCTTATTTTAATTTAAAAATAATGTAAATGTTTTATGAGAATTATTTGATTATTTTGTTTCAAAATTGGAAAAGCCACAGTTTAGTTTACCTACCAGAGTTTTCATGGTTTATTACCCTCTATATTTTGGCTTTCCTGAGAACATGGCAAAATTTGTCACAGACCATTCTTTGTATGATAAAGTAAAGATGTAATTAATGATAAGCCTTCGTATTTTTAATTAATTAATGACATCATTTATATTTTGTGTACTGATACTATAATATGCTTTCAGTGGTATGAATACCTCAACGCTAGCGTGGCTGGAACCTGATGCATATGAAGCAATCAAGAAGAACACAGGTGGGAAGCTACCTCCTGTAGTGTACTTCAACAAGGGTTTGTAAATGTCAATAAACCAAGGAAAACTATGACAGTGACAATAGTAATAATTAGGATTTTTATCAATTAGTACTTATGATTAAGGCAGTATAAGTATCAATGCGAATACTATTCATGGCGAGAGTGCACCGCACATTTTGAAGTAGCAATAACTGAAAATATCTAACAGCAATAAGTTATAATTAGTTTAAAGAAAGTTGACACATGCATAAATAAATGGCAAAATTTATTTTGTTTGCCCAACTAAATAAATAAACTTGTAGAATCCCAATAATAACTACAGTTGCTTTTTATACTTCTGTAGTTATTTATTTACTAATTTATTTCGGAAGTTGAAATACATTTCTATTCAGTGGGTCACATGGTATAAATTAACTGAATTATTTTTCTTTGGGCGTTCATACCTGAATATTGTTTTAAAAATGTTCTTGCTAAGTTTATCAGGTATTTAAAAATATAAATGATTCGTTTACAATCTACCATTATATGATTGATCCAATTCTATATCAAAGTTTTTACTGGGTGCCTAACAGCCGAATAAAGTCAGACAATAATGATGAAATTAAATTGAATAAGAATATAATTTCCATCAGGATATATATTCAGAAATTTATATAAAACAATTTAAAATTGAATGATGCAGGCTGTTATTGAATATTGCGGTCTCAATCGTAAGTACGTACTAAATTAATTTGTTCGTAGTGTTTTAATAATATTTTATACTTGTATTGCTTTAAAATACGTCATAGATGACAACACATTGATACTGAAAACATACTGCCTACAGTAACGTTCTTGTTATGTATATTTTTTATTGGTAATTTAAAAATTACTTAACTTTATTTATGTTTTACCCTGAACTTTATTTGCGACAGGTGGCATGACATACCTTACAGGTAAATATTCATCTAATGCATTGCCAAAAATGTTGCCCAATAATTATTTTAAGTGTTATTGATCACAAGCAATACTTTGAATGACTTCAACTGTAGTAATATGTAAGCAATAATTGTATTATTTGTTATATTCATATTTTATTGTTTTTTGTTATTTTATATATAATATAAACATGAACTGTTACAATAAAATACTTAATGTATAAGGCACAATAAACGAATTTACAAAATATAATTAAAAATCTTAATAAATAAATAACCTCTCTTAATAAATACACTTTGTTAGTAACAAAATTTAAAATTGTAAAGTCCTTAACACTACCCCTTAAATCTATATATACATAGAATGTATAAACTCAACAATTATTACATTATTTTACAGCTTTTAATCGAAATAAAATTTGAGTCCATCACTGAGAAAACTTATGTTTATAACTTGATTCGATCAGTATGGACGCATCACATGTCATTCTAGCATTGCTGCGCACCAAAAACAATAAGTGGCATTCCTCGTAAACCGTAAGATTAACTTTTGTGCAAACAAGTCCATGCAGAACTGTCGCACGTTGCAGATCAAGCCATCTCTGCAGTGCTAGCTCTCTTTCCCTTACAGTTGTACCTAATGCAACATCTGATGGACCCCAAAGCGAAAACTCCAAGACTGATTTAACCTGTGTCAACGAAACTGCCCTCTCTGTGTTTAATAACGATTTTATTAGTGGCGCTAACTTTGCATTCGGTAGTAGCGTATTTAAAGTAGTTAAAACACACATGCATAAGGTGCCTACTTTGTCTTCCTCATTTTTGGATGACATATCTTCTCCTAATCTGTAATCAATGGGTGTAATTAGTATTTTATTTATATTCTTGAACTATGATGAATGGTATTCAACTCATAATATTTAAACTTACCCTTGTAACACACATAATCGGTAATGTGACTCCTTATCAACTTCCCTACACAACACGAAGCTTGTAAGTGATAGTGGTAACTCCTCAATGCCCTGTGCTTGCAATGTCTTCAAAGCATTAACTAATTGCAATAAAACGAAACTAACTTCCTTCCAAACATCTTCATTAGTCTGCATGGTCTTAACTTTTAACATATCACTGTATGTTTGAATTGTGTTAACTTGCATACATGGTAGCACTGCTACAGTTGCTGCAAATAAAAATACTGTTATTTAACATTCAGACATTGTAATAAATGAACACTACCTTGCAAATGTTTAATATCCTGTGTTACATTCATTGGTAAGTATTTGACTGGTATTAGGTCGCTAAATTCAGTAATAGGTACCAAGCTAAATGTGCCGAGTGAAAGTGGGCTGTTTGCTGCTGAGCCTGAACTGATTACTAGTGTGACATGCTGAGATCCCCACATTGCCTGATGAAAAGCTCGTGATCCTACAACTAGTGGAGCTATGCTGGTTTTGAGCGAAAAGTCGCTCCATCGAAGGTTGGCTGCAGATTTTAATCCTCTTAACGCAGGTAATACTGGTGCGCTTTGTTGAATCTAACAAAAAGTAAATATAAAACAATAAGCCATTTATGATTTGCGAAGGGTTTTCGACTGAGGCAGCACAAGAATTAAGGTCAAACATTGTGTAGCTAGAGTTTACGTTGAACGAGACGCAAGTGATCGAAGAGGAAACAATATGATACCCAGTACGATGAACATTGTGAATCGTCCACTGTGGGTTTGATGGACTTAAACTCAGACTAATAAATAGATTATTTATGAGTCTGAGGTCTTAAACATCAACATGGTACAAATAGTAGACAAATTATGCAAAAAGAGTGCTAATTACTAATTATAGTTGACCAGTAACTAGCGACGAGTAACAATACCGCCTGAAAGCTGTGTTTCTGGATATAGAAACTTTTTATACGCGGCGCGTTTTTGAATCTATCAAATCATGACTACGATATGGGAATTGCTGAAGTCGAAGTAAGTTAAGGAGGGGAACGTGAAAACATTAAAGAAAATGTCGGTGGAGGTGAAGCAAACGAGAGATGCGAGACAAAGCTGGCCAATGATATTGATGAGATAAGGAAAAAAAGAAAAAATGTCTTCAGATATGAATTGACGGAGATGTAGAGTGAATGGAAGAGGGAGGGAAAGGAGGTGTTAGACAAATTGGACCAGTTGGTGAAGTTGGGGGCGAACACGGACGAGCCGACGGAGGATGCCGCCCGAGGGTGGATGTAGTTGGTCTGAAAAAATGTGAAAAGCATAGAACAGAGAGAGAGGACGGAAGGCAGAGAGATGAAAGAAGAAATAATGTAGTGGGATCAGGTATTGAAAGAGAAAGTGTGAAAGCGATGATCGAAAGGCTAAAGTCTATATCCAGGTGAGAAGGGCAGTAGAACTGGGGAAGATAGTTGATAAAGTCATGCTTGAGTTAGGAGCAGTGGAATGTGACGGTGGAGAGCTGGAAGGAGAGGGCGAAGAGTGGAGACTGATGCGTTCAAAAGAAATGTAGCTCAATCAAGAATGTAGAAAACGGATGCAATGGGCGAGAAAGGCGGGGTGGGATGCAGTTTATGGATGTACAAAGAGGGATTGGAAAGGCAAGAGGATGTTATGTAGCCAAGGAGGCGGATTCATAGACTATATATTGGTAAAAGTGATCACAAGTCCATTTCGTGGTAGAAAACGAAGGTCAGAGCATATGCCAGTGGAAGTGCAGATGAGGGGTAGGACGAGGTAGAAGGAGGATAGGAAGAGGCAGCCGGGATTTGGGTGGGGTAAACCGCAAATGATATTCTATGAGAAAAATATGGACGTGGAGAGGGAGGATGTGCACCCAGTACAACCGTTGAAGAGAGTGATGGTGGCTGAGTTTGTGAAGAAGAGTGTCAGACATAGGGATGGCGAATTGCTGACGCCGGAGCAAGTTAAGGATGGGAATATGCAAGCATTAAAGAAAATGTGGGAGGAGGTGGAGAAAACGAAAGACAGAGAGACAGAGCTGGCCAGTAATATTGATGAGATGAAGAAAGAGAGAAAGAAATGTCTTCAGATTGTGAATTGAGGGAGATGTAGAATGGATTGAAATTGTTAGCGTATGCGGATGATGACCAAGAGAGTGGTAGAGTTGCAAAAGATGTTGGATAGAATGGGAAGGTATCTTGATAAGAGAAGGTTAGTAGTAAATGTGGAAAAAACAAATGTATGATGTTTAGAAATAAGGGTACTATGGGTAGAGCGGAAAAGATGAAATGGAAGGAAATAATGATTGAAAGATTGAATTGTTTAGGTTTTTGGTTGGACTGAAGAGGTGGATTTATGTAGTATTTGGAGTGGGTTCTAAGCAAAGCCGAGACTGGCTTCGGTTATAGCGAAGAGAAAATGGGAGAGGGTGGTAACCTAGTAAAAGCGTGTAATATCTGGGGTGCGCGTGTGAAGCCAATATTGTTGTATGCTGTACTGTGAACTGTGGCGACTGCGACTGTGAGATATATTCGAAAGGGAGCAAGGGTGGTTTCTGAAAACTCTGTTAAGACTCGAAGTATAATGCGGAAAGTGTGGATGAGATGTAGTAGTAAGGCAGATAGTGGACAGAAAAAGGATGACGGTAGGATGTAAGAACGAATGAGTATGTCTATCTAACTTATAACATTTATTTTGATGCTTAAAACGTTATTAACATAATTTTCTTGCCGAATAAATTATGATAAGAAATAAACTCAAAAATCACTACGTTGCGTTTTGTATGTTTTATTTATTACATTATTTATTATGATTTATTAAGTGATACTTATTTTCCAAAGCTTAAAACACGTTAATTGCAGCAGCAGCAGGCTTATTCAGGGCCATTTTAAGGTTTATGGAACCTTGGGCACTAGTAAGTTTGGCCCCCTACACTTATATAGTTACTTATTTAATTAGTGTTATGTAATTGCATTTTAAACCCAGAATTAATTCAGTTTTAATTTGTTTTAGATAATGGCATTGATGATTCTTTTTATCTTCCTAAAAAATTATCTACTTCTCTTACAAGTATGGATGGATATTTAGTGTTAATGGCCTTAGGTAGATTATGCCCTTACGCCCCCTCTTTAAGATGGTACTAATCTTATTAGTAGAATTGATGTTATGTTTGCATGCAATATTTACGTTTTCCAAGACTTGAGCAAGAGCCTCATGATTGGCCACCACTACTGCACCATAATTGTCCTCTAAGTTTTTGTGAACTATGCTCCTTCCTTTTCTAGATCGAAGTTTATGAGTTCGTCCTGTAGAGTTGTTCCAATCATGGTCATCCTCAGCCACCTGAAACATATAGTAGAGTTTTATATAACTGCATAATGTTATGTACAATATTGTGAACAACAATACCAATTGTGATTTTTATTTCTGGAAGAGTACCAATAAAATCGTTTTCTTTAATGTCCACCATGATAAGGTAATCTAGCTTTTCTTAAATTACACTGTTTATTTTAGATTTTTTCTCAGTTGCATGCTTCTTTCTAAACCTTGAATTACATTGTACTTCGTTAAGAAACTTATACAAGTTTCAATTGTTCATGTGGTATTCATCATCTCGTTCTATGACCAATCACGTCTTGAATAAAATACATGCGCAATATGTGATTGGTCATAGTACGAGCTGAACATTGTACATGAATAATTGAAACTAGAAATGTATTCAATTGTTTTTGACAAATCTAGTAAAATGTAATTCATGCTTTTTTGTAATTCAAGTTTTTTTATTTTTTTTATTCAGTATTTACTGTTTCCCAAGTATCATATATATTTTTCAATTATTCCTGAAATTGAATGGCTAACGTGAATATATTTTATTGAAAGTGAAGGAAGTTCTAGTTATTCTAAGTTTTATACCAAAAAATAAGAATTGTATCTCTTCACAAAACAAGGGAGCTCGATGATAGTAATATTAACGTATATTTTCACATATTAAAGTGTAGTCTAATTACTTAAGTAGTTATAGATATGAGCTTCACAATGTATAAAAATATACTATCAAGAGAAAATATAACATATCTGATGGGCACTAGAGCTAGACAAAACAACCTATATTATTTATGAAGAAACAAGGAGGCATAAAATAAGAGAGAATCAGAAAGGCAGACAATGGTATTCGTGCAAAAAAATAAAAAAACAATTTAAAAAATTGCAACAAAGGAATCTCAAAGGGAACTGTTTTAAACTAGATAAGTAAAGATTCGATGGAGGAAAAACGAAATACATACAATAGAGAAAGGACCTACACAGAAGAAATGGAAACAAGAAGAATTATCGGAAAGGATATGTCAAACATAGCATTAAGGGGAGATAGTGACCGGAAAAGATACAGACGATCCAAGAATCAAGCTGGATCCAATGTACAAATTCATTCGGTGTAGGCTGAGCTATAAGCTACCAGACGCGTCCACGGGTTGCGGAAAGTGGGGCAACCATTAGATATAATGGTTGTGAAATAAGCGAGGAAACCAGTCGCGGATAATTTAGGGCTAGTAACAGAGGAAGCAGTAAGTGATCCTGGAAAAAATTACTTAGAAAAATATACATATTCTAAGGCGTTACTACGACATGGCAGGTGTTGCCGCAATTCAATAGGCATATTCCTGATGGAGGGAAGCAGTAACCGTCAGTACTGGATTAAGGTGGAGAAGAAGAGCTTCAAAACGGCTTAAGATCAGAATACTATAAGCGAGGACTATATAACGGTATCATTGGTTATGGAACTGCGCGGTGGAAGGCAATGGAAAACCACCTCACAACAGTTTTCCTTGTACCATTACCATGACAGAAGAAAACGATATTAGGGCCATTATCGTTCCTTAGCAGATCTTTAATGATCAGAGGGTGCGAAGACTCCCCGGGTCAACAATGCGAATTGGAACGTTAGAGGTGTGTTTCAAGCAGGAAAAGTTGATAATATATTGCGTATAAGCACACTGGGAATTAGCGACCTAGGGTGGCCGAATTTGCCGGATGGCAAGTACTCAATTGGCAGTGGAGTAATGTATTACTCAGGTAGCACAGATAGTCAGAATAGGTACTGCGGAGCAATTATAGTGAACAAAATAGTATAAAGATCTATCTCGAGCTTCGTTCCATATTTAGATCGCTTAATACTCTTACGAATACACTCCATAAGCGGCAAAGTAAGCATAATTCAAGCAAATGCACCAACCTAACCTAACCCATAGTCCCCTACTAGGTAATAGAGTTTTATCAAATTGAAAATCTAGTAGTAGTATCAAATATATACTCAAAACTACCTCCTCGCCGACTATATACGAGGACATCTCCGGCGCATAACGATAAAATAGTCAGAAACCAAATCTACTACATTGGTAAATGCTATAAAAATTATATCAGTGTGTAAAATATACCCTGGGGCAGATGTTCCATCAGACCATAACCCTGTGGTAGACAATATTAAGTCTTAACACTTAAAAAACTAAAGACAAAAATAAACCATGCAAGAATAGCAACGGAGAAGCTAAAGGATGAAGAAATACGGGTTCAAACTAGAGAAAATGTCAAAGCAAGTATTACGAAGCCTTCACTCAAAGCAACAAAAAAGAATAATGTTAATGACAAATGGAAATGTATTAAAGGCGCTTTATTGGTAGTAAGTAGAAAATAACCAAACCTAAACAACAACGGAAATATAAAGGGAACCATATAGAATATGCCCAAGCAAAATAAGATGGTGAAATAATGTCATGATATTGAAAAGCTGCAAAATCAATACTGTAGTTTAAATCTGCATAGGAAAATTAAAGAACTAACTGGAACAACTAAAATAGGAAATCCTCGATAATGAAAACAAAAGTCAGTATATCGAACCAGCGCAAAATCTCAAGCGATGGACAGAATATATTAAAGAACTTTGCAATGAATTTCCCCTAAACAACACGTATGTATATACCGCCGAAATAATAAACGAAGAAGGAAAGGAAAAAGGAAACATCATGTGTCGTCATCGAACTGTAATGCGGCAAGGATATTTGGCGGTAAATTTAAATATCATTGCGATCGGGCCAGATCGGATTTTTATATTTGGCTGCGTGACACGATTGGGTGGGGAATTAGCGGCAAATTAAAATCTGCTGTAGTGTTGATAGTATGCAAGAGCAGTGGGCACTTTGTCAGGATAGCAATCTATGCATAATTGTAATATTTTACATGGCATTCTTAATAATTTACTGTGAATATGTAGGCACTGTTTGTTAAAAAAATAAATAAGGGCAGACACCATTTACGAATGTAAAATATGCGTAAATGGCCCTGGCTGTGTTTCCATAGACCATTATCCCACCCTAATTGAAAAAAATGTGTAAAAAATTGAAAAGTAAGTTTTAACTATCATACTGCTTTACCAATGTTGTACAAAAATATACAATTTCTAAAATGTTTTGCATTTTTACTTCTAATCGATTTTAAATGAAAGGAACAAGTAAAATCAGTAGAAGTTTTGAGCAGAATTGGGCCACTGACGCGCAACCGCGTCGTAGGCAGAGTTAGTACTTCAGCTCGGCCACGGGGCACTGTGGCTAACTTCTTATCGGCATTGAAGGTGCATTCAGATGGGAATCGACGGAAAACTTGTGAGGCTCATCCAAAGCTATCTGGAGTGAACTTATGTACGAGGCAGGAACAAACAGTGAATGTCTATCTTGGTACTGCGGCTTCCATTTCCAGATTGAGTGGAGCTAGTGGGATACGCTGATGACTTGGTACTAGTGACAGAGGAACAGCTGGACTGGAATGTGGATGACAGCGGATTACCCCCGGAGCTAGCCTCAAATACCTTTATCTGACCCTGGACAAGCATCTAAACTTTCCGTACACGCACAGGCTATGGCCGCTAGGGCAACCCTAGAGGCGACGGTCCTGAGTAGGACTATGCTAAACCAGCGTGGACCAAGAGCAAGCAAGAGAGGGATACTTGCTACAGTAGAGAGAATCGTGCTGTACGGTGCCCATGCGTGGGTCGGTAAGATGCAAATAGCACGGACGTGGGCACATCCAGCCAAAACGCAGCGCAAAATCGTTTTGAGGGTGGCTAGCGTGTACCGCACAGTATCCAGGGAGGCAGTGCTAGTGGTAGCCGGAATGTCACCAATCGAGTTACTCGCCTGCGAACGGCATGGTGTGTTCTAGACAGGACAGGAGGGTACAAAGGGGTGCAGAAAGGCTGCAAAGGAAAGTACCACGACAAAGATTCAGGAAGCCTGGCATGAAACCGAGGGAAAAGCTTTAGTGGACTAAGTAGGTCATCCCTGACATAAAAAGCTGGGTGGGCAGGCAGTATGTAGAGGTGGACATCCACCTGACGCAGGCGTTCATGGGCCATTGATGCTTCCAAAAGTACCTGTGCCGGATTAACAAGTCCAGTGACCAGGCCTGTTTCCGATGCTGTCACAAATCTGATAATGCAGATCACCCGCTGTTCGCATGCCTACGGTAGTACTAATAAAGAAGGCGAATAACAAGCGAGGTCGGGGTGGAACTAGTTACTGGAAACCTTAAGCAGACAATGTTACAGGATGAGGGAAAATCGCGGGCTATTGCAACCAACATTAACAATAACTCACTTAACAGGCATAACTCTACTCCACCCTGGAACTGAGTACTGAGATCTAGAACCTCAAGAAAAAAAAGTTCATGTGTTATTAGCAGCAAATCCCTACAACTCGAAGAATTACGAGAGTGGTACCGTGTTGTGAGGGCGGAGGTGAATCGTGTAAGAATCTGACATTTCCCGGCAGAGAGCCAGGCGCCGAGGAACGTTTACCCCCTCCAAAAAAAAGGTATCAGAAATGATGTTACTAGACGACATGTAGATATTTTCAGAATCAGACACAACAGCATAATATAAAAATAATAAAGATATAATTAGTAAAAATCAACATGAATATAAACATAGAAAAAACAACAGCCTGATATTATCCAGTGAAATCAAAACCAATAAATAACATTAATAGGAAGACAAATAAATAAAGTAGAAACCAAAGTATCTAGGAATGATAATATAAAAAAACGGAGTAATAGGCAAGGAAGTAAACAGGAAATTGATAAAAACAGGGAAAAATTTTAATTTGATGGAAAAGATGTTCTTCGGAAGGAAAGACATACCCAGAACCATAAAAAACAGATATAGTAAGAAAAGTAACGCAAAACAAAAAATAATGCTACGGAAATGCGATTTATAAGCAGAATTGAAAACAGGACAAGAATGGACAAAATAAGAAGACAAACTTACACATAAATCCGAGAAATAAAACTAATAAACCAAAAAAAAAGGACAGCTTAGGTGGTTTGGACACATATGTCGAATGCTAAAGGAAAGATTTCCAAGCAGTGTATACGAAAGTAGAGTAACAGACAAAAACTCTAGAGGAAGACCAAGGAAAACATAAGACAGAATAAGAGGACAAGCGGAAAGAACAGACATGTAAAGAGATAAAACAACTAATACAAGATAGGAAACGATGGAGAGAAATATACACATTAACAGATAAGTATTAAATTTGATATTACACATAACGGCTCAAAACGGAATAACTTTAAATAAATATAAATAAAATAAAATAAATTGTTCAATGGAAATGGAAAAGTTCTATAATATTATTTACTCGCAGGAGCTGTTTACTAGAGTGGATCTTACGGTAAATATACTCTAAAGCTCAATGCTGCGTACTTTTATATAAATACATATATTGTGAAAATAATAAATTTAAATTAAATTAAAAATATATAGTTGGGCTCATTCACTATTACAATACCGTAACATATGACTCCATTGAAACGTTGAACTGTATTGGCTTCCTGCACTTTGGAGAATAGAGTATTAGAAGAAATCATAATATTTTAAACCAATATATAACTAAATATACACAAATTCTGCATGTAATTACATTCCCGCCAATAGGGTTAAAATATTGACATTTCCATTCGCGGGCGAAAAGTACCGTAAGTAGGTAACGACTCGCATATTTGCCATTAGAAATTTGATAAATGTGTTGATTATATCCTCAAACAAAAAGTGAAAATTTTCAATGCAAATGAACTAAAAACAACTAACATTAACTTTTAATGCTAGAAGATAACGAACGACTACAGTAACGGCTGCTTCAAATGCATTAGAGCGGATTTCACTTTCTACGATAATAAAACGATTTATTTATTACTTCATGCTTTTAAAAAATATAGATATAGTAGAAATTCTTCGAGTGAGTGTAACATATCTAAATCACTTATTATGCCACTCTCATCTTATAGTGACAATAACTGCCTTTAGAGCTCGATTACGATCATTAGATGTGAATTGTATATGCTTAAACATGAGAAACGTAATTTACTCACAGTGGATGATATTAAATCGCGCCTTTTGTCCTGTACAACAATGAATAATTTTTTTTCCTGTAATTAACTGTGAAATTCAATACTTTCTTTTACAAATAATGTTATGGCTGTACTCAATTTTATTCGTTGAGAATTAATTTCCTATATATTTTCATATAAAAAAAATCTTCCTACATACCTCAGATTCGCTTCCGTAGTAACTGTATGGTGAGTAGATTTCAGATTCCGTTTCGCTACCACAGTAAGTGAGAGACATCGACCTCGGTATATTATTGTACTTGAAGTAATCTGCGGATACGTCAACACTACTTTCGGATCGTTGTTGCAAATTTTCAGTTTTTGGGCTGTTTTTACATGAATCGTATTCTGGTGAACTGGATCGTCCGCTTATATAATCGTATACGTTCTCGGTAGAATTTTTAATATTCACTGGTTCGTAGTTATGGTTGATCATGGGTTTATTGTTCGTTGATTGTTGCTGTTGTTGGGCTTCTCGTTCTCGCATACTTGCGGTTCGTTGTGGCTTATTGGGGGTTATTGCAGACCTAACTTCTCCTATATTTGCGTATACTGTATCAATTTTTTTATTATTTGCGGAACGTTGCACTTGAAATTTATGCCTATTTAATAGTTCTGCGGATTTTGGTGGATGTGGTAGATTAGGTTTCGACTCATCATAGTTTCTAGGTGGTGGCGGGGGTTTGGCTGCACGGTGCGCGTAATCACCATGTAGCGTAAATTGATCAATGTTTTTATTTACTACTTCCACTTTTCCACTATTTAAATCTAAAGGATGCACTATTACTAAGCGTGGTTTTGGTAGAGGTTGCAAGTCATCTTCCACTTTAGATATTTCTGTAGGTAGTTTGGGTAGGTCCTTGTTGGAGCCCATACGAAGAAACTTTTTTAGGGAAAAACGCCCGCGTGTTTTCTCTTTTTTCTTTTCATCGCAACTGGCTAAACTATCAGTTGAAATTGAAAGTGATTTCCGTGGAGCAGGTTCGGGAATGTTGCTTAAACCTTCTATACATACAACGCCCTGAGGATTATTACTAATTATGTTACGTATTTTAGGGCTGCAGGATGAAGCTCTTTCGCGTTTTTCTTTTTCCCGTACCACTGGCGAGTCTGAATGCGCTGCGATAATTGAATTCCTTGTGTAAATCGTAGCCGCTTCCTCCATTGGGGGTTTAGGTGCACGACGTTTATTTGAGATTTTGCATACGTCTGACCCATTAGAATCTTGTTTCACTAATTTTGTTTTATTGTCATTCAACTTTGTATCTACAGCAAATGTTGTAAGGATATTTTGAGTTTCATTGTGTTGAGTAATGTTGATAGGTTTTCGAATTAAGATGGTGGAGGGTTTTGAAGGAATTTTAGGTTTTTCAATATTATTAATTACAGTATTACCATCTAAATTTGGGGGCGGTGTTAGAGGTAATGCGGGGGGTTCGTTTGATTCATCGGGATCTGCACGCCCGTCAGGCTCACCGGCTAGCTCCCTACTTTCAGGAAATGACATATTTTGGTATTTCACATTTGATAAACTCGTTTCAACTTTATCCAAACTACTATCCGAATCATCTTTTGTGCTCTCCTCTAAACTACTGTTGCTTGTTGTATCATCTGTAGTGCTAGATTCGGTTTCTACTTTATTTATATTATTATCAATGTGTTTTACATCGATTTTCTTATTTTCCATATGAACAATTTCTTCAGACGTTGGACGGTTATTATCTTTAACCAATATATCCTTTAGTTGTATGTTATTGTTATTTTCATTGCATGTTGTTAATTTTGTGTTTTTATTGTTCATAAGTTCAATTTTAGCTACAGCTGTTTGGAAAATTACAGGCTTCTCTTCACGTTTTATAACAGGATTTCTACTCAAACCATTCTTACGTTCCGGTATATTAGACTTCACAATCTTCGAGTCTTTATCATTTATATTATCTTCATCAACATTTTCTTTATTTGACATATGAGCAGGTTTTGGCACTGACAGAATAATTTCTTTCTGTATTTTTTTGCGTGTTATTATTTGTATGGGGTTTTTACTATTTTCTAAAGTTTCCGTAATTTCATCTAGTAAAGATTTTTCATGTTTGTTAGCATCTTCATTTTTAGAATAGGAAGTTAATATGACAGTTTTACTATCAACAACAATATCCTTATTTTTCGCAATGGGTATATGAGATACTGGTTTAGGTTTCTTCACTGGACTACTATCCTGTCCAAACGGCGTTACTGATACAAGTAACGTTTGTTTTCTACCTTCAGAATCTACTTGTGGCTTTCCTAACATCAATTGAGCATACGATTTTTTTGTTTCCACTGATTCATTCAATAAATTTGTATTATAATCTGTATTAGCCTTAGTCAGTCTTATAAGTTCTTTCTCATCTTCACCATTAGAGTCACTCTCCACTTCGTGAGTTTCCTCGAATGCTTCAACATCATCATCTTCTTCTTCAACCTCAGACCAATCCTCACCCCCGTAACCAATAACTTCCACTAAATTCTTATTAAAATTCACATTTCGTTTAGGTTTTGATTTTTTAGTATTTTTTATTATACCACCGACTGCTTTATTTAACGTGGCGGATATAGTTTTCGGTTTTGATTTCGGCACATGTTCGTCTTTAGATTTAAAACAATTTGAACAAAGTTCTTTTTTCCATGCATTCTGGACGAAGTTTTGACAGATGGCAGACATGGTTATCTGGAAATAAAAAAATAATTATGATTAGTATTTGTTATAAAATATAATTTATATAAACAATTTTTTTATCTACAAGAATATTTTTATTCATTGACCTCGATGTCGTGCACACATTGTAAATTTAATTGCCGTTTAGAAAGCACATGTGCGAAAGATGAAATTTATATTCATCTCGCGTCGAGAGTCGAGAGTGTAAACCACACACTGATTGCGAGATGTAATAGCAAATGTAAATGACAATGCGTAGGTCATTACACCTTAGGTTAAGTGGGAATTGTGCTGTTTAACTCTTGAACTTCTAAAACATTTATTACAATACTGCAGACACAAATAAAACAACAGTTAATTTATTTCAAAAATATAATTCAAATTTGGTAACATATGCTGGTACCTTAAATATTATAATAACCATATCAGTTTTCCCAGAGAAACAGGTAACCATTAATTTTATATTAAACAAAAAATGAATAAATAATGATGATAATAAAGTGAAAATAATAGCCAGACATAATTACAGAAATTCTGCAATAAGTCAAGGGTCAAGTGAAACTGTGTATTCTTTGTCTTGTTCTGTTATTCCAATTAATTTCGAGAAAATTTAATGCATAACCCGTTAGTTAATTAACGAGAACTTTACAGTACTGCTAAAAGTGTTCTTTGTTTGATGCCTACAAATTTCAAGTAACAATTATATTTTTATTATTTAATTGTATGATTATATTTCCGAGATAGGTGGCAATTAAAATAAAACATGTGTATAGTACTCATGCAAAACTGCCATTGCAGCTCTATAAATAAATAATTTTATAATAACATAAAATAAGAAATAACACAGAAAAAATCAAATTATTAAGAATAGACATTTATTTTATTATTACTTATTTAGTCATTGTTAACAATAATTGAAAAATCCCTCTAAAATTAAGCCTTATTTCTTATTTTATGTCTGCATAAACCCACCTGGCAATTTAAAATGCATTCCGCTTTTTTTCAACATATAAGTATATCTCGTGAGCATATGTTTCTTAACAATTGGAAATATAATTGAAATAATAAAAGAAGTTCAAATCCTCTGTCAATTAAGTAACAATCCTTTGAAAATAGATCCCCATTCTATTTTAAATACTCGCCAATATTTCAATACATAATGGTTTCTTACTGTAAACTCTACTTTACTACTCCCTCATATAAGCGGCGCGGTAGTTAGTAATTACTTGGATACAGCCAATCATTATTAAATTTGCCTGAGCTGTCAGAAATTAAATAAATTCGATTTTATATTATATTTTTTTAAAGTTATTACTGATATATATTTTTTGTAGCAATAACTATTATGATTTCAATTACAATATCTCATGGATTTTTCCATGTTATGATCACCGCAGCGATTTATATTATCTAATGAAGGAGTTATTTAGATTGAGAGGAGCAAGTGACTTTCATTAATTCGATCCAATTGATAAGTTTCTGAAGTGCATTCACAGTTGTTATATGGAACTGTCTATAGTAAATTTATCCTATATTTCTTTTATATGATAATATCCAGCAATATTAGATCTGCATTGATGAAGCATGCATGATGTATTTAATATACATTTCTTGAAATTTATAATTATTATTATCTTCAAAAATCTAAAAATAAAAACTATCTAATATGCTAGGCATAGATAATAATATATATATATATATATATATAATAAATCTATTTTTCGTCTGCTTTACAATTGCATTTAAAATTAATTATTTTTATATTGAAAAAAAAATCTATTCTCTATTTTAATCGATTTCAGAAAATTACAGCTCATGTATCTGACATTACACATTAATTAAATGCAATTGTTCTCCTGTAATTAAACTTTATTTCTTAGATAATAAATTTATTATTATCAATATTATTATATCCGACCAGTTCCTTGACGAATCGACGGATCGGATTCATCAGATACAATGCGTCGTAAAACTCATGTTCAAATAATATTACGAATTCTAACTAAACCGATTAAATAGACAGGCCATGAACTGTAAATAATTAAGCTTATGCAACTTACATGTTTGAAGTTTCTAGATAGTGGATCTGAATTCGTATAACTAACTACTACTAGAATTAGAATTATATAATTATAACACAAGGAGGAAATGTGATATGCATATAGCACAAAAAAACGCTGTAAATATGTCTATTATTGGGAGACCTAAGCGAATAACTAGACGAGAGACAGAATAAAATAAATAACAGACATACAAATATACTACCAACAATTAAAAGAACATACATTTAATTAAATCTAGAAGCAAACCTCTCAGACTGAACACATTCCCAAAGGAACAAAAATCATTCACTTATTGAAATTAATTGTATTTACGATGAAATTGTGTGACATTGTGTTTAGTAGCAAACAATTCGAATTCGGCGAAAAAAATAATACCCGATGGTTATTCAAATACTGCAAAGTGCTGTGTTGTACAATTTTGGCGTTTTCCTTTCCGGAAAATCGGTGTAAATTTCTATTGTCATAGCTATAATGTTTATGCCGGGCACCGTGCTAATGGCTGCACGGAAACTGATAGGAGCAAGAAAGGTGCAGTGAGAAAGGCCATCAAGCAAGCACCTGGAAACGTGATACACCGTTCTGCGTCTCGTGCCAAACAGAAGAGTATGCCGCTGGGGGCCTGAGATGCCCCATCAAAAAAGAAAGGCGGACGAGGCTAGAAGGAGAAACGCCGACGGAGGAGCCCAACTCAGCCCCAACTGACCGCACAAAAGATGTCAGTGCTATAGGCCAATGCTAGAAGGGGCAGAGTTGCGCCTTGCCACGGCGCTCAACTATAGAAACTAGACTCCTCGTGGGCGACGGATGGGCCCATCGGGGATGTTGCTGTCAAGATCCTAGGCAACCACCATGGGTACGTAACGTTCCACGGATCACCCACGAGAGACATCCTATGGGCAAGACTGTGGGATGTAACGGTAATCGCAAGTTACCTCTCCCCAAACTACACAACATAGCACTCAAGAGCCTGGATTAGCAACTCGACAGACTAACCAGAACAGCCAGCGGGTAGGTCGTCGTGGCGGGCGGCCTAAATGCCAAATCGCCACACTGGGGCGCCCCAACTATAGACACCAGAGTGAGGCAATAATGGACCATGTAGTATCAGTGGACCTCTCGGTCAGCAACGGCGGCAAGGTGCCGACATTCTCTCGCGGAGAGTCGGCCACCCACATGTGATGCTGGCGTCGGGCAGGCTGACGGAGAGAGTAAAGGGTGGCAGGTACTAGACGAGGAGACACTGAGCGACCACTGATACATCATCATTTTACCAGGCTGCGTGGTCTCTCAGCCCCAGCCGCAAAGCACATCATCAACTCTACGGAAGAAACGGTGGAGGACTACGTCGAACTACTACAGCAAACCATATACAACATACTGGACACTGAGGGAACCACCGTAAACCAAATGGCCGACGACCTATATGAGACCCTCCAGAAGGCTAGCACGATACCCATCAATGATACTGCAGAAGGACGGAGAAGGAAAATATTGTAGTGGTGCCAGGAGGTGGCGGAGGAACGCAGGAAGACCAGCAGGACCCTGCGGTTGGCCCAGTGCGCCAGAGAAGCGGAAGCACAGACCAAGCTCCTATGGAACCACGGCGGGGAGAGACGGAGAGCATACCGGGCAATCGAGGGAAGGCAAAAATCCTGCTGGCAGAGACCGCGTCAAGAGGTCGAGGAGAACCCTGGGCCTCCCGTACAGAATATCCATGAAGAAGCTCGGAGCTCGCCCGCCCGGTCCGAACTCTACGGTACGCGGAGTGGCGAGGGCAGTAATAACGGCAGCACCATTATCGCTCACTGCAACCTACATAAAATCGGCCTCAAAACTAGGAGGAGGAGGTGTTGCAAGCTATACTCCAGCTGCGAGGCAATAAGGTCCCTGGTTCAGATGGCCTGCCTAACGAGGTTTTGAAAGCGGTGGCAACAGCCATCGCAAAGAGAGAACAACAAACAAGTACCTCGCCTTGCCGCTCGCTATGCCTGCTGGTTGGGGCGGCAAAAGTCAATGAACGCCTAATCGCGGGCCGCCTGGCGGAGACCCTTGAGAATAGGAGAGCTCCATGAAAGACAGTACGGATTCAGAAAGGGTAAGTCAACCAACGATGCCACCGGAATTGGCGAATGATCTAGGCATCATCCGCGGAGATATATATATATATATATGGCACCAGAGCAAAAATCAAATGAGCCATGAACGAGTGGATGACCCTCAGTCCCATTTCCGTGGCCAATACTCAAGTTGCCCTGCTCTCCACAAAGAGTGCGGGCACGAGGAGAGAGGCAGGAACCACAAGCCGCATGCTAGGAAAGACTCACAAGATCGAGAGAACGATTAGCTACTTGGGGACCGTTCTTGACGTGAACGTTCATCACACGGCCCAGGTATCTAGGCAACCCAGAAAGAACGGAGTGGGCACTAGATTGACTACTGGCAAATATTGATGGCCCCGAAGAAAAAGAGGACCAGAATCAATAAATGATTTGGAAAAACGTATACCTAAAGGAACCACCAATATCACTAGGGATATTTTCCTGATGGTTCAAAATACCATTTACGAGCGTTTAGGTAATGACCTAAACGCCCGCAAATGGAAAAAGAGCGAGACCTAAGAAAGGTCGACAATTTGAGCATTTGTTATAAAAATCGTTATAACCGCACAAAAAACATTTTTGAAAGCCCTGTATATATCATTTTCTATCATTATCGCTTTATTTTGTACTTCGATTTTCGTACTTTGATAACTTCAGTGGAAGTAATGATCTTCAATTGAATAATTAAAACAGTAAATAGAAATAAGACAAATTATATACTGACTTTCATAAAAAAAACACACAGAAGTTGTTGATCAAATTTAATAAATTTTCATAAAATTCCTATTGTCATGAAACAAACAAATGATTAAAATTTGAAAACAAAAGAACATAAATAAAAAAAGTTTTTTTAATAAGAAGTTGCTCATCGATTTGCTACGCACTCATTTAAACGGCGGGCATACTGTCAATTAAGTGATATTTTTTCCTGCAGTATATCATTCCAAGCTTCCTGAATTCGCAACCAAAGATGCTGCAAGCCGTTTGTTGTTTGTGGTAAATCAGCCATCTACCGATCATATCAATGGGTGACAAATCTGGCGACCGAGCAGACCATGAGAAAACAACAACGTTTCTTGCAAACATCGTGTTGCAACCCTTGCTGTATGAGGACGTGCGTTATCTTGTTGGATATTAGGATTTTCCAACCCCCCGAATAATAAAATAAGTGCAACAGGCTCCAGCACCTAGGCAATGTATCTACTACCATAACATATTGCACCCCATATCATCACTCCTTGTGTGAGGGCTATATGGCGTTCCATATAAAATGTAGAATTATTGCGTTTTCCACGCATACGTCTGCCTCTCCTACGACCATCATGGGCCCACAAACATAATGCCATTCTTGAAACCAAGTTGCTCTTTCGTTGCTGCATTCTAGTCCGCGGGTATGGTGAAGTGGGGAAGAGGAAGACAAACAAGTGGACGATACGAATGCAGTCTATAAGATTTTATCTGGTCATAAACAGATGACATTGACATTCTTCGTCCTGCACCTTCCACCCAGTCTAATTCAATTAACAGAGTTGAAAAGGTGTGTCTTGTGGCCAAAAGTCATAACGTCGTTCACGATCTGTAGTCACCCGAGGACATCCAGGGCGGCGCTGTTGAACCGCTTCATCGGACCATGTGGACCAACATCTTACCACCGTTGCTACATCACTATTTGCCAGCCAGAAATTTATAAAAGAAAGTCCGGCATCTCGCATACCAATAATAGGGCCGCGTTCAAAATGATTTAGTATCCTATAATTTGCACGTTGGCGAACTCTTGGTATTCTTAATTTTTTTCAAAGCAATAGTGAACAAAGTAATCGAAAAAGTGACAGTTGACAGTGCCGATGGAGATCACAAGGAAAAAGGAAAAGAGGAAGACGTAGAAAGAGTTGGGGAGAGGGTTTTGATAAAGAACAAAGATAAAGAGGACAATGAACGGGTAGAGAAAGATAGAGATTGGAATACCGAAATATACAACAATTGTAAACAGAGTATGTATGACTACGTAAAAAGGTCATCAATTCCTATAACAAAATGTTCTAATTAATTTACTTAAATTGTATGCAATATCAGTGTGGAATTTTTACTAATAGCTCACTACTGCCATTCGCCATAAGGAAAGTATATATGGCATGCGAGTGCCAGAAAAATATTTTAAATTTCATATACATTTGTTTATTATAGCGGTTTAGAAAGGTTACCATACAACATATTTAAGTTTCCGTTTTATAGTAATTTATATTTACCACATTTTGTGGACATTTCTTGATGAAATATTCAATAATCAAGAATACAGTAACAATAATTGATTATGACAATTACATTATATCTATAAGCGTTTGTTTATTATTAACTTATTATCCAACCTAATTTACAAATTCATGAACATACATATTTTGATTAAAGAAATTAGGCTAAAACCTAAAATTTCGATAATATTTCGTTATTATACCCCTTTTTGAAGTATATTTTGAAATTAACTAAATCTTAGTTCTTACTTTCCGAAAATAATTATTAAATTATACGTATTCTGTTCTACTCCAATTATAATTGTAATTAACGTCTTATACTAACAATTTTATCAGAAACATAACCGTAACGTATATTTCATTGTAGCTATATATTATGATCACTTATATCACTGATATACTTATACTTATCATAAGATGCATTATTATATTTACGACTATTAAAACAATTGTTTCTTACTTTCACTTGTTCTGGTCAGTGGTTTGTCGGTTGTATAAATCCACCACCCACAATATTTCCATATTGTGATTCATATGGTCCGCAGGTATTTAATTGCAAGATTTCAACAGACTGTAGGAAATTCAATTCATTTATCATTAAAATTACTATTATTCTAACTTGGGAATTTATTACATTGCAATATGGATAAAATATTGTATTTTTTATTTTAGGCGAAATACACAATTCCCTTGAACAATTAAAAACCATACAATATTACTGTCCTAATAATAATAATATTAGTAATACTGTCATAATATTAGTTATCTATTAAAGCCGATATCGACTTAAACTGGCTATTAATATTTAATTTGAATATCGTATTAGTTCATCCAATTAGTATACTCATTTTCCATACATTATGAAACTATAGAGATTTGAGACACAAAATATAAAATTTTAAACCGGAATATAAAACGTGTTTTGGTTTCTAAGTGTTTAAAAATAACGCTGTAATATAAATTGTGTAAAATGTCAATTATTGATTTAGTAATATTTACCACACAATTACGAAAAAGCATACTGTTTCATACCAATAATTTTTATTTTACGGAAGTTGTGAAAATCTGACTGCAATTTCAGAAGTTGTATTCATAGTTCGTCGAGGATATTTCATCGCTTGGAACGGTTCATAAAACGCACAACGGCTTCTCCACGTCAAGGATGATATTGTTAAATTGCAATTATATAATAATAAGAATTTAAAAGTGAGTTGAGAGAGACGCATTGTCATTGAATCAGTGAAAACGCCAGGGTTCTAGCAATTATATCATTAACGCAAGGGAATTTCGTATTTTTTGCTAATTACACTAATAAAATATTTCACGGACAATGCCTAATATTACAACGATATTGTAGTTATAATTTGCGTAAATTAAAATTGTGACAAATTAATGTGTACTAATTTATAATTGTTGTTTATTAACATCAGTATTATGAATATGGGTTGCACCTGGCTGGTGTTACAGCTACCCCTTTGCTATACGGAGCTCATATCGATCACATATTTTTGGATTAGGATATTTATCGTAATACAAAACTATAAATAGATGAAAATTATATTTGATTTGACTTGATAATGCAAAATATAAAATACATAAATAAGTGATGAAACAAAAATAACTACGATATAATAATTAAATAAATAACAACACATAAACATTGTGGAATTGTATTCTTAATCACGAAACCCAAAAACGTACATGAAACATTGAAAGGACAAAACCGAAATCACGATTTTTAATTACATTACTGTTAAAATTTTAAAATATTTTAATCGGGTAGTTTTTGCTATAATCGCAACCTAATAATCTTTTTTAAATTAATTAATATAAAATCGGTTATTAACCATGCCGTAATATTATAAGTATCAGTCAAGTATTGAATCCTGATACAGTAATCAATCAAACTATTATATCTCTAATGTAAGATCATTTCATTAAATGCAATATTTTATGCAAAATAGAAACGTAAGGAAATTGCTCGATAGAAGAGTGTTTACTGATGAGATATTACTAGAAAGCAGTATACGTTTAATCATGCATTAATGTACGAGATGTAGTAATCATTCCAAGCGCTCGAATAGGGAAATTCAATTAAAACATCCTTATGTTTATTTTAAGGAATAAGTTGAAATTCTATACTTCCTGGTTAATTTGCAATATTATATAATTGGATTAGTAAACTATATAAATGAGGAGCAAATTGGTAGCTATGTTTACCATACAGACTAATGTTTTTCCAAATTATTAATTTTAATTCAGTTTTTTTATAATATCTATATTTTTAACAAAGATTTTTATTTTTTTAATTGTTTATAATAAAGAAACAAAAACGTAGATCTTACAGAAATGGCACTTTACTGTGTAATTTTTTAAAAAATATACATACTATTCAAGTATATCTTTGAAAAATGGATACAGTAAACTGTCGTTTCTGTGAAATATAAAATTGTTTTCTACTATACTATATAATAAATAACTCGAAATAATGAATACGCATTTTATGTACTACACATTTGTTATAACATTGTGTCCTGTAGTTTAAAATACAAAGTAGTTGTTGAGAAAACATGGTACTAAAATTAGTGAGTATACTGTTTACAGGGATTAACAAATACTTCTATTATTATCCAGCTATCTACATGAGTGTTTCTGCCGCGAGCGTTATATTAATTCAAATTGTGCAATTAATAACTATATGCAAAATCTTGTTATCTAAGACAACTTAATTATTATGGATAAAACATGGATAAACACAGTAATGCGTTCTGAGCTGCAATAAATTCATAGAATATAAAAATCCTAGGTGTGGTTGTGTAGTATTTGACCTTACTTTTGAATTATTTAATTGGCAAAAAGAACGGAAATAATTTAAATTATTGCATAATGTTTACGGTAAGCATTCTAAATTGTTATACAAGATTATTGAGTATTAGCAAATGACATGTAAATCTAATTTAAATGGTAAAGTTTATTATTAATTTAAATTATTAAATTATAAAATTATTAATACTAATACCCAATGCAGTTTTATTAATTTGTATATATAATACTAGGCCCGTCGTCCGAGAGGGTATTTTTAATAACAAAACAGACTTAATTAATCAATTATATTACATGTACATTTGTACATTTAACAATAAAATATGAAAAATAATTTTGTTTTATTTGTAGTTAGTTTGCTGAGAAGCTAAATGAGAAATTTATAAAATTTGTTTAAATCGCTACAAAGACTACAAAATACAAACACAAAATTTCTGAATATTTCGGCATGAATGAATACTACAGTTATATATAAGGACAAATCAAGATCAATTTTGTATCATAATTAGTTAGCTATGATATGCTAGAAATGTATTAAAATGTGTTTAAATCGCTACACAGGCTACAAATGACTGAATATTAAAATAACGGTATAGAAATGTCTGCATATTACGCTATGGAAGAATAACATATTTGACAATCAGAAAATATCAAAATTAATTTTGTTTCATTCGTAGTTTGCTATGATATTCTAAATAAGAAATTTACTACAAATTTTATAAATCGTTACACAGACTACAAATCGCTGGATATTAAAACAATGTGGTTGTTTTAATTAGAAATTTCCGAATATTTAGATATGGATGAAAAATACATTAAAAAATCAGAAAATACGAACATCTATATTGTTTCATTCGAAGTTAATTAGCTATGTTATGCTAAATAACAATCTTAACTAAAATTTGTATAAATAGTTATTAGGATACACACAGCTGAATATTAAAACAATCACAGTCATTGAAATTTCGGAATATTTAGATATAGATGAATTATACATTTGACAATCAGAAAATCAACTTTGTTTCAAGGGTACACATCGCTGAATCTTAATAATAACAACTACGGTCTGAACGTTTCTGAATATTATGGTTTGGATAAATAACATATTAGATAATCAGAGAATATCAAGATCAATCGTGTTTCATTCGGAGTTAGTTATCTATGGTATACTAAATAAAGCCTTTACTATCATTTTTTAAACCGCTTCAGACTACATTTGACAATCAAAATATCAACATCAACTTTGTTTAATTCGTAATAAATTAGCTATTATATGCTAACTTTACTAAAATATGTATAAATCGTTGTATAGCAGGGTTGCAACAACTCGATCTCTATCGACCGGTCGAAACCAATTGTGGTCGATCGCTCGCGATGTCTTAACTTACGAACCGAAAAGTTGGCTACCTCTGTTATATAGGGTACAAATTGCTGCATATTAAAACAACCACGGTAAAATGTCTGAGTAATGCGGTATGAATCAATAACACATTTGTCAATCAGAAAATATTAAGATTTTTTTCATTGGTAGTTAGTTAGCTATGATATGCTAACTAAGAAATGTACTAAGATTTGTATAAACAATATAAACAATAGTGGTTATCATTTAGTAGTAGTAGTTATCCATTTACCATAATACGTAACCCACAGGCTACAAATTGCTGCATCATAGCTATCATACACTTTGTATTTTGTGTCATTCATTGCTATTATGTGCTAAACATGAAATTTACTAAAATTTGTTTAAATCACTACACTTGCTACAAACGGTTGAACATTAAAACAACCACATTGTAGACATTTCTGAATATTTAGTTATGGCTGAATAATACATTTGGCAATCGGCAAATATCAACATCAATATTCTCTCATTCGTAGTTACATATATGATATGCCAAATAACAAATTCAATAAAATTTGTATACATCGCTTTACACCCTAAAAATTGTTGAATATTAAAATAATCACAGTTTACAGTAGAAATTGCTGAATATTTAACTTTGGTAACATTTAGGATTACTTTTTAAAAGACAATATATTCGTAGAAACAAATTTAATAGAGTAGATACGTTTAAATACAAGTTTCAATTGTCGAGTGCATGTTACTACGTACAAACATGTGCGAGAAAAACAACGTGACCAATATAACAACAGCTGCAAGCTGGTGACTCTTCATAGATGTCTTATGACGCTTCTTGGTGATATTGTCGTACTCAAGGCTAGAGATAAGCGTGTTGCGATCATGTGTGTCATGTGCGATGCGTGGGCGAAGGGTGCAATATAACTCCTCCCTCATTAGAATGAAGCTTCTGCTGAAAGGTGAAGTTCTTGAAGTGGAAACTAGTTTTCAGCGGGCTCTCTTGATGGGGATCGATATGTATTATTTTCTTGGTATTCTTTAGTAGAAAATAACTTCTAATTCTAATTAGCTTAATATAAATCTACACCACTGAAAAATCAAAACTATAAAATAATTTGAAATAGGTCTCCAGATTTAGTTGTTCAACGACATCCACGTTAAATCTTTTAATTTAAATTATGATACATTGCTTAATTTATAACCAATAGTACTTAGAGGTTCTTTTGATTTTATTAAATATCGTATATCAGGTATAATAGTTCCGTAACCATGTTGGAATGTTGTTCGTATAATCTTAGCAATAATGCTTGACACCGGATATTTGTTCTGGAAGTCGTTAATATTCTGCACATAAAAAAACCTATTCACTCATTTTTGGCAGATTTCTATGATTCGGTAAAAGTTCGGTTTCGCCGTTAAACTCAGGAACCATATTAAGATATTCAGTCTTTAAGGCTGGACAACCATGGGTTTCTCAATGAATCTCCTGGATCACGTCTGTCATTCTGTTGGACAGCTCGCTTCTCAGTCTCGGTGAAACTTTGAAGGTTGATCAATGTACTTTGATTCGCAAAGGGGTGTAGAAAAGACATCTATCAGCGGGAACTACAGCGCCTATCAACAGAAGACCACCGAAGAAAAGTAAAGTCTTTACAGAACCTTTCTCTTTGCAGGGACGTAAAATCGGATATTAAGATGGAAATACTACCTAACGACGAAATACCCTGAACTAAGAGCAAATAGGAAACATTGGATGACGGGGAGAGAGAACCCTGGGAAGTCAAGCTCAAATCTGTGGAGGAGAGCTTGATACCCAAGGAATTAAGGGCCATAGCGTGGTTACCGGGCCCAGCAATGAAACTGGCGACGATTCTTCCCAGTCCAACAGTCCAAAATGCCGGAGTAACGACGGTTACATGGAACGAGGTCCACAACACACCTGATCCGATAGGGCAGCAAGTGGTCATCGCCATGGAAAAGCCTCTTGGGTTAAACACAATAAACTGCCAGCCGCTGCTGAACCTCTCCCGGGTAAGGTTCAAGTTAGTTGGGGCTAAGAAGGGCGACGAAGAAGGAGATGCCATGGAAGATGGGCCAAATACGGAACCTCAATCGGAACCCCAACCAAATCATGTGAAAGGACCTGTAGATGGACAGGAAACACCTCGAGGGGAGGGACGTGAAGAGGAATTTCTAAAAGGGTGACTAACACCAAAAATGGTGTAGTGACTAGTACACATCTGAAACCAACAAAGGAAAGGTGTATGAGAATGGCTCGGCCGAAGGAATAAGTCTCCAGCTGGGCGAGTATACCTCCGTGTTCCAAGTAAATTCAAGGTGCGTTAAAACTTTATTGGAAAGACACTATAGAAAGAAGGAAATAAATATTGTGACAGATAGTCAAGCTGTGATGAGAACACTAGACTCTAGCGTAAATAACTCTAGAGTTGTGATAGAATGCAAGACCTGATGATACTGGGAGCCTAAAACAAAGTAACACTTGTGTGGGCACCGGGACATCAAGGAATCAAAGGCAACGAAGAAGCGGATAAATTGGCAAAAGTGACAAATAAAATAAATTAGTACCGAAGGAACCTGCGGGAAACCATGTACGACCTCAAGAAAAAGCTTCAGAACGCATCAAAGAAACGGTCTTACGCCGATATTGTGAAGCCTAAACTGGAAACGAGAAAACGCTCGATTGTTCGAATGTTCACTAGTGAAGAGGCGACGGAAGAAATACTAAAACTAAATAGGAACCAATTAATAATTGTTGTAGGACTTCTAACAGGACAATGCACATTAAATAAACACATGCACACTATCGGGATGGGCAAATCAACAACGTGCCGAGGCTGTGGGGAAGAAGAAGAAACTCCACTACATGTAATCACTAGCTGCGAAGCATTCAACGCCTGCAGGAAAAACTCTTCGGTTTAACGAATTAAACTAAAAGAGCTCCAAGGCCGCCCATTCATGATATTTCTGGACTTCATTGAAGATACAGAGCTCATGAAGGTGGAATAAGAAATGAGGGAGCACAATAGTTCAGCCGTGGCCGTTGCTACAGCAAAACCAAATCCCAGCTAGAAAAAGAAATAAAAACACACATGTCCGTCGAAGATCAATACCCACTTATAAATTGTACAAGCATGTTAGGGCAGTTTTTGCGAAAATCAAAATAGTTCCGAAATTATGTACGGCGGACCTTTTAGTAATGATCTTTAAGCTTTAAATTATGAATAAAGTAACCTTGTATGGTCTCCTGATCAACCATATAAGGTTACTTAACTTAATTCATAATTTATAAAATAATATGCATGTTGGTACATAACTGGAGAACAACAATGAAATGACAAATACAGCGTTAAATTAAGCTGAAAACATGAAATAACATTTACGCTCAAGCTTTCTTAACGAGATATATAAGATCAAGGAAAAAAATAACAGAGCAAACGTAACGTAAATAGGTTACAAAATACATTTTCTCATTCATTATATATTATAAAATAATAATGATACATTTAAATCTTGTAAAAGAGGCGTATGCACACAAAATTTCGTATTTTTAGTTAGTTTCAGTTAAAAATCAGCATATAAATCTAATCTAAAAGAAACAATTAATAAGTTAAATTAAATTAGTCTAATTATAAAAAAATTACCTTCCTTTAAATAATATCATCTGTACATACCAAAAACTGTCTGCTATTACGAAACTAGTTTTGTTCTATTATTAGAAGCTACTTTTTCGGAACATTTCAGCACATAGATTAGTAACCAAGTAAAATTATAAATCTTCTTTTATTTCTGCCATTTACAAATACAAATCGTCTTAAATATAAATCATATAATGGTGTTTTATCTATAATCTATATCTAGTATCTCTCTCTACAAATTAATAGTTGCAAGTTCCATTTAAGAAATTAAAAGAAAGTTCTTTATCAAAATGATTAAAAAAATAATTAATTAAATAGTACTATTATTAGTAATTATACAATTCGATTTAAATAGACTTCATAATTGTCCATGCGTAGAGAACTTAATTGCTAACAAAATAGCACTGAAATCATGCCGCCTATAAATACGGAACAATAGAAACGCATATCAACGTTACAAATGAAACTTGGAATTGTTATAGATTATTTCTACTCTAATTATAGCGCATGTTTAATTGCGTTTAAATAAGTTCATTTAATACATATTAATAAATTTGTAAATGATACTAATAGAATTTTCTAAAATGTATGTGTATCCGCGGAATGCGCTAATTGTACCATTAGAACATTTTAATTATAATTAATGTGCTATAATTAGACCTGAACAATTTTAATTTGGCGTTGTTTGTTTAGTTTGATTCACTTCAACTCGAATCCATACTCGTTTACTTGCACTTTGTTGTTTATATGCAACTTTCTAAAAGGTCAACGTAACTGCGAACATAATGATGCTAATAAAAGAAACAGACAATAATGCTGCATTGCGTTCTTTCAAGACGTAGACTGTATACACCCTGATGGACACACCCTGTTTATTTATACGTTCAATTTAACAGGCTATTATACTGGCAAATGACGGACGACATTGGGCGTTTTCCACTTCTTTTATATGCGGTTATAAATTGCCTATTATGTAATTATCTTCGAATGATGATAGTGAATAATGGTTCGCCTGGAGATAGCCGGTCATTTCTATCAATTTATCCGGATGTTTTATTTTTTATCATGTTCGGTATGATTAATGGTAGGTATAGGGGTGCGCACTTATCAATCTATGTTAAATAAACGTGGTTTTAATTTTCTAGTCATTGCACGTGTATCATCTATTTTTGTACTTTTGTACATTTTATGCAATGATTGGATTAATCATAGTATGTAATAAGGTTATCAGTCTATTCATTCGTTCATAATTATATTTCTATTATAGTTATATGACAACATTATATTTGATTTGTTTTATTTTATTTGTATCAAAATCGGAAATATAATTCAAGCAGTTAACAAAATTTAAATTGTTAATGTAACGATGAATAGATACGATAAAAGAAACTTATTTATAAAAAATAACGTATTTATTTTATACGTAAGTTGATACAATATGGTGTAGTACATGAATACCATATGTGGTCTCTCTTGCATACTTGTTAAAATCTTAAACTGGTATGATGAGTTTATATTGATATTTAATAAGAAATAAAACAAAAGGCTGTGGAAGTAAAGATTATTTTGAATTATTTATGCAGGTTTCATTTAGTTTTATGAATTATTTTGTCACAATAACAATATACATATTGGAAAATATACCTGCGCATTACATTCTATATTTCTTATTTTACGTCAGCATAAACCCATCTGAAGTTCGACTAGAAAATATTTGTTCGAGCAAAGCACCAAATTACTGCAGAAAGACTAATAAACTAATATTGAGAAATTGCAAAACTTAATCAATTTCAACAAGCCGCACAGTCTACAATTAGAATTCGCCGCTAAGTGTTACGTGAAGACATCTTATTGAAGTAAATTAATCGAGTGATTTGAACATTCAATGATAATTTAAATATGTTTGTGCGTAGATTACAGTGGATTTCATAACACACATTCATATGTATATAAACCACTATACCATGTAGTAAGTAGCTGCATTTGTTTCAATTTGTAACTGGCAATCGACCTTCGGGGGTCCTTATATTATTAGTATACCATAGATTATTTTAGATTGTTAAATTTATATAGTTCTTTTTATAATTTAATTTCGGCGTAGTACAGTAGTTGGTACCCCCGTTAGTTTTTTAAATGAATAACATGGGTTCGAATCCCTAAGGTTAGTACCATTTATTGTTGTAAAATAACTTCTATTATAATACTATATATTATATACTATAATTTTTATTCCTATAACTTTATTTTTACGTATTCCCTCCACTGTTTTGTTGGAAATTTTGTTATTATTTATATAAAGATTTAGGAATAAACTTAAAGTTCCCGATATAATCCAATCTCGGAATCACCGGAACTGTAACGAAGTCGGACTGTATAACTAACGTGCCAAATAAATAGCAGTCATGGAATCGGGTCGGAATTAGATTCCTTGCTAGGAAAGCGATCGGAAGGCAAGATCTAGCACATTTCGAGATGGTAAACGAAGAGGGCTTAGGCCATGTGCCCGTGGAAGTGAGAAGGAGGAAGAAGCATGAGAGGAGGAAGGGGCAGCAAGGGTTTGGATGGAGCGCACCGGATATATATGAGAAAATGCTAAAGGACGTGCAGTGGGAGGGGTGCACTCGATGCAGCAGTAGGAGACGGTGATGGTGGCTGCGGTCGTGAGGAAAGTGAGCGGCAGTCAGAGGGAGAGCTGGTTCGATAGGATAAAAAGGCGTAGAGAGAGAGTGTGCGAAAGAAAAAAGTGGAGGCGATGCAGAAGGTGGAATGAAGTTAAGGGGTATGTTTTGAAGAAGTTGTGAGAGATACCCGAGGGGAAGGGACAATGAGGGTATAATAAGATCTGGCACAGTGAGAGAGGTGTAGAGAGATGGCTACAACAGAAGTGGATCTGGGGAGTTCTAGGCAGGGGGTAGTTCTCATTGGAAGTGGCACTGGTTACTCACAGTTGAAAATGGGAACGACGACGAGAGCCCATATATACAAACGGTTAAGGTTGAAGGTGCATAGAAAAGGTTACCAGTAGTGGGAAGAAAGAAGCTGTTACTGTTCAGGGTGTGGAGTGAAGCAGTACAGGTGTCAGAGGAGTGGCGCGTTGGAGTGGTGGTGTCAGTGCATACAGAGGGAGTAGCTTCAGAGTAACTATAGTGGGTTCACGTTAATAAGTACGGAGTACAGATTAACGGTGAATGGTTAATGGTGAAAAACATATTGTTACCGGAAAGTCACGGTGGGTTAAGAAAGGAAAGAGTGCTGGAGTGCAAAGGGAGAATGTATGCGGTGTTTGTGGATCTGAAAGCAGCATATCTAGCAGTTCCTGGAGGTAAGCTTGCGAGAGTATAGAAAGATTAGGGATGGATGCGGAAGGGGCGGAATGGGTTAGAAGATTCTATAAAGAGCAAGAGCAAGAGCAAGAGTTAATGGAAATGGAAAAGTTTTGAAGATATTTATTTAGGATTAATGTAGGAGTAAAGCAGGGATGCCTACAAAGCGCCTGTTTATCTGTGGAACGTGAGTTGGAGGAGGTGTTGAGGATAGGGCAAGCGGGAGGGGTTGTGGTAGGAAAACCAATGTGTGGATGTTAGCGACGTGCCAAGAGAATGAAAGAAACACAAGAGCGTTGGAAAGAATGGGAGGTACCTTGATAGTTATGAATGTGGAAAGCAACAAATGGATGATGTTTAGGTATAAGGATAGGATAGGTGGAGCAGGAGAGTTGCAATGGAAGAGCTGAGTAAATTGTTTTAAGTACTTAGATTTTGGTTTGATTGCATATGTGGGTTTATAAGGTATTTGGAGTGGGTGCAAGCAAATGCAAGAATGTCGGAGATAAGGTGAGATGACACACCTTATAATACGGTGTAAGATCTGGGATGCGTGTGTGAAGACAATATTTATGTATGAAGTGGTAGTGTGTGGATTGCGAGAGTGGGATCTAATAGAACATTGATCCCTTTCCATTGCTGATTTTTGAGTTTGCTAGGACACGCAAGATGATTAGGGCGGTACTTCTGTAGAAAATCGTATCGGATGAGCATGTGATGGAGTCGTGTAAGAGGGTAGCAAAATTCGAGGAAAAATTGCAGGAGTTTTGTGCGGGGAGACTGGTGCAGGAGGTGTGGATGAGATATAGTAGTAGGACAGAGAGTAGGCGGAGAATAGTTAGGAGAAGCATGTATGTATAGGGTAAGTCTGAGGTGTGTGTGGAAGAAAAGTTGAGTGGAATGGAAATGTTAGCACCTGAGATTAGGAAGAGAATGAGGGATGTGGAGTGGCAAGAAAGGTGATAATGGCTCGAGACAACCACCGTTATGTGGAGTGGCTAGTGTGCGGGAAACCTCCGAGGTACTTAACTAGGGGTAGGTGGAGCAAGAAAACCACATGTGCGTGACAAGAGCGAGATATGGTTTGGAAGACAGAGGGCGGGGCGCGTGTGCTGCGACGAAGGGGAGCGAGACGTGGTGGCACTCAGGCAACGAATGTGCGGGAGTGATGAAGTTGGTGAGGACGCAGAGAGAATAGTGGGAGGAGGAGCATATATTTAGGGAAAATTGCACTCTGGTGAGATTCGAGATCACGTCCTTTCGACTTTCGCGGCCAGCATGCTACCAACTACACCACGCAGTGCATGGCTGTTGACACGTGACAGGATATGATGTATTGATTTTCTGGGGATTGCTATGACTAATAAATGTTACTATTGCGTTTTCAAAAAAAGTAAATTAAATTGCGTAATAAAATTAATTATCTACAACAGTGTATTAATAAAAATATAAAAATAATACAATAATTAAATATAATAATAAAATATTATATTAAAAGTAAAATTGCGAAATAATGCTCTTATTGACACAAAACTGTCAAAAAGTACTAGATACTATTCGAGCCAACTATATTTTTCATGTAAACAAAAAGTTAATGAAAATTTGATGAATTTCAGAGACAATCAAAATAAGAATTGAAACCACTTTGATGTCAAAATATTCGTGTGGAAGTAATGAAGAAATAAATTGCGGCTGAAATAATGATACACAGTCACTATATGTTTGTCACACAGTTTTGCCATTTTCCGGGAAAACGGTAACAGATAGCGGAAAACTTCCTAAACTACGCAATATGAATCATACATCCAGCTTTTAAAAGAAAAAATGACACAAAAGTCTCAATTTTTTTAATTTTCGGGAAAACGGAAAAAGAGATAGTTCTAGCTTTAAAAAGAAAAATGTTACGACCAAAATACCTTCAATAGCTCAGAAATCAATATTTTCACATAAAAATTGCCATTTTCCGCGAAAATTTATATCAGGGGTGGTCAAAGCGTCGACCGCCATCGACCAGTCGTCCGCGTAACTATTCCCTATTTACACATATTTTATCAATAAACGAATTGGTTTGTGAGAAATCATTATTTTCGCTCAGTAAAATAACTTGATATTGAATATGTGTAGAACTATCTATGTTTATTTTAAATTTAAGCTTATTGTTGGCTTTAAATTACTACTTTTCTTATGATCACATAATATATACGATGTTGTAAACCGCAGCCAACAGGTAGCCCAAAGTGACATGAATGTTCATCGGGGCGCTAGCTAGAGCCGTCCCTTAATATAGTTTTTAGTAGAGTATAACTATATTCTCAACAGCATTATTGTTTACTGAATTAATGATCACTTTATAAGGTCTTTCGAGGAGTTTTCAATCAATGCAGATACTATACCTAGTATGGTCAAGGTCGTGTATGCAAATATTTATTACTTAAAAATAAAATTTACATCTTACATCGTGTTTGGTGTATATGTTGAATAACGGTGTATTACATTCCGGTCAAATATACCGTTTAGACTGTTTAGGCAAGGAAAATTCAGCAACAGTTGAAAACTTATCAATAAAAATACAACATGTCATACAAATATAAGGTAATGACCAGCTTGTATATAAGGCAGTCGATTGTACGGACTCGGGCCGTATAATCACGATGATCGTGGAACCGTGTAAATGTAAATCTGTGTTACATTACAATTTTTCTGGTTGTAGGATTTTTTTCTAAAAATATTTGAAGCGTATTATAAAAACTCAGCAAACCAATGTCTGTTTTTTGCTAAATAAATCTAACCTACTTAGATTTATTTAGCAAAAAACTGTTATGCAGTATTAGCTAGTTTAAAATATATATAGTAAAAATATTACAGACTCACCCTAGTTGTTAGAGACGTAGACAGTCTCGTACTGAGCGAGTTCAATCCCCGTTGTGGGCGAAATTTCGCACATTTTCAGAGGGTTTTTATAAAGTTAAGTAAGTCATTGGGATGATCGTATAACGATGGATTTTTGTATTATTAATAGTTATATACAAATAAACATATTACATACACACAATTAATAAGTTATGCATTAAACAAATTAAAACTTGTCTTATTAAGGAGAAACTCGTAAATACTTTTCAAGTGAATAATAACATTTGTCATTGTGATGTACACTTAAAAGATATTTAAATTGACTAGAGTTATTAGCGAGTTTAATTGCATCAGGTAGACTGTTGAATTTCGCACATTTCTAGTGGGAACTCTCTTCAAACCTGCCTGGGTTATTATACAATGCATGTGTTTTTTGTTGCACATTTTCTGAATTTTACTTTATAGAATTATTTGATTTAATTATTATTTATTATTTCAATTTCCACAATACCGAATTAATTATATTGAAATATTACCGGTTGACAACATATTGGCTACTCACAAATTGGTCGCCGTTAAATAAAATTTCATCAACATCTGATGCAAAATCTGCAAAATAATCGTTTTGCGCGTTTGAGAGCGAAAAAACACCAATGTTTGAGGTGCACACATGTTTCTTTCTACAACTATTTTAAAGCATAAAAATAATGTGTCTACTGAATACACATTTACTATTAAGTGGGCTACAATAATATAACAAACAATTATGTTTCTGTGATCTTCTCAGAAAATGTGAGATCAATTGTAGGATATGCATCTGCTCAATTGTATACACAGAACAATGTCAAGATAATAATAATAAAATAAAAAATATTAGTAATTAGTAATCTTGTTAATAGAATATTTTGTTTTACTATATTTCTCACACGGATTCCCCGATAACGCAGGGTCAAGCCTCACGCTAGTTGTGAATACTGCATGAGTATGTATTTATCCGTTTGATTATAACCCAGTGTTGAAATACGATTGTTAACATAATAGCAGTCCCACTAAGATCCTTAAAAATAATTCCCATGACTAAATGAACAAAATAAATAATAAAACAAAAAATACATGCAATAACAATATACATTTTACACGCTTAGACATGTGGAGATTTCAAGATTAACAAAGTTTACAGTATTAATTATTTTGTGATTTTATATGGAAAACACTCAAATTCATTATTACTAGTAACCAGAAACGGTCCATATGGTTGTTGATTCGTTTCGTGGAATGCACTTGAATTTATTATCATTAAATATATTTTTTAATTGTCATTGATTGTTTTATTATGTTCTAAAATTTAATCCTATTGCGAGATAACAAAGTTGTTGTGCAGCATTTAATAACTGAATGTATATAGTAAATAGTATTGTTACTAACCTTACTATGAGATATTCCATTACAGAATATAGATCCTAATTTAAATCTGTTTTCTTCTAAAATTGTTTAAAACAGTACGCACTTTTGATTGATAAATATGAGTAGCACCTTGACATGGACAGGATTAAATAACTGGTATAGGCATCACACCACGGTTCATAGACTATAGAGTATACGAACCGTGGCACCACACGACTTTACGAATATTTATAATCGAATAGTTTAGATAAGTAAAGGGTGACCTGCAACACGGCGGGCGAAGTAGAATCTTTTACATTGTGCTTTATTTATATTTTCATTTGTTTGTCTTTTACCAGTCTTTGTTGGAGAATTATTGAATTCTTATGTGTATCTTTGTTTGTGTAGGTCTTTCGAAGCTGAATTCAACGATGGTTGATTAGCTATATTCCGGATTTGTTTACATTAGTTGATAATTTGGTAGTTTACAGATCACCACCGTATGCGCTACCTCCCAAACATTACTAATTTATTTCATTTATTTATTCATTTCTCAACAGACATTAAATCTAATTACAGAGAAAAGGAAACTAATAATTGTTACATAGTAATACATACAAAAGAAAATATAAATTAAAGATTGATACGCTTAATAATAATAATAATAATAATCAATAAAAACTCTTAAACTTTGCATCATCCTTCCTGCTTTAAAAAGACAAATGTTACGGCCGAAATACCGTGAAAAGGTTCAACAAGAAAAGGGTAAGTGATAACGAAAAATATTCATAGGGCCGATTGTCGGGTTTGGAATTCTCGTAACTTGCAATTTGAATCAACCTTCTAGCATCAATAAAAGGCTCAAAAATCACATTTTTCACACCGGTTTTACTAAGTTTTCGGGAAAACGGTAAGAAATCTGAAAACATTAAAAGGCCGTTTGTCTCGCTCGAAATTCTCTAATACTTTGCAATTCGAATCATCCAAACAAATTACAGGCAAACAAATTACATTTGTTCGCACAATTTTTATCATTTTACAGGAAAACACTAAGATATAGAGTAAAACATCCAAAGAGCTGATTGTCGGGCTTGAAATTCTCTATAACTTTACAATTTGAATAATCTTTCTAGCATTAAAAAAAAACAGTCACCGAAAAAACGGGAAATGATATAAAGATCATATTATTCACACAATTGTTTATATTGCGAGAAAATTAGAAGAGCTAACGGAAAACATCCATAGGGCCTTTTGTCGGGCTTGAAATTCTCTATAACTTTGAAATTTGAATCATCTTCTAGAAAAGAGTTACTGCGGAAAAAACGTAAAAAGGCTCAACAATCACATTTTTCACACAATTTTTACGATTTTCTGGGAAAACGGTAAGAGATCACATCTAAAATTGCTAGTTTGTCTGGCAAGAAATTCTCTATCGAGCACATCTGGGATGGCACACATTAAGCTTTAGTTTGTATCAGCTTCGTCATATGTTTTTGAGTGATGATCTGTATAAACTGTATTGATTTGATTTTTTACACATATTGACATGTGCTGTTGCAACCGTGTATTATTTATTAGATTTTTTTTGTTTAGAAATAAAATACCTATAAAATGATACCAAACATATCTATAATAAAATTTTATAATGTTATTTCCAACCATTTCCAAGATGTCGTTTTAATTTGAAACAATCCCCATAAAGGATAAATACAACAATCGCCATATCAAGTACATTTGTTATCTAACAATGATTTTTTAATCATCTCTGATAAATACCATTCTGCGATATTTGTAACTTTTATCATTTATCGTGCGATTGATTTGTTTTTTGTTTTGGAGTCATTTTATAATAGGATTTTTCATTTAGTTGAAATACTATCTAATAGGCTCACGTTTGATTTGATTGGAAACGTTTTATACTATTTGCTTCCAATTCTTCGCCTACTCTGTCACATCGGTGCATATTTTATTATAACAATGTAATAATATAAGAAATGCTTGTAATTTCTTTGAAATGACATATGGTATATATGTTCCCCACCATATAGACCATATTTGTAATCGAATTTTATTAGTTTCATTTCAATGCTACTTCTGGGACAGCCCCCAACTGATGGTGGGGCTGTGACGGAAATATTTCATCTTTTTTTGCAGCTCAGTCAGTTGCTAGGATGAAAATTGTAGGATTATTTATCCATTTCGAGATTCTTTAATTTAAATTCAATGAGGCCAAGCTCATCATTTTCCATCCTGCATGTTTCAGACTCAACTAGTGCGCAGAAGAATGCCACTCCAGCGATACCAGTGGTCCACACGGAAAAAGAAAAAGTGAGGGTTTAGCTGGTTCGATTACAAGGTCGACTCTAGATGAGTCAGATTCCAACACTTCTCGGAGAATGTCAGAAAAGCCGCATGTCAAAAAAGATGCATTAAACTGTTTATGGCATCTCCAATTATTTGTTCAAAATCAAGGTTGGTAGAGGAGATAGTTATCGATATCTTATAGTATCAATCACTTTCGACTAAAAACTATCGGCAAAATTTCATTCAGCGCTTCAAAGTCTAGTTCTTTTCTCAGTTAGTTCAGCATTATACTCAGTAGCGATTTAAAAAAACCCTTCACATTTTCATCCTTCTCAGTCACAAAAATTCTTTCGATTATCGATAGTCCGTTAGTTTCCCGACTTTCTATAATTGCCAACCACATAAACCCGCCTCAGTCACGGAATATATGAATGCTCTCATTTCCAAAATATATACATATGAACGAAAAGTAAAGTTTACATTTACTAAATCTGCGTAAAACCCATTCTACCTACAAAAAGAACTAAAAGAACCCTCAGTACAACAGAGATGAAAATACCAAAGGAGGATAACTGGAAGAACACTATGGGATAGAGTAAGAAGTGATGTTAAGAAATAAGAAGAATGTGGAATGCCCAAATCGAACGGATGGTATATGAAAGAAATTATCCAGGCACACGAAACCAAGAGGAAGCAGACCCCCTGGTAGAACTTCAAAACGATGGAGTTGGTCGTCCAAGTCCAAAAAAAAAACCAGCATCAACCGGTCCCAGACCTAGATTAAGAATAAGAAGACATTCAAATTATTTAAAGTTTCCTTTTATCAATATATTGATGCATTATATTTAAGCATATAAATTTTTTTATTTCTTCTTATTTTATCAACTATTCGGTCGAATTAAACTACATGTAATAATTACAATTATAATACGGTTATCCGGTATAAAGAAACCGAATATCCGTTCATTGTCAGGCCGGCGGAACATCTGTTGAATTCTTAGTTAGAAGTGGTAATATATGTGAAAAATGCTATATACTATGCTATAACGTGAAGGAAATTTTCACAGATGCCGCGGATGCAAAGATTGGCCATGCTGCAAAAAGCCGCAGGAATGGATAAGGAAAGAAACATGGGAACTAATCCGCCAAAGAAAAGATGCCAAACAAAATATGAACAATAGCAAAACTAGAAGTCAGTACCAAACCAGTCTACTGTAGAAGAATAAACAGAGAGGTAAAGAAAGGCATCCGAAGCGACAAATCATAAGGCGATAAGTAAACAACCTCGCAAGCGCAGCAGAAAGGACTGCCAATAGAGGTGACATTAAAACATTATATGAAATAACAAAGAAGTTGACAAAGGCCTACCATCGGATAAACCCATCAGAAACACGGACATGATATCATATATGATGTCGAGACCATGCAGAGATGGAAGGAACTTTTTACAGAAGTACTGAACATAAATCAGGTACCAACCCCAGAGCAGCGACCAGGTTACATCGTGGCTAACCTATGTTAAACACCAACACACCACGCTTCGAGAATATAAAACTAGCAATAAAGCACCTGGAGCTGACAATTTAAATACCGACCTATTGAACGCGGACGTTAATTTAACAGCAAAAGTGCTACTCCCCATCCCCAATCAAATATGGAAACAAGAAGAAATGCCAGAAAAATGGAAAACGGGTGTAATAGTAAAACTACCGAAGACACGTCCATCGGTAACAATTGGCGAGGTATTATGCTGCTACCAATAATAAACAAAGTGCTTGCGAGAATACTACTCCTCCGCATACAGTAAACCACGGAAATTATATTAAGATATATACGTAGATCATGTATAGAAGATATCAATATACTGAGAATAAAAAAATCAAGTGAATGGAACTATCCATAAACACAAAGCCATTCACTTTCAAAGTACATTTAGTCACGCACTTTTATAGAACGTGCTGGAACTGGAGACTTTCCACGAAAAATATACCATTACTTCAACTGAAAAGTGAAACACAAAAAACAAGCTGTCCGAGCAGATCAACGTGAGTGCGGGTGTACTACAAGAATTCAGTCTATACCCTGCTGTTCATCATAGTACTTGACACCGTACTAAAGAAATGTCTAGATACACAGAGATGCATAGCAGGGGAATCAATAAAAGACTAGATCCCCTTGACTTTGCAGACGACGTAGCAATACAAGCTAAGCGATATGCATGCCAAAACAGATGCACTGATAGAGGAAGTATCTAATGCAGACCTAAACCTCAATGCAAATAAAATAAAGCAGATGCGCATCAACACAAGCAGATAATGCTCTGACATTTCCACTACCAGAACCAGTGGCATTGGTAGATAAATTTCAATGCCTTGGCAGCACACTAACAAAGGATGGAGGAGCGAGACGTGGAGCACCGAATTCAAAAAGCGAAAGCGATTTTTGGGCAACTAAAGAACATATCGCTACTTTGGAAGAAGACCCGTAACACTAAAAATTATTATTTTAGAGAACATCCAATTCAAATATTTAAATAGGTAGTAGGTTGCCATAATTTAAAACTGAACTAATTGCTCTCTGCCGACCGAATTCGCGAATTACTTTTATGAAAGTCTTACACATAAAAATTTACCACGTTTTCGTTTTGATTACGATATAAAAAAATCGCATTTTTTAGATATGCCGGTCTTGTTCCTAAGTAGTGATGGACCAGCACCTCATAAAGCACCATCACAAAACTTTGGATATTTAACTTCCACCTCAAGACAGTACTGCTCTATGGATGCGAAACATGGAAGCTAAATGAACGTGAACGCAAAATGAATCAAGTCTTCATCAACAAATGTCTACGACGCATCCTCAGATTATTCTGACCTGAAAGAATATCCAAACCATGAACTTTGGAGCTGAGCAACTGTAGAATCAGTCGAGCTGCACATCGCAGAATACGCAAGTGGACCTGGATAGTGTATATCCTACTCGAATGCCCAGCTCAGGAGGCCCTATGCTAGAATCCACAGGGGAAAATAACGAGGGGCAGGTCGACACTTATATGGAAGAGAGCGACCACAAAAGAAGCAAACAATGAAGGTCTGGGCTGGAAATAGCTAAGAATGCTAGTGTCGGGCTGACCCTGTTGGAAAATACACGTTGGGCCCTATCTTCCTAGATTGGAATTAAAGGACATACACCTAGTGTTCTTATTTATTTTGACATATTTTTACACAGATACTTTTTTGGTGGTGGTGACCGAAATCATTCTTATTATTGTTATTAAGCGTAACCCAAATTATAAATATATAGTAAATCGCGTGGACACTTTTTACTACTTTGTGGTTGTTGGGACACCGTAGTGTTCTCGGTAATTAATAAAATCATTAATTTAAGTATATGCTTTTAATTTTAACACTTAGTGGCACTTTATTTAAGACTGCACCAGTTCTACTGTCGTTGTTCTAATCAGTAATAAAGCAATTATTTGAAACTTACCTTAATTATATTAGTGGACGGCACGAATTACTTCTTAGAGTTTATAAGTCATATCATCTCATATTCCATTGAGGGTTTCTGAAAAATAATAAATATTATCAATTTAAACCCAACAACTTTTTTAAATTACAGTAATCTTCACGAATATATGATTTAATATGTATTTGATCCCCCACCAGGTATTTTATAATAAATGTATTCACAAAGTCTTAACAACATTGTTAAATCAGCCCTATATTGTTTTACAGATAATTGTAAATAATAGAAATAATCGAGAGAAATACTATTCCATTAAATTTGGTTTAATAATAAAGCCGGTTACTTTCTATATGTAAAAATGAGAAAGTATATAAATTTGTTTTGTATCGTGATTTCTTTACATGAGGATACAAATTAAATTACGTAGCTTATTATCAACTCAATAGAGTTAATTAATTAATAAATTAATAGTTCACATGATTTTATTTACTTGTTACTTAGTATAAGCATGGATGTACAAGATTCTCATATAATTTTTCTTAGTATATGTTAGTGATTGTGAAAATTGAATCATTATTGATATTAAAAAATAGTTAATATTAAAAATAAAATGAAAACATTAAACTTATCTTAAATAAGATTATCGTATATTTAAATATATTTTCTTAGTAAATAGACTGTAAAAATATTTCGACGCACTTATAAGACAGTTTACATTAAAAATAAAATGAAAACCATAAACTATTTTTTAGGATTTTTAAACTAGAAATATCTCGACACAAAAATAACGAGTATCATCAAGTTGTCATCACTACATTGTATTCACTTTATTTGTATTCCTCATTAGGACAACACAAGTCGTAGTCTCGAGACAACTCTTACAAATCTATTCTCAGTCGTCTCGTCTAAATCATTCCGAAACAGACTATCCCTCCGGCTTCGGTGTGTTCAAGAATAGCGATAGCCCATTTCCTGTTCCATTACTTATTTCTGGCTGCGCAAGAATAATTTTCTTCGCGATAATATTCTCCACTGCAAACAAATCCGCATTCAGGAATGTGTTTATCAACACGCGATATTTACAAACCAGATACTATAATTGTTTATTTTATAACTTTATATTATTTATACATATTTTATTAATGGCTATGGATAAAATAAACAACTATATACACTTATGCAGCTGTTTATTTTTTAATCGTACGTACTTTAAACGGTCACATAATATACATATAATTCTACATTGTACATTCTACAAAGTCTTAAGTTCGACTAAAATTAATCACATGTAACTTTAAACCGCCAGGAATATTAAGAAAAGGCATTTAATCATCCCGAAATGTTTGGCAGGTAAACATATGTTTGATGAAATTCTCATATTACATTTATTTGGATACATCGAATACCAATATAAAATTTGAAACAGATATTTCGCTCAAACTTAACATTTTCATGATTTTTATCAAGCTGTAACTCCTATTTCATAAGAGATAACAGCTATGCAATATTTATGGCGAGCCTGATTAATATATTTATAAATATAATGATAGAAATAATTACATAATTATTGATTTTTGTTTAATTAACGACTGAAAATTAAGATTAGATTTTTTTAGTGATAACTAATGTTGACTCTTATAGGAAGCTATAAAACTGTTTCCCTACTATTTTTTTAATTCACTGAAAACTAAGATTTCAGAAGATCGAACAAAATTAAATGTAGTCAAAAAAACCAAAATTAAAAATTTTGGTCTGAAACATTTTGTATTCGCGATCGATCTGAAATTTTGTATAACTATTAATGTTATTCATTTGGACATCGGAGGCGATTTCAGCCTTACATTTTTCAGTTATTAACGGATTAATTCACCTGAAAATGAAGCTATAAAAATATTTGTAATATAGTTTTTGTCGAAAAATATTTCGGTCACTATGATATTTTTTTTTACAAGTAATTCAGGAATTTGAAAAAATTTACATTATTTTCTGAAATTTTAAAATTACATTATTTGTATACATAGAATATATATATATAGTCGATTGAAAAAAAAATTAAATTTTCAGGATTTTTAAGTAAGCTTTCATTTCAGAACATATAAAAACCAATGTAATATGCATCATTAACCTAATTTCATATAACGAACTTAATATATTTATTAAATAGCTTTTACAGTTCAGTTTGTAGCTTATAAAACTAGTTCACTCCGAGCTAATTTTGAATTACAATGGCAGGATCAAAGATTTTCCTCACAACCTTAATTTAACCTAAACTATCCTAAATCCCGATGCAATAACAAAATCATATAGTGTGTAGAAATGATTTAGTAGGCTTAGAAAATATGAAGGCGTGTTTTAACAAAAATAAGAATCATCCAGTATATTTACCCAATAAATCCATTGACGAGTTAATTAGAAAATGGAATTGATAATAATACTATATTTATATAAATTAGCCATTTAAGTTCATTACAATTTAGAACGCCCGTGAGTTGTTTGTGGTCAGTTGGTAAAGTAGTCGTTAACTGCGGCTCTATTGATTCATTTGTGCTGCTCGTCAGAAAAATAATTGAAAGTGAAAACAATATATATGTACTAATAAGTATATATTATGTATAATAAATCAAATGTATGACGCTCCCAAAAACAAAATACTTTATTGTTATGTTTTATGTTTCAAAAGGTTGCCGACGTCTGGAATGGCTAAGACTTCATATCGTTGTCTATGTTTATGATTTATTTATTTACCTACTGCATAATTATGGTGCAAAGGTGATTACGGGAGTTGCATCACATTAGTAATCGTAATTGTTTTATTAAAATAATAAAACAATTATAAACTTAATCCTTCATTAAGAAAAATTAATTGTACTTTAGATCATGCTGTACGGCCAAATTGGTCGGCTGCTTCTTCACATACGGATGCGAAAAATAATTGAAATCGTAAAATGTAAAACAGTATTTGGCCCCCCAAATCCTTTGTGGCACGAATTGCCTCGTCCTTAACCCGGTACAGCATATATCGACCCAAACAATTTAATTTAAAATGGTTTCAAGATATTGAGTCAGTAACCATAAGTTGTAGGATGGGAGGTTTTACTCCCTGGTTTTACAGTACCTGCGTTGGTGCGGTTCTGTACTGCTTTTGAAAACATACACAATGGACCATACTGTTTGCATATTTGCAGACACCAAAATTATTTATGCACAATCACAAACGGTACACGTGCGCTTGTAAGTAGATAAATACGCAAGAGAAAATATTTCCATTCATGGGTGAATCCAGTTTCCATTACTAGAGACGATCCGTTAATATTTACGAGTGAAAATGCCATTACACTACATGTAGTCATGTTATGTAGGTTCAATCTTTAACGTCCATGTAATTATTTCTTTATATCAGGGGCAAATTCTATGCTAGCCGAAAGTGGAAACCGTATGTTCATCCGTTAAAGAAGTTAATAGCGTTTAATTAGCCGCCGGGCACAAAGCGCGATGGTTAAGTGGAAAGAAAGATTTCTTTCGTGTGAAGACGATCGTTATTTATGTTAGTGGCCTACTTAATTTATTATCATAATTAAATTTGCATATTGACAATTTTGTAACGGTCCATTTGTACGAAAAAATCTACATTGACAAAAAGTGTGAAATTATGTGTGAATTCGTACTTATACGTACTTATTTAAATCATTTATGGGACAAATCAAATATTACAAACATATTAACTTTTAGTAGTTACTGTATTTGTTACAATTCTGTAACTGGCTATCGACCTTCGGGTCCTTCTGCCGACTCTTAGTGTATGTGTTATGTGAGTGTTAGGACTTGCTATTTGAGAAATTTGTCCCCGAGTTACTGTATACCAAAGCCAAATGGTACCGACTACTCGGTCCTGGATTCGAACCCGGGTCGCCCGTTCGTAAAGCGGGACTGCTAGCCCCTACATCGTCTCGTATATTAACTTTTATTTTTTATTAAACAATATTCTCTATTTCGAATTATTTTCTCAAACATGTATTTAAAAAAAAAATGTCTTAACTGTTTTTATATAAAAAAAATATAAATACAACGAATCGACGTGGAGGTCAGGCAAATACTTATAAGACTGGGACTGGGACTGTTCCTCCGGTAAAGGGAGAAGCTCAGATGAGTTTTATCACCCGTTATGTACCTTAACTTCACCGAAATCCCTGATAAAACTGTGAAAGGTGATTCACAATCATTCACCCAGGGGTGCGATTCTTGAACACACTCGTTTCGAATGTATTCGTTTAACTGTCAAAGTCACCTAGCAAAATACAGACAATTCACGATTTATGTTCGTTCAAAGATCGTATGTATAAATTATATGTAATGTTTTAAGGATACTAAACCGAAATTCCATAATTTTACGAGCTCACATCGTGAATTGTCCGTGTTTTGCCTAGAAACTTTGACAGATAAATGCATACGTTCGAAATAAGTGGTTCTTCGCCCAAAACCAATACTCAGTATGGGACGGGCGGCGCCCCTAACCACTGATTTGGGTAAGCTTATATATCATTCGGAGTTTTCCAGCCTTTATGTTCTATATATCTTGTTGCTTTGCGGACAAAACTGTTTTGTTCAAGTTTTCTTCATCACCCTAAATACGCATTTAAGAGAAGAGAAACAATACTATAAAAAGAAAACAATAATAAATATTATAATAAATAAAACGTTTTAATAAAATTATGTTTAAATTAATCATACCCAATTACACATGTCGAATCAGTTTAATTCAGTTTTGAAGGGGTACTTTGGAATCTCATGCACACTGCCCTAAACATTGTCGAGAACTGCGATAGCCATTCGCTAACAGTAAATCCAAAAAAGACATAGTTGATAATGTTTACGAGGAAAGGCTCGTAAACATGCCAACTCCCTTGAATGTCCCTCTGGCACTCACAGATAAAGTAGAATATCTAGGATTAATCATGGATACAAAGCTGAACTGAAATGCGCATATCCAGGCTGCATCTCATTTTGGCAATGCCGCAGTGGGGTTGGTAAAACATGGGGCCTATCTCGATCATAAGACCAACTATCGCATATGACATAGTATATGGTGGTCGAAAACCAAACAAGTCACAACAATCTCAAAGCAATTACACGTCCAGCGGATGGCATGTTTTGTCATCATCGGCGCTATGAGAACAACATGAACAGCAGCTCTTGAAGCACTGTTATGGCTACAACCATTCGACCTCCTTATAATGGAGACTGTAGTAATAACAGCATTAAGGCTATCTTCACTGAACCTGTGGCATGATAAAGATAAAATCATTGGACACAGAAGCATACTGAGTGGAGCTATCAAATTAGACCCCCTCATAGGAGTTCAGTGCAACAGAATTCACAAGGCGCCAACATATCTATGTATACTGATGGAACTCGATCTCTAGATAGGTGCACCACTTGGAAGACTCACGTCAGTCTTCCAAGCTGAATTAACAGGAATACTAAAGTGTGTTCAAATTTTAGATGAACAGAATATTAAGGATAAACATATCCAAATATTCACCGACAGCAAAGCAGCTCTAAACAAACTAGAACTCTGCTGGATCAAAGGACATAGTGGCATCACTGGAAACGAAATAGCAGATGAGTTTGCCAGGAAGGGATTCTCGCTTCTTCTAATAACCCAAGAGGATGAAATACTTTCTGCAATGTACTCTGAAAAAAAAATAGAGCATAGAACAGGTAAGATGGCGAGAAACGCCAACCGTGTAAAATTGCAGCCATGGCCCGCTTTAAACTATTTAGAACTAATCTGAAATTATTGACCAACATCCTAACTGACCGCAGTCGGCTAAACAAACTTACACAGGTGAGGGTGCAATGAAGAACTAAAAACAGCAGAGCATGTAATATGCCTTTGCCAGCGTCATTTTTGAAAATTCCGTATTGTATGAAAAATGTGTTGTTATGGATGGCTATTATCAGATGTATTTTAGATTTAATTAGTGGTGGGTCAACCCGGGCATGGAAAAAGGGAAATCTCGGTGAGCACTGAGATTTTCCGATTTTCATTATTATTATTATTACATTACTATTATATTAGGTTAAAACTACCTTCCACAACTCTAGAGGATATAAAAAGTTGTATGCTAAATGTATATGCAGAATGTAGTTGGAAGCATTAACGAGTAATGAATCATTCCTGTAATAGTGTAAAAACGCATACGATGTGCGCATACTCAGAAATAGAGTAGCAAACAACCATGATGAGTATGCTACAAAATATAATGGATAGGTTAGAAAGGCTTGAGGCAAGGGGCAGTGCCTCGTAGATCTACCCAATAATTCCTAAAGACCACAGGATTGCTACGCGGGTTCTTAGTATCTGAAACCTACTTTACGAACCATTTTATCTAAGAATCAGAGGATAATCAGAATCAGGGTCTATCAGGCAAAATATCCCCTCAATCAGAACAAAAGTCGGAGTGCAGTAATAATTAAAGAGTAATGTAAATAATGCAGTAAAAATTCGAGATAAATCCCAGCTAACCATAGTGGGGATTGAAACCACATAACAAAAACTAAATATGGGTACATTGTACATCCCCCCAAATATAATCTATAAGGTCAATAAAAAGTATCTTTAACCGGCCGGCGATAGATTCACAATAGGAAGTGATTTTAAAGCTGACACATACCGACTAGACTAGACTAATAAATTGAAAAGGTAAACAGGCATAACAAACCTACTGGCCTAGGGGCCCACATGAATTACCGGACAGGAAAGTTTCAACCAACTTCATTGACGCAGAAGAAAACCTGTACTTGATCCCTGGCCACTCTGCGGTTATACTGACGCTGAGTTAGGTTATAATTAAAAAATAATCTTGATGTAGCCTTGACAATGTGACGGTAATCTACAAAACCGTGATACCAAATATCATATACCTCAACATAAAATTAAAAACTGTGGCAGCGGTGGCCACTGAACAATTCATCAGCATTATTCAAAAATCGGCCTGGAATAATATTAGACAAAATACTTACAACGCCATTGGCAATAACTACCCAAACGAGAACAGAGCCTGAGCAGTGTGAAAATACCAGCAAGGAGAAGGTGGCATCAGTTCAGGGACCCAACAGACAAATCAATAAAATGCAAAAACTGAAACGAGAAATGCTAATACTAAAAGAAGGCTCTACCAACAAGTACCTGTAGAAATTGACGCCCAATGAGGCAATCTGAATCCCCATTGGGCGTCAATTTTCAGTTAAATGCCGGGTATGACACCTGATGCCGAATTAAATTAGAAGGCGTACGTCCAAACCAAAATTACGGCACTGACATTTAAATATAGAAAACTTTATTGGATGATGGCTGAAACTCCTAAATATGAATTCCCAATAAAGTCCTGATCTATAAGTCCACTTGGGGATACGGTGTCCATCTCTGGGTATGTGTTAAAGCATGCCATATTGAAAGTACTCAAAAATAGCAGAATAAAGTTCTCAGTAACTACGTAACGAAGGCTACAGGTCAATCCACTACTCTTCCTCTATGAAAAAGAAAACAGCAATGCAAAAATGAACTGACACTCGGCACTCATACATGATTTTCTTATTACACTTATTGAACAATAAATGGATCGAAACAATTACAAACACTTTAGGGCGCAGAGGATCAGACCTCAGTGTTGGCAGTGTCTGCGGCGCGCACTCCAACGTCGTCATCCATCGACCGCCTGGTGGAAACCTGGTCCGGGGGCTCGAATCAACTATCGGAGTTGTGGTCATCCTCGACCTAACGGAGGCGGACATCGGCAACATAGACCTCTTCAGGAGAACAGGGAAGATTGAGAGGACACCGCTACATAATGCAGCAGAAATAGCCTCAGCAGGAACCATGAGCGACACAAACAGCGGCATCGAAGGCGAGTCCCTAATCTGCCTCATGCGAAATGAACTACAGGCGGTAAGGGAAGCCGCCACCAATGAGGACATGGCAGAAGATGTCACGGAGTCTATCAGGGACAAAATCAACCCATGAGCCACGTACTCAGATGCAACGACATTGATGCGGCAACCACGGCTGGAAGCGGCGTTCGCGTGCGCAAAGATCTAACGAGGATGCTCGTCGGCAAGAGGAGGAGACGCAGGCTGGTAAGCGAGCGAGCCAGGAAACCTCCAGCCAGGGACACACAAAGCCCAACTAATGGTGGGCAGCGTAGAACACAGTAGACACCTCTACGATAAACATCACGGAAGCGAGAAGAATAATAAAGTACCAGTTCACGGACTCAAGGGCCAATGGTGGCTATGATAACGATGGAGACCAACAATCAACCGGCAATGAACCACCGAAGGTAGGCACAGAACCCGGAACCGCCTACGAGAGCACGACGGAAACCGAGAGACGAAATAAACATCGTTCAATCAGGAGAAAGGGGCACATACGCCGACTACTCAGGCGCGTGCACGAGCTGACAGAAAGCAGCCAGACAAAAATCACGGAGCCTACTTAGTGCAGGGGAACTGAGGCTTCAGATTCGAGGGTATGGTCCAGGCGCAGAGGCCATCACAAATGTGATAAGGTTGATACAGCGACCCAGAAAAGACTGGTGGTTCACATCCGAGGCCTAGACGGCATCACCACGCGTGAAGAGGTTCTGAACGCCGGGGTCCAACAAGGCAGGCCCATCGGAAATTAGAGTGGGCGAGCTAGGGGCAGGGGGTCTATTCTGTAAGTTCAGACCGGTCTGATAAAAGATCAGACTAGTCTGTTACGCATAGCAATCAAATAAACAACTGTTTCTCCGCGAATACTAGTGTAATACTGCCTTACGTCAAATGTTACCTGGACGGACGCCACATAACTTACGACGGAACGTAGGGCAACCATGGGTAACCAGGAGTTCGCCATGTCTGGGGCATCCCACAGGGGTCGTCCTTGGAGCTGTTGTGGAACATAAGATTAGCAATACATGCGAGAGTTTTGAAATATTATTTGTGTAATGCCGCCAAACCGCAAGTTTACAATAAACTGAATGCGAAAATGGCAAAATCAACAATAATTATATTATTAGTTTGAAAATATGAAACGGCTCTACCTTAACGGAAATTCTTATCTAGAATTGCAACTTTTGTAATGACAGTACAAAAAATATAAAGGATAGGTCGGTCGGTCGATCGGACTTCAAAGGATTGACTTGGTTTTATATATAAGGAAAAATGCACATGTAATTTAGATATGCACATATCAGAAACAGAAAATATGCAATATGGAATAAAAATACAGTTTGAAGATTATGAACAAATCATTAATTTCAGTTACTTCTCTTCTGAATCGACTGTAGGTCTTTCCTTATCTGAAAAACGAGTTTTCTTAAATTGCAATACTCCATTCTTCACTGCCCGCTAAAAACACGCACCCACGTGTTCGTGACATATACCCTTTAAAATAATAATTAGAACCTCCGCAATAATTGATTAATATTTCACGCAAACATATTGAGTATTACTGGAGCGAAATCTTGTGATAATTTTTAGTAGGGAATGTTTAGTTCATGGTTACTTCGCCGGTTTGTGTTGGAAATGGCCACGTGTTCGACAGCGTCGTCGCAATTAACGCCGTTTGAAAGACACTAGAATTATTGGTATGCGGAAGAACCTTCAGAGAACTGGATCGAAGCTGCGCGTAGGGCATAGGGCACCATATGTCGAAGAGCTAGTGGTCCACCACGAAACAGCGAGAACATCGACTTGTCGTGCTGCAAACCCTGTGGAGACTTCTCCATGTGTAGGAGCGAATTGAGTGAGAGATCTTGATCGTATCTATGATAATAGTTTATCGTTGAGTGTTCTTCAACTTCCTCTCACCGAGGAAATACGTTATGCAAAGTTTCTATGATGCATAGAGAGATGTGAAATAGAATGAGATTGTGATGAAAACAGGTTTCGTTTATGGCTGTCTAATAATAGATTGCGCCTTAGGAGAAGAACAGGGAAATTTGATAATATATTTCGCTTGAGAAGGGCAGGAAATTTGGTCTCTGTTCAATTGCGTCACACTGGGATAACGCCTGGAGTTATGGTATGGGGTGGCATTTCCTATTGACATTGGCATTTCTCTCTAGTCTTCAATGATAGCAGTTTGAAAGCTCCTTGCTATAATGACATTCTGGAGCCTGTTGTATTACCATATCTTCACCACAACCCTTGAAAGTATTTTTTACCATAATTACGTTCGATCACATACTGCAATACTATCACGAGAATACCTTCCAATGAATAATGAGAACGTTTTTCATTGGCCTACCAGATCTCCCGATGTATCCCCCATAAAACCTATGATGGCGGAACTTACAATGTCTACATCATCCCTCAAATACTTTAGACGAACTTAAGACAGCTAGTTTTTATTGCGTGGTTTGAGGTGAGCCAAAAACGGATCGATCGACATGGATTATCATATTACAGGTGTGACAAAATGTTTGATCATTTTGAATAAGAAAATTCGACTAGGTCGACTCGTGGCCCCTGGTGTATTGGAATGCGATGTTACTCATTATTAAATATGGTAGTTCCTGCTTTTCAATTTACTTCAATTGTTAATCATTATTTATTTATTATATTGGCAATAAATACTGAAAATTTCATCAGAGCCAAACGATAAGTACATAGTGCGTTCTTTTTCTGTGGGAAGTGTTTATAACTTAATAGTTAGATTTAATACATATCATCGACATATGTTACATAATTATATGTAATATTGTTTGCCAATTTAATAACATTATTAGAGTAATTTTAAGACAATGTAAACTATAGGCATTATATTACTGATTTTTCGAATATGCATTTTGATGTATACAGTGGTAGTGGTGGTAGTTAGTAAGCACTAAAACATTTAACCTTAATCGGCTACACAACGCAACATTATAGCAGTAAAAATAAAATCTTTTATCTATGATAATGACGATTGTAATAATAATGCAGTATGATAATCGACAAAGAATGATCATAATTATTCAGTTCACTTTGCATTCTAGAAAGTTTGAATTCCGCCGCGTGAGAATGCCACAGAATAAAAAAATAATAATATTAATTATCGTCTTAGCGGCGGTAATAAAATTTACATGCCCAGCCGACTTTTATGTGTAAACATTTCTGGATTTTATAAAAATATACAGTCAATAAAACACCGGGATACTGCGCCGTTGAAAACAAAAACAACTTGAAATACTTCAGAGGGTACTTATATACGTATATACGGATAATAATTGAATGTTTTGTAATTCGCTTGGCTGAATTGCAATCTTATTTGTAGAATTAAAACTACGATATATATTCAACAAACAATATAGTTAATAATTTCAACGTCGGTAAATTTTATCAAAGAAACAGGTTGAGAATGGGAAAGTAACAGAACGTAGAAGCCTTGAACTTATATTATGGTCTTAAATTACAGGTGTGTTAAATCTCCTGAGGTGGTGTACTAAAACCTGCAGAATCGAATATACTGGAACAATATTTTCAACCATTCTACACTTATTAGGTATATGCATTCTAGGCATGCCACACCTATTATAAGTTTGTGTTTGCACACCAGTTGTTAAATGCTATGCTCCTTATATCGAACTAATGCGCGTGCATGCTTTGTAATTAAATCGCCGTGTGAAATTCACCTGCGGATGCACCACGAAAATGAAGCACCACGTGTGTTTGTGGTTTCTGTGCAGATTTATCGCCACGGCTGCCACCACTGGAGGAGACCCGTTTTCCTGCTTTGATCCCAGCGGTATAATCGTCTCACTCCGCTGCGGATCGCATAAATTATTATCGCTCAGCTTCATAATTGCATAAATGCAAACGTTGCAGTAAAAAGGCTGGTGATAAATTTTCTCAATCCAACATTTCATGTGGTTTTATACAGCGACTATATTTCTCGGCGATTGTAACAAGCCCATAAATAGAAATTATTTCTATTGCACATTCGCGACTTTGTATATTCTGACATATATAATGATGTGTATCTAAAGTGGTTTTGCATTTTGTGAAAACTATTTTTTTTCGGTTATCAGAAATGATAAATAATAATTGCTACTACAGCATCTATCTACAGAAAAAATATGAAATTGGTGTTACGTTCGGCTTATCGAGCGATCCAAATTATCTCCTAGCTATTGGGATCTCATTAACGGTAAGGATGAAATTTAGGTTAAATGTATGCTCTTCATTAGACATGCACTGAATTAAACTGAATCGACAGCCACTTTTTCTTAATATATGAAGTTAAAGCATCTTTATCGTAGATAATATGACATTAACAATATTAAACATTTAATCTGTATATTATTTATTTTTCAGACTTACGATTAATCTCCAGATATTTTAGGGCCAAAGTGATTTCTTTTTTGTTTTTTTGTTTTTTATTGATCGGTTAAACAACATCTCGGAAAATAAGAATGGACGAGAAACGGGCGCACACGTTGTACAAAAGCACATTAATTAGCAACGGCAATTATGTCTACAAACATAGGTACAGGTGTGCCCACAGAACATATTGGGAGTGTCCTTATCTTTGATTAGTGATAACTGATTTCTGCATTAAATTTCTTAATAAGAAATAATACACTATAATACAATCCTATGAATATAAGAAATTCTTGTATGCCTTGTATTGTGTCATAAAGAATTAAATAAATATTATTGAAGATTATTTGAATTCTTATATATAAAAGCCATGTCAATGTTTTCAAGCTACCCGTCATTTATGTTTACCGTGCTGTTATTACAGTCATAGGTTCGAATTCCCGACGAGGGTTGAGCTTTCTATAGTTTTAATTATTTTGAATTTATTGGATTTAAGAATTTGTTTTTACAAAACTATTAACTATTACTAAGTATTACTTGGCGAATGTGTCAACCTAACTATGCCCATTCACATTTCAAGCGAACACTACAATACACCGTTTATTTGCAATTTTCTAAAATCAATAAAAAAAAAGATAGTAATTATAATTTAAGTTATTGCGTTATTTCAAAAATAAAAATTGTGAATTATAGTTATAACTCAACACAAATTAATTTTGAATTTAGAATTTGGCAAATAAGCAAATGTATGTGTTTTGAACTATTTTGGGGATTTGTATCACATTCGCTTTACTATAACTCTAGTTATGCCGGTAGTGCACAAATAATATTTGGAAATTGAAAGCTGCAATTAAAAAACTATTCACGAGCATTTCAATTTTGGAGCAATCAGTTCAAATTTGGTAAATGCATAAATGCATGTGTTTTAAACTAGTTCGGATATTATAATCGTATTCTCTATTATAACTCGAGTTATAGCGGTAGAACACAAATAATTATTGAAAATTGTAAACTCTAATTTTAAAAAAAAATTCACAAAAAATATTGTCTGGGGCATCTAAATCAAGGTATGGCGGTAGTACACAAATATTTTTTGAAAACTGCAAAATTCTACAAAATATAATTTTTGTTAAAAATCATGTAATTATCCCCAAATCTGGAAAAGAGGCACTATAATTACTATTCCAAAACCTGAGCGGAACCATAGTAAGGTTGAAAACTACAGACCCATCTCGTTGCTTTCTGTACTTCACGAGGGAAAAAGTCCCCCAACACCAATTCCGCTTCAAGCAAGATAATTCGACAATCCAACCCTCGTTTATTATATTAAACAATATTTAGACAATCATCTCCAAAATAATCACACAGCTGCAATATTTCTTGACATATATAAAGCTTTTGATTCCATATGGCATAAAGGTCTTCTTTACAAACTGCACCTATTAGGAGTAGCGTCATATTTAATACACCTTTTCAAACATTTCCTGAACCACAGAAAACTACATATTAGAATAAACAATACTTTTTCAAATACTTTTTCGACACTTCAAGGAGTTCCACAAGGATCCCCGATCTCTCCACTTTTATACAATATTTATTCTCATGACATATACCAGGACAACGTAACTAACGAAAATTCAAATTTAGACAACTACACTTTACAATACGCAGACGACACAACACTAATAGCATATGGCAAAGACATACAGACAACTACTGAACAATTACAGGCACTCACCGACAACACAATGGCTTGATTTCATAAATGGAAATTAAAACCTAATCCAAGCAAATGCCAATTGCTTATTCTTAACCATAAAATGTCCCCCCCCCCCTATCTCCCACCATCAAAATAAATCATACCGAAATTATTCCCTCAGCTTGCAAATACCTAGGGATTATAATAGACAACAAATATACTTTTCAAAGAAATTAGTAATAAAATGACGGCTAGAGCAAAACATTTCCGCTGTCTAAAATTTATAAATCTATCTACTACCTCTACTAACATGTATTAAACGACTTACAAGGACATCAAAACTCAAACTTCCAACTTATACATTTTATGAAAAGCTCTACCAGGTATGATGTTATGTTATTATGTATAAATTATTTGTAAATATATTAATGTTATTATTGTATATACTAGGATTATTATTAAGAATGTGTTATATTTTTACTGCAAAATTTAATTTAAGTTATTTTATTTTGTTACACAAATATGGTGTAATTACTATGGCGGAATTAGTACGTAAGTTTTCTCTCTATAATTTTTGGAGGCAACTATTTCAAATTTGTAGATACATAAATATATGTGCAGTAGTGCACAAATAATGTTTGATTATTATAAGCTGCAATATAAAAAACCCCACTATTACAACTTCAAGAATATTGATTATGCAATAATAAATAATTGCCTATCCACTATTACATGGAGTATACTCTTGCACAATGACGTTAATGCTGCAGTTGCTATTTTCTACTTCATCACATCATTAATTATACAATATATCAATTTGTACCTAAAACCTATTGTAGGAGTGATTCCTTCCTATGCAATGCCAAATAGATCATGCCTATAATATAAGAACGAAGACAATATTTTGGATCCGACATTGCTTCTAGGGGTAGAATAAAAGCTAAGAGAGATAACCCTAACAGAAAATGCGGTCGCAGGCTCGGATGAGAAAGGAGGACGGGAGGAGTACCAACCTTGCTAAAAAACTGGGTTTAGCTGACTGTGGCTAATAGTACCCAACAAGGGCGTCTTTGTCCAGGCTACAAATGAAGAGAAAGAATTACTCGAAACTCGGACTCGGCAATAGAGGCAACATTGCATCTAGGGGTAGAATAAAAGCTAAGAGAGATAAACCCTAACAGAAAATTCAGACTGGGGGTTGAGGCGACGGACCAGCTCCTCGGTACTCGGAAAACTCAAACTTTTCTAAAAATACTAACATCAAGTCCGTAGACCGAAATATGAATAAAAGACCTAAGCAAAGAAAACGACAATATTACGGGCACCTGGAATAGTGGCTGACGAGCAAGCTGGAAGAAGTTGTAAAAGAGTCAAAAATCAAAATCTACATATAGTGTGCCTTACAGAAACTAAAAAAAAGGCACTGGTAATCAAGTTAAGATTATCTGCATGTCAGGAGTCGATAAAGCACAACGGGCTAAAGCAGGCCTGTTAACACTTATCAGGAACAAACTTAGTAGTTCCAACAAGGACGTACAATAAATCAGTGGAAGATGCCTGAAAGTGATCCTGAAGACGTTGGGACGATAGTTCATTAACATAGCGGCCTATGTACCTACTTAAGGATGACTTCTATATATCCTTGGGTCAACAATTCGTCACGGGAAAACCATCCCAAGAATTTATTTTAGTGGATGATCTAAATGCTAAAACTGGTTTACATGTAAAAGATACCATAGTAGGGCAATTTGGAGTGGTGAATGATAATTGTGACAGATATATAAACCTATATAGTAGATAACAAATACCTTTTCCTTCCAGAAGTATGTACACAAATATAACTGGGAGAGACCTTCCATGAATAAAAAATCGATCTTGGATTACATATGATGGGAGAGTTAATTACGGCGCAAATAGTAGCAGCGAAGATATCATTCTTATACAGAGTTTAATAAGAACAAAGGAAATTATCGTAATAAATAAGAATCAAATCAAAGACAAGTGGCCGAGATACAGATTGGAACTAAAAGCAAGATAGTACAAGAACGCTATACCAAAGCAGACTTCAGTCCCATTTAGTAGCGGGTTAGAAAGGATAATAACGTCGAGAATACCCGACTCAACAATGCAATGTATCAGGCTGCAAGGGTAGCTCTAGCTAGTATGATCATAACTAGAAGAGACCAGGTCGGTAAAGCCATGAAATCAAGCAAGTGGTAGAGAAGAAAATGCGTATAACAACTAACTTATGCAAAGATCGGACGTAACAGGAAAGAAGTATAAGAACCTGAATAGAGAAGTAAAGCGGATAGTTACACAGGAGAAAAACAATAACTGGGAAAGGAAGTGTATGGAGATAGACATCTACATAGGAGGATCGCAATCTACAGGGAAGTATGAAAACTTATCTCCGAGAAAGGATCAGTAGCTGATAGATAATGAATTCTACACAAATCTTCTGGCCGAAAAGAAAATCGATAACATTATAATATCGACGACATAGATACAGAGCCGGAACACAGAGGGGTATGATCTATTAGCATAGATCATGTATAAAGGGCAGTCAAGACACTAACAAATGATAGCGATCGGTTACCTTCCGGCAGAACTAATAAAATATGGCGCTGACAAATATAGTAGTAACTAAAGAGAACACACTAATTAGACAAGTACAACAATTCAAGTATCTATAAATACGACATTATACTATTTGGGATCGACCAGTGAGGCTCCACATCACAGACACGGAGTAGGTATTCTAATAAAGAAGGAACTAAAGCCTTCTGTTTCAAACGTTGTTTCTTACTCAGTTCTACAATCAACTACAAGATGTCCTATGTTCGCATAAATCGCAGGAAATATCGATTGCGAAAGGAGATTTTAACGCTAAGTTAGGGCAAGGGCAACCAACAGAAGATATTAGAGAATCGTTTGGTCTGAAACCAGCGCGGAGAAAGATTCATCCAATCCTGTAAACAAAATCTGACTATAAAGCAGCTGGAAGTCCCTCAAGACCAAGACAATTCGGAACGTATAGTAAGAAACCAAATAGATTACTTCTATAAAATCGTTCTCAAAACGATGTAAGAAGAGTTACCGTGTTCCCTAGAGCAGATAATCCAATCATAATCCTCTAAAAGGAAATCAATTTAAGGGAAATCTGATAAAAGATTAACCGATAACAAAACGATATAATACCAATGTTCTGAGGTAAGCTCAGAAAAAAAAGGAACTCTTAAAAATGCTAGAGGGAAGTTTAACAATGAATGACGAGTACTGAAGAAAATATAAACAAAGCAGCACAGAAAGTACTTAGCCCCAACAAAACAAAACCTTGGATGACAGATCAAAATCTCTATAGAATGGAAGATAAACGCATAGCCAAACAACATAGACGAGTAGAACAGAATCCCTAGAAACCGTGACCGGGCAAGCATAAGAGAAATGGCTCGTCGACCAATGCCAAAAACTTAAAGATTACAGGAAGACCACGACTCGTTTAACTCTAATAAAAAAAAGTTCAAACAAATCACAGGAAATTTCCGGAAATATACATCAGCATAACCAAACACAATTAGAAGTTCCCAACATACCACTGGAAAGGGTCAACAAATATAAGTACTTGGGCTGTATTATAAACGATAAACTGGACTGAGACTAAGAAATCAAAATAAGAACAACAATAGCAAAAACATTTGTCATGTTTCAAAAACCTCTGCAGAAGAGAGGTATCTATTTACTTACGATTAAAGGTACTAAAATGTTATATATGGCCCATAATAACTTACGGTGTCGAGGTTTTTGTGTAAATGTGCTACATTCTCATTTTTTAATAAGGGGGTGTATACTGATAGAAAATGATAGATAAAAAAATTAAAAAAAGAGTGTAAGTAAGGATTATTTTATATTATTTATGATCACAAAATAAGAATATTCTTAGTACTTATTTTGTCACAATAAACAATATTGTGAGAAATAACCCGCCTTATTTATTACCATAAACCCACCGTTATTCTTACTAGTACCCTTTATTTTTAAATGCTCTTAGCTTGAATATTACCGAACGCTTCTGGAAATAGAGATTGTTATCTAAATTACACGTGCCTTAACGCCTTAAAATAAATTATACAATTATATTGAATTACATTTATGTATCGTGCGATTTATAAAAAAATATTTTAGGCTTGTTAATGTTATTACTGTATATTTGTGATTTCATTTCTTAATTTTTAGGTTAGCAAAAAGTTTAATAAATGTCGCTTTATTTTCTTCAGAAATCGATTTCTCGTAACTAACGAGAAGTAACTTAGGCATAATTTTCAATCGAATTGCTTTAATTTGTGTTCAGAAAGTGTGCAACTACTAACGCCCACGTCGCCTTGTCTACACATGCTGTGTATGTAAAACTACTGTACTAATATGTATTACGCTAACACACGTAAAGAATTGACAATGTATTGTACAGTATTGATAAGCTCTCGTAGTGCATACGGATTACATTTATTTATGAAAACTGTTGTTTACTGGTAAGCCTTTTCAATTGACCAATACATTTGTGCTGTTAAATATAATAATAATCCAGCTCAATGGCATAATGTGAATAAACGTAAATAAACGTCTCTGGTATTGAGCAGAGCGAGAGATCAAACCCAGTTATGGGAAAAAATTCGTGAATCATTTTTAAATTTACAGTTTCCAAGGATTTCTGTGAAGTAAGTAAGTACCAAGCGACAGATCAGTGGCTTACTGAGGCGCCGTAAATCGTCGGGAACGAAGGTTTAAATACGATCGCGGGTGAATATTCGCGAATCACCTTTTACTGTTATTAAAAGTATTCTGTGAAATTAAGGCAAATACCTTGTGATTCTCCCTTTATGGGCGGAAAACTCGAATTTACAAGTTTATTTTTATAATAATAATAAATTAGTTATCTATTTTCAATACGTTAAAATAAATAATGAAGATACACTTTATGTATATATAAATGAGATATTCACTCAGAATTTCTTAAATTGGTACTTCTCGGGGCCTGGATAGGCTAGACTAATGAGACAAAGCTCTAGGGCCCGTTTTTTAAGGGCACGGTCACATCTTTAACTTAAAAAATTTAAAAATATAATAGGCCATTCCTATAATAAGTTAAATATTTCTTTGTGTAATTTGTTTCTAGTGGGGCCTTGCAGGGAAAAAATTCTAGGGCCCCAAAATTACTTAATCCGAACCTGGTACCATATCATGATGAACTCACTCATGATATACATATACGGAGTAAGTAAATAATAACAATAAGTAACAAAAACATTATCTTATAAATGATACTAATATAAGTGTTTCAAAAAATAACATATTTACTCTTTTCATTACAATTTTTTAAATGTAACAAGATTATATTATGACATGACCACTATCTGATAAGAGAAACAAGAACAAATGATTTTTATTTTCATATAAATATAATATTAAAATATTAAACAGAGCCGAACCATTGTTCGTTGTTGTTATATTGGCAGAACAGCTACACAATTGGGAGTTAATAAAATATGGACTGTACAAAAGCTAATTAATTTTGACGAGTCAATTTCTAAACCGTAATTGATAAAACAAATAAATAACTGTTGTCCCACGCCCCACGAACGCTAGTGTAATACTGCCTTATATCAAATGTCACAAATATATCAAAAGTGACGTTTAGATAGTGAAATAGGTTATTATCCTGTCACTCTTAACACATTTGTGACATTTGACATAAGGCAGTATTACACTAGCGTTTGTGGTACGTGGGTACACGAACAGTTGTCTATATGGTTACTATGGATAAAAGCGCGGTCTGAACTTACAGCACGATAAACGAAAACGGCTGCCCCCCTAGGAGAGCGGTCGCTTAAAAGCGACCGCTTTTGACGTAATGTCACAAAAATAATTTTACGTGTATATAAACGAATATGGTGCCCCATAAAGTGTAATACATCAACGTACTGCAAAACACGATTTTTGTGATGTGCAAAATGACGTCAAAAGCGGCCGTCTCCTAGGAATCCCGGGCTTTAGTTGCTTTAGTGATGGAGTGGCATGCAATATCTAATTCATAATAATACTTTATTACTGTTCACAGTTACAATAACCTAACTAAAAGTAAAATAAAATACAAAATAGCGCTATAAATTAAGATATAGATAAATGAACAAATGAGCCCGTGAGAATGAAAATGGTGTAAGTCACATTTGTATTGTTTTGAGAAGGAGAAGATTTTACGTTTGGTATTTATGTAAATCGAAATGGTAGATCATGGACATCTCTGCTAAATATTGTCAGTGGATGACTTGTAATTACGGGCTACAGTTAACTCGCTGTTTGTTATACAACCTAGCCTTAGTGGGTCAGTAACTCATTTCTGGTTTTTGATTAGGACCAGTGTCTACATTGCTGTGGGATGTTATAACATTAAAGTGTCTATTGGGATATTCTAATTAGTACTTAATCATTACACGAACATAATCACTAATGCAGTCACTTCTGGTATGATTCTTTTTCGTTATCTTGTTATCTAGGAAATATAGATCTATTTCCACTCGATTTGTCATAATGATATATCGTCGCTCCAATGACAAACCTCAATGTATCATATCCATCGATATATAAACACGAATCAATATCTTATAGTCATATATCGGTGCGTAATAAATCTTAATTTGTTGAACATATAGACGTCCCAAAAAATTTCCCCCGTAAAATGTATATCTGTGTGTCTGTAAATATTACTTTAAGATACGAAATAGTGCATAAATGTGCTATAACATGAGCATTTAAGATTTCAAAAATATAGATTCGATCGAGGTTATGTGCAGTTTTGTTAAAAATATCGGTTATAAATATAAATAATTCAGAATTGAATATTAGGAATGTTTTCATAAAAATCTTCAATACCTAAAACATGTTGTTTCTTTATAAAAAATCCATTTTAGTAATTATGATACGTATGATAAAGTAGTGTACACTGGCCACATATTTTGTTATATAACATCTACATTATTCATTTACCCTAGTTCACAATAGTATTAATGTTAATCATTAATTAATGTCAATTTGCAATTGATTTTCCAGAATACTTTGATACAGGATCACAATGGGAACATACAAAGAATATTTACAAAAGAAGTACCTATATTATAATATTTAACAAAAATCAGGGATTTCTTAGCTTCTCACGGACATGGAGCCCGGGATTTTCTTCTCATATTTTAAAATATAAGTAACATTTATGACTATATCTAGATCTTTATTATTAAATCCTTGGTAAACCCCGAAGTCTTGGTTCATAATCAGCTTGGGAAATAGTAGTTTCTTTTTCGTGGTGCGAATTGCTTCACTTCAATATACGCAACATAATGAAATTTGCAAACATATCTTTTAATAAATATTTTATGGCATTTCAAAATAAAATAACAACAATTTATTAAAAAATATATAATAATAAAATTCAACCAGAAACGTCAACACGAAGTTATATCATTGATGTTAGATGTATCATATGCAGTAATTTCAACATCATAAAAATGTTACCTTTGAATTTTAAATAAATTAAAACAAGTTATTCTTAGGGATAAATAATACTATTATTATAAACCAACATTTTGAATACTACCATTATAGGCCAAGGGCCGTATTGGGATATAAGGCGCGGGGCTATGGTGATTTTCCTCACTGAGGTATATATATATATATATATATATATATATATATATATATATATATATATATATATATATTATTTTCTCTCTGGTAAAAACAATTATACATTGTATACAAGTATAATGCTTTTCCATAATAAAATTCATAATTAATTAATATTAATCCCGTGTGACATTATCTAGTTTCTTAGATCGTTTTCGATACAGCCACAAACTACATAGTGTCATAAACACATGTAGAAAACGATGTAGAAATACGATGAAACATCATTTTCTGACATCGTTTCTGCGCGTTGGGAGCGCACTCTAAATTAGGAAGATAACCGGCCGGCGGCGATAATGGCGTCGCCCGGTCAGCTGTTTTCTTAATAACAACATATATTCTTTATTCGTGTGTACATTGGCGACGTTGGTTCATCTTTATACGTGCAAGACTCATGTCTTGGACAAAGGGCAAATTTAGCGCTAGTGGAACAATACCCACTAGATTCCAATTTGTACGACGTTAAATCGTGGCAATATAAAATAAACACGACCGAAATACCGCCAATAATTTCAAATAATTCATCCAATCACGGCTCGTGCCTCATCCATTTTTTTAATATAAGAAACTACATAATGCCATACACAATGTTAATTCCTATATAATATTCCATGTAGAAATAGTTATACAGTTTCATATATCAATTCTTATATATAAAACGATATAAGAAAGTAGATAATGTCATACGGGCTTTAGAATCATTTTTGCGAAACAACAGATATTGTTTTTACTGAGTATTCCGGTCGTATTATTTATTTCTTATTGTATGTCAGCATAACACCTTTACAATATATGTAGTGAAAGTGGCATATGCATATTCTCAAGCAAGAACTAGTGTTAAACTCGCAGTTTCTAAAAACTATTAAAATGGCCTATTAAATTTGTTTGCTTAAAAATGTTATATGTCGATGCTAATGAATAATCTATTATTGACCGCTAGGTATTCGAGACACACAATAAAAAATACTGTATTTTTATTGGGTTTCAATAAATGTTTCAATAATAATTTAAATTAAAACCCAGCTCGGTGGTCTATTGCTTATAGGTGTCTGGTGGTCAGATAATTGTGAATATATTTTATCTTTTTAATTATACATTAATTTTATAATGTTCACGCAATGGTATGAAAATCTTCTATTCTTCTATGTTCTATATAATTTTTCTTCTTATTAACATTAATTATTCTCAGTATTTTTTAACAAAAAACACACTATACCTGATTGAATGTATATTTTAGAAAAATTAACATGGGTAAAGTGGCATTTCTGTGAGATATTTTTTCATTTCTAATAAAATATCGTAATTTTCGTAAACGTGTGATATTTTTTTTAATTGGTAAACACTTCTGACGTGCCCCAGTCGATTTCTACCAAAAGCTAATACAGCACCCAGCTTAGCTCTAACCACTAGGCCAGGTTAGAGACGCAGTCCGTCTCGTACTGAGCATTGGGAAGCGACTGTTCAAACCCCGTTTTGGGAGAAATTTCGCGTATCACCTTTCACAGATGTTTTCTGTGAAGTTATGTATAATAACCTTTGTTTATAGAAAAAGAAAAAAACGAAAACTTACAAATATTTTACGGGTTTTAAGATGATGACGGTCCATGGATAATCGTTCTTGAGGAGTACGAATAGTTGAGATAACAAAATAATCCGCGATTTTTAGTCATTCAAATAAAACTGGCCTTGATTATTATTATTATTGCTTTTCACTTTTATGCTCATATCTTGTAATATGGTAATTATAGTAATTTATAAGTCGTTATGACATTAACGATATACGTATCATACTCATTAACATTTTATAAGTAAAATAGGATATAGTTTAATATGCATGGAAATAAAGCGGACGTAAATATAATGTGTAGAATTGAGAATAACTGAAAAGTTATGCTTATCAATAAAAGTGAAAATATGTCTGATCTGGACAGGGCCGTAACTATGCACGGGCAACAGGGCCACGTGCCCAGAGCCCCGACGGAAGTGGGGCCAGAGAGGCTACAGAAAGATTATATTTAAAAAAACTCCTTTTAACAACTTTTTGGGAACCTGTCCGCAAATGATAGCCCACCTCCCCTTCGCTAGGCCCCAAAGAAGCTAGTTACGGCCCTGGATCTGGATATCCTACATTATAGTTGCTGGTTTCGGTTTAAATTTAGCACCAATAATTTTGAAAATATCATCATTCAACGTTCAGCGTGTGGACATTTTCTATATATAAAAGACAATGTGAACTTCATTTTATGAAGTTCAGTTATTATTTTAAATACGTCTCAATAAAAACCTTATCGCATTAATCCGTGAAAACCATCAATAAACGCAATATACACGCCATTTAAATCAAAACAAATACCAATTAAAATGATTACGATTGCACCTGCAATCGTTGCAAGCAACTGATTTTTACATGAAGTTGCTCAGTGTAATCGTTGATTGAAGTATTTATACTTCAATCAACGGTGTAATACATTGCCCGAGCTACGCATTGCAGCAACTATTTGCGTCCAATAGAACATGTTATAATTCCAAAATATATGTGTCCAAAATATATGTGTCGCGCCTTGTTTATAACATGTAATGTTATAAACAAGGTGCGTCCCTGCCTTTCTTACACTTTATACTTTATATGAGATATACATTTGCATTTCTTCAAACAAAAAGATATATATTCTATATAAAATACAAAGTATTTGTATTATACATACATATGTAATTAAAAACAAAGAAAAACAAAACACAAAATATTAAAAAAAAACTTTATTGTACTTGTTTATTACTATACGATTATCAATATTTGGATTCTCGTAGAGGTAGGTCGTTATGAAAGGTAACGCAAGCTCACACAAGGTACTTAATCCCGTATTTGTTCTATTAATTATAAGATACAGGCAGACTACTTGTATCTCTACTCTTTATTTTTTGCTTCTTTAAGTAGTTAATCCTATTTTAAGAGCCACATGAAAAATTTAGTTTTAAAATATACTGTAGTTTGTCCGAAAGATGAAGAACAAATTGTTCAAAGATGGCGGACTTACAGACATTTTGCGGCGGTGCTTCTCAAATGATCAAATGATCAAGGAACATAATAAAAAGGTAACCGCTAAAAAAAATGTGTTTTATTATTTTATGTTTTTATTAATTTAGACATTCTTTGTATAAGAAAGTAAAATAACACACGTTTGAACCGCATCCGGTAAAAATTCTCGGTTCTAAAACAGTGGCACGTTGTTCGCAATAGTATTGGGTTAGGTAGCATGATGGTTAACATTGTAACTTTGTAAGTAGTAGTCTATTTGTCTTATATGTTTATTGACAAGAAGTATTCGCCATTAGATACATTTCTAATGTGTAAGTGGGAACAGGCAAGGGGACTGACCCAGTTATCGGGATTAACCTTTTCACAGCCCCTAAAATTTTACTACCTGTGTGATTTTATTGAATTTATAAATTAGATATGAGATATATAACCATTGACAAGTTGAATAAAATTCACATCAAGTGGATTACAGAATTACCATATTTTATCCATACTTAGTATATTAAATCAATAAATAGTTTTGATAGCTGACAAATTTAATAAAGTATTCTATCGTTTATTCATAATTCTCTGTAATAGGCCAGAAGAAAGAAAAATGGACATTACAAAACAATATTTTAGATTCGAATTTTGTATGTATTACTTTTCGCATACGGCACTGCTATATAGGGAAAGTATTGTTATCGCGAATAATGTTGAATTGCTAGTTTTTAGCTTTCTTTTCGTTTCATGACTAATATAGACAAAATAGATTGTGTGTATGTGTATCCGTATCCAAAAATTGCAAGAAAAGGACTGAATGGATGGGAACTAAATTTGTAAATTAGATTTGTTATCATAATGATAAAAATAAAAATAATTCGGAAAACATTATGTTTATTTGCTAACAATTTGGTAAGTGATATTTTACACACAACATTTTATAGATTCATAATATTTACAAAATTTAAATCCGCAGAATTTATTTATGAAATTAAAATATATTATTTATTAATTAATTCGGAAAGTCGTGTGGTCCCACCCCTTGATATTTTGCATTAGAATTGACAGTCACAAAGTTATACGTAAAAAGTTGTTTTTTCATTGTCAATTCAGTCGACTGATTTAAAAAAACAATGCGTTTTATTTTCACTAACAACTTTTAGCAATATTTGGATCAAAAAATGGTATCCCAATACTTGCTACAAACAGATTGCAGTTATGGAGCATGTTAATAACTAGTGTAGTATAGTAGTCGACTCAAAAAAAACAAGATCGATTGTTTATCAAGATTACCATAAAAATTACAATAATATTTTGAGGAGTCTTTAGTAGTGGTTAGATATGGTGATAGATTGTGTCAAAGTAGTAGAAGAGACGGCGATAGACGAAATATTACAAAAAGCACAAAATGTAGTTTAGAAGGAATAATTGAAAAGATATAAAGGGGTGCAAGAATATCTATTAAAGAAGGGTGTATTATAATAGGATATAGAGTTATTATTCCAGAAGCACTAATTGAATCAACGTTAAATAAAATGCATATGGGTCACATGAATATTGTTAAAACAAAGAATCTTAAATATTATGTAGCTAATAGATATATGGCCCACTATGAACAATGATATAGAATATATGGTAAAATTATGTTTCAATTGTACTTGTAATTGTATAGGAATCTATTTAGTTATATTTTATGTATGCTTGCATGACCTACTGTACCTGTACCTGTACCTAGATGTTTTAAATAGCATTTGATATAGATAAATCAGCCTTAAGTTATAAACTGAATGAATGACAATAATAATCAAAACATAATGAGAACATTATGAAATGTATTATAAGATACCAATAATTCAGACATATTTATGTATTCCATATAATCGCCATGAACCTCCACAAATTGAACTTCTTGAATGAAAATTTTAATGCGGGTAAATAGTTAAAAGGATTTGGAGGTTTACTTATTTGGTTTACACATTGAACCCAAAGTAATTTATAATATATATATATATATATATATATATATATATATATATATATATCCATATATATATATATATATATATATATATATATATATATATATATATATATATCCATATACATATATATATATATATATATATATATATATATCCCTGTTCCGTTTTATGTAAATGCGAAAATGGCAATTGCACATTACTTTATCCTAATAATAATTTATAATTTTAATCTTTTTTTGTTTTTATAAATGATAATTAATAAAATATTTATATTTTCAAATTTCCATTCTTTTTATAATTATTTTCACGATTGTTTTAATGTTTAATTTTAAATAATTTAAAATTTAAACAAATTACAATTGACAAATCCATTTCCGAAACTGTGGGGGTAAAATTATCACAGACGTCGGCGGTCAATAGACAGGTGAGAAGTGATGGTTGATTATCATAAAATCGAGTACAGATATGTTGATCAGAGGATCTAATAAAGAGGATATGTGCAAAAATAGGCCTTTTTTTCCACACGATTACTTCATACTTCGTATGATAAAGTAAAAATTCTATTAAGATTTCTGAGTTAATGCCTAAATTTGCCCCTTTACACATTAAGTCATGAATGAAGTTTACAGAAGTCTTCTCAAGAAACAAGGTATTTCAGGACAACATCTCTATATTCATCAGTAGCGCCGTGAGAAGAACGAGTAAGATACTTGCTATATCTCTAATAATTTGCACTATGCAAATATGGTAAGCACCATATTCGATCGGCGCAGCTATGTATTGTGAATACTCGTAGGATGAAGAAGCACTAAAAAATTGGCTATTGTTTCCGTTCATTAAATACATACAGTAAAATTACGATACAATGTTACGTGGGCGAAATATTTTTTTGTTTTATATGACAAATAAAGATGTTTGTTTATTTCTAAATCCCGATTAGTAACCTTACGTCATAAAAAAAGCAGCTGGAAGAAATTCAGAACAAATTCAATTGCAAACAATTATTTTTCGTTCAATTTATTTTCGATTAGATAAAATTAGTGTTAAGCCGATAATATCAATCTCGTGTTGAAATTGTTATGTATCCTATATTCATATTTCAAGAAATTAATGAAACACCAGTTTTAGAAAAAGTGAATCTCATTTTGCTAAACTAACCATCTTATTTAAGTTGGGAAAACTATTTATAATGAATAATATATTAATGAAATTGTAAAAATTATAGAAATCGTTTTATATTTCTGATAGTGAATATCTTGAAAACGTATATTTCCATAAAGAAATCGCAAGATTACAACAATAGTTTCTTTATATGATGAAATAGAATGTGAAAGTACTTATTTAATCAACACACTATCAGCACAAAATAGTGCTCCTCATATTAATTTTGATTATTTCAGTATGATGATTTCAGTCTCATATGGCGCGCTGTTTACGGCGGACATGGGAATTCCAGGAAGTCATAAATATGAACAAATTTCACTTGAAATTAAATAGTAGTACTTAATTATATTCTGAGACGTTATATTGTGTGAGTCATATAAGATCATTCGTCATTCAAAATAATAAAACATATTAAAAAATATGATGCACCCATAATACATTATTTTAGTATAACTAGTATCACTTTTTGCATTAATTTTATTAATTATTATTTAATCAACAATGATTGGAATGATTTAATTTTCAAACGAGTTCTATAACTTACATGCATTGTTTTGTACCAATTTACTTGACTCCGAATTATTTATTTTTAAATCAATCTTTATCGATATTTATAATAATTACACTAAAATATTATTCACTTAAGAAATAATATTCGATACCAATAGTAGATCGATGGTACAACTTGTACAGTTGTATCTTCTTTTTATGAATTAGGAATTTATTATCTCAAATATGAATGAAGTATTCTGTGTTGTACTAACACTATATGAAATATAATTAAGAATATTTGTGTAAAATAAAGGAATTTATGAGTTAATAACAATAATACTTCGATCTATAACTAAATCTAGACACCGCAAAATACCACTATTTAATCCCTTTAACAGAGTCCCTATATTGTAAAACAAAATCACCACGATTAAGCATAGATTAAAAACATCAAAAGGAAAATTCACTATAAAAAAATATAGAACTAATTGACCAACATATTATACCATATCACCCATCATTACCAAACAAAGCAAACTCAGATAACAATATTATATTAAGATTCAGTTTAAATTGAAGATAATAATACACCAATATACCTAACTGTTAGACATTGTGACGCGGGCAGACAGACGTCGATCGATAGTTAATATGTAAATGTATGTATCATGTTAATATATCACAATAAATATTTTATTTTTATTATTAATAATAATAAATCAAATCAAATCATAATTAATGTAATCCTGCAAAACCAAAAGTTTGTATTATATATAGTCTTGTGTATATGCATATTTATTTGTTTATATATCTGGGGTTATTTGGCATAATCTGATATGTGTATTTTACTAACTTGTTTCATATATATCTTTAAATTCCCTTATCAAAGAGATGTTTTATTATTAATTTGGAATTGTAATAAGTTTCACCATTCATTTCCATATGTGCATTATTACTTTTATGTAACAGAAAATATAGCAAGTAAAATAAACTCATATCTCAGCTCATTTGAATCGTTAGTTTCAAGAAGGGAACAATCGTTCAAATAATTATAAAATTATATTAAATATTAATAATAATAATTAATAACAACTTGTAATATATTTAGCCATTACAACAACGGGATATGATTATTGCGATACCAAACATAAATAATAATGTTGTTAATCTTCAATTTCCCACAAATTTGATTTTTGGATTGATTCCTTTCTTCAAACTACCGATTCAATTAAGCTGAGACATATTCGTTTTTGACAAATAGCGACAGATAATAGCGATAGAAAATTAATAATATTTAGCAATAGGTTATTAAATGAAAAGGAAGGAGCCAAGAAACAAAGCCACCCTTCTATATATGCACATTAAACCACAAAAGAACTAAATTTCAGAGGGCTAATTTCCATTATAGTGTTTATTATGACAAAATAAATACATATATAGAATCAAATTGTAAGTGTGTATTCTTATTTATGCGCATTAATGCCCCCAAAATAATCATTGTTTTTACTAATATATTATTTAATTCCAGCTCGAACCGACCTTTAGTTGTATATATAAGTTTAATATAAACAGTATATTTTAATTTTAATATATTCATAATTAGTCCATACCTGCATGTGGATAAGTACATAATCTAAAAGTGATTCCGTACTGTAATAATAACAGGAACGATGATTATTGACATAAATATAAGATAATAAACTGTGAATTGTAGCACGTCTTTATCAGTTTTAAACACACCCACTGTGAAACAAAATAATTGCTATACGAGCCTCAATTTCCTTTCATTTATTTGTGGAAATACGAGGCATTTTGCAGCCGCAGATTATGTGTAATGCGTGTCACTATTCCGTGTATTATTGAATGAATGAATACGCTTGCAGCCGACTGCAAACCGGCGGCACTTTACAAAATAAAAATAGAACAGGGAAGAATGTCTATGGTTTTTTGAAAGCAAGTCCAATGAACCTGTGGGTGTGAGTGCAAAACTTTCTGCACGACCGAATCGCTCAGGTAGGTATCGAATTATGCAATATTGGAAATGTTTTAGTGTAGTCGTGAATGTGGGATAGGTCGTGACTTTACTAACAATAAAAACAAACACTGTGTCACAACAACTTACCGGATAAATTAATCCACAAAAGAAACACTTGTTTTTATTGTCTCCGAATTTATTCGGCGAATAAATACAGTACACTGAACACTAAACGCGGCGCAATGAAAGTTTTCGCAAAGAAACAACGATAAACGCACGGCGACGACTGAGGACGGAATGAATAAACGTGAATGTAATGATACACGCCGGCCTAAAAATCCACTTCCAAGACCACTCTCCAGACTGCAGGCATTAGCATTTACACTCTTTCACTCCCACCATGGTCCGCTGAAGACTAGCACAGTACATAACAAAAACCCGAATGCCGGGATGCTGAACTTTACCTACCATATTAACGTATCTAAAGAAAGCGCACTCTTCGCACAATTTAGGAGCGTCGTCTTTCTCTTTTTAATTAGCTGGGTGCCGGGCAATAACTTTTCATTAATTCATATCGTAATAAAGTAATATTATAATTAACAATTGTACTTTCTCGTATACAACCCTATTTACCACTGCTATCAAATCAATCCAAATAATAATAGGTATCAAAATAATACTGGTATATTAATTTAATTTAGCGACAGCATTATTATTATTTCAACTCTTGAGCTCATCATCATTTTTTTATGATCTGACTATGCACAAAGTGTTTTATTTCAGTTGGAAAAAGAATTTTTTGTGAAAATACTCGTTATAAAATATAGCTAAATACATTGCTAGAAATTGTGCCGCCCTGGGTGGTTTTTAAGTTGTTGCCCTATAAACAATACAGTATACTTAAACATACATAGTTATTGTTAAATATACACACAATTAAAAGAATTAAACGTCAATAACGTAAATGAATTAATTACATTCATATTTCTGTATATTGTGCAAAAACTAATACTGATTTCTAAATTTACAATGTTATTTTTCTTGCATATGTATTAGCAAACTCGCCTGCCAATCACTATTCTATAGACTGAATGGCAAGATTGCCTAAACGCAAGGGTTCTCATTTGTCTTAAGAAATTTTATAATAAATTAAATTTAGAAAAAAAACTCCTCATACAAGTTCCACTCCACACAAGTGTCATCTGGGGGAGCAACCACGCTATTGTTAAAAGTCCCCTATAATGAAGACTATTGCTAAGAATATTTACAGTAAAGCTTTCGTATATTGTAACCCAATTTCGCCTCACGGTATTACTCGTATGTAAGGTAGTCATGATTCCTTTGAAAATATGCCCTGAAGTTTTAATACAAATTGTTATTTATATTCTCATAAAATATATTTATATTTTTGACAAAATTTGCACATTATCAGAACTGCATATTAATTGTACAAAATCATTAGTAAAGTACCAGTTCTGTTAATTATACAGTTCTCATTAATTACAATAAAATATTCTTGATTAGAATTTAAAAATGTGTACAAAGTTCTCATTACATTGCCCAACAAAATAAAATATTTGGTTTGTTGTCTAAAAAGTAAGATATTTGTGATCTGCTGATTTCAAAATACTTCACTTTTTTTCGTAGCAGCTCTAGTTTTTTAAATACATGCGAATTCATTTATATCTGATAAAAGGCAAACATAATAATAAAATAATTGTAATTGTTGTACCTAAAATTAGAATTTAATTAGCCAGTTTTATCTCATATTACCCATGATCGTGAAGCCCGATATTCCTGTATCTACGTAACCCCCAGCAAATAATTAATGCCCCGCTCATATTGACTCTACAGTACCCTCTGTGTTTACTATGAATGCTATTGAGTTTACGTAAGTGAAGTTGTGTTCTAATTTTAACTATTATTTTCGCCTTTTTTAGTAATGTAATAATAATTTAAGAGTCGCAACCACAAGCAGACGTAGCCCTAACGTAGCTGTGTGAATCATCGTGACGTTTTTTGTTATGTACAAGGTGTTCCACGAAGAGGTTTACTACTTTGACACGACGCCATTTTTGTTTAAATTGGTTCTGTCAGTTGATATTTAACAAACGAGCTGTCAACACGTGGCAAATATGTTATGGATCGTTTTACAACAAGAGAGCGTGTTTTTGTTATTAAAACATTTTACGAAAATCAATCATCGATTGTGGCTACGTTGAGGAAATGGGCAGAAATGGCGTGCCTTGAAAGCCCACAATTTATCGTTAAATCAATGAATTTGAGGAGCGGGGCACTGTGGCCGATAGACCCAACGCTGCTCGACAAAAATCCGTGCATACGATCATTGCTGTTAGGGATGGTGTGGATGAAGCTCTATCCACGTCAATTAGGCATCGTGCTCAAGAGCACGACTTGGCTCCAACTTCTTTGTAGAGAATCTTGCACAACTACCTTAAACATTTTCCGTATAAGGTTTAATTAACACAGCAGCTGCTTCCACAAGACCATGCATAGCGACGAGATTACGGCATGCTCTCCGTCTCTCCCCGTAGTGGTTCCATAGGAGCTTGGTCTGTGCTTCCGCTGCTCTGGCGCGCTGGGCCAACCGCAGGGTCCTCTTGGTGCGTTCCTCTGCCACCTCCTGGCAGTGTCCTTCTGCAGTGTCATTGATGGGTATCGTGCTAGCCTTCCGGAGGGTCTCATTTAGGTGTCGGCCATTTGGTCTACGGTAGTTCCCTCAGTTTCTGGCTATTGTATATGGTTTGCTGTAGTAGTTCGACGTCGGTCCTCCACCACCTCTTCCGGAGAGTTGATGATGTGCTTTTCGACTGGGGCTGAGCGACCACATCGCCTGGTAAGATGTTGTAGGAGATATACCAGTGATCGCTCAGTGTCTCCTCGTCTAGTACCTGTCACCCTTCACTCTCTCCATCAGCCTGCCCGACGCCAGCGTCACGTCGATGTGGGTAGCCGACTCTCCGCAAGAGAATGTCGGCACTTCGCCTCCGTTGCAGGCGGACAGCTACTACATGGTCCATTATTGCCTCGCCGCTGACGTCTATAGTTGGGGCGTCCCAGTGTGGCGATTTGGCATTTAGGCCGCCCGCCACTACGACCTACCCGCTGGCTGTTCTGGTTAGTCTGTCGAGTTGCCAATCCAGGCTCTTGAGTGCTCTGTTGTGTAGTTTGGGGAGAGGTAACATGCGATTACCGTTACATCCCACAGTCTTGCCCATACGATGCCCCTCGTGGGTGATCCCATGGGACGTTATGTGCCCATGGTGGTTGCGTAGGATCTTGACAGCAACATCCCCGATATCACCCTCCGTCTCCTACGAGGAGTCTAGTTCCCATCGTTGAGCGCCGTGGCAAGCAGCAGCCCTGCCCCTTCCAGCGTTGGCCTATAGCACTGACAATTTTTGTGCGGAGTTGGGCTCCTGCGTCGGCGTTTCTCCTACTAGCCTCGTCCGCCTCTCTTCTTTTGATAGGGTATCTCAGCCCCCCCGCGGCATACACTTCTGTTTGGCACAAGACGCAGAACGGTGTATCACGTTTCCAGGCTCATGCTTGATGGCCTTACTCACCGCATCTTTCTATTATATTTACAGTTCATGGCCTGTCTATTTAATCGGTTTGGCTAGAATTCGTAATATTATCTGAACATGAGAGTTGCGGATTTTACGACACATTGTATCTGATGAATCCGATCCGAAAGAGCTTGCATGTATTGCCGCTAGAGGCGGCCATTTAAATGATGTTATATTCCATAAATAACTGCCATATTTCTAAATAATAAAATAAATCAGTCAACAAACCAATTTTGTATCGTTTTATTTAAAAGTTATAGCTGATCAAAGTAGTAAACTTCTTCGTGGAACACCCAGTAAGTGGTGAATACACTTGAAAAGAAAATAAAAAAACCTGTGTCTGACTTTGTGAAAAAGAAAAAGTTGGTCTATTTTGTTCACTTGGGAGACGAGGGCAAATCTTGGGTTCCACATGCGTTGAAAATTTACGACAGCGGAGAATTTTAAAGAGGGAGTGGTTAACGTTTGGAGAACCAATAGTTTGGAGGGAACCAAGATATCATCACGATGACTGCTATTTTTGTCTTGTAAATATCAAAGGCATCTATCGAAACAATAGATACAAATGCACATATCCCGATATAGATTTGGCAAGGGGACCCATTCTATACCTGAGCCTTTCAAACGAGTCTTCAATTACTTGCTTCCAGATTAAATGAAAAGAATCTACTTTATGCAGGCACTAATCTGCTGCCATTTTCTCTAAGGAAAATAATATGCTATTCTGTAACTAATATAAGAGGACTCTTAGATAAAATTGGTTTATCAGAGTACCGACCAGGCGACTGGCGTCATTTTATTATGAGTTCAAAACTTAGTTTGAAATGTGTCATTTTACATAACGGTAACAAATGTGACTTAATAGCCATTGGTCATTCTACCAGCATGAAAGAGGAATATGAGACAATATCACTAGTCTTTAAAAATATTAAGTCAAACAACAAATTGAAAGCCGGAATATTTGATGGTCCTAAGATAAGGCAGCTTATTAAAAATCCTTAATGTACTTCATCAATGAACGAGATTGAATGTAACGCTTGGTGTTCATTTGTTCAAGTAATACAAACATTTCTTGGAAATTATAAGTTAACAAATAGTAATAACGTAAAATGTACGTAAGTTAAAAACGAGGAAGATTTGATTATAAAATAGACCAATATAACGTAACTCAAAAAGTAGATCTTATAGAACAAATCTGACGGCTATTTTGGATTCTGCACCCTAAAAATACCCAGATACAGTTAAAAAACGCAGGTAACAAAACGTCTGTTGACAGTGTTATTTAAAATATACTTATCCCTATACCTTATAAGTTTTGAAGCTAACTGACCTGTCATTTATTTTCTTAGTGTTAGTGTCATTATACAAGAGGGAGTCGTGCGTTCGAACTTCCGTCGATGGTGGTACCTTTATATTAATAAAAACATAGTTATTAGTTTATTAATCATTTTGAATATATAGTACTGTTTAAAGTAAGGATTTGTTTTTACAAAACTATTCTATCAACAATTTCAAGTATATTAATATTAATATTTAAAGCCTAACAATGAAGATTTAGTAGATCTAAATCAATACAACTTCAATTGAATTTTTGGTCAATTTTAAAAATTGCATATTCTATAGTTTAAAGCGTAAGATCTCGGCTTACTGTTAATCTAAATCGACCAATTATATAAAGTGTTTAAATTATTAAATATTTTAAAAATTTAAGAGTCGAATTTTTAAAATAGTAAATTGTATGATTTGAAGTATTGTAGAGTGTTTATAGCGTAATGGTTGAGTTGTAATAGATGTATATAGACCATGCTTACAGTACAAATTACAAATTTTTAAAAAATACAACCTCGATTGATTTTTGGAAAAAATTAAAAATTATTATAATTTCGAGTATATTACGATGTTGATTGATTTAAAATAACTGAAGGTTGCTGGGGGCTTATCTGCTACTTGTGTGGGACTTTTGCGCATCCCCAAGTTGACATTCCCGCTGTCACTCCATCCATCCCACAGTTGTAAAAAACTGTAGAATGGCTTTTGAAGAGATGAAGCTTAGTGTGCCTTGGTCTAGACTGGGGGTGTCAACTGTAACAAGCCATTGTAGGTGATTGCGGGCAATTCACAGAAAACATAAACCGGTGACTCCTACATCCCCTACATCAGGGTTGTCCAAATGCAAGTGGCCAAAGGCCCGCTTTAAAAAAATGCGGTTTGGAGGACCGCATTATAAAATACTTCGTATGCAATTTTATCAATGAGTTTTAATAGGTATGGATTACAAAGAAAAAACGTGTTTGTATTATTATTTTAATTTATCAAAAAAATATCAAATTATGAGTGGGAAATTAGAGGTTGGTTGTTGGTATTCACCACAAAACATGCCGTATTCACTAATTAATGCATGAATATTAACTTTAATATTTGTTGTTGATAAATAAAGCAACCGAGTAAGTGATTTATCAGAGAGGGACACCGATATCCGTTGGCTAAGCGCCGGAAACTGTATATTTTAAATAACACTGTCACCAGACGTTTTGTTACCTGCGTTTTCTAACTGTATCTCAAAATAGCCGTCAGATTTGTTGTATAAGATCTACTTTTTGAGATACCTACGTTATATTGGTCTATTTTATAGTAAAATTATCTTAATTTTAACTTACGTACATTTTACGTTATTACTATTTGTTAACTTATAATTTCCAAGAAGAGATTGTATTACTTGAACAAATGAACACCAAGCGTTACATTCAAATTACGTTCATTGATTTTTAATAAGCTGCCTTATCTGAGGACCATCAAATTTTCCGGCTTTCAGTTTGTTGTTTGACTTAATATTTATCAAGACTAGTGATATTGTCTCATATTCCTCTTTCATGCTGGTAGAATGACCAATGGCTATTAAGTCACATTTGTTACCGTTATCTAAAATAACACATTTCAAACTAAGTTTTGAACTCTTAATAAAATGACGCCAGTCTGGTCGGTATTCTGATAAACCCATTTTATCTAAGAGTCCTCTTATATCAGTTACAGAATACCATGTTATTTTCCTTAGAGAAAATGGCAGCAGATTAGTACCTGTATAAAGTAAATTCTTTTCATTTAATCTGGATGCTAGTTATTCTGAAGACTCGTTTGAAATGCTCAGGTATCCAATGAGATCATTCAGTTCCTGTTGATTGAATCGTTGGGGCCTTGATATATCTGCTTAAAAATCACTCGTCGTTTTCTGATTGCATATATTGAACTTCATCAGAAGTTGGCCGTTCTGTATCATCTTTCGGAAGACTGATGAATAATGGAATCTGTTTGTCTTCAGAATGCAGTACAGGTCTCCTTACCGAATCTATATCGGGATATGTGCATTTGTATCTATTGTTGCGATAGATGCCTTTGATATTTATAAGACAAAAATAGCAGTCATCGTGATGGTATCTTGGTTCCCTCCAAACTATTGGTTCTCGAAACGTTTACCACTTCCTCTTTCCAATTCTCCACTGTCGTAAATGTTCAACGCTTGTGGAACCCATGATTTACCCTCGTCTCCCAAGTGAACCAATTTGACAAAAATTTTCTCACAAAGTCAGATATAGGTTTTCTATTTTCTTTCCAAATGTTGGAGTTAAGAGTTCCCCAAAGAAATAAATCTGGAAATAACTTGATCTGGAGAGTGATCAGAGCAATTGTTGGTTGCAAAAAGTGCCTCAAGACATCACGATACCGCGTACTATCAACGGTAGTGGACTCAGCTACCTCATTACTATGTTCGCATAGTACCAGTTACACTATAACAAGTTTTCTAGCGGTAATTCACTATAGTTATAGAGCTCTTTGTAGCACCTCCTCTTGGCGTTCTGCAACGTCTTCGGACTACCAATAAGCGCCCCAGTGCCTTTGCTGCCGCGCATGCAACCTACATCCTCGCTGGTAGCTAGCGCCTCGATCTCCCTGAGCCCCGTCCATCTCTCAAACACTTCTAGAAACTTGTCTTATCTAGAATTTTCGCTTTGATGTCGGCCTAAGCCCAGCAATTTGTAAGGCTTGAATGATAGTATAGCCTAAGTGAGCTAGAGAGAAGGGATCTCTGTAGTTTTTTAACTTAATTTTATATGTCCTCTTCTGCCTTAATTGCTGCAGATGTTTTAAGAATTAACGTATGTCGGAGAGTCTTAGTGTCCTGTACTTTATTATTTAAGAGTACGTTTGATATTTGTGATCCATCTGTGATTTGAGTAAGATACTTCAGACGAAACACACCAATCAGTTATCGTATTCGAGATTTCAAAACTAGGCAGGCCGATATCAATTTGCGTTTGGTAACGTGAGGTCACAAACGTTGATTCACAGGCGTGGGTTATCATATCTAAACTTAGATACTACTAACTAGTAGCCATAATCAGTAGTTATCCTAGTGGCTCCTCTTGTGTTGCACGGTGGAAGAGAAGACACTTATTAACTTTTATCCACGGTGTTTGCTGCCTAAGCCTCGTCCGGACGGCCCCTAAAGCTTCCGGTTTGCTCGCAATCCAGAGGGATGACCTGCCAAATTTCGGCAGCATGTCAACCTGAACAACGTAGAGTACCGCTCCCGCCCAAGGTGGTGGGAGTCCCCTCACCGTTTCAATAAATAACTGTTGACTCGTAGGATTCCTTGTGCGCGACACCAGTCACTGAAACTCCAGAAAAGCTGCAGATATTTATTCTCTTGTCTAACTACCCGGTTTACTGTTATTCCTGCATCATTGTTTGGGCCTCTGAGAATCGGTCCAGGGCATGGTGCTGGTGTGTAATCGCTAGTGGCAGCCTATGCGTAGCACCGGATTTTGTCACCGCCTCGCACTTGCTCAATCGGTGAGATCCCTCCGGTCAGATTCGCATGTTGGCTCCCGTGGCTGGAGTCCTAACGGGAAGCATTCCAGTCCTGTTTTGACGAGGGTCCGTTCTGCCCGCATGTTAGCCGGGCAGAGGTGGACACGATAGCTTCTTGAGCTGCTTTCAAGTACATTTGTACGTTTCTTGACATCTTCCGGCCACTTTTCCTGCCTTTGGGCAGGTCGAATGCGCCATTGGAGGGACCATACTGTGAGATTGATGTGATTGATCTGTACTGGATTGAAAACAGACCCCCCGTTTGAAGTAAAATCCAAGGGGATGAGTTGCCAAGACCAGACATATAAAACACCATGTATGGGAAGGTTTAGCCACCAGGTTCCGTTCATCCACCCATACGGCATACGAATGTTTTGAAAAATGCAAATTGTTATAATTTCAAATATATTAAGGCGTTTTAAAGCGTATTAACTCGAACTGTATGGCATCTAAATCAAACAAATGTATAAGGAGTGTTTACCATATATTTATAATATAACCTATTAATTAATTAATTACTTCCCGAATACAGCATCGTTTTGTTATTGCGAAATAACTCGAATTACCAATTTTGAATTTTGTTAAATGATTTATTCATGATTAATATCGCCGAAATAGACCAGTTTTAGGAAATGCCTCTCTCTGTGTGTATATGCGTGTATGTATGGTGTGTAAATTGCGGGAATGCGGTCATAAAAGATAGACATATTTTCCAGAGATGGTCTTAAAAGATGGGACATACTAAAGAGGAATGCCTGCCGCCACTTTTCTGCTTGCACGTATGATAAAGTGATTTTTGTTTAAAATCAGATGTTAAATTGACGATGCATTTACGCACACCCGTCGCTTCTCCCCGGAACCGATCTCTCATTTGCCATCGGACTGTGGCGTATAGACCTGTATTTGAATCCCATAGATTTCAACTACAGAGGCAGAATACTTAAATACAGAGGTAGAATACTTAGTAGTATTTAGAGACTGGTCCCAGGTAGGTATATCACATGAATGTTGCTTACATCTATGTTAGCACACCACAGGTTGAAATTGTAACATTTGCTAGAAGCATCAGTATATTAGACTGGGATTAGTTGCCAGAAGCACAAAAAGTTAGTAGAACCATCATGTAAATAAATAAATCAGTTTGTGCATAAATAGATAAATAAATATAGCACAGCAAGGGCATCGACGAATAAATGTATATCCGGCTGCCTGCAGAGTGAGTTTGATTATGTCACCTCAATAGTTTGGTTAGCAAGTGCCCTAGCGCACCTGGCCGCACTCGCACCCGCTGCCTACACTTGTCTCCTGAAGGTCAAACCCTGGTCCACCAAAAATCCCAGCTACTTGATCTTCTTCCTAGGATCTGTATCTCCGACAGTAAATCAGATCTCTGCACACATTTTCCTGCCAACTAGTAACACGGCGTCTTCTCTTGAGCAACTAGTAGGGAGTTGTCTGCAGGCCACTGAATCATGCCCTCCAGACTGCGGTTAACCCGTGCACTTAATGCTTCTTTGGACCTTTCCGTAGCTACAAACTCCATGTCGTCGGCGTACCCGATCAACTTCGTGCCCTATGGGAGGGGAATTCCCAGCATGTGATCATACATTATATGCCACAGGGTGGGTCCTAAGGCAGACTATTACGAAACACCGCACCCTTATTTATGTGCTCTTCGCTCTCGCCCATGTTGTAGAAGAACCTTCTTTAAAACAGCCAATGTGATTCTCTCCAAACCTCCTTGCAAATGTTCAAGGAGGTTCATATAACCATATACATTTTTATCAATTGTGTAATTGTAAAGAGAATATATATATATATATATATATATATATATATATATATATATATATATATCTCATAATTTTTATGTATTCAATTTTTTTTTATTAAAAGGCACACGCATGCCGGGCGCAGTTGGTTTCCTGAATTGCGCGGAAAAGTCGGCCCCGAAAATGCTTGCGTATTTTCTATAAACGTAGTAGGTGGACAATTGATAAAAAAGATTAAAATTTAATTACGAACAAGTTTAATTTAATATTCTGAGAGAGAAAACAATCTTTATTAGGCTATTATTGGCCAGTAGCCTTTCCGCCTTAAAAAAAATCTGCATGATAGTGCGGCAAGTGCTAATTTTACATTAGTGATGAATCATAAAACCTTATACAATAACATCTTATATAATTAAATGCCGTTTGATATATTTGCGTTTTAAAAAAGATTAACCGTTAGACATAATTAAACTTATATGTAAAAGAAATGTTATGTAATATGGATTGGAAGGTAAATAGTTTAAAACGTTCATGACATTTCTAACAATTTATTTGTTCATGTGTAGGTATGTCTTATGCAATTTTATTACTTATGTAAAATATAATATACCGATTGGTTTTCATTTATTAGGATTTAAAAAAGTTCAAAAGTTCATTAGATGCGTAATTATTCTTTGCTTACTTACTTTTTAAATATTCAAAAATCGTTGTTTCTGTGAATTATAATTATATTATATATACAGGGTGTTGTATAACTTGCGTGTCTAAATGAAACGCTTCACATAAAAGGCAATTATATTGAAAATTGTTCAAATCAACATGTGATCTGAACAGTTCGTTACAGAGATATCGACTTTACATTATTTGTTTATTAATAAAATAAATCTATGAAATGAACAATTACAAAATTGGAAACAATATTTTTTTTATAGCAGTAATGTAAAAAAGTATATTTAAAAATTACTTCATTGGAACAAAAAAGGCTGCTGCCGGAATGCCAGGGTGGGTTCTGAATGTGAAGAGGGACGAGGGAGCAGATTTTCACGCTGGCGAGAATGGTGGAGGAAGCGCTGGAATGCAAAGGGAGAGTATATGCGGTGTTTGTGGATTTAAAAGCGGCGTATGACTCAGTTCCTAGGGGAAAACTGGTGGAATGTATGGATAGATTGGGTATGGAAGAGGAAGGAGTGGAGTTGGTGAGAAGGATGTATAAAGAGTCGTGGGCAAAAGCAAGAGAGAATGGAGAAATATCTGAGAAATTTAGGGTGAATATGGGAGTAAGGCAGGGGTGCCTGCTGAGCCCCCTCCTGTTTAATCTATACACGAGCGAGTTGGAGGAGGTGCTGAGGAGACGACAGGCAGGAGGGGTCGTGGTGGGTAGATTCAAGGTGTGGATGTTGGCGTATGCAGATGACGTGGTGCTGGTGGCCAAGAGAGTGGAATAGATGCAAGAGATGTTGGAAAGAATGGGTAGCTACCTCGATAAGAGGGGGCTAGTGGTGAATGTGGAAAAGACCAATTGGATGTTGTTTTGGAATAGGAGCAGGAGGGGTAAGGGGAAGGGCTGAAATGGAAGGAATCGCTGATTGAGAGAGTGAATGGCTTTAAATATTTGGGCTTTTGGTTTGACCGTGGAGGAGGGCTTAGGATGCATGTGGAGTGTATGCAGGCGATAGCAAGAATGGCTTGCGGGATTGCGTGCATAAAATGGGGGAGTTTGTGGGGTGGTAACCTAGTAATGGCGTGCAAGATCTGGGATGCGTGTGTAAAACCTATATTGTTGTTTGGAGTGGAAGGGTGGGGATTGCGCGAATGGGAGGTAATAGAAAGGGAGCAAAGTTGGTTCCTGAAGAATCTGCTAGGGCTCGAAAGGTCGACACCGAGGGCAGTACTGTTGCAGGAGAGACTGGGAGTCGTGTGTGAGGGTTGTGAAGTTTGAGGAAAGATTGCAGGATTTGGGCGAGGAAAGACTGGTACGGGAGGTGTGGATGAGGTGTAAGAGTAGAACAGAGAGTAGATGGAGGAAGGATAGAGAAATGATGTATGAAAGAGTGGGTATGTCTGAGGTGTAGATAGAGGCGAAGCTGAGAGAAAGAGGTAGCCTAGGAACTGAGATAAGGGAGAGATTGAGGGATATTGAGTGTCAAGAAAGGCAAGTGAGAATGGCTGAGAGCTCATACAACCCGGGCTACGTAGAGTGTACAGGGGAAACTCCCGAGCTACTTAGCCAGGGGACAGTGGAGCAGAGAGGACAAAGTATGCATGGCAAGAGCGAGGTGTGGGTCAGAAGAGCGAGGAAGAAAAGTGTGGATGGGGCTGGGATACACCGCGTGTGCGCTGTGTAGGAAGGGGAGTTTACAAGTGGTGGCACATTAGCAGAGAATGTGATAGAGTGAAAGCAGAGTGGGTTGGAGAGTGCAGAAAGCTGAACTAATGGTTAAGAGAGGATGGGTAAGGCGTGAAAATCTGCAGGAGGCTGACGTGGGAAAGGAAATTGGCGAGGGCAGAGGGTTTTTATTTTAGTGGTTAGAAAAATGATGTATTTTATGTTGATTTGTATTTTTTTGGTTTCTTTTTTATTTATTTCTGTGAAAGTGTTTTTTTTTCGGCTGGAATTTGTGTAAAAGGGAAGGGTTGGGCTGATATTCCAAATAAAGGTCTGTTTTTTAAAACAATATTTACTTCATTTCATCTCTTGTAAAGAAAATAAGCAACCAAAAAATGTAAACCGCTCCGTTGCCATACTGGTACTTCCTGAAGCAGAGTCGGTAAGTGGACGCCGGGAGACAACGGTGACACAAATCACTACGACGGTAGTCGACAAAATGTGGGGGGAGTGGAAAGTAGGGGAAAAGTAACCAGTAACCAGAGGGACTGACAGGCAGTCACTATGTCGGCGATGTGCAACAAAGTGCCCCGCTAAACTGCCGTATTCCCTCATCTGCGCGGAGGAAGAGCACGTCACAAAAACAGGTAGGCGACCGACAGCGTTTAAACGCAGCAGACGGCTCAAGGGTACAGAGCCAGCACGGTGCTCCACATGCTCCAGATCAACCTTAATAGGTGTCGGCCGGCCCATGGCCCCCTGTGAGCCACGACGACTATGGATCAATATAATGCCATAATCCTATTGCAGAGAGCGAACCAAATAAGAGGGGACCGGTGTCAGTATACCGAGCAACTGCACTGTGGACGAGTAGCCACACCTGAACTAAGTAAGCTGATAGAGGAGAGGAGTTCGTAGCGTTCTTGGAATTAGTGTATACATGGCCCCTAGAACCGCTGTCTGGACAGGCGATAGTTGTCGATGACTGACAGGAGAGCCTTTAACACTCAATCGGCTGATTATGGCGCTCGACAGATAAGGAACGCGGCCGAATACTTCATAGACCTCGCCTTGTCAGGGGTGGATACCAGGACATCCTCCACTAAGCCGCTGAGATTTGGGGTGGAAGGTGCTCGATATGATCCACAGCGACCATCTACGTGAGCCTCTGTATCTGCCACCCCCGAGGTGTAACGCGCAGGGATCCGATGAAGATGGCTGACTTCAACACGAAGACCATGTACAGGGATAGATTCGATCGCTGGGCCACGATGGGGAGAGGCATTATGTAGAGTGGAGGCGCTGGCCGTTAGGATGCAAGAAGCATGCGCGGCATTCATAAGCAGGTAAGCTGCAAGGGGCACTATTAGGGGCGTCTATTGGTGGTCCGAAAGCATAGCTGTGCAACGATGGGTAGAAACTATCGATGACGACGTCTGGGCGCGAAGGGTACAAAATTGCTCTTACACACCGCCCCTGCCCAGACTGAGCGAGGACGGGTTAACCCGTATCATCTAGGAGCTCTTCCCAGGGGCCGTGGAGAATACATAGGAGCATCTGGAGTAGGTCAACATTAACAGCGAGACACCGTTCCCTGCGGTGGAACTAGATACTGCGGCGAATGACTGACCTGTAATAGTGCACCTGGGTGGGACGGGGTGCCACCAGAAGCTATCAAACTGGCGGTAGAACGGATCCCTGAGGTCATGAGTCCATGTATAATGTGCTCAGCCGCGGGGAATTCCCAGCGAGACGGAAGATGGCTAAGCTGGTATTTATTCCCAAGTCAGAGAAACCCCGTATTATTTTTCATGATTTTATAGTAATCTTGTGTTTTTTTTACCAAACTTAACGCAATTTCAACTATATTAGGGCGTTTAAAACATAATAACTTAAATTATAAGGCATCTAACCGAACAAGTGCATACAGAGTGTTTACCACATGTTTACAATATTAATGACAAATTTAAATATTAAATTTAAAATTATATTAAAAATTGAATTTTTGACGGATTTTTAAAATTTCTTATTGTTATAATTTCAAGTATACTTTGGTGTTAAAAGTCTAAAAACCCGAGTTGTAATGCATCTAAACCGATCAAATTTCGAAAACAATATAACTTCAATTAATTTTTAATAAAATTTTTCACTATTTTTCAGCATTTCAAGAAACTTGAACTATAATACATAGGTATATTTTTAAGCAATTTGCTATGATTCCATGTTCCGTTTAATTGACTAATCTTTTTTTTGTAATTAAAATTCATATCCCGTTTCATCTAGTTTTTCTTTTCTTCACTTATAATCATCAATAAATCATACAACAATAAGGCGTCAATACAACAACTAAATAAGCATTGATTTATTAATATAAAATAAACATTCTTAGATAGATATTTAGATAGATACTGTTGTGTTTCAGTATTTTTAACATGCAAATAAAATAATATCTCAACTAGCATTATATTCTACTTTCGACCAATGTTTTAATAGAAAAGTTTAATGTATATTTTCATCACTATTGATTTATAAATTCGATATACATATAACATGTTGATATATGGGATTATAAAAGCAAGCTCGTTCTTCATGAAATCAGTCCGATTGAAAGTGTATACAATAACACATTATAAAATATTCGTTGAAATATAAGACGATGTGTCTTATTAAAGTAATATTTTACTGTACACCAATATTATTATATTCCCATAGTTCCAACGGACATGAAACGAATGAGTTTACTTTAAGCAAATGCATGGAAACAATAATACAATTATATGCGAGACAGAGGATTTTAATTTTTAATCAAGCTAATTTTAACTTTTTTTATTAGTGATTCTTTTATAGCATATGGAGCTAGAGCAAGTGTTTAATATAACATTAAATCTAAATCTACTAGACGTTGCGGTAATAACACCAGCATTAGATATCTACAGCTACTACCCTTTAAATGCCATAGGATGCACTTCAAACAAATCTGTGTTTGTCGATACTTGCAAAAAAATCGCAATTTCCCCACAATTATATAATGCTACTAAATATTTATATTTTAAAAATTGCGTTTTTCGCCCGTACGTGCTTTATCTTGAACCCTTCGTAATGAACCAAGATATAACTAACAATACTGGGTTAGAAATAATTGTCTTAAGAGAGATTATGAATCAATTGAAATTCGATTATATTATATATCATACACCGGAGAATCTTTTTGAAACAAATTTTTCTGATGCCTCTCGAACTTTATATAAAAATCAAAAGGACGTTCTGCTTGGTGGACTACGACTTAACATTGAAAGAATACCATATTTTGATTATTCAAAGGTATATTTTAGTTTAAAATATAGTTTCGAATCTCCAAAAGCAAAGAAAACTAGCCATTGGAAACAATTCTTTCTAATATTTGATGTAACAGTTTGGGGTGCTGTTTTTACATCTATAGCTATTGTACCGATTATTTGTTACTATATAACTAAAGAGGAAATTTCAAATACTGTATCAACCTCTTACTTACTAATATTTTCTGCTATGATATCATCCGTAAGTAAATTCCCAAAAACTTTTAAATTACGCTCAATATTTGTATGCTGGATTATTGGATCGTTTATATTAATAAACTCTTACCAAAGTTTATTAATTTCATTCTTGTTTAAACCAACATTTAATCGTCAAGTTAGTTCGTTAGAGGAAATAATAACATCCCAAATTGATTTTGGTAGCGTTATAACTGTAAAGTATAATATAAATCGAAGTGAATCAATAATAATGTCTAAAATGTATGATAAATTCACGGAATGTTCTTTCTACGAGTGTTTCTACCGCTTATTAATAAAAGAAGATTTCATTCTTTTAACTGATGATAGGATTACGCGTTTTCTGATGAAAAAATATAATTGGAATACATCGTATTATATTATAGAGTATCCGAAGTTTGGATTAAGCAGTACTACTTATCTACAAAAGGATTCCCCATATATATTGAGGTATAATGAAATAATAACAAGACTAGTAGAATCTGGATTCATATCAAAGTGGGATATTTATGATAAAGCATTATATGTAGTACCAGACAATAACAATGCTGTACCATTAACGATGGATCATTTTTTGGGAGTCTACATTGTATATTTTGTTGGTACATCACTAGCTCTAATAGCTTTTATTAGGGAGAGATATTAAACCAATAAAATTCATATGTATTTGTTATAGAAATATTTTAGTATATAGAAACTATTGAAATCTATATTGCATATTGTATGTTCTCTAATAGAAATGATATTTTATTAAAAGTTTGTATATAACCACTCGAGATATTGTGTGAATTCATCCTTACTAGCTAGTATACAATTTGATGTAACATCTTCGTTTCTTTTTATGGTATTAATGAGAATGAAAATGTTGTTGAATTGTTGTCATTGTCATTGTTGGCATTCAATAAGTACAGCATATACTAAAACTAAAATAAACATTACAAATCAACACATCTTCTCAATCTTATTTTTATTTATCCTATGAGGAATCGTCGAAACGGCGCACCCACTAGAGGGTTGGCATGGGGTAGTGTTGGATTCACCCTGCGTCTGTTTTGGGGCGCCTACCGACTAAACTAAAACTCTCGTTCTGTTCCTAACGGCTTGCCCGCCTCAGAGGCACTCTAAAGCATCATTCACATAGAGGTTAGTGCAGTTGCATCGGTAGTGCAGAAAAGTTAAATCAACGGTGTTGGATACAAGCGTTTAAATTGAGTGGTAGTGCAGAACTGCAGCGGTGCGGTAGAAGCTAGCTAGGTTTTAACTTTTACCACTGCACCGCACCGAAGACTTCTACCGCCCAATCAACGAGAACGATTGCGACATGCGCACCATAGCAAACCATGTGCACAAGTCGAGATATCTCAATTTGACATGTGTCGCAATTTTAATGTAAATATAACTCTTACATACACAAAAATTAAATAAAAATCCACATTGATTACAAATATGTAGGATCGTCCTCACTTTTGAGGTTAAGTTTTACAGCACGCTTTAAAGATATTAATTCTATCTAAACGCATCAAATTATAACGCTACTACCAACTACACTGCCAACTGCACTACCCCTGCACTAACCTCTATGTGAATGATGCTTAAGCGTCCTAATGCCGTCTCGCGTAAGTTAGTCAATCGTGTCTCTTGTTATGCCTTTTTTGTCTGTAGTCGTATTCGTCAGTTGTTTAGATCGTCACTTTATTTCTTCCGTTGGTGGTTACCGCCTGCCAGTTAGATTCGGACGCTAGCATTGTGTTGTCCAGCTGTGTTGGGGTATTGATTGGTTCACTGTCCATCTCTAGTTCCATGTGCACCCTTTCATGTGCTATCTCTGGCATCTGTGGTCCACAGCGTCGTTCGCACTACCTGTACGTTGGATTGGCCGCCTTGCCAATCCTGTGCAGATAGCCTTGAAACGTCCGGTGTCCCGTCATCGTCTGCGCTAGCCAGTGGTCCATGTCGCCGTATTATCACCTGGCGAGGGCCGTCTTCGTTCAGGCGGCCGTGCGCGTTGCCTCTAGTACTTGTGTGGCGTGGGTGCTATTTTCCTCCATGATGGTCCCCAGGTACCTTTTTCCTCCTTACCGGGTGGTCCTGCCCCAGTACCCTGATGAACCCCAGCGTCATCTACTTCTACCCTACGGGTTGAGAGTACGGCATCCCCCTCCCTCCGTAACCACGAACCTGGACGTGCTTCCGGTGCCTTAGTGGGAGACATTGGTTGGCATGTAGCCCCCCGAAAGCATACAATGGCAACTTGAGGGCAAATGCAATACGGTTCCCGATCAGTCTTTCCACGACCTTCGTCATCCCAGCCAGGAGGCAGAGGGGGCGGTACGAGGTGGGATCCTCTGGTGGCTTTCCCGGCTTCGGAATGACGACTAGTTTGTCAGTTTTATAGCGCTTCGGGAATACTCGAATCGCCAGGCATTTGTTTGCAAGTATAGCGGCGTCCCTGGCGATTTCAAGTTCTTTATTAAATTTAGGACTGCTTCCTCCTCCCAGTGCGGGGTGTCGTCGTTTGTCTCATCTGGCGTGGTGTCGTCATCGTCTTGTTGTATGTTTCTGGCGGGAGGAAGAGGACGGTGACCACCGCTCTTACCCCTCCGGGTTTCGAACCAGGCGGGCGAGCTTTGATCTTCCATATTACTATCGTGTAGGGGAGGCCTGCCTCGACCCCCCTACATAGTTTCTGCATTTGTCCGCCTGTAGTCTCTCCTCCTTTCCCGGTATTGGACCTGAAGGGGCTGGATTAGGGCTCCGGCCGAGTGATGTGGGCGGGTCTCATTGTCTGAGTCCCGAGAGTCTTCTGCTTGGGCGGATGTGGAAGAGGATGTATCGGTAGTCACTTACAGACTCTTCCAGTACGTGCCAGTCCTGCACCTTTACCGACACTTGTTATTTCGCGGGGGTTATGTTAATCCGGGACGCCGACCCACCCCGAACAAAGGTCAGGTCCATGACCTCTTCGCCCAGGGCATCTGTGGCCGGGGAGCCTCAGACCACGGATTTGACGGTGGGGTCGCCAACCACAATGACCTGTCTACCATCTGCCTTTATTGCTCGTTCCAATTCATTCGTGGCTGCAGTTTGGCGAGAGGTGGCAGGAGAATATGGTTTGGCCCGGTAGTTTAACCCACGCGATACCCGTTGTGAGTGAACCTGGGAAATGACTCGCCCATGGGTGTCGCCCAAGACTTTGATGGCGCCATCCCCCATGGGTTCGTCTATCACCCACGATTGGTCCAGTTTCTTGCGGTTGGGCTCGCTGGCGAGGATCACGTGCGCTCTAGCGCCGTGGCCAGGAGAAGCTGGTGTGTAGACCTGCCTCTCATTTGGCATCAGTTGGTGATCGGTTGGCCTCCTCCGCCGGCCTACCGTTTCCTGCTTTCTATTACGTCCCTTTTTATCGGACAGCGTGGGTTGGCTGCGGCGTGCCCTCTCTCACTACAGAGTAGGGGGTCGGGCGCTTGCAGTCGCGGGCCTGGTGTCCGGTCTTTCCACATTTGAGGCACATTTTGCGTCGATCGGTACCGGTGCATGTATCCAGGCTCATGTAACTCTTACGAGCGCGCTGTGATTGGCTGGAAGAAATGTTTCAGGTACAAGGGTTAGATGGCGTCAGGTCGCTAGTAAATATTCTGAATATAGGCAGCTTCTTCCACATGCTCGCATTCGTATCCAACTTCATACAACTTTATGTTGTTATTGAAAGCGCTTTTTCCTTTTTCTTGTCTTGCGTGCTTTGGATTTATCCATAGTTTTAAGGCAATATTAAAAGCAAAACGCATTCTAATTCAGTTAGTCTAAGTTGTACGATTTTATTACCGTGTATTGGGCATTATTACATTGCGGTAAGTAATTACTTGTGAATGTGTGATGTACATAGGTTAGAATAATACATATTGTCTCTTAGCACCACAATGGTTCATAAATGAATCGTTGAGGGGTGTAATAACCATATGGATAAGTATGCAATGTACAGTATACCCTGTCCGAGGAAACTGCAGCATAACCTTTGACTTGCTGTTATTGGCAATGCCCAATTGAAGACGAATGCTTGAGTCTGTGGTGTACATTTTGTAGGGGACCCAAAAGTACACCAAAGATTACTTCCACATGAGGTTCCATCCTTACATTTATCAGACCCCACTATCAGAAGTATTAGTGCTTCAGAATGACCATCAGATTGCTGTTGAGATGGATGAAGGAAGATGCAGATGAATGCCATGAAATAATGCAAGTAAGTTAAACTATTGCTAATAAACATTCAATTAATGTTCTAGGGTATGCCACCTTAAATCAGCAAACTTTAAATACAAACCAGCACCAGTCAGTTAGTAGAATGCCAGACATCAGTAAGTAATTTAAGATAAAATAGCTAGTTTGCATGTATTACATAAATATATTATTAGCTGGTAGTGGTGGAATGCATGAGATGGAGGTATTTTTTAAACAAATACAACACAGTAAAGCTGAATTAAAGCATAAAGATGCTAAATTAAAGCAAAGCATTAGAAGATGATGGTGCTAATCGCTCATTCATGGATCATGTTCAGGGGGATTTTTAGAAAGTGTGAGACACTGACAGCTTTATCTTCCACAAGTGTACCTGATATTGTGAGCATGTATAAAAGGATTGTTAGGTCTATTACGAAAGTTGGTTTTACAGTAATTGCATCAGTATGATATCAAGGTGCAACAAATGTGAGGGCTATGAGGATGCTCATTGAAGAGATTAGGTCGAATTTCTTGAGAGCTAGGAACCAAAAGAGTACATTATAAGTATAGATAATACCCAAGTGGTACACTTATTTGATCCTCCTCACTTATTTAAAAGTCTTCGAAATAATCTCATGAATAAGAATATAAATTTCACTCTTAATAACCAATCATATGTTACTAGTATTTTTCCCTCAAGTGTAACTTTGGCGTGTGTATTACCTAGTCTAATTAACAAATTAAAGGTTTCAGTATGTATGAAAATTTTTAGCCATAAAATGGCTACTGCTATTGAATGGCTGGCTCATGCTCCTTTTGTTAGTAATGATAACCGAACGATATGTGCAGATTGGAAATTTGTTTGATAGTGAACATTTTCATCAAAATTGTTAAAAGAAAATAACTACTAATTTATTGTTGCAGAATTGTTGTTCAGCGGCCTTATTTTCTCATTCACTAATTATAATGTATCTTATTTAAATGTATTTTATATAATATACTATTAAAACATTTTATTTACTTTATTTTTGCCCTTTGCAATTATTAGTTATTAATTGATTTTATTGTTTGGTTATCTTATTTTTTAAATACATTGTGAATCAAAAACTAAAATAAATATATAAGTATTATATTGCTATTTTAGTTTTTGATGAGCAATGTATTTAAAATAAGATACCCAAAGAAAATATGTAAGCGCCTCTACTGTATGTTTCTGGAACTAATAAGTAGCGAAGTCGCAAACCACCCTTGGAACTTGGCTATTACTTTTGGTACACAACATAGATGTCGAAAAAGTTGGTGCCGTAATATTTCTAGGGACTTTCGCATCTAGGGTTGTCTATGCATGTATCAGCTCGGTGGCCGTCGAACCAACAGCGGTTGAATCCGTTTGGGACCTCATCTCTGGTGGCCTTGCACAAGACCATGCCGATCCGACTCTTTTGTAGTGTTAACATGCCCGCTCCTCTCTGGGTTGTGATTATGGTTATTGCCTGTGTGCCATTTCGGACCGGCCTGAGCTCGCCAACGCGATAAAGTTCAGTGCTGCCCGGCGTTGCATCTTTTACGGCGGCTTCCACCTGTTCCTTGGTGGCCAGGCGAGTCCCCTAATATTCAGGTTGACAATTAAATTTGTTATTTGTTAAATCCTCTTTAGAGTCTTTGGCTGAATATTTCTTCAGAATGTTGGCGATATGACTGCGTATCACTCCTCTTAATATGTTCACGTCCTCGGATGTTTCACCGCTCTCTTTAAGATGGACTCTCTGGTTTAAATATAGGGTTTTCATGATTCTTAAGTCTGTATCATCTATAGATTTGTTATTCAGTGTCTCTATCAGTTTTGTGTTGTACTCTATCGAACGCTGTCTGATAGTCGATGAAATAGACGTTTGTTTCGCAGTTCATATTTCAACACCTTTAAAATATAACTTGGATGCAAAATAGAACTTCTCTCGTACCAGTAGTTCTGTCAATCTTTTGTGTAGGTTAAAGAGGTCCTGCTTTATTTCTAGTTCTTACTTACGTTTGCGATTCATCCATTTGTGTTTAGCTTTACGAATCTCTCGTCGGATTTCCGTTTGTATGTTGTTTTCATATTTGTTTGGTTGAAATTCCTTCTTTTATACATAAACTTTAAGATGTGATCTTTCATTAATGGTTTTACATTACGCTTTTGTTTTACTCTTAGATGCGTTTCTCTTTCATGACATGTCCGAATACTTTTAGTTCTTTTTCGGTTTCTTGTGTATAGTATTTAGTATGACCAATTGATGTTCTTCTTCTGAGAAAACGCCTTTATGTGTCCATGGCCCTTAGCGAGGTAATGCTTCTTGTCCTCAATTTAGTGTTTATGCAACTGCTGCCTAGCATTAGGTTTCTCGTGGCTCACATCAATATTTGCGATATTTTCAACATCACTACTAAAGATGTTGAAAAAGTTATCGTTTCCTTTTTGAATGACATAAATTTGATTTTTTTAACATTCGGTTAAATTTATTTCTGAATTGTGGAGTATTTTACTTTCTATATTTATTTTCGAAACCCAACTAATAATGTCGCAAAGAATACCCTATATTTTTTACTTTTGCGTCTCGTGTAGAATAATTTATTATTGCAGTCAAACTGTCAATGATATTTTTGAAATAAACCTTATTATATCCTTTAGACTACTTTTCCACATTGTGTCACTAACATGTTTCAGGATTAAATTATGAATGTGTTTCTTTAAAAGAGCTGTCTGTGGATGCAGAACAAAATTAAATACTTCCTGAACAATTAGAATAAAAATTGTATTCTTCATAAAAGTTAGTGCTTCTTCCAAAACCAATTAAAAACAAAAAACATATGATATAGAACTGTAATTTATAAATATATTAAATTAAATGTATTATTTCTACACTTTTCTAAGTGAATTTAAAAAGTATTCCTGCAACGGGTTTTTGACGTTGATAAGTTACAAACTTCGCTAAGATTAAGATTACAAGATCGAGCAGCGTTGATACTCTAATGCGGAGATAATTATAACACCTGCAGAAGGGCGGCTGAAATAGTCAACGAAAGGCATTCCGAAAAACAATTTAAAATAACTGGTAAATTAGAATTAAATTTTAATAGCGATCGCAGAAAAGCTGTAAGTAATATCGACAATTCGAAACATTTACATTCAATGTTATCTTTAGTGTGGTTGAAAATCCTAACATATCAGTACGAAAATATTAGGAAATTTAGGTCTTGGAAAATCAACAGTGCATAAGATACTAGATATGAATAATATTCGTTTCATGGTGGAAGGTGAAATGGAAGTGATCAGAACGTTTTCCACGAATATTATTTTTACGGATGAAGCTACATTTACCAGAACTGGTGTAGTTAACTCGCAAAACTGTCGCTGGTGGGCTGCAGAATATTCAAATTTCCGAGTACACTGCAAAAATCAATATTCACAAAAAATAAATATTTGATGTGGAATTTTAAACAGAAAATATATAGGACCTTACGTATTTCGACAAAGTTTAAATTCAGAAAGATATTTGGAATTCTTATCTGAAAATTAATTTAATAATTTACCATTAGCTACAAGAAATTTCCCTGGTTTATGCAGGACGGAGCCCTTCACATAGTGCTCGTGCAGTGGTAGACTATTTAAATCAAGAATTTAATGAAAAATGGATTGGAAGATCACCCGACCTAAATACACTTGACAATTTTTTATTGGGTTGAACTGTTTTCTTTTGAAGGGTCTTGTAACTTTCTTCTTCTCGAGGGTCTTGTAGAGCTCTGCTTCTTCATCCTTGCGCCAATCTTATATTAATTTTATATTATGGGTGGGTTCATGATGTTTGATGTTTTGGACATCCCTGAATTTTCTTCTGCCAATACGTCCTTGTATTTTGGTCGTCTGGGGGTTAGGCTAATGGCGTACTTGGAATTCAGCAAAAACGCATTAGTACGGGGAGGTTGTTGTTGTGCACTTTGATCTTACTTAACGATCTACTTATTTTATGGTGTTGTTTTCGAATAGTAAATATATGCTAATTATATTCTAATTTGGGTAGATGTTGTGGCACAAAAACATGGTAATGGTTATAAACTGTTCAAATAATTTGCCAACGATGGTGATGGTTTTTGGGACACAACACAACATATAAATTAACAGATGACAGATGAAGAGTAACGTGTATGTTTATGTAATTTAGAGCAGCGTTTTGACTAAATTTGTGACGGGTTTATCATTTGTTTTAGAGAAAAATTAAGATTTTTGAATTGGTTAATCATTTTCTATCCAATGGGCTCAAATTGATCTTGATTGGACCATTTCTATTTTTATTTTCTTCACTTCTTCGGCTTTACCACGAAAACGGTGCACGATCTATAACAATATTTTTTCTTATTTTTCTCTGGACCTACACAATGAGATCTACCATAGCTTTGCCAAATACCTGTAAGTTCTCCGTTCCAATTTGCAACAATCTCGACATTTTTCCACCATCTAGACTATATCAAATGACTTAGTTTCAGCTACTTGTCACCGTTAGGACGACCCCTGCTTTGACGCAACGGAGAATAGTTTTGTGGCGTATACGAAAATTTTGTGAAATTTTTCATTTTTGCTTTTTGGAGCTCTGTAGCTTTAGAGCCATTATAATTTCACCTTCATCGGTCAGTTTTCGATTGCCTATCCAATGAGCATAAACTCGTTTTTTTTTCAGAAAATTTTCATTTTTTATTTTTGCACTTTTCCGGCAGAACACGCCTACTGGTTGACATTTTCTAATATTTTTTCCCCGATCTTTACTTGTCTCTTTAGCGCGCACAAACTGACAGTTGAAGTTTTTCTCTACAATCAATTGACCTATTGACCTACAGAATTACCGATGGGGGCGCCACCGCGCCGGCCCGAAATGGTGTAAAGGTGACATATACTTTTGGCGCCAAGTTTTCGTTATTGAATCATTTAAATTTCCGTTGTTGTTTGTTGTAAGAGTATTATTTTCTTATAGTATGACCTTAATGTGTAGAATCCACTACCATAAAATCTGATGGTTTATTTATTTCGTTGGCAATTGCGGCCGACACATTTTACATGGAATTTTATTCAATGGTCGTTTTACACTTACTCTCTTACTCTCGCAATAATGAATTTGTACATATGGTGCCCAACGCGTTCGTCCCATATTTGGCTATACTGAGAATCTACAATTCTTGTCCAATATTGCCTTTACTAATAGAAAAACATCAATTTTCATACAGCACTTTTTGCCAAATTATTGTCAATCTCATTTTAGGTTATTTTATGTGTGGTTGCACACACATTTAAAAGCTATACCAACATTCAGAATATATACACTGTTGCCGTATTTAATTGTTTAATGTTCCTAGTGTTTACTATAATTGTGGGCATTGAAATTTAATTTGTGGATTCCAGTGAAGATGACGATCCTGAGTTTGATGATGACTTTTACATTTCTTCATCTCTTTTCATTTTGATTCTAACTTGGAATTGGAATATATATCGTTGTACTGAACTGATACTAATACTCTTAGAGCGATAGTAGGAACAGTGGCAACATCGCATGCGATAGGTTGATTGGCAGTACCGTAGTTTATATTTATATTTATGCAACTTCAGGTACAACTTCACCGAATAAACGTCAAAATGTGTCCATGAAAATTTGGTATTTGCAGCTTGTAACGAGTAGTGATATTCAGAAACCAACTAGAATCTGATAGTGGAAAGTGAGATAAACACGACGAGACCATACACGTGAAGAATCATTAATCGAGTGAAATGTAATCTAATCCGAAACAGAATATAACATGAAAGTAAATTTGAATTTTACACCATTTCGGGACTTCAATTTTTAGACACCAGGTGTCGCTTTTCCATCGGATAGAGGTCAATAACATTCACTTTTGTTTTGACCAACTTAGAAATTGACATTGTTATTATTATAATCGAAAGAATGATTGTTCAATAAAATCCGCAATGGGATGTTTTTTCGCTAATAAAATTATTGCCTGATATCTTTATGTACTACACAAATTAAAATTTTCAGTTGTGTAATCCAGACTTTTGTTATAGGTTACTGTGCAGTCAGCTTGGGACTTTCAATAAATTCAGAAAAAACTTCTGTAAACTATCTTTATAGGGCTATCAGTCGTGAGACTTTTCCGGCCTTGAATTCATTTACGTAAAAGAAATAATTTGAAATAAATAATATGTACTTATTTTAGTGTTAAGCTTCGGCATAATAAAACTGAAGTTTAATTTACTTTTCAAACTGACATCAGTTGACGTTTTGAACAGCCCGTTAAAAAAATTACACAATGCAAACATTGTTTGTGATGTTAGTAGTACATAATGTTTACATAACATATTGTTATTTAAAAAAATGATATCTATACTATGATTTCTTTTATTCATATTAATAAGGTGCATTTCCTTAAAATATTTTCATTTGCTGTGCCGCGGAACAAATCCCATTCACCAGTGTGCCATTGAAGTAAAAAAAAATCCACGTTGTTTTTCATAGCTGCTGTCAATAAATCTATTGTTTCATTTTGGAAATGTTTTTGATCTCAACAGCTTTCAATAAATTACCATTATTCCGTCCATATATTTGCGAATTATCCATAAATGTCAATCAATTTAAAACAAATTTCGTTGTTTATGAAGTCTTAATTTTAATTCCCACCACTTCTTTGCATATTTAATATCTTGAATACTAACTTCCTATTGCTATGGGATTGCCCAGTATTCATAATTTTTAAACTTTCTCCTCGAACTAAATTAGACGGGAATAAAAAACACGTTTTACAAAATACACAAGCTAATACTTATCTAATGTATATTGAATATCCTTATTTTCCACGTCAGTATCCATTTCGTCAATAGCTGGTATCGGGTTATCAGTTTCAGTTTGACCAACAAAAATATTATAACATTTTCCGCTATTGAACTATTTTCCGGATTTTCAGAACACCGGAAATTGATAGTGATGATCTTTATTGGAAGCAGTATAAAGAAATTGTTTTAGAGCCCCTTCTAAACGATTCTGTTATCTGATTTTCTTTCTTATTTTTGTAAAAATCAGATCAACTCTACGGTTGTACATACTATTTGCTTTTTAGTAAGGTGACCATACGTCCCGAATTCCCCAGGACACTCCTGAATTTTCAGTCCCTGTCCCGATTTTTCACAACTCGCTTGTTAGTCCAGAATGTATAGCATTTGTCCCGAAAACAATAACAGTGAGAACGTAAAAGATAAATTCATATATTTATTTAAGTAGCGCAGAGTTATGTTTTGTCTTCTTGGCACTAATTCTGCAACTGGGCGGACTTTTGGACTAGTGATAATATACAGGTTAAAGTGAGCACTTTGGAGGGTATGTTAGTCATCAAAATAAATTTTAATGAAAATTGTAGGGAATTTATAAGGAGATTAAAAAAAATTCTAAGAAACATTCATGTTTCAGATAAATATAAAACTACTTCATACAAATAAATTAGAAAGGTTACAAATGTATTATTTTATTTAAAGCTGCGTTTTTATTTACTGCCTATTTATTAAAAAATATATTATATATCACCATTCAAAATAAAACAAACATTACTTAAAAAGTTATAGATATACAGGATGATCGACTAGCTCTATGACAAACTCAAACAGGTGAAACCAATTCGTGTTAGTTACAGAGTTATAGCACTCTTTGTCGTATTTGATATTCATGGAAAAACAAATGTTGCACATTAATTATTAATTTCACTTTTAGTATTATCACTGGTATGATTCGTTTTATTTGCAGAGTAGGTATACAAAGTAATAAGAGAAATAAAAAACACTTATAAAAATGCTAGAATTGTATACCTTCGGCTTGAATGCACGCTTGCCATCGACGAACCAACGACCATGTACGCTGTAAACTGACTGGATGATTTCTTATTTGAGTCGCAGCATCTTGTATTTTTTATACTAATTGTTGCCGAGTATTCATTTCACGATTGTAAACAATTTGTGTCCCCGTAGAAAGAAATCCAACGGATTATCAGGTGATCTCGGTGGCCAAGATTACTTGTCGTTCTCGGTGCGGTGGTACTCCACCGTGCTGGTACCACATATTCTGAATAATGTTTAGTGGTACGTTATCAACTAAATCAAAAAGTATTATATTCAAAAAGTGCCGATATGTGTCTACGTTTAAACAATCATTTATTACCGTGATAGGCATAAATTATCATTAAAAATGCCACCCAAAACATTGTCGTTAAAACATTGTTGAAATCAACGTATTCTTATTGCATGTGGAGTTTCTAACGACTACACATGTACATTATAAAACTTGCTTCATCAGAACGAAGTAGTTTTGATATAAAATTAGCATGTTGCGTGTGTTATTGTAGTATGAATTGGCAAAATGCTAGTCTTAGTCTTTTGTATGCTGGTTGTAATGTTTTACATGCTAAACATTTTAGTGGTGATTAGTAGCCGCCACCCAAATTTTTCAGACAACCGCAAATTGCGTATTGAACTAATGGAGGGATTGTCAAGGAACGCAATAAAACGTTTTCTTCATCTTCTACATTCATTTAAAGGGGCCGCGTAACCCGTTGTTGAGCGGGATTGCCTGTCTCTCGAAGACTCCGAAAAGAAGTACTGAACACTGTATGGCAGGGTTGATGTTTAGGCGGAAATCTACGCCGGTTCGACTGCATGTCGTGCGTTGACGTAACAATATCCATATACAAATATGATACTGGCATATTCTTCTGTGTAAATGTATAAATTTTATGCTTATCAAAACTATTAGTAACGTTACTTCCCAAATGAATGTTATTTGTGCAACATTTGTTCCAGCATATTTTTTATAACTCTGCAACTAAAACGAATCAGAAGTATGTTCATATACAATTTCTTTCTTAGAATCACATCAGCTTTAAAGTTTGTCATGATTAGTTCGTCAACGATAGTAGTTCACCCTGTATATGTATAGTCTCCAATTTCGAACTATGAAATGTGGTCACCTTGTTTTTAGGTGTCCACATTATCAATTCTTACATTGGTAATTCTCTTTGTTTACTTTTCTAGGTTTCATATCAGCTCTTATTCTTGTAGCTCATGCAAGTTTACCGAATGTAAAATGGGAATAACCCAGCTGTCTCGTGTCCTGTGACCGCCTCCTAATTTGACCGCCCATGGGCGATGCCCGTGTTTTTTCCTCGCCAGGACCGGCTCTGACTACATGGCCAGATTTTTCGGTAGTTCGCACAGACCACTCATGGTGCATCACAAATGTAGTCACATACACATTACAATAAAGTATTAATTAAAGCTCAAAATACACCGAATTTGTTTTATTACTAAACAAAGGTGTGTTTGTCACACGCAGAGGCGTACCTAAGGTAAATGGCACCTATGTCAAACATCGATCTTGTGCCCCTCTCCGACCGTCCAACGATAGGTTACTTACGTTTTTTTTCCGAAACCACGACTTGGTCAAAAACAACTAGCACTTTATTACAAATGTATCTTTCTTGCTTTGGCTGGCGCAAATAGTTTAATTATATTATCAAGGTCATTTCTCGTTCTATGCTCAGTAAAGCATCACATAATCGACTTTGGCCGATCGAGGCTCTCAAATATCAAACTATCAATTTTAATTTTTTATTTTGGAACGCTGCTAACAGTTCCAAAATGTCTTGCTCATCCACATCACAACTGTAGACGGTCGACAGTCCATTTCATAACTCTTTCGATTTCTAGAAATCGAAACTTCGAAAGATGCTAACCAGCATCTTTCGAAGTTTCGAGATCCATTCGTTTGTCTCTTCTTTGTCATCTATAAAATTCAATTTACAATTAGTTGTAAATTGGAATTTCTTCTTTCAGTGAGTCACTAACACTTCTTTTTCATCATGAAAATAATTTTAAGATCTTTTAAATCTAATGCGGCATCGTCAAAGTTCATTTTAGGATCCTGCAACCTCTTTTGAACACAGTTAATACGAATTAACATCTTCTTCCAAAACCCTAGCATCGTTAGAAAGTCATATGTTAATATACGATTATAGAGTTGCTTTGCGTCACTTGTAGTTTTAGTAGTTGCGCTTTCATTGTTCATTATCTTCTGGAGTACTTCCACTACTTCCTCGATATATTTGTTAGCAGGTTTTACCAATTCGGTTTTTGGGCTCCACCTGGTCTCGGAGTTAGACTTTAAAGCCACAGGTACAACAGCTTGAGCTTTTCCCAGCGCTGGGTTGAACGAGAGAAGAAAACATAAAGTGCATCGATAGTTCCGAAAAATGCTACCATTATTATGTCTTCTTTGGCTGCATGGACGCCTACCAAATTGAGTAAATTAATATCATAATTCACAACTATTGCCATGTTTTTTTTATTCTTTGATGAGTACCAGTCTTGTATCCAGCCATAACAGAAGCATTATCATAGCACTGTGACCTAAAATCTTGTAAATTCATATTGTCTATCTCCAACTGCTTCAATATTTCTTGAACCAAGCTTGCAGCGTCCTTACTGCTTATTTGTATAAAACCGAGAAATTATTCTTTAATCCTCACAGTTTCTTTTCTCAAAATGTATGTCAACGTATATTACTACCTCAGACATTTCACGATGAGCTTGATCAGGAGTCAAACATTAGTCCATAATACATTTCGTTACGTATTCTTTCTAGAAAACTATCACGAACAGTGGATGCCATGATGTGAATAAACTTTGTATTTTCTGTGAAAGATATGGAGAAGTGGATCCAGGATGGCTCTCCACAAATCTCATGTGTTCTTTTACGAAGGGTGAAAATTTGAAATTAGTTTCAACAAACCAAGTAAATTTCCTGTATTAAAATCTGACTGAAGTGACTTTGATGTAGTGTAAAAGTTTTTTCAAAATATTACACCACTGCCAGTCTCTTTGAATTTGCCCTTGAAGTTCTGTATCAATTATGCCACAGTTGTTAAGTAAATTTCTTTCCTTTTCTTTCCACTGAGTAAAGCATTGTCGGTGATTTTTGAAAATCTCATGAAAATTCATTCTCTCAGGCGCTTTCTATTGCTTAAATCCGCTTTCTTGCTCCAGACTAGATTGGTTCGATCGGGGAAAAAGAAGACAGTAAACACCAAAGGCATATAAATTTGATAAAAGGGTGCGTTTCAAAATCTTTTCACTTTGATTTAATTTGCAAATCTTGTATTTAAATATATCTGATAATGAGCGTTAATATAAATGTATGTCATCATCTTGCCCAATTTCAAAAATATCATTTAAATTAGGATTCACAATGTTATGAACAATATGGGCTCGTGTGTTGCCCATTTCCCGGAGGGTAAAACAGCTATCATTTATTAAATATAATATTTCTGCAAAGGGAATTAGCTTCTTCTATTGTATCACCCCCTGACCCCGATTTGTAGCGGTTAATAAGGAGTCCCCCAAATTGATGACTGAATTATTTAGTGAAAGCTTTACAATAAATCGACAATCTGAGTCACGCGTGAAATTTGTTTTAAATAGTTGCTCGGAGGCTTGTTAATTTGGAGATACTACCTTTGACTTTGGTGGCTCTTCCAATTCTCAAAATGTTTGCAATTTGACTTCCACATCGTGTTGATTGATACTAGAGCAACAGTGAGTGTTTAATTGGCGAACTTAATTTTGGCAAAGGACCAGAAATAACCCAACCAAGTTTTGTTTTTTGCAACATAGGATCTTTTTTATACCTAATTCATGTTGTCCCATGCATAATAGATTCCAGAAAATGTCTGCTCCTAAGAGCAACTTGACCAGGCTTATTGAAATCATCATCTGATAGCTTTAGATTACGCGGTATAAATTTAAAAAATACATGAGGGTAAATTATCAGCTATTAGGAACTACCAAACATGATATTTTGGTACTGAATGAATTTATAGATGATTTAATACTAATACTAACAGTATGATCAATATTTGAAGCAGTTTCATTGATTCAGAAAATTTTCATATATACTTTATTAGTTGTAGGAAGTTGCGTAGTGCCTTTGTAATAAAATTAGATTTGGAGCCACTGTCTAATAGAGCTCTACTGTTGTGTGGCTTGCCAAACTTATCAAATGCTTGTAATTTGACTGTTGATAAGAGGACTTGCTGATTATGAAACTGTGTTAAGTTTATACTATTTTATGCTTCAGCCTCATTTCTCTACTCATTGTGAAATTTTAATTGCAATAGTGTACTGTGCCTTTTATTGCATTTCCTGCACGTACCATACTTACAGTCATTCGTAAAATGTCCCCTTTTTAAACAATGAATGCAAAGTTACGCACTCTTAGCTGCATTAATTTGTTCATTTATTGACATTAAAAAAAAACTGGACCAAAATTAATTAAATGATTTCTTTTTCAATAGGCACATTTTCCCTTTGCGTTTGAATAAACTGTATTTCCTACTATTCTGCATTGCTTTCTTTCGAGTATAAAATAGAGATTTATTCAAATTTGAATTAATATTAATATTTAACCTCTCTAGTAATTCACAGAGTTGTTTGAGAAAACTTAATGAAATTGGGAAAGATGATGACATACATTTATATTGACGCTCATTATCCGATATATTTAAATACAAGATTTGCAAATTAAATCAAAGTGAAAAGATTTCGAAACGCACCCTTTTATCAAATATTATATATATATATATATATATATATATATATATATATATATATATATATATATATATATATTACTTTGCACTGTAACAAAAAAATGAAGTTTTTGTGGCAGCACAAGCTGGGATGGGATGAATCTTTAGTGGATTATATTCAGAAAGGTGCTAGATTCGCTTAATTCTATTAAAATCCTCGTCATATTTTGTGCAAAAAAGCTATTGCCGTAGAAATGCACGGTTTCTGCGATGCTGGTACCTACGGTGGATGCATATATTTGAGAAGTGTAGATCAAAGTGGCCAAGTCATAGTCAGAGTACTGTCTGCTAAGATAAAGGTGGCACCTTTAAAGGTCATCACCATTCAAAGACTAGAGCTATGCGGTGCACTCAATCTGACCCAATTAGCAAACAAAGTTATGGTCTCTATGAATGTTAAATTCACCATAAGAGTACTTTGGTGTGACTCGGCAATTGCCTTACGCTGGATAAAAACAGACTAGCATATGCTAAAGACATTTGTTGCCAATAGGATAGTAGTGATTCAAAATCTAAACAAACCATATGAATGGACTCATGTTTATGACACCTCAACAAATTTGCTTTCTCGTGAGATAGAACCTATTAATCTGGATACTATAAATCTATGTCAGGCCCAACATTGTTGCTGGACACAAGCGAGAAATGGCCAGTAAATTCCATTATTCAATTATAAGCCAATATAAATACCCGAATTTCCCACAAAGACTAGTAATAAAGTCCCGATCATTATCCCCATACCCCTAATGATCCTAACAACTTCGTCGCCATAACACCCGATCATTTCCATATTGGTCGTCCATTGTTGAGTTTGTCAGGCCCAAACTTGTTACATATTACAGAAAATCGTCTGTCCCAGTATCAACAAATGCAGCAAATGGTCCAGCACTTCTGGAGTAAATGGTCAAGGGAGTATATATCCACCCTGCAGATTAGGACAAAATGGAAAAGGGATACTGTAAATTAAATTAAAGTATTTATTTGGTGTTGTATACATAAAGTTTTACATACAGTTCGAGACTTAGCTCTACTAATTACAGTCGTGTCATCGACATACAGGATACTATGTGAGTCAGTAGTAGACTTGGTAGATCATTAACATACAGCAAAAACATCAAGGTACCGAGAATTGATCCTTGGGGAACACCATGCTACTGAATGCCTGCTCAAGGCACATCCGTCATATTAAAGAGAAAAACTTGCCAGTGCTTCGCTGGGCACTTGGACATGTGTTGGAACTCCATCCCGGCCAATATTCTATTGTGCGAGTAGTAACAATAAAAAGTGCAAATAGTGTTGTGAAACGTGTGATTACAAAATTGTGTATCTTGAATCTCAATTGAAGGGTCTCTATGTTGTTAACGTTTTCGGCAGGGAAAGAGCATCCCACCAGCTCTTGCTGGCGACCGCGATGGCCCAGGGAGCCCACGCAATATCATCAGCGAGCCAACCTACAGATACTCAACCCTTTCGGAAGTTTGTACACACAACGTCAAGGGTTGTGCACCACAAATGTAGGCACATATACATTAGAATAAAGTATTAATTAAAGCTCATAAAACAATTTATTATTAAACGAGTGTGTTCGTCACATCATCCATAGATATTACATAAAGTGTGTAAATGTCACTTTGTGATCACTATGAAATACATGTTGTATACATTCCTCCGGCTCTTACTCTTAATATGTATTATGCTTTCTTTGATATGATTAAGCCGTAAAACATAAGAATCCTGTGTACTTTTAAAACACTTCCATTAAGTAATGTGATATTCATGGCTTCATTCTTTTCCAAAGCGTCCCTTACTGTATCGCCCGATCACAATCTCATTAATCCAATTCTGTTTCTACATGGATATTGTCTGTAATTAGTTTATTTTTATTTATATAAATCCATGATGGACTTGCTATTACAATCAATATCAAGTTTTATATATTATTTGTTAATACGTTTATAAACATACATTATTAAAGATAGTATTTATCTTTAATTATTTTTAACACGCAAATATATGTTTTATCACTATTGAGTTCATAAAATCAGTCTAGTTGAACGTGTTTATAGCAGCACATTATAAAATATTTGTTGTAAGAAAATGCTTCATATTAAAGTATTGTCTTACTTTACTGCGATATTAATCAATTTCCATGGTTCCGACGGATGTGAAACGAATGACATTACTTTAAATAAATGCATGGAAAGAATAATACAATTATATGCGAGGCAGAGGATTTTAATTTATAACCAAGCTAATTTCAACTTTGAAAGACTAGATTTAGTGGAACATACTCTTGTTATAATAAATAAACCGGAAGAAAAAATACTGAGTACACATCGGAAAGTCGACATGTATATCATTGTCCCATCAAACATTAATGAATTTAACAATATACTTTATCAAATCAAATCAATTAAGTATTCAAATACACCAGTAAAGATATTAGTAGTCTGTTTAATGCACATAGATCTAGAGCAAGTGTTTAATACAACATTAAATTTAAATCTACTAGACGTTGCTGTTATAACATCATCATTAGATATCTACAGCTACTATCCTTTAAATTCTATTGGATGTACTACAAATAAATCTGTGTTTGTAGATACTTGCAATAAAACGCATATATCACCCCAACTATATAACGCTAGTAACTATTTATATTTTAAAAATTGCGTTTTTCGTCCGTACGTCCTTTATGTTGAACCCTTCGTAATGAACCAAGATATTACTACCAATACTGGGTTAGAAGTAATTGCCTTAAGAGAAGTTATGAAGCAATTAAAATTTGATTACGTTGTGTATCATACACCGGAGAATCTTTTAAAAACTAATTTAATTGATTCCTTTCTAACTTTACATAACAATCAAAAAGATGTTCTACTCGGCGGAATACGGCTTAGACCTGAAAGAATACGAAATTTGGACTTCGCCAAGGTATATTTTGTTGTAAATTATAGCTTGCAATCTCCAAAAGCGAAGAAAACCAGTCAGGGGAAACAATTATTTTTAATATTTGATATAACGGTCTGGAGTGCTGTTGTTGCATCTATAGCTATTGTACCGATTATTTGTTGCTTAATTACTAAAGAAGAATTATCAAATACTGTATCAACCTCTTACTTATTCATATTTTCTGCTATGATATCATCCGTAAGTAAATTTCCAAAAACTTTTAAATTACGCGTAATATTTTTATGCTGGATTTTTGGTTCGTTTGTATTAATAAACTCTTACCAAAGTCTATTAATTTCGTTCTTGTTTAAACCAACATTTAATCATCAAATTAATTCGCTAGAGGAAATAATAACATCCAACATTGATTTTGGTAGTGAAATCGTCGTACGGGAATGTATAAATCGAAGTGAATCAAATATAATGTCTATATTATATGATAAATTTACAGCATGTACTTTCGACGAGTGTTTTCACCGCTTATTAATGAAAGAAGATTTAGTTATTTTAGCTGATAATAGGATTACGCGTTTTCAGATAAATAAATATAATTGGAATGTATCATATCATATTATAGATCATCCGAAGTTTGGATATAGCACTTCTACTTATCTGCAAAAGGATTCCCCATACACATTGCGGTATAATGAAATAATAACGAGATTAGTAGAATCTGGCTTCATATCTAAGTGGGATATTTATGATAAAGAGCCACATGTGTTACCAGATGATAGCAATGCTGTGCCATTAGTGATTGATCATTTTTTGGGAGTCTATATTGTTTATAGTTTCGGTTTGTCACTTGCTCTAATAGCTTTTATTGGAGAAACATGCTGCAATAAACAAATTAATTAATTATGTTTTTGTTATAATAAAAAAAAAAAAATAAAAAAAGACTTTTATTTGGCATATCAGCCTAACCCTTCCCTTTTCACAAATTCCAGCCGAAAAAAAACAACACTTTCACAAAAAGTAATAAAAAAGAAACCAAAAAAATACAAATTAACATAAAATACATCCTTTTTCTAGCTACTAAACTAAACCTCCTCTGCCCTAGCCAATTTCCTTTCCAACGTCAGCCTCCTGCAGATTTTCACGCCTTTCCCATCCTCTCCTGACCATTCGTTCAGCTTTCTGCTCTCTCCAACCCACTCTGCTTTTACTCCCTCACATTCTCTGCTAAGGGGCCACCACGTGTCACTCCCCTTCCTACACAGCGCACACGCGGTGTACCCCAGCCCCATCCACACTTTTCTTCCTCGCTCTTCTGACCCACACCTCGCTCGTGCCATGCATACTTTGTCCTCTCTACTCCACTCTCCCCTGGCTAAGTAGCTCGGGAGTTTCTCCTATACTTGCCACTCTATTGCTTGCTTATCTCAGTTCCTAGGCTACCCCTTTCTCTCAGCTTCTCTTCTACCCACACCTCAGACATACCCACTCTTTCATACATCCTTTCGCTATCCTTCCTCCATCTACTCTCTGTTCTACTCTTACACCTCATCCACACCTCCCGTACCAGTCTTTCCTCGCCCAAATCCTACAATTTTTCCTCAAACTTCACAACCCTCACACACGACTCCCACATACTCAAACGACTTGTCTCTTGCAACAGCACTGCCCTCGGTGTCGACCTGTCGAGCCCTATCAAATTCTTTAGGAACCAACTTTACTCCCTTTCTATCACCTCCCATTCATGCAATCCCCACACTTCTACTACAAACAACAATATAGGTTTTACACACGCATCCCAGATCTTGCACGCCATTACTAGGCTACCACCCCACAAACTCCCCCATTTTCTGCACGCAATCCTCCAAGCCATTCTTGCTTTCGCCTGCATACACTAAACATGCATCCTAAGCCCTCCTCCACAGACAAACCAAAAGCCCAAATATTTAAAGCCATTCACTCTCTCAATCAGGCTTTCCTTTCATTTCATCCCTTCCCCCTTACCCCTCCTGCCCTTATTGCTAAACAACATCCATTTGGTCTTTTCCACATTCACCACTAGCCCCCTCTTATCTAGGTACCTACCCATTCTTTCCAACATCTCTTGCATCTCCTCCACTCTCTTGGCCACCAGCACCACGCCATCTGCATACGCCAACATCCACACCTTGAATCTACCCACCACGACCCCTCCTGCCTGTCCTCTCCTAAGCACCTCCTCTAACTCGCTCGTGTACAGATTAAGCAGGAGAAGGCTCAGCGGGCTCCCTGCCTTACTCCCACACTCACCCTAAATTTCTCAGATATTTCTCCATTCACTCTTGCTTTTGTCCAAGACTCTTTATACATCCTTCTCACCCACTCCACTCCTCCCTCTTCCATACCCAATCTATCCATACATTCCACTAGTTTCGTCCTAGGAACTGAGTCATACGCCGCTTTTAAATCCACAAACACTGCATACACTCTTCCTTTGCTTTCCAGCACCATTCTCGCCAGCGCGAAAATCTGCTCCCTCGTCCCTCTTCCAGCCCTTTTTGTTCCACTTCCCTATCCATTATATTTTTCACCATAGGCATCATCAATTTATAACCGGCACTCATAAAGATGATCCCCCTATAGTTTTTTACGTCCGAAGTCGCTCCCCCTTTATAATCTGCCGCACCTTCTCCCTTCCTTCCTCCGGTAGCTTTTTGAAAGCCTCTGCCTTCAGCACATCTTCCCCCGCTGCTTTTCCTAGTTTTAACTGTGCGAGGGCCACCTTCACCTCTTTCCGCGAAAACGCCTCCCTTTGTACCACCTGTCTCGCACTCGAACTACCCAGCTCCACCTCAGACCTCGCTATCTGTTTAAAACTCCTCTCCCACTCTGCTAGCTCTATGTTTACTTTACCCTAATTCACCCTTCCCTTCAAGATCTCCCACATCCGTTTCTCCACCACACAATCCCTCAACGTCTTTTCCACTTTCTGCAACTCCTCTATTTTTTTCCTCTCGCACTTACTCTCGAACTCTCTCTTCTCCTGATTAACCCTTTCGACTGCACGTACCTCCAATTCGCCATTTCCCTCCGCCACCTCGTCTTCTTAATCTTACACTCCTCATCGAACCAACACTCCCTCTGGCCTTCACTCTTCTTCCTCACCACCAACGCAGCCGCCATCACTCTCTCCAACTGGAGCATCGACTGTACCTCCTCCCACTTCACGCCCTTTAGGGTTTTCTCATACACCGCCATTTCTAGTTTGCTCCATCCAAACCCTTGCTGCCCCTTTTTCTCCTCCCTCTTCAAACCTTTTGTCATTCTCAAGGCCACCTCCGCAGGCACATCCCACGCCCCACATTTTCCACCTTGAAGCACTCCAACTCCTTCCTTCCGATACCTTTGACCACCACATAGTCCAAAACCGAACCTTCTCCGTGTCCACAGACAGTCTTCTTCCCTTCCCAGTCCTCTTCGCAGCATCCATTCAGTACATCCCACCCCGACTTTCTTACCCATTGGATCCATTCTCTACCCTCCTGGTTGGTCACTTTAATCTGCGATCGTCTTTCTCTCCATTCACTGCCCTCTCCGATCCCTCCTTCCAGCTCCCCCACCCTCACATTCCAGTCACTCCCGACGATCCATTCATCTGTCTCTGTCTCGAGCCCGTCCAGAATCTCCGTTAGTTCTAACCGGCTTTTGTTACAGTACACGGCCCCTACCCACACCGACCTCCTATCCATTTCCACCTTCCCTATTACCAATCCCGCTACTTCCCTCGCAGATTCTCTGATCCATTGTTCCACTGACTTGCTCACTCCTAACAAGATTCCTCCTTTGGCTCTCCCCATCCTCGCTTCTTTCGTTGCACCTTGCATCACCCAGTCCCACCATGTCGACATGCAGATTTCTACCTGCTTCCACTCCTCTTCTGCCATCCACTCCACTAGCCCCACTATGTCCTTTGAGATGAACCACTTCTCCAGTTCCGTTACGCACACTCCCCCCCAGCAGTTTTTTCTTTAGACCCGCAACGTTCCAAAAACCCACCCTGCACTTACCCCACTCATACTCCCGCCTCGTCGACCTCTCCCCCTTCATTCCTTTTTTGACAAGCAGTCCCCCTGCCAGACCCACCAGACGTCCGCAATCTTCAGTTTTCGATATCCCATCCTAGCTTCGACTCCTTTGGCTCTTTTTTCTTTCGATCTTTCCCTAATGTTCCTTTGTACGTCCCTCTCCTCTACGGTTAGATCGTCATCAATGTATATGTTCGTGCCCTTTAGTTTATATTTTGCTCGCATAATGCCTATTTTGTCGTCCCAGCTGGTTAACTCTATCAGGACTCAGTCACTTCTATTCCCCAGCTCTACTGCCTTGCGTATTGGCACTGAGATATTCAGCTTCTCCAGCATTGGAGCTACCCCTTCTCCTCCTATACCCGACACCACCGCGTTATTTTTTTTCTCCACCCTCCATGTCTGACTTCCTCCCTCTTCTCGATTGTATCGACCTTTTTTTCAACCACACGGGCCCACGCCGGTGACGTTCTCTCCCCGTGCTCGTCGCTTTTTTCCCCTAGTTTTACCAGCTTGTCCAGCTTCTCCATCATCTCCTTTCTCTCTTTCAGTCACTCGCATTGCATCTCTCTCCATCCATCCATCATCCACATCCACTCCTTTCTCCCTTTCTTCATCTTCTCCCTCTCTCTCCTTATCTCTTTCCTTTCCACTTTTAGGGTGTCCATCCATTGTTGCCTCTCCTCTCTTGTTTTCTTAACCTCCATCTTCAGCTCATCCATCACTTCATTCATCTTTATTAGGGCCTCCCTATTGCCCTCCTTTACCTGCTCTGGCGTCAGTAACTCCCATTTTCTTTTTTCTGGTCCGGCGTGCGGGCGCACACTCCCGTCCTTGGTTTGAACGGGTCCCGCTCTTACAACTCGCCGCCGCTAGCCATGACCGCCCGTGCGCGCTTTCAGATGAATGTACTATGCAGCCAGATGTACTTCTGGTTTATTATTAGAGTATTTGTTTATATTATCAATTTGGGGTTAAGGTATATTATTATTAAATTCTTTGAGTTTATGGTCGCACTCCCCTTCTGTCTTTACGCATGTCCACGAAGGTCGCTCGACTCTTTTATATTAAATTGCTTTCTCCTTTGCTTCTTTTTAACGAAATTCTTTTACTACATGTGCTCACACTGACAACTCAACTCTATCTCTATTTGTTATAATAAATTTTCGGAGTTCCTAATTGTAGAATTGAATTAATTAATTGACACATTTTAGAACTACAATTTTCTTATTTGATATACAAGGTGTAATTCGAGGGCTATCTCGTAAGTGGTGGTAAAGCTGAGTTAATCTAGCAAGAATTCGATTTTTTATAAATGTCTTCGTTTGGTGACTGAAGGACTTTTAAGTAGACCAATGAGAAGTCGCTTTATATTTTGGAGAGAAAAAATAATCAAGTTGCCATGAAAAATATCTCAGTAGCGTCAGTTGTTCATTACAAACAGTCAAGAATACACCGATATTATTTTAATTTATGGTAAAGTAAAGGTTTCCGAATAGAATAATTGATAGTGGACGCCCTACAAACCATAATGCAGTTAACCGAGATAAAAATATACTAAATTTAATTGAAGGGGATCCTACACTGAACACAAGACCAATTGCTGAACAAGTAGGTACAACATACTTCACTATATGGAAAAAATTGAATAATGAAGGCATGCATCCATATCACGCGGGTACAGGGCTTACTACTGGAAGCTCGCCAACGTCGTCTAAACTTTTGCCAGTGGCTATTAAGAATGGATCAGAAATAGTCAGTGTTTATGCGGAACATCATGTTCACTTAGCGATGCTAGTGCATCAACAGCATCGGGTTACTATGAATATTTGCGCAGGAAATTTTTGGTAACAAAATAGTTGGTCCATTCATATTACCTCCAAGACTAAATGGACCAGACTACTTATATTTTTTAAAGATTGAGTTGGAGAATTATCTCGATGGTTTGCCATTACAGAGGAGACTTCATATGTGGTATGTGCTAGACGGTGCACCTTCTCAAGTGCAACCGGATGTTGTTCGTTATCTGAATACAGAATTTGGTGGTCGATGGACGCAATGCCCCAGTTGTTTGGCCTCCGAAGTCGCCAGATCTAAATCCATTAGATTTTTGGCCTTAATTAGAATTGCAAACAATCCTGAAATGTTTCAATCTGAATGGAATTCTCTTATTAGAAGGGCACATGCTTGCATCGCACAAGACGGTGGAAATTTCGAACATTTGTTATAAATTAGCTTAAGTACTTTTTTCTAATTATTCCTCCAACTGTATATTTCTATTAGTTTAATGTAATCTTAAATAAGACAAAATAAAAAATATAGCGGACCGCTACTAAGTTCGATTGTCATTTATATACGTTAGCGTCAGATTTTTATCATGTCGATGTGATTATTTTTTTCGTCCAAAATATAAAGCTCGTCCTCATTGGTTAACTTAATAGTTACCAAACGAAGACGAATTTACAAATAAAAAAATCGAATTCTTGCTAGATTAACTCACTTCTACCACCACTTAAGAGATTGCCCTCGAATTACATAACACACTGTATATGCTTGGGGAATGCTTTAAAAATATTGTATTGTATATTGTTTAGTGCCATTTATAGATTTAAATAAACTCGTCGAATTTAATTTTCTTCGTTTTATTGTATGGTATTAATAAGAATGTTAATGAAATTGGCAATGAGATGAAAATATCGTTGTTTTCTTACCCAAATCAAGCATTTGAAAATGGAGAATTGAATTTTGCCTATTTACATTTGCAACAATATTTATAACCCAGTTCACAAACTGTCAACCATGTGAAAATTACTATATATTTATAAAAACGTGCTCATGAGATAGTTTTCATATGAGTAGAGGTTATATAGTTATATTATCCACTTCTGTAGGTGCCTCTCCAATCGTAAATTGGCGACCCTTTCTGAATATGACTTCCGGTCTGCTGTTGCTTCCATAAACTCTTCAAATTCTGATGTTTCGAAATTACGACATGTTTTCCCTACATATGCCCCACCCTCTCGCTATTTTATCCTCGATTATAATATAACATTCCCGGATTCTCATTATATGTCCAAGGTAAATTATTATCCGCCATTTGATATTGAGTTAAGTCCGATCCATTCCTACTTTTCGAAGAACTTCTTCATCTTCGGTCCACGGTATTCTTTGCATACGAGTCCACATTTCGTTTCAAGTCTGGTTATAGTGGAGATCTTAAGTATCCAACATTCCATGCCGTATAGCAGTAAGAGCCGTATGTAGCATTTTACCATTTGGTATCATATTTATACTGCAGATCTTTATTTCTAAATATTTTTGCATTTTAATCAAAACTTCCCGCGCTTCTATTATGAATTTTATTTTTTGTTTTCATTCAGCTAACAGCTTAGATATACGAGTTTTGAGACTTATTGGATATGATAAGTCTTATCGTCGTTGGCGAAAAGCTTTTGGTTATTACCACTATCTTTTTTTTATTATAATCCCCATAGATACAGTTTCTTGGTTTAATAGAAGATTGTCTAGAAGATTTGGTAGATCCGTTTCGTTATTCGCTAGTAACACTGTGTCATCGCCAAAACGAATGTTGTTTATTATGTATAGGCCACTGCCCTATTAACCTTTATACTGTTTTGTTGATTATAATCCCCAAAGATACAGCTTCTTGGTTTGCTAGACGATTATCTAGAATATTTTATAGATCCGTTTCGTTATTCGCTAATAACACTGTGCCATCGCCAAAATGAATGTTGTTTATTATTTATAGCACTGTCCTATTAACCTTTATCCCGCATACGGTGATTTTAATATCAACTTTACAGTCAATAACTAGAAGTATACATCATTATTTACTTCATAATTTCATACAAGAAATCAAAATTGCATCCATAACTTACTAACCAATATAGAACCTGGAAGAAAACCGACCGGGCGCGTATCCCAGATGGCAGATAGGGAGAAAGCCAGAATGATAAGAGCCTTGGCGATTGGGGACTTCTCGTAGTATCTAGACTTGTCTTCACATCTCGGGCTCCGTGGGGGTTGACGTTTAGTTTCCGTTACATCGTGGGATTATAAATGGAACTAACAAATACTAACAACGCACTGTACATAGCGCCTCGCAGTAGCATAGTATATGCTCTGAGGACTCTTCCTCTTCCTGTAAGAACATACAGAGAGATTTTTTTGTCAAGCCTCTCCGTGCCACTTGCTTGTTAAGCCTGCAGTGACTTGTTAGGAGCCCTACTATCGCGTTAGTAGGTTCTTTGTGAATTTGGGACTTTTCCGGCTGGTACGCGTATTTTCGATTGCTGGGGGGGGGGGGGGGGGGGTTAGTTCTCAGTATACCATCCCTAATGTATCTGTTTATCAGCCCTTCTTGGGTCTGGAGGAGGTAACAGGTAGACAGTTGAGTCTATATGACTTGGAGATGTGGTCGTTCGTTCTTCCTACCTTTGGTAGGAAGATGACTTTGAACTTCCGCCACCACTTCGGTATATATCATGGATTTAAACGGCCGGACTTTATTTATAGCCCACCTTATTTTATGTTGCTTTACTATTTATGTTGCAAATTTCCAATCATCTGCAGTGTGTCTTGTAGGCCTCGTTTGGTTACCCGTGATAATTGTTGCAGCCGGAGAGTGTGCCTTCATGATCATTTGCAGGCTTTTCTCTGTGTCCGTATAGATTCTGTTTTTGAGGAAACTTATTTGGGTTTTAGTACCTTCTTTTGACAATACTTTCTAGATTCTAGACCTCTAGGATTGATGTTGGTGCTTGCCCAGGTTCACAGTAGGCAACGCTCAGTATATGCGGAGGACACTTATCCTCGTCTGGGATGTAGGAGGAGCATACCACCGTCTCTTCGATCCTCCTTCGGTTGGTGCTGTTAGCTAGTTGTAACGAAGTTCAAGGTGGATAGCCTCGGTATTAATGTGCAGCTTGTCCTTTTATTGTATATTATGGAGGCCCGTGATTTCCCATGTGCTCTACTATATAATTACTATACCTTGTTGCCGTTAGTTAGACCTGCAACTCTCCCCTCGTGTAGCCAAGATTCTTGTATCAGGGCCAGGTCTGAGACTTCTTGATATAATCACCGACTGGTGCCGAAGCGACCTTGGCATGTTGAAGGTTTGCCTGTAGGGCCCTGATCGCCTCCACTATTCCGGTGAGATCGGAGTCTCCAGTGATGTTTTTGCCGGGACCGTTACTTCTCCCTCGTCCGTCTACATGCACGTGTCGCCCTGTGCCTGGGTTATAGGCCTACTGGGCCGGTCGGCACTGCCTTCGGGGGTATTACCCTCCTCGGCGGGTGAAGTGGGGTTTTGGGTGGGCTCCGGTGGGGCTGGTTCCTCTATTTCTTCGTCTTCTTTATGTCCCCTGTGTTTCGACCGAAATAATTAGAGGGACGTATTGCTGGTCTCCAGGGCCGCAAGCGAATTTGTGCCCACGGAGAGGATCCATACTTGTCCCTTCTCTATAGGGGTAATGCCCCAATTGTTCTTTCTCAGTACGTGATTGGTCACTTGTTAGCCTTTTCAGGATCTTGAAGGACTCCAGCCTCTCCCCCCGTATTCGTTCGGTACTTTATCTGATCCGTGCATGTAATGACTAAGTAGCTTGGCCTGTGGGTGCAATTGGCGAGCCTTATGTGTGGTTCGCCTTCTGGGTCGCCATCCGAAGATGATTTTTACCATATCGTTAATTTGTAATGCTATTTGAAGTATAAGAAGTGTACGCTGTGCTTACATGCATTCTTATGTTTATAAATACACATTTAGATTGGTACCGAAGTTTAAGTTGGCAACACGGGCTACTTCCCGCACTAGTTCCTGTGCCCAAATCAACGCGAGAAATGACTTGTCTTAGGACATGAGTACAAAAAATATGTTTTAGTTTTCCATATACAGCCCACATTATTCCAATTCTTCTTTCGATTTCGTGTGCTTGGTTGTCACTACTTATGCTAATTTGGTAACCTATATAAAACTTGTATGATTTCGCAACCTTCTGATTTGGGAGTATTTATTATTTAACTTTACTTTAGATGAGACATTATGTGTCCGACGAACATGAAACAGAACAAAAATGAATCACGCTATTCCTAAACGCGTACAGTTAACTGTCAATTTCTCTTGGGTCGTCAATCTTAACTTACCAGTCCACATGCATGTATGTAAATAAAACAATGCAAGCAGAGTGCGCAAGCCCATAGAAAATCAAAATACTGTTCATAGTCAGCAACTAATGGGTCTTTCGCTCTGCGTTGGTGCAACATTGCAATCTTTTGTTAAGAATCTATGTATGATTTAATTGCCTCTTTGCTTTTTCGTTTTGAGGGGTGTTTTAGCGCTCATCATTGTTTCCTCTTTATTTTCGGGAAATCCCAATGTTCGGTGTCCATATCGGAGGAAGATATTTTTATTTGTTTGTAAAATCTTCATAATACTAAGACCATGCATTTTTTATGTTTTTGTTTTATTTATTCTATTAAAACAAGTTTTATTTATAGTATGACTAAAGTTTGTAAAGCAGCGTTCGATTTAATGTTTTTTATCTCCATGTGAACGAAAATGATTTTATTTATTTATTTATTATTTATTTATTTATTTATATTTGCAAACTATAAAGGTTCATCATCCTGCAATGGTCACAGCAACAAATAAACAATTCATCAGCTACGCGACATATGCCACATCCAATAATTAATAACCGAAGCGTTAATATTGTTATAAAGATTATGTAATTTATCTACCTGACGGTATTTGCGTTTTTATCGCGCTTGCAAGTATGCTAATTGGTTAGTCCGGGCGAATATGCGTTTACTGATGGTTTATGCTGTTTTATTGGGAATCACCGCCCAACAGGTATCCCGTAAACGAAATCCACTGACCGAGCAGTATAGGCGTTCAGAGGTGGGTGAATTATAGTACCAAAGAATTTGTAAAACTGCTTTAAAATAAATCACGAAATAATAAGCGTTGATATTAATGCAGGATGTGCTGTTGTCTATAATTTAGTAATTTTGTTGTAGGTTAATTCAGAATAGAATTAATTTAAAAATAATAATAAGGAAGCTGATATGTAAGTCATGTATGAATAAAATTAAAATAAGTAAGTTTCTTTAAAAAAAAAAAAGGAAATAAGATCCTAGGAATATATTACATATTGATTACTCCACAATGTTTTCATTCTATTATAATTGGGCATTTATTTATTTATTAATATATATTTTTGTTTTGTTTGTGATGTTAGCAGCTTTTTATAATTTCAAATACATACAAAAAATGGAAAAAGGAAAGTTACGTTACGCATACTCTATTACTCGGGCAATCAAACAGACGGCATAACCACAGGAACGACGTGGGTATATTTGTACCTCCGAATGTATACCGGCGAATTAAGAAAATCAAAGAAAATAAGACAGAGTTTTTAATATTAAAATAATACTTGTAGTATGAGTACTATTTTAATATTAATCGTACTTCAAGTCATTAACATAAATATAATACAACTAAATCCACCAATAGCAGTACAGAAATTTGACAAGGAAGTAGAAGACTATCACTAAAACCTAAGTCTAAAAATAACCAAAATAATTATATTGTCGGGGATTTTAATGCAAAAATCAAGCAAGGAAGATGGAAAGACTTAGTAGGAAAGTTCGGTATTGGAAACTGTAAGGAACGCGGAGAAAATTATATGAGTTATGTCAATGATATGATATAGTTATCACTAAAATATAATAAGAACTACCAAAACGTCCCCTATATACGTGGAAATCACAAAATTAGTGAATAGACGTTTCAAGAATGCCGTTCAAAGAGAAACCACATTCTCCGAAGCCGATATTTATTTAAACCATAACCATATTCCCCGGAGCCAATATTTCTTCAAGCAATAATCCTATAATAAATCATACAAATTCGGCGAAAAAAACAATATATGTAAAACGGAAAGAAAAGTTCCCGCATTAACTTTACCTAAACTACAAGTAGAAACTCTACGATAACTAGGACAATAGTTATGAACAACTTTGAGAAATTACAGAAAATAGCGTATAATATATATATAATAAGTAGTAATAGGGAACTATAAAGAAACTAGCAATAGCAAAAAATGGAAGACTAGAATGATACTCGACCTTATGGACCAACGTAGAACAGAAAAGAATAACCCTGGATAATTTAAAATAGCCCAACGTCAAATAAAAAGAGATATATTTTGCCTAGGAAAAGTGGATGAAAGAAAAATGCAATGAAATGGTTGAATTAGATTCAAAACCCGATATTTTCAATATTCTTCGGAAGTTGAAAGTAGTAGCTGGCATATAAAGTAAAATAATGTCTATACTATCACAGACTATCAAGACAACCCTATTGTAGATGAACTAGAAGTCCTGAATACTTGGGAATTGTATATAAAGGAACTGTTTCCAGACCAGATAAACAATGAAGAAGGGCCTAAAATCTTGAAATTTGAAATACACATTGAAAATGGCAGTGCCTTCCTGTTCCCGACCCAGACGAAATTCCCACCGAAATATTGAAATTAATCTATGAAGATAACATGTAACATTTAGTAAAACTTTTCAATGTTGATTATATACAGCACTGGAAAAATACCAACAGATTGGTTAAACTCTATATGTAAATATAAAAAACTCTATAGTAAATATATCAAATATATTAGCCCATTTTCTCATACACTCAAACTACTTATGACAATAATCCACAATAGAATATGGAATAAATGCGAATAAGATTTAGAGTAGACGTAGTTTGGATTAAGGAATAACTTTGACACTAGGGAGTCATTGTTTGCACTACAAATTTAACTTCAGAATAGCTGAGACTAGCGTAACTGCTTCATTGACTTTGAAAACGCGTTGACAGAGTGCACCATTGCAAACTTATAGACACGTAATACCGGAGTAAACATCAAATATATTCGCTTTATAACAAACTTGTACTAGAGACGATTAAAATGATTAGCCGACCTAGCCGTAGTTAGAGTGGGAGACAGGAGAACAGAAGAAAGTGCAATCCAGAGAGGTTACATATTGTGCCCACTACTGTTCAATTTGTACTAAGACAAAATGTTGAGACGAGTAATGGAAAAAGATAACGAACAGCATGGAGTAAAAATAAACGGAAAATCCATAAACGCAATTAGATTCGTGGACGACTGGAGTATGATCTATGATAGTATAGATATCTATAAACAGATAATGGGATTCCTATCCAGCCTATGTTTGTGTATATAGAGGTTACATTAAAATATTTTCCATTATACATAATTCGATTATAAAAAGTTAATACTATAGTTTGTAGTAGTGGGGGGAATAAAAATATGGGCGCTAGCATATGCTGATGACCTGATATTACATGAAGAAGAACAGAAAGAGAAATGAAGGACATGATCAAGAGGTTAAGTAGATATTTTATCAAAAGACTACTTGAAGTAAACATAATTAAAACAAAACTCATTTTTAAAAACAAAGGAAGGAGAGCTTCCAAGCCAACATGTATGTGGGAGGAAGAAAAACTAGAAATTGTCGATAAATATAAATATCTGGGAGTTATGTTCTCAAGTAATGGCAGTATGGGGTGGCAGGGAGTGGGCTGAGGTCGAGAAATTTCAAGTGTATTGGTTGAAGCGCATGCTTGGACTTCAAAAAACCAATCCTAGCTATGTAGTGAAACAGAAGATGAATGCGGCAATGATTGAAACGTATACAGGGAGTAAAGTAGCAAAGCATGAGAGAAAGGTGTATGAGATGAATGATAAACGAGTGATAAAGGAAGTACTTGAAGAAATGCAGCGTAACTCAAAAAAGAAGGGAGTAATGGGCAAATGGGAGATAGAGAGAACCCAAATGTATGGATGAGTAGGAATGTCCTTGGAAGAAGTGGATACACTGATGCACAGTGGCTCCATGCTGGAAGTTCTGGTAACGGACAGGCTTCTGAAAGTAGAAGCACAAGATAGATAGAGGTAGTATAGAAAACAGTAGATATGAGAAATTCAAGCAAAGTCAGGTAAACCAGCCACTACCCGAATATCTGGAGCGAGCGGGCCACAGTAGGTCACAAATCTTGATTTGTCGCTTCAGATGTGAAAACGAGGAAGAATGGTTCAAGGATTGGATGGGTGATAGCTATAAGAAATGTGGTATATGTGGTCAGGGTGTAGATACATGGGAGCACTGGTTAAATGAACATGGAGAACGTATGGTGAAGGAAGGATTTAAGATAGTGAACAAAGGTTGGATGTGGTTTTTAGATGAGGATGGAAGAGGAGTGAGTGTAATGAGGTCCATAAAGTAACGAAAAGAGCTAAAATGTGGTATATAACAAACAATAGGGGTAGTGTTTCCTTTTGTTTTGCGGGAAAGAAAGAATGAATAAATAATTTATATAAATAGTAATGAATATCAAATTATAATTTAATTTTTGTTTTGTTTTTCTGTAATGGAATGGCTAATAATAGTACATATATGTATGTGTGGGTGGGTATGTGTATGTATGTGCTTATTACATACTGTGTAGAGGATTGTTAATGTCAATAAAGGTTTGTTGTATATATGTATATATATATATATATATATATATATATATATATATATATATATATATATATATATATATATATATATATACTATAGTTTGACACTAATAAATAAATATGAATCTACACATTTGCAGTTTCTACCTAGGATTCATAAGAAATTAAGAACATTTAAATGTTGCAGTCAGCATAACTCGAGATCGAAACAGGTATACATAAAATGAATAATATATTGAATTTATGGTGAGTTTTCTTGTGCGCTTATTATATTTTCTTAAATCAAATTTCGAATTTTGAACGACATAACTCTATTGAATTCAAAATAATATTAATAATTTTATTAGTTTCTATTGTTCAAGATTTTAAATTCATACGAATAGTATTTAGTACATATTCTAGTGCGCTATTCTACTTTTCCAATCATATTCAGCATATGATAACTCGTGCTGTAGCCGACAAGACTATCAAAATTACTCATTCTATTAACAATGCATAATGCAATACAGAATACATTGCAACAGGTACCAATTGTTTTAATATTTATTATATTATTAGGTCTGCCAATCATTTTAATCAACTCTGCAAAATGTCTACCAACAGGGATTTTTCGATTTTGAAAGGAATGTATCTAGTATCTGACAAAACCGCACTTTAACTGTGTCAATTATTCAAAAATATACACTCGATTCGGGTAAAGAAAATGTGTTGATATAAATAACGAGAATAGTTATAAAACTAAATAATTCAGACAAAAGATAATAAATTAGGAATATATAAACATTTGCATACAGTTAAGTGGGTGAACTTTAAAACATATATTAGGAACATCTTTATATTAAATCAACTGTCTATGCGATTATTAGATCGAGTATTGAAATCGACTATGGCAGACAAACCGAAGCTTAGCATTAACTGTACTAGTTTAAAACTTTAATTATCTATAGGGTCGAACTGCACATTAAAACTCCCTCCTGTGACTAATTCTAATTCTAATAACTCAAACAGCTCGAACACATTAAATGTCCATTTAATATTCTTATCATGATCGACTACATAATTTATAACCTCAAAAATGACACAACTTACCCCCTCGGAGGAAAGATTAACGCCATCTGGCGACACCAGAACAATTAACAATGCACGTGCCTAGACCTAGCCACTTGTTTCACTTATCCTACTATTTTAGTATCTAGACAGAGCACATTCCCGAGGTGATGGAAATCCGCCCGCCTCATGCTAATATCGAAGACCATGGAGACACAAATATTGGATCGCCTCATTAGGCCATTGATGCTGACGGGGGGCTCCACGACCGGCAGAATGGATTCAGGAAGGGAAGTCCTTAACTAATGCCATCATGGCATCCGGGAAATCACGGAAATTGACATATTTGGGCAAATGTTCGCAATCACGAGACACCTCAGATACTTCGGCATGGTTCTCGAGGCTAACAAAAGCCACACGACTTTAGTCCTACAAGGCCACCAGGACGGGGGAGCGCTCGCACGCTTGCTACCGAAAATTGATGGCCCGGGTGACCACAAGTGGAAGTTATTCGTTACGGTAACGTGCGTTCAGCTATTATACGCGGCCCCAGCCTGGACGGGGGCAGCAATAGCACCAAGCGACCTGGCAGTGGAAGAGAGGGTCGAGAACTACAACGGGACACCTCCCAGAGAAACCAGACAGTAGGTCTGAGAAATTGCAAAACGTTCTTCTCATACAACAACAAGACGGCTGGTGGAGAGGAAACACGGCACGGCAGACCGCTGGTGGACACATTTAGATGGTACGTTCTAATCATATGTACACAGGATTGGAAAGACTGACTCTGACAGGTGTCGCTACTGGAACGAGACAGACAACGTGACGCACATGCTATACAGATGCCTACCCATGGACGAAGCTGGGGGGATAGTTCTGGATAGTTGGCTGGAGGGTAGGATAGCTACAGACACTTAGGCCTCAAAATGGGTCCATTGTGAAACCTCCCTTCTGGGCTGGGGGAAGACGAAACGACTTCACAAAGACTGGGAAGCCTCATGCTCGACCTACCCGAGCATTGGCAGTGACCAATTTTGCCTCAGAGGTCATGAGGTATAAATTCAACGGCGATCTGTGGGAGTGAGTCAGGATACTGACAAACGAGACTAGACAAACGACAAGATGAACGAATCAGACATGGCGGTGCTGCGGGCCTAGTAGTGCCTTTAAGGCTGTCAAGACCGCAGGGAAAAAAGGCATAACGGGACACTGCCCGGTTAAATATCACCTGAATAAAATAGACAAAGCAGACAACGCTGCCTGCAGACTATTCATAATCGAACATTGAAACTGCCGAACATATACTGTGCACAAGCCCAGCACTTGGGCAGAAAAGGCTTGCCAGCCTAGGGAACTTTAATCTAACAACCGTGGAACTGAGAAGCAATCCTCTCAGAGGCATATTAAACTTTGTCCGGGACGTGGAATTCCTAGAAAAATAAATAAAGCATGGTAGATCAGCATTGGCAGCACAGTGCAGAAAGACTAGAAATAGCGAAATCCTCTAAAAAGGACATCCGAACATATATTTTTACGCGGACAGAACATCTTCCGAATGATCCTTCCAGAAATATACAAATTATAAACTAGCGCCAGACCAATGGGCAACAAAATAAACGTATTCACACCCACTCCAACTCTACTCGAATAAAAATTCCAGGACTGATATGCACGTAGCTTTTAGCAGAGCATGCTAGAAGTATTAAAATAGTCACCACTAAAAGGTAAAGTACTGGAGGACTGAGGACTAGGGGTCTTCAGTCCGACATCGGATTGAAGCGTTACGTTACAACCGACACTACGCCAACAGGGAAAATGACCGAAAACTTCCTTAACCTACTTGAAGTGACAAAAAAACCTGATGGTACTGGATGTGAAGCAGTGGATTACTTATACCGCAGAGAACTCAACCCCGATCAACACTGAACTTCGACGAAAACACTGGATGCGCAACGAAAAATACCAACTCGTCGATGCAAGGCGACAGATGAAACCGACTACGATACGCCCAGAGCTAAAAGATGCGGAACGACAACTAAATGGGGACATAAAACGTGGGTGGAGATTAGATAAAAAGAAACAAATGTATTATATAAGATCCCAATGTGAGCGACATAAACCGCCAAGAATCTCGAGAAGTATTTGACAATAATACAAGATAACTCTCACGATAATTCAAACAACGAACACAAACTATCCAAGACGAGCACGGTACCATAATAACTGACGCTGATGGAATCGCTCGAAGATTGATTTATAATCTCTAGAAAATTGTTATCATCTCCTTTTGGTTACTTAGATTAGGGAGATTATGTAGAAGCTGACAAGTTCACATACTTTCTCTATTGATGCATGGAAGGATGAAAGGAAGATCTCGTTTTTACCGCGTGTAACCATACTTGCATCGGTATTCTCCTCTGTTGTGCTGCATACTATACATTTATTACTAAGGGGTAAAATTCTATTAAATTATATTCCTGGCTCAGCTAATCCGGAGCCGTCAACTTCAATGTTCTGCTCAACCTCTTTTAGAACAGCGTTCTATTTGTTTTAAGTTATTTCTAATTTATCTACGAAACTATTTTTGTGTTATCTACCTAGCAATGAAACCAATATGCGACAATTATCTAGTATTATCTCTAAGTTAGGTTGCAATTACTTAACATTTGTCATTTTTATATTATTTTGAAGAAGTGAGAAAGTCATTTGGATCTTGAACACAGAAGCGTCATGAATTTTTATCGGAAAAGTTCAGTAGTCTGAAGAAAATTCATGAGCATATACTGGGGATGACCACTGGGACCCTCTCATAAAACACCTAACAGGACAAAGACGCAATGTTCTACACGAACAGTGAAAGCCACTGTTTCCTGGAACGTTGAAGGGATTATTTTAATTGAGTATATGGTAAAATTGACTACAATAATGGGGAATGTCTACAAAAACACAATTAAGATCAGAAAATCGTGCTTCTACACGACAAATTCAGGGTGCATGAAGTACGAAGAAAAAACTTCGATCTTTATAGCTATGAGCCCGCGGGTACAGGGAGAAGCTCAGAGGAGTATTTACCTTTACTTCACGGAAAAGCTCTGAACACTGTGAAAGGTGATTCGGAAAATTTCGCCCACGACGGGATTAGAACTCTCACTCCCCAAGGCCACTGAACTGCGTCATAAAGCACGACCAAGAGGTCAATAAATGCAGCTTTCAGAAATTACAACATCCACCTTACAATTCCGACCTCACCCAATATGACTATTATCGCTTTTTATCGAATGATGACTTGAGAAACGCGGTGGTATAATATTTTGTAGAATTAAAAAAAGATTGTTTGTGAAAGCATAGCGTTATTAGAAAAACGTTGAAATAAGCGTATTACAGTATATCTACATGCAAAGAACAGCAACCGGAGCTGTTCTCATAAACTTTATTTATGAGAACGGCCCTGCTAATGAATCAAAAAGCGATAGACGATAGACAAGTTAGCTCATAAAAGAGCTCCAACCATTCACGAAACTTCTGGTCTTCGTTGAAGATCATGTATAAATTACATCAATTACAACACATTAGAGCAGCCGTGGTCGTACTGCAGTGGGATTTAATGAAACACTAGACGTCAAAATGAAAACGTGTGCAATAAATTATTTCTTCCCTAAATTAGTACTTTTTAACTTATTTTTCAATTATTCATTCATTATTTTAATTTTGTTCACCTTTTACAAAACAAAAGTAATGACGGTTCTATATTTTTATTAGTATTGTTTTTTTAAATAAAATGTTGAGGTATCAACACAACACAGAGCTAAATTACGGTGTTATATTTTGCAAGTTATCCCAGTGTTCTCAATAGTGGCGAGTGTGTTTTCGTATTTGTGGGAGCTATTTTACATTTCAAAGAACTCTAATAGTTTAGCTGGATGCTAGTTATTCAGTATTTGTAGTATGTGAGGTACACCTTGCACGGTCCTCAAAAGCAGTATTTTATAAGACCAGTATACCCTTTTCTTCCTCCTCAATCCATCCCAGCAAAGGCTTATTGACATTATGATATGATAATCTTAATTTCGTCTGACCATTTCCTCCAATCTTCTGTAATATGGGATGCTTCTTACGGGCTGTGGCCGGTAAGAGTCTTCATCTGGTCTATACATTGGGTAGGTGATCTTCCCCTACGTCTGCGTCCTTCTACGTTTCCTTCCACGAGGACTTTTCATGGAGTCTCTATTTCTTGTTATATGGCCAAAGTATCATAGAAAATTCGGCGAATGGTGGTAGTGAGTAAGTCTGTGATTTTTAATTGCTCTAGGATGGATGCAATAGTACGATGATCTGTATAAGATATGCGCAGCATGCGACTGTGTCTTGCCATATTCAGTCGAGCTTTGATGTTGCGGTCCGGCTAAGCGCCCCTTTCCTGTTCATAGCCAAAGGTTCATGACCTAGCTTTTGCCTCTGTTTAGCTAGAGCTCGCATTCTTTGCTAGTAGCAGTCAGTCGATTCATTATTTCAGTTAGCTCAGGTGAGGTCTGCATATCTCCAATTGCTCATTCGTCTACCTCCCACTGAGACTCCCACTTATCATTTGTTGAGCACTTTACACATTTTATATTCGCTGTATATATTGAACAGTATTGGTGACAGAATGAAGGTCTGCCACACACCCGCTTTGATGGTAAATTTAGTTGATTCCGTTTGGTTGACTCTTAATGTCTCTGTGTTATTTTCATAGAGATGCAAAGGCTTGCGAATAATCGACGAAACATAGACACATTTTGATATTGTATTCACCAATACATTGAATATTACTATCTTGTACCTGTTCCTGGTACATAACCAGATTATTCTTCTGGTATTTGTAGCATTAGTAACTCTTTGAGGCATTCATTAATAATGTTGAGTAAACCTTTGTTTGCATGTAGGACAAGGGCGTTGGTGCGGTAGTTAGCACAGTTGATCGCGCGGCCTTTCTTGTATATTGGTATACCTATAGGCACCACTCATCGGGTTAATTGCAGGTGTTCCTTATTTTTTCGCATAGTGGATGCATCACATCTATGCCGACGCTGCCCATTGTCTTTGTATTTACGCTGTTATGCCATCTGGCCCTGCAGCTTTGTTGCTTGTTGTATTTTTTAGCGCCACTTCTACTACTAGGATGTTAGGCTTTGAATTGGTGTAATGGGCTGTTCTATTCAAGGTCTACATCGTGAAAGAGCTTGCATCAATAGTTTTTCCACACATCTGCGATTCCATCAGTATCAGTTATTAGGTGCCGTGCTCGTCTTGGATAATTTGTGATCGTTGTATGGATTCTCGTGAGAGTTATCTTGTATGTTTGTCAAATAGCTCTCGAAATTCTTGGCGGTTTGCATGTCGCTTAAATTGGGAACTTATATAATCAATTTGTTTGTTTTTATCTAACCTGCAGCCACGTTTTATGTCCCCATTTGGTTGTCGTACCTTTGTATACATATATGGTGCTGGAAGGTAAGGTATTTACCAACGGCATTAGTGTCGTCTTTTAGAGCGCTGCCAACCTTAGCGTTAAAATCTCTGCGTATAACAAATGCGGATTTTGTGGAATATTTCCGGTTATGCATTCTATTTCTTTGTACAATTTTTCAAGTTGATCGTCTGCAGTTTCACTGGCATATATACTTGAATTATATGGAGCTTATTTGGTATTGCTAAGAATATACTTTTTTCGTTTATCACGTTTCGCTTTCCACCGATTTTGCTACCTTTTTTTGATACTAGGAAAGCATTTACATTTCTATCTGACCTATCCGCACCCGATATATAGATGTTGTTTTCTGCTTCGGAAAATTTCCCTCTGTCCTTCCAGTGGCTCTGTGATATTCCGAAAACGTCCACTTTCTGTCTGAGTGACAGTATCAAGTATATGAAATTTACAGACGTGAAGTAGGTCACTAACGTTCAAAGTGGCCAGAGATATATTCTTTCGGAGTTTTAGTTTCTGTTCCTTTTCCTGTTGACCAGAAGTCCATTTCGCATGCGTTGCCTGATCGTACACAGTCGCCTATTTTTTGCCAGTCGGCCCGGATCCGTTCTGGCGCCGGTTGCTAGCTGGATCGCATGGCAAACTGTCATTCAGATGTTTCCTCAAGGCAATAAAGTGTCCCTTTTCCTTCCTAGTTAGGAAATTTTCTACTTATCCTGAAAGCAGTTCGTTCGCCCTCTGTGTTTCCATCTTGTACCACGTGCAGATTAGTGAGTTTCCCTTTACCGGATTGAAGATTTAGTCCTTAGTCCTCCAGTATTTTACCTTTTAGTGGCGGCTATTTTAATACTTCCAGCATGGTCGACAAAAAGCTACGTGCATATCAGTCCTGAGTTTTTTTATTCGTGTAGAGTTGGAGTGGGTGTGAATACGTTTATTTTGTTGTCCATTGGGCTGGGGCTGGTTTATAATTTGTATATTTTTGAAAGGATCATTAGGAAGTTGTTTTGTCTGCGTACAAATAAATGTTCGGTTGTCTTTCTAAGAGGGATCGTTTGGCTATTTCTAGCCTTTCTGCACTGCGACCAATTCTGATCTATTATGCTTTACAGTACTTCTATTGTTCTCCCAGGAATTCCAATCCTCGGACGAAGTTTATTATTCCCCTGAGAAAATTGCTTCTCAGCTCCAGATTTGTTAGATTAACGTTCCCTGGGCTGGCAAGCCTTTTCTGCTGGGCATGTGTCTCACTCCCGCAGATCGTCGTTGACATGGTGACGCATGACCTCTGAGGCGAAATTGGTCACTGCCTCCCAGTGCTACGGTAGGTCTGGCATGAGCCATCCCAGCTTTCGTCTTCTCCCAGCTTCGTCCATAGGTTGGCCCCTCGCGGTACCACCGCTGGCATTTCTATAGCGTTAGTCATTCCAAACCTGTGTAGATAAGATTAGAACGTTCCATGTCATGTCAGTAACTGTGTGTTCCAGTGGTTCGCCGTGTCCACCAGCTATCTAGTGTTTAGAAAGAACTACCTGGTCCATGCGACATTGGCTGTGGTCTCTCACCGTAAATGCCATTTACCTAGTGTGGTCTCCCAGGCCTCTATTCTGGCTTTTCTGGGAGGTGTCCCGTTCGTAATCATGGTGTAGCTCTTCGCCCTCTCTTCCACTGCCATGTCGCCTGGTGTCATTGCTGCTCCCGCCCAGACTGGGGCCGCATACAATAGCTGGGCGCGCGTTACCGTGGCGAGTATCTTCCGCTTCTGGTCACCCGGGCCTCCAATGTTCAGTAGAACGCGTGCGAGCGCTGCTTCCATCCTGGTGGAATTGGTCGCGGCTTGCAGGATTGACTCGTGTGGTTTTTGTTGGCACCCCTCCTGTCACTGACTGTCTTGTTGTTCCCGTCTCTGCCTTTTATACCACTTCCCTGCCTAACAGGTATGCCGGTATCTGCTAGTCTTTGATGCGCCTGTGTACCAGATTATTGATTGTTGTTCTTTAAATTGTGCGATTTCTTGAGTGCTACTTCGGTAGTCAATAATGAGCACTCCAAAAGCCTCATCGAAATCGAATTCAACTGGCATGGATTCTATGGGATATGCTAAATACTTCTTTCCGACCTGGAACAGGACCTTCATATGGCATATGACACCGGACGTCCTACCCTAGTCAAAGAGCTCTGAGTAGACTTTATTTTTCTACTTGTTTGTGTAATGCGAGCAGATCTAACTTCCATTGCTGCGGTAGAAGTCGTGCGCATCGCTCCTGTAGCGCCCTAACATGCCAGCATTTGGAGTTGTAGCAGCCTAGTTTGGGGTTTCTTCTCTTTTGTCTTGCACCATCAAGCAAATTATCCATAGGTGACAATGGGTCTGACCACTGGATACATCCATAGTACGATTTTCAGTTATAGCCCCCATTTCTTACCGAGGAGACTGCAACATATCCAAATAGCCGCTGCCGCCCTTGCAAGATTTTTTCCAAATAATAATAATAATAATTCATTTATTTCGTCAAGATATGCTACAATATATCTTTACAGTTTATACGTTACATAAGCGAGGCTTTGTCAATACTATCTATTTCTATTAGTTTCATATTTTTATTGACATTAAAAAACTCTTCAATGCTGTACGGCTCAATTTTTCAATTTCAATTTCAATAAGTATTTTCTATCCTTATTTTGAAATGTTTTGATATTTAGTACGTTTCTTATTGAGAGTGGTACGGCATTGAAGAACTTTATACAAGCGTAATTATAGTAATTGACCTTTCTTTACCTTTGTTTTGGGATCCTATATTTTGTGATCCGTGTATAACCCTTCCTGTCCTAACAATGAGGCGTCCTGTTTCCTCTGGAGGGGCGTGGTTTTCATCTCCTGGAAAGTAAGCCGAGGTCATTATAAAATGTCGCTTGCCCCACTTTATTGGCATTTCCACGGCTGCCACTGGTCTCCTGTGGTGAATTCTGGAACAGGTACACATGTTATGTCTTTTCTGGACATTAGGGCTGTTCTTGGTTTGGGACAATTAGTATCGTGGACCAACTTACAGACGTCGGTAGGCAGGCCTTTTATCTGGCTCCTGCAGAAAGCCTATACCAACCTGTTCTATGTTGAAGCTCATTGCACTAGATGCCGCTTTTGAATGATGGTGGTTGATTTAGACCTTACAATCATATTTGCCCCTTCTTTACCGTGGTCCGTAGGTCTTAGGCTTTTTGCGGCCTTTAGGTCTTTTTGACCAGGCATCTTTTGTTTTTACCCCTTCTGAGCCAGTACGAGCTCTTTCTGCACCTTCACTGGTTATGGTTCCTTTGTTCTTTGTGAAGAAGATTCGGGCTGTTAAGGCCTTTGAGACTTTCTTTGCTCACTCAGAATTACCTGCCAAATACCAAGTTGAATCTTTCTCCATTAGCTATGATTTTGTCAGCCGGCCCTGAGCCTACTGACAAAGTTACCTCTAGGGTTGGGTGTATCGGATTTCTCTGGAGAGTCCTCCGCATGAAGGTGCTAAGTTCATTATGACCTTCTATGATGGCAAGTACTCTTGGATCGGCTCCTCTGAACTAGTTGAAAAGTAAGCGCCTCCACTACTGTTAGCTCGGCTTGCTACCAAGGCTTGAGTAGGGCCGCTAGGCTCTTTAGCCAGTCTCCCTGTTCACACAGGTTAATGCAAGCCATCAGGATCGCTAGTGCGCCTGCTGGAAAGCAGGCTTAACTTGTTCCTTCTCCCCGCTGACTTTGGCGTCCAGAATGGTTTTCTGTACATACTTGGTCTGTTCCTTTGTCATTAGCATCTCGTGGAATCTTTTTAAGGTGATTCCCACCTTTATAGGGGTGGCCAATTGGCTGTATGTCAATGCTTTCCAACCTCTTTACCTCGCTCCATAGTCTAGGTTTTGGGCTCGTGTTGATGCCCTTCAGCTCTTTTGGTTCGGCTCTTATTAGGAGTGCTACCATCAGATCTCTGGCGCTTATTTGGCTTGGAGTCATTTAGGGGTTTGTAAGACTGTAATCTAATCATTTTTCCTGGCTTCTTATACCGATAAGCTTGACTTAATGATTCATGCCTTTCGTGAAGTTATGATCAACCTCTAAACTAGAAGCATTTGAGATATTTCGTCTTTTGTCTCCGTACCTTGGTCCATTTTTCGGATCCACCAGTATCTAGGGAGATATCCGGTCACTCCTGGCAGAACCCAGTAGTACCAGGACACGGCCAGTGAAACTGAGGTACGCCACCTTCTGGAGTCCGCCATATTATTGATGAATGGATTTCCTTGTCCACGTAGCTGTGGGCATATGCTGATCCACCTTCAGCTTGGAGACACTATTTAGTGTGTGTATAATTCTATTTCACCTGTGCAATTCAGTCTTGGTCTCAGTACCCGCTACCCACGAAACATGATTCTAGTTTGACAGATCAGATGTCGGTGAAAGAGCAAACTGCTGTGGCGCCGTTTGACTCTGCGCAGGTCCTTCACCATGACACGACAGCCGGATGGATTCGGCATGCACATTCTAGACAAAGCTTTTCAATTAATTTGAAAGATTTGAGAAATTAAGAAGATTCTGATCCATTATAACAAAAAATATATAAAAAACTTTGTGGGTGGGGCAGGAAGTACAAATTGTGCATGGCAAGAGGTGTGGGTCAGAAGAGAGAAAAGAAGTGTCGGTACACTGCGTGTGTGCTGTGTAGTAAAGGGAGCGACACGTGGTGGTAACTTGGCATCGAACGTGAGGCAATAAAGCAGAGTAGATAGGATATGGCAGAATAGTGAGTGAATGGTTAAGAGAGGATGGTGAAGACGTGGAAATCTGCAAGAGGCTGGCGTGGGAAAGGAAATTGTTGAGGGCATAGAAGATATTGTGCAAGGGAGGAAGTTTATATTTATGTTGTATTTGATATCAAGTTGAGTTTATTTTTCTGTAAAGCCTAATATAGGTTGTTGTTTTTTAAAAATTACGTTAAAAATAATAATGAAGATAACCTTTGTTAATCAATAATAATCGTCTGAACCGATCTATGTATTATATGATAAACCATACAGCTTCTTATAATACGGTTTAAATATTGTAGTAATTGCTAATTTTTCTTAATTACATTCTTATTCATTCATCATCATAAAATATATTATATACATAACTAACGCACTTGTATACTGTTTTATTAATGGAAACTAATTACGATATTATTTTATACGTACACACGTTGTTATTTTTTCCTATTTTTCAGGGATGCTTCCCTGATGAAGTGGTTGGTGATACGACCATCATATGGAGTCCAAGTACGGAAAATAGCAACGTCTACGTAGCATCTCCACATTGTCTTACCGAGGGCAATCTTTACTCGTTTAAAATATGTAATGAAGGAAATGTGGAACAGAGTTGTACGAGAATCCAAGAAAGAATTAAATTTTGCCTGAAAGACTATTTCTTGGAAAATGGGTATTGTTGTACAACTACGCTTCCTACGAGCTACGATGAGTCTATATGCCCATACTACTACACGTATCCGATGGGGAGAACATTTAGTTACAAGGGATATGTGTGGTTTCCTGCAAGGCGTGCAACACCGTATGGACTACCGAATGGAGAGTTTATTTATAAAGGTTTTAATGAGGATTATGGTACAGTCATTAGAGATTTTATTGAGAATTCTGGTGACATTAATGCGAATTGTTTGATCTATCACGAGAATAAGTTGAAGGCAGTCTCTTGTAATGACCCATACCCGCGGTTGTGTTGTTACGAGCCACTATATCGCGATAAAAGGAATTTTTGTCATATGAAAAGAACTTATGATACTTGTATGCCTGTTAGTTTCGACACATCAAATTTGGGCTGTATGTGTCGTGGGCCGTTGGAAGATAAATGTCCAGTTCCCATCAAGTTGGAACGTGAACAATATGGTTTTGGAAAAATAGCACCTGATTGCAATATTCCAGCAAGTGTTGCAAGTGATAACGTTTTAAGATGGAATGCTGGAAAACAAATGGTCACCCCCACTTTCTGGTCGGAGTTATTTACTAAAGCTTTCATCTCCACGGAAAATATCCTTTCAGGATCAGAAGGATGGTATTTTACAAAGAATAAACCGGCTTGCAAAATTTGTAAAATTGATTACAGTGCGGATTACAAAATGCCAGTACTAAGTGTTACAACTCATAATAATGTATTAGCGTTAACTGTTAATCATGTGATTAATGTAGTGACGACTTTTGGTTCGAATTACTACGCATTTTGCTTCACAGATGGTATGAAAAATGCATCATATGCACGTATATTCATGGCGACGGGAAGTTCCAGTTTCGACCTAATTGCATCCGGAATGTATGAGTGTGAGGTATTCGGATATAAAAGTTTTGAACGCGTCTCAAAACGTCTACTACATATAGCACACAATATTTTCGCGCTTGATGTAGAAATTCAGTTACAGAGCGGTGTGAATCCTACGTACTTTTTGGAAATTCACCATAAATATTTTAGAGACTTAGAAACGCGATTGAAAAATGATTATAGTATCTTCAATGAAATTAAAATAATGAAACTTTTCAATAACTATTCCGAAAGAATTGCTAAATATACTTTGCACATCACGACTGATTTAAATAAAGAAACATATTTGCTGGAACATAAGCAGATTGAAAAAGTTATTAAATACTTGAAGCTATCTAATGTAAAAGTTATTTCCGAGCTATTTAATTTTGACTATTGTATGTACACAACGGACGGCGATTTAAGCTGGAATCAAACCGAGGCTAATGGCCGTGGTGTTCCTAATGAACTCTGCATGGATGAAATCGGTTGGATCCTGTCAAGAAATTGTTTATCATTCTACCCAGAAGGCGCCCGCTGGGGGCTAATACAGCCATGCCCGATACTCGCCCAGCGCACGGAAAACAGCAAAGAACTAAATGACCTACTCTTCTCAGAAGGCACCCCTGAAGAAATCGCGCTCAACCTAACCACTTTAATTGAAAAATCTGGTGACAAATTCGAGCCAGTTGATGTCTACTTGGTTTCAAACATTTTAAAACGAAAACTCCAAATCGCCCCTATAAAACAAGTAATGAAAATCGTAAGCCATGCCATGAATATCCAACGCACAACTTTAGTGATATCACAAAGCGACTTAAATGCAACCGATCGCATTCTCGACGCCCTCGATGGAGCCCTATTAGCAACAAAACAAACTATCCAAAAAGACGTCGTTGTAGAAACACCGAATCTATCCGCATTCATTTTCAACGCTAATACAACCGATTTTGCCGGTTTCGGCTTAAAACGAGCTAACAACACATATAAAATAATTAAAATTAGACGCGGTGAAAATATTACTGCACTAATCAAAATGACACGTATAGAAATTGCCACATTCATCCCCGATGAACTGCTGACCGAAATCGCTTTATTGAACGACTCTAAAATAGTGATAAACATTCTACTCCTCGACTCACTTTTCAACCAAAATAACTACACAGGCTTCAGACTAGCCGCAAATAATGTCGGTATACTCCTACCATTAGAAACCAAATCACTAAACTATTCAATACCTCTGATTTTCAAACAACGCGTTGCATTCGATAAGGTGTTTTGTAGTTATTGGAATTACGGTACTAATAAAAAAGGCGCGTGGATGTCCGAAAACGAAGCAGAAAGCATGAATAGATTCAGCATTTGCAATATCAGTCATGTCACCCATTTCGGGCTCTTGGTGATGAACAACAATATAGTGGGTAATACACTTGCACTAGAAATGATCACAACAATTGAATCTATTCTATCACTGGTAGGAATAGGCGGTATTTTTTTAACAGGCATTGTTTTTAAAAACTGGCGACGTAATTCTGGAAATAAGATTTTATTAAATTACGCTGCAGTCTCGCTGATGCAAATAGCGGTGTTATACTTGGCGGGTTATCCTAGTTTGCTAAGTAGTGACGAATGGGTTTGTATTTTTGTAGGCGTGATTTTGCACTTTACAGTCCTTTCACAGTTTTGCTGGATGCTTGTTATTGCGTATTTGCAGTATGTGAGGTACGTTAAGGTCTTGCATGGGCCACAAAAACTGGTCTTTGCTAAATCTTTTGTAATGGGTTACGTTCTTCCTGCGGTACCGATTTTAATACTTCTAGCCTGTTCTGGAAATAGCTACGTGCATAATGGTGATGGGATTTGTTATCCGAGTGGAGTTGGACTAATTACGTCTGTTTTGCTGCCCATCGGTCTCGTGCTGGTTGTTAATTTGTACATTTTTGGAAGGATCGTCGCGGAGATGTTCTGTATACGTACTAATAAATGCGTGGAAGATGGAATTTTTATTTTACGGTTCAGATTAGTGGTGCTTTTATTTTTTATGCTGGGAATGACATGGGTTTTTGGTCTAGCCGCAGAGATTTTTCAAAATGCTTTACTGTTGTATCTTTTTACAATCACCGCGCCCATACAAGGATTCGTTATTTTCATTTTTTTCATAGTTTTGAATGAAAATGCGCGAAAAATGTATGTGTACACATGGAAGAAATATGTACACTAAATATCTAAGTAATCTCTATTTTAATCGAATATTATACACGTTTGTAAGAATATGAATGCAATATAAAATAAATTAATGCATTCTATTTTTAATTACTGTATTTGCAAGAAATAAATAGTTTCATGTAAACATAATCAATGGGCAATAATTTATTTTGATGATAAATATAAATCAATATTTCTTTTTTTTTTCTACACTTATTGAGGACTTATTTGATTTATTTTCTAACCAGGAATGCTTCTTCCTTCCAACTCCATTTTTCTCTATTCTCCTGAACACAATTAATTGCAGGAATTAGTAGTTATTATTTCGGAAGATATGTTCAAAGTACCCAACTATTCTGTATTCACTATCGCGACCAGTTCCCTATACTTCCGTCCATTCTCCTGAGACTCCGTTGTTTGTTACCTTGTCCATCTAGGAAATTGTCAACATCTGCCGGTGCACCTAAAGCTTCAAATGTGTTCATAGATAATAAACATATTTTTATTATCTATCATCCTTCGACTCCATACATTAAAACCGAGTTTTCCACCTGTGTTGTATAACCCCCCCAACCATAAAATTAAATATACAAATACAAATTAGATACACAGTCCCTTACGTAACATTGTATGCCCTCCTCCTCCACATCTCCTCTGCCCTTGCAGATTTTCACGCCTTTCTCATCTTCTCCTAACTACTCAATTACCTTTCTGCCATCTTCAACCCACTCTGTTTCCATACTCTCACATTCATTGCCAAGGGCCATGAGTCTCTCCCCATACTACACACCACACACTTGGTCTTCGTTGGATGGGATATACCTAGTCCTACTACAGAAAGTACGTCCCTCACCTTTGCAAAATCTTCAGTGGTAGCATAGCCTATAAGTACATAGAGTCAGGTACAAGGTCAAAGTAATCTTCCTACCAAAGGCAGAAAGAACGAACGACCACACACCTTAGTCATATGAACCCACCAGCATTACGTGTTTACTCCCCAAGACGCAAGAAAGGATAATAGGCAGATACATTAGGAAGGTATACTGAGAACTAACCCCCTCAGCAATCCACAATCCGCGTACCAGCCGTACATTGACACGAAGGGACATCCCACAATGCCGCAACACACTTAATAGTCAAGGCACTACAGAAGAAAGGCATACCACAAGTTCTATGCCATTGGGTACAAGCCAGCCTTGAGAACATTATCATCATATCCACTCTCAGCGAGGTCACCATAAAGGCGCGAACTAGAAGGAGTGGCCACAGGGCAGAGTACTATTACAGCTACTTTGGGCAGTCCTAGTAGACGATCTCTTGGAGATGTTATCCTCAGAAGGCATCTACTGTCTAAGAGAGTAATCTTTACCAGAAACTGACATAGAACTTATACATAAGCAAAACCACACAGAAAGTCACATTAACCCTAGGTATGAGCAGTATAATTTGCGAGATGAACTAGGGCCTGTACCCCACAATGACCATATGGCTATACACCAGAATACACTGAGAAAAATGAATAAGAGCCGAACACTTTCTTTAGAGCCGAACCAAAATGTTTGGTAGTATAAAAGCCGAAGGAGACAAAATTGGAAGCTTTCGGCAGTGCTAAAGCCGATATTATTTACTCGATTTCTGTGGAGATAAAATACATGATTTAATAATTAGGCTCTGACTCAGCCGATTGATTAAATGATAGATGTCAATAAATAAAAGTGTCAGTGCGACAATTCAAGTATACATTCTAAATCAAATAAATACGACTCCGCTTCCCGAAGTTGATGAGGACATGTGCTTTTCTGCAACGATAATAAATATAAGTAATATATAAAGATTCTAAACAGCCAAACAAACTATTAAATATTCAGGTTAATGAGGTCACTGATACAATGCTCGGTTCTTCCGGTGCCGATCCCCGAACAAAGATCCGGAGGAACCGAAGTTCGGCTTCTCATAACTGGGATAGTTTAGCCCCGGCAGAGCTGAAAAACGCCAATATTTTCTCAGCGTAGTAAGACCCATGATACATATAGCTCAGTAGTATGGTGGCCCAGTACTCAGCAACCCAAAGCCTGAGAACAACACTAGCCCTGAAAACAACACCCACCACCGCAATGGTCCTGCTGGACCTACCACCACTACCTCTTTGAAAAAAGGCATGATCTGTAAGCCACAAATGACTTCAATGTCAAACCGCCATAAGCAAATAGCACGAGGCACAACCTAGAGTTGTATAATGCTGGACTTACCACCACTACCTCTTTGAAAAAGAAGCATGATCTCGTGACGAAGCCTGAGCGCCGAGTGTGTGCGGCGCAATGCCCTTGCGCCGTACCACCACTGCTTGGCTCCCTGGCTTGGCTACGTCATGCCCTCTCTGCTTCAGCCTCCTTCCCAAACATACCCCTCTACCTGCGTCCCGCTCCCCACCGCGGCGATGGGCTTTCAAAGCCGCTTGGGCAATTTCTCCACAGTGTTGCAGACAGATAAATAGTGGCTATATATTACTGTGTAAGGGAAGCGGTAAGACGCAAAATAACTAATACACGAATTGGTATATATACTAACAGCCAAGCGGCAATAAAAGCGATCGCTGCCACAGAGGTTAGGCCAGAGCATTAACCATAGATGAATACTATAGATGTGCCACTCTAATATTAAGAGAGATGAAGGTAGTATTGGTTCCTGTGAGTACCCACTTCAGCGCTGGTGTCGCGATTGGCGCGGTTTTTAAATTATATATAAATTGGTTTACTTATATAATAGAAATAATTATATTATTATTATATTTATTTATTGATAATTATTAAGTCGCAAACACGTATTAGTTTTGCTAATGAAAAACCAATAAAAGATCTCCACATTTATTGGTTTTCCATTAGAAAAAAGTGTTTGTAAATTTATAATTATCAACAATTAAAATAAATATAATAATAATACAATTATTTCTGGTTTAGTAGGAAGGTTAATAGAAATAATACACTGTATATAAAGCAATTATAAGGTATTTATTTTTGAAGATACTTTAATTTACGGATTTTTTTTCGCTATATGTACATAAACAATACACTTCCGCACCATGTTTGTATTGTAATAACAAAATTGATTAACAAGAATGAACAAATAGCAGTACAGAACAAGTTAACTACTTCACTGACACAAACGTGATGAACTGACCATAGCCAATGTATATGGGCATAATTCGATTTATAAAATATGGGAGCTCTGCATTGCCCCCTTAAGGGTGGTGTTTTATAATTTAGGCAACTTGTGATGCACATGTAATAGCATAGGCGAAATGCGTATAAGAAATACGCACCGTTCTCTTTAACTAGAACATAAATTGAATTGCAAAAATACGTATGCAAAAGAATAATGATGCACGTATTCCGTAGTCTAGGTGAGAATGTTCATAGTCCCTCGGTAAAAAAATAAATAAATACCCTCTGTAGACATCCGCGACAAATTAATGTTTTTGAAAATGTACAGTGTATTTCAAAGCCTAATATTGAGACTGATCCATGTAACAAGTATTGTAGGACGTATTAGTATAGAAATCCACAATGATAGAGGCTTCGAGGGGCCTATGTAGTGAAAAGTAGGCAACTTCGTTCACACATACATTATTTTACATAAAAATAACGTTGTATCGGTTTATTTAATGATAATAACAAATTTTCATCTCTACATTATCCATCTATATTTAAAATACCAACTCGATTTCATAAACTGTTTTGATATTATATGTATGTAGAACATTGAAATATTATTAATTTTGTTATAATTAAAAACAATTAATCCACGACGATAGATTTTTTAATTGCAAAATCATTTCACTATTAGCGATTTTGCATAAAATGGCTCAAAATTTGACAAATCTTGTTTTTTATATTTATTATGACTTTATTGCATTAATGATAAACATTAGAATAAAATGTTTATATTTAGTTTGCTTACATTTTTAACAAGTCTTAAAATCTATAATTAATTATTTTTTTCGATTATTATAGCACATTCTAGAAATCAAATTCTTAAGATTGTAACTAATAAACTATCCAGCGCGATACAGTATTTAATTATAAAATGATTATATACTTAAGTACTTTTCATAATTTTTGTTCTGTTAAATATAATTTTGATTATTAGAATGTAATTTTACGTGATCCTTATAATGCTGCCTCTGGTGGGCTAACAGCTAACCAATTTACCCGGCAACGTTGATATTTCAACCCCCAGTGGTTTTGGCCGTGTCTAGACTGTGTGTCGCTTACTTTGATGTGGAAACTACATGTGTTTTTCAATCCACAATACTAAACTCTTAATATTTTGATTCTGATATTAACATACTAATTAGATTTTTCGAATAATGATACCTTGTTGATATAACAGAATAATTCTATATCATATGATCCAATATATATAATTATTTCTTCGAATTAAGGTAAACGATGAGTACGACCAGGACCAGCGTAACCCGGAAGCGAAAAGGCGTCAGCCGGGCGGCAAACATTTTATGCATACATATACATGTACATGAACATTTGGCCCGTGTTGGCTATCGCCGTGATTCTAAACATATGCCCTTTTTGACCGTTGTCGGCCCAAAATGCTACCAACGAATGACTTACTCTTTACTCGACTCAACAGTTGTATGTAAGTCACTGTACAAGCTACTATATTGTGTTACTAAGTATTTAGTGATAAATATGGATAAAAAGCGATATACAACAAATTCAAGGCGATTAAGTCGCCTTGCTCGTAAACGGCTGTCACAAAAATTTATTAGAGCTTAGTAAGTTTATGATTTTAATAATTATTCTTAGTATAACATCTGAACACTATGAAAAATTAATGAATATTATATTTTAGCTTGGTCTCACACTGTCGTCACGGCTTGTTCATTAAAAATCACATCCTGCTCCCATAGGGAGCCCACGATGCTTAATACCCGAAACGAGTTTCCATGCATTAAGAAGGAAAAAAGACTAAGTAAATAGGTGTAGTAAGCGAAAGGAGAACCAAGAAATAAAAAATCATCTATCCTGCATATTGCCACAAGGGCGGGCCAAAAAAATAACGAGTGGAGAAACCAAGAAAACCATGTGTTACAGTGTGTGACCTGCAACCTGCCATGCAGCATTAACCATAGGATTTGAGAGTTAGAGCTCAAAAAAATAAAAAACCGAGAATGCTTGCCGCTGAGTACCCTACACCCGCAGGGGTTAATAGGGTGTCTTGCGGGAGCCATGCCAACACAAAGCCAGGTTCAGCACTGCCGCTGCGCTGGTAACTGCCATGGGGAAAATACGGGGGCGGGGGAAGCTAGTGCCGATGCATATGCCATGTGCGTTTGCACCAGCGCGTGCATCGGGTGGTAGTGTTAGAGCTGGGGTGATTAAGGACCGGAAAAAACGGTACCTAAGCCTTCAAAGATAAGATAAAATGCAAAAAAAGCTAAGTAAATTAGTTATTATAGGGTCCAGGACCCGAGTTCAACGTTCTATCGCGATTCCTCGCTGTGTTCATGGCGCTCCATACAGATGCATAGACGCTATCACCCCCGCCAGCAGCATGCGTGGGACCATCTCCCGGGCCGCGGGAGTTCGGTAGGTACTGCCCTCATCGTCTTTGCTGCTCACTCCGCTGCTCTTTGAACGTAGTGGCTGTGGTTGCGGTTAGCCTCCATAATGACACCTAGGTAAACGAGGTAGCTGCCCACCTCTATCCGCGCCCCCTGGACTGTTAGCTGCACTTGGAGAATACTCGCACCTCGCGTAGACAACCATGCCGCCTAGGATTTTGCTGCGGCCAGAGAGAGACCCATCACTTCTAGCCAAACCGCCACCTGCCTGATGGTCCTGTTAACCTTTTCTACTGCTCCAGCGTGGCCATGGTATCGTGTTAAACGTATTGCTACTATGCAGCGTTGCCATGATGCAGCGCTCTCTACTCCTACAGAGGCCGCTGTTCGTCGCCCTGACTATTGGTTGGTCTGTCTCATCCCTGTGTGTGGTAGGGGTTCGATGGCTCTGGGTCCGCCTGCTATCACGGCCCAGGTTGTTTCGCCTGTTTGTTCCACGGCCAATTGCCCCGGTGCTGTACAGTCCTATCGTCATCTCCGCTTCCGACCTGAAGGCAATCTCAATGAGATTCCTCACTACCAGTGGGTCGAGCTTTTTTGCCTTTATCCGTGCATATGTTGTCTTGGGACCTGTGCTATACCTACTGTACACATGCGACATACCCACAACAAACGACGTAATTAGGTTTGCCTATGATACTGCCATGTGACCAAGTTACCAACAACTGCAGACAGACAATGACAACATGTAGCAATGGACAAATAAAGATTAAGCTGAATGAATCAACATCCACAAGTAAACTTCACATACTATAAAATGAAGGAAATGCCTTCAGTGAACATTGGTACAATATTGCCTTACGCCAATATCTCCAAATATCTGGGCATGACTAGGCCTTCACGACATACGAGTGCGACAGAACTGTATTGGCTCCTTGGGAGACACTCCAAAATATCATTATAAAACAAACTAATGATGTGTAACTAGGTCCGACCGATCTGAATATACGGCACCCAGCGTTGGGGATGCTCAAGCGACAGTAATGTCAGGATATCCAGACATGGCAGAACAAAATGCTGCGGATGATAGACGCCGCATCGTATGTGCGAAATATGCACTTACATAAAGATCTGAAGATCCCCTGTATAAAGGAGGAAATGAAACGAATATCTGAAAGCACGAATACTGTCATAGACACCCTAACCTAGAGGTTATACACCTACTCCACAACACAGAACACAGAAGGAACCCTTCGTGTTAGTGCAATGAGTGTTACAGAACAGAGTAGTATTGAGTAGTATTAATTTGTAGTATTTATTTATGCATGATGCGGAGAAGCTTATCAGTAAAAAAAGATATATAAGTAATTATTACAAAACAGATATACAATTATAATAATCAATAAACGTAATATTTCCAGAGAAACACACACAATACAAAAACTCTTCAAGTGAGTAATATACACAAGCCAATAGACATTTTTTAATCGTTGTCTTGAATTGGCTATAATTTAAGGCTTTCATAGAGCTTAGTAAAACATTAAAAAATGTTTAGCAAAAGTATCCTGACTGTTCTGAGTACGAGCTAGTCTGTTTCCAACACTTTTGACGTGCTCCTTTTGTTTAGTATTATCAGAGTGCATTTGAATCGATGATATATAGTTTGTTAGGTTTTTCTATATGTACATAAGACAGTGGAAAATATAGAGGCAGGGTAGAGTGAGTCTCCAAATTAATATGAAATGACTTACAGTTATCTCTGTACCCAGTACCTGCTATAATTCGTACAGCACGTCGCAGTACGAAGCAACCTGGATCGATACCGATGTTGAAATGCTACGTAATAAAAATGTACTATGACTCAGACTTTTGTAAAGATTCTCACCCTTGACACCCATCTCATTTTTTCATCAAAAATACAACCCAAGAAATGTTGTTGATTCATCTGTTCTCTCGGTTACAATTTCAAGTACACTAAAAATCATTTTATCACTTCGCAGTATTAAGTTTTAGTAAGTTACTGCTGAACCACTTCGAAGCCTCCGCCCGTGATACCTCAACTAACTCAGATATTTCCCTCATGTCCACTCCTCTATAAAGATGGTCGTATCATCAGCAAACATTACTAATTTTCCTTGGCTTAGAGATGTTCCAAAATTATTTATATAATAGTAATGGGCCAAGGATCGAGCCATGTGGGACTCCCACTGTCACAGAAAGAACATCGGATGATTCCTATTGGAAAGATGTGATATGACAATAATCCGACAACTGTCTGGGTGCATATTATGCATGTATAACTTTCACAAAAGAATTGGGTGAGATACACAGTCAAAGGACTTTGTAATCTCCAAAAATATAGCATTCATAAATTTCTCATCTTCAAAACACTGCAAACAACTCCAGAGTAGCATTATTCTTTACACGTCTGAAACTAAAATGCAGTGTTGATAATAAAACATAGTGTTCAAGAAATTCTTATATTTAGTTGTTCAAAAAGTATCTTTTCGTAACATTATTAGTGGCAGTAGTGAAATAGGTCGTTAGGGTCCGACCTTTTTATAGCCTGTAATTAATTACTGTTGCCATTTTGAGGCAATCTGGAAATGCGTTGAGATGGATGGATTTACTAACTTGGTAATGGGCGGGACTAAAGCATCAATTATGGATTTAATCATACCAACAGAGCAACGTGCGCGGAGTGAATTCCTCTCAAAAGCACATAAACGTCTGAACGTCAATGGGCGAACAATTGTAAATTAAATAAGAAATTTGAGATGTACATTTACTGTTGGTAACATGCCCAATTTCAATTGAATACAGGGTGTATTCAATTGAAATAAACGAATAAACAGAAATCAAACTGAGTTTTGATTAGTGATTTGTAGATGTTCCAGATACCCGGACCACGACAAGAGCCTTGTGTTATTCAAATTTAGATAATGCATTAACGTAGTAATTTTTTTTTTCAACTGCTTAGCATTACTAATAAAAATGTTCATCTTTTATTTTTGACGAATAAAAGTTTTTTTAAAGCAACATGACTAGTTTATTCTGAAATTATGAGCTTATTACTCACTAAATTTATTTTCGAAAACTATTACCAACATTACCAAATAACAATTAAATTTAAAAAAAAGAGTTTGCTTATTATGTATTAATCATTTATTAAACAGTGAAACTGTGAATAATGTTTTTGAGATAAAAACAACTTATACCATTTAATCTGATATCCCACAAGGCCTTTAAGAGCTAAATTAACAATATGTTTCTTTAAAATATCCCATCTGTATATGGAAGCAGATAAAATAATAAAAATTCCCGCATATCATAATTTAAATTTATTACTAAGTAATGGGGCAAATAGTGTAGCTGCATCAGTTATGACTAAATCTAAATTAAGAACATTAAAAGGATCCAATAGTGGCCATTGATTGATATCCAGTAATGCTTGACGAAAATTACACCTAGTAATTAAATAATGAGAAATAAATAAATTTTGAATTGTATCCCTTCATGTAATTTTCAATATCGTGCGATAATGTTAATATTTTCGAGAATATGGCGTCTCAAGTAAGGACCAATATTGTGTGATAGTGTTAAACAGTGTAACGCTGTATATTAAAAATGGTTTAAAATAATCTTTTCTCAATTTAGTTTATTTTAACTGTCGATGAAATGACCATTAATAATTAATTTTTAACTAAATTATGCCCTAGTGTATTAGACAAATTAATTGCTATTAACGGTGATTAAAATTAATAATTCTTTCGCTAACACGCCCAAGTTCATCTATCGCCTCCACCTTAACGATTATACTTCGTAAACAGGTTAGGGACAAATCGTCAGGAATGCATAAAACTGGACAAGAACAAAATTGTACCTGCTGCGTGGGACCAACAGTCCCCTATTATTACAACTATAAATTATTAAAATTGCAATGATATATTATATTATTTTAAAATTCAATACTTTATTAACATACAATTATTGTAGATAATATTGTAGATAATATTTTCAGTGTTAAAACAATTATTAAAATATAATTGATAAAAATGTACACATTCCTCTAAATAATTGTCTCCAATGTAAACTGGAATAAAAGTACTATAATTTATTTTTTAAATCACATTCATACGGCACTTTTCACTCTATTTCGTATAGGTTTCATTTTAAAAAATTTAATTTTTATATTCCTTCTCGATATGTTTAGCAATTGTTGTCAGTTGAATGTTATATGTTCCTTCGTAAATACTGCCAATCTTAGCATCCCGGAAGAATTTTTCTTGAGGGAAATCTTTGGTGAATCCAACACCGCCCATCCAATCAATACATTTAATTGTTGCTTGTTGGGCTACTTCGGCAGCGAAGTATTTAGCCATCGCGGCTTGTTTGGCAAACGGTTGTTTCTGTTCAACTAATCTTGCCGCGTTGTAAGTCAGTAAACGGGCAGCTTCAATTTGGGTTTGTATGTGTGCGATTTGATGCTGCATTCCCTGTAATATAAGAATAACAATTATTTATCATGTGTAAGTTTGTGGTTGATATAATTTTTATATTTATTTATCCCGTAACCACATACGACTGGTAATACCGCTCGGGCATTACAATTTTTCAAATGCTCCAGTGCATTTGTGCACCTGTGCTTTTTGGTATCTTTGAATAAGACAGTTAAACTAAATACGCTACGTGCGTAAGTTGTTAGCATTTCTTTCGAGTGATTTAGGATCGGTTAAAATCCAAACCGGCCTATCAGACTAGTAGTCTGTGTGAGTGTATTTTGCCACAATTGCAAAGGGTACAAGATTTATATTTTTTGTTATAAATAATTTGCACCCGAAACCAAGCCCATCTCGTAGAGAAACTTGGTCATCGAGATTATGAAGAAGAATTGCAATGGTACATGGTATAAACTAAATTATTATTGAAAAATAAATTCATATCATAGGAAATTAATATTTATTATAATTATTTACCTGGAAGCTGAAAATAGGCTTTCCAAATTGTTGCCTCTCTAACGTGTACGGAATAGTAGCATCGAAACATCCTTGAGCGCAACCTAACATTTGAGCGGCAATACCAATACGTCCTTCATTTAAGAAACCAGCGGCGTACTTATAACCATGACCAAATTCGCCTAGAATTTGAGATTCATGCACTCTAACGTTATCAAATGTAATCATGCAAGTTCCCGATGCACAAATGCCCAATTTGTTTTCCGGTTTGTTCACAGTCAATCCAGGTGTGTCTCTCTCCACAATAAAACACGTGATACCCTTGTAACCCTGCAAATAAACATAATATTTAATGATTGTTTGATTTATTACACTATTTCTAGTACGTAGTAGGCTCGGTTGTATAAAGGCGAGTTGACTATTGCCCATGATTATAACGTCAGCTGTTGTATAAATTGTTGTTAACTTTCCATTTCATAGTACCTCTGTTTCTATATGGCAACCTCGCATTATGTGTCAAAGTTGTCAAAAGTGACGTATGAATCACTAGTTAACACGAGCGTTATCTGCTTATACAACGGAGCCTAAGCGGTACCAAATCCAATATATCGAATGTACTTGACATGGGAATTATAATAATTTTATAGATTCTTGAAATACTTACTGCGGATGGGTTGGCGTTGGCCATAACAAGGAAAATGCCTGCAATATCGGAATTAGAAATCCACATTTTGGAGCCATTGATTATATAATCAGATCCGTCTTTTTTCGCTGTAGTTTTAAGTGAAAACGCGTCTGTTCCAGCACTGGGTTCTGTTAGACAAAAACTACTAACTGTGTCTTTGGCTAACATAGGCAAGTACTTTTCTTTTTGTTCTTTGGTTCCTAATTTGATAATAACAGCATTTATAAGAGTATTCTGAAGGTCCACAAGGATACCCACTGCAGGATCCACCCGTGATAATTCTTCCACTACTTGGACGGTTGTCATGAAGCTGCATCCCGAACCTCCGTATTCAATTGGAATTTCAACTCCCATTAACTGGAATAATAAAAATACAACAATTAGTTAGCGTTATAAATATAAATATGTACAAAACACCCATAAAATATCAATTTTAGGCAAACCTAAGTATACACTATCGTTTAGGTTTTACAATATCCAATATGAAACAGTTGAACGTGTACGGATACATTTTAATAACAATAGTCAACGAATTTTAGAAATTAATTATATACGTGTATATCTAACTATGCAACATATTAAGATTTTTTTTCTAGGTAATGTCTCAAAAATATTATTCTTTATAAAAGTGTGTGCTTAATCCAATACCAATTAAAATAAATACACAAAGAATTCGACTTTAATTTACAAATATAATATATTAAATTTATTTCCTTAGAATAGACCCTGACTCAGGAAGGGCACGTTCGATATCGTACCAAACACAGTAATATGCAACAGCCTAAGAAGAAGAGGAGCAAACTGAGAACCAATAAACGGGAAACAGTATATTATATATAATTATATATCATGTAACACCCAATCATAAGAGTTTATAACGAAATAAATAGAGGAATACTCTGCCCAATATTATTTAATATCAGCATGGATTACGTACTAAAGATATAAAAGGGAAAGTTAAGAATATAAATAAGACACAGGGCACAGGCAGAAATAGGGGAGATGGTATTTGCTAACGACGTAACAATACATGCAAATAAACCAGCAAGAACAAACAAATCATTTTTATGCACATCCTAATAATTGTCCTTAATATAGAAACGAAACTTGGGTGTTAATGAAAAAACGTCGAGAAGATCCAGGCAATAGCGATGTGATAACTAAGCGGATGAAAGCGGAAATCGTTGAGTAAAACTACGTTGGTAGTTGGGTTTATTGCAGAACGGTGAATTAATGGTTAGGAGAGAATGGAAAAGGTGTGAACATCTGTAGGAGGCTGACGTGGTAGAGGAAATTGGCGAGGGCAGAGGGGGTGTGGAGGAAGAATGTAATATAAGGGAATGTGTATTTTATTTTTAATAAAATAAATAATTATGTTCGAGATTATGTTGAGTTTTTTTCTGTAATAGTCATGCCTAATAAAGGTTTGTGAGCCGTCCTGGGTATATCCAGGACACAAAGTATAAGGACTGATGAAAGAAAAACAATGTAAAAATATTTGAACCAAAATCTCTAATTACGTTTTCACGGATATTTGGATTATTATTTAGATATCGTGCAGAATATATAATTTGTTTTTCTAATGACCGTTTTTACCAACTCCGCAAACCTATGCATTCGTACAGAATATCTGATTTGTTTTGCCAGTGACCGTTTTCACCAACTTTCAGTAAATCTATGCATTTCTCAGCAAGTTAGTATGGTTGTTAACATTTATATTTGACCAATTTGAAATTCGTTGGAAATAACCCTGCGATGGCAACAACTTGCCAAGAAATGCCTAGATTTACGGACCGTTGATAAAAAAGGCATGAATCGTCTAAATTCCCAATCCGAATAAACGTTTTAACCAATACCATAAAAAGTAGTGAAGTGGTTTTAGGTCTGGTGAGCGACGAGCAGACCATAGAAATATAAATATATTCCAATCCATCATGAAATTATATATTTTCGGAGATATCAGGAATAAAAAGGATCCCATATGTTGCATGATTAAGTGGACAAGTTATTTCATTATAATTGTTAGACAGTATAGTCAAAATATTCCCGATTATTTTTGGAGTAGCAGCAATTTACGTTAAATATGTGTTTCTACCAGTCACCACATATGGATCACAAACTTGGACATTCACAAAATCGATTCTAGAAAAGCTAAAAATATATCAAAGAGCTATAGAGAAGCTGAATACTAGGTATATCGCAAAACAAATACCTGGATCAGGGAAAAGACACAAGTGGGTGGAAAATATAAAACCAAGATAGATGAAAAGACTTGAGGGAAGCCTAAATCCACAGGGTAGAAAACGGATAAAAAACTCATTCCTAGAAATGACTACATTAGGCATCAAACGTTAACAAATGTCAGGGTTCGCAGTTTTTCCAGATAACAATATTTTCATACAGAGGATAATAAAAATATGGGAAAAGTTAAATAACTTGTTTTTGGAAAGAAAAACAATCTATTCTTAAATATCGATATCACAACGTTAAGAAATGTCAAGATTTGTACTGTCTCCATAACTATAATTGAAATAGATACGAAAATATGTTAAAAGAAAAAAATATGATACTACTGCCACATAATATTTTTAAAATCAAAGTTTAGATACGTCAGCCGCCCAACCAATAAATATTTATTAGATCATGTGTTTTTTCTGCGTCACCATACGTAATTTCGTAATTCACATTATTATTTGTAGAGAACATCAATAATTTCAACATCAATGGAAAATACATGCAAGTAGTAATTAATAATATAATCATGATATATTAAATAATGATAAAATACATATTCATGTTTAATAGATGTCATTAACACTATTAATAATTTTATAGCGGCTATAACTTTTAAATATGTGGTAAAAATAGTTTTTACACTACTACAATTTATTTCAACAAGTTTATTTATATCATTAATGTAAGTGATTTTTTATACATTTTAACACATTTCATAACAATCATCATTGTTTAAAATTTAAAAAAATACATTTTTAAAATATATATATATATATATATATATATATATATATATATATATATATTTATCTAGAGATCAACTAATTTTGCCATTAGAAACAAAAATATCTAAATTTAGAAATTTCTACTGAAGCCACTTAAATAAGATACAATTTTTTATAAAAACAAATTTTAACGTAAAATAGTTTAAATAAGATTACTGTTCCTATCTCAACGAGCTATTAATAGCGTTCGTTTAATTTGGAGATAATTGCTCTGTGTAAAGTGATAACGCGTAAAGCACAACACCACAAATTATTAAGTAGTGCAAAGTAGATATCTCACTGACTTTCGTATATTACCGATTATATAATATAATAAATGCATTCATGATTTATAACTGTATAATGTTTTAAAAATAATATTGCAGTATGTCAGTAACGGATTTTTTTGTTTTCATTTGAATATTATTTATAGTAGTAAAGCATTTTATTTCTATCCCATATAATGTACCTGAAGTTAATTTTTGGAGGAGTATAATTCTAGGTAATTAGACATTTTGCGATTTAAGTGTTAAAACTATTTTACCCTACGGGCCGACATTTAGGTTTAATAGAAGCAAGCGAAAGAGTACAAACGAAATATGTTAATCGGATTATACGACTGGAAGGCTACATAATTAGATACTAGAAGAAGCAATGTTTTACAATTTCGAACCGAAGCTGGGAAGAGAGGGGTAAGATACGAATAAAAACAAATAAGAAGGAATGAGGACAATAAGTTGACAACTTTGACAACTTAAAGAGGTAAAACATTTTAAATATTTTCAAGAAAGGACTAGCAGAAATTATTACAGAGATGGACAGAAAATGTCAGTCAACAAAAAGAAATTACATAAAAACCAAATTCAATAACAATATCCCTTAAGAACCAAACAATGCCACATACATTACTATGCCAACGTTAAAGTCTTATTTTTTTATATCAGATACGATGTTGTTGATATACATCATAATTATGTGATGTATTATTAAATAGTCTCCACTCAATCAAAATTTGAGTATTGAGACCTTAATTAGTTTTACCTGTAGTACAATAAAAGATTAAATGAGATCTAGGCAATATCCTAAAAATATGCAATAAGCTGGCGTAGGAAAAAAAGTTGACGAGGGCATATTTTCTTTATTTGTAGGATATTGTAGAATGGGAGATGTTTATTTCAATTGTTGAGGCTGCTACTTTATATATATATATATATATATATATATATATATATATATATATATATATATATATACGTAGTGCCCTGAAGTTCATATCTCTGTGGCTGTTGAAACGTACGTATAATCAAATAGTACACCGAGAACTTTGATTAATGTAACACGATTATGAATTACATTGTTAAGTAGATTAACATGAGGCCTTATTTCGAGTAAAGGTCGAGGTACGTTACATTTCGACACATAAATGAAGAGTTCATACTTCTAATTGGTAAAAAAGTAACTAATATAATTGCAAATCACCTGAAAGTGACCACATATTTTGTCATTATTGTTGATTCTAGACCGTATCGTACGTTAATTAGATTTAAAATTTGGTCTAGTTAAAAACCACTTTAGGTCATTGATTGTATAAAATGTTTGTCAGTATTATCTATATTAACGATTATAATTCCATAGATCAGTTTTGGAAAGAAATGTCTCGAAAGATATGCTATATATGAATGATAATAGTTGTCAATGTACATTTTAGTAAATATAAAAAAATATATATTAAACATTATAAGGCGGCCTAATATTTTAGTATTTCCTAATCAATGGGTGGTATGAATAAAGGAAGTATTTTCCAATTCTACTTCAATTTTGAAATTATAAAAAATACTACAAGGAGTAGTAATCTTATATATAAAAGCTAAGTCAATGTTTTGAAACCGACTGACCTATCATGTATATTTTTGTGTTTTTATGTGTCATTAAAAATCGGTGTCGTAGGTATTTTTGAATCCATAATTTAATTGATGTATTGATTATTTTAAATTTATTGTAATCTTTAAAGCTGGGAATTGGGAAAGAAAAAAGAAAGAACATAATAAAATGAATTTAAAGATATAGGGCAATGCAATAACGGAGAAGACAAAATCATGGAAAGATGGAGATAGCACTTTGAAGAACTGACACAAACAGCGTCTGATATAAGAATAACATAAGAGAATCCAGAAATAGCACAAGAAATATAAATGATACAAGAACAAGATATAGTAGAGAGCATACAGTAGAAAAGAAAGGAAAAATACCTGGAAAAGACACCAGAAAACTGGGGGAAACGGGCAAAAGGTTTCTATGGAAGGAAAGACCGATACGGATACAGAAAACTATTAAAACGGATACAGTTATATTATAGACCAACTATTATGCGCAGTAGTGAATTATGGAACATGACAGAAAAACACAATATAAAAAACGCCTTGGAGAGTAAACACAAGACAAGAATGGTCAAAATAAGAAACGAAAGATATAGACAAAGCCTCCAAATAGAACCAATCAACAAGAAAATAGTAGGACAGTTCAGATGGCTTGTGCACATATACCGGATACCAAAAGAAAGACTACCACGAATAATATACGAAAGCAGAGTAAAGGGAAGCAACTAAAAGGAAAATGGGACGACCGAATGAGAGAAGAAGCAGAAGATGAAACATAAAATGGGAAGAGCTTCAAAAATTAACACTAGACAGGAAGAGATAGAGCGAAATATACACACAAGACAAATAGACACCTGTGCTCCGGACGAAATATAGGAGGAAGGAAAGAAAGATACCGAACATATTATAGAAGATACACAAAAGTATAGCAACAATAGGGACTGACGGCACAATAGAAAGACAGGTAGTGCGCAAAACAAAAATAAAATAGAAAAGTAATGTATACCATAAATATTATAATGCCTTACACCAATATCAAGGTAGAAAGACGTTCGATTAAAGACTAGACCTAGACCTAGTCCGCGGCGTCAATAATACACGCAGGAATTCAAGTGCACGGTGCTCCAACATTTAGTGTGGAATGCTTACAAATGTCATCATTCCCAGGATATATTTCACATGATAGCAATTATGTAATCTGAAAATAAATTTTGATATGTCATAGTTTTACGATATTGGAAATTTATTGTGATTTTAGTTAATTTCGTTCAAATTGAAAAGATATATTATATATTATACCACATTTTTATAAGGAATCCAAATCTGCTACCAGACTTGTAATGTGATTTAAGTTGGTGTAGGCACGTCCATGATGATGATATAGCAACAATAGGGACTGACGGCACAATAGAAAGACAGGTAGTGCGCAAAACAAAAATAAAATAGAAAAGTAATGTATACCATAAATATTATAATGCCTTACACCAATATCAAGGTAGAAAGACGTTCGATTAAAGACTAGACTGGAATCGGCGTACATTATTTTTTAGGAATAATGCAATTCAAAAGATCAAGCGTAGTAAGAGGGCGACGAGCTCTTCGCCCAATTTAAGGTTAGACCTAGTCCGCGGCGTCAATAATACACGCAGGAATTCAAGTGCACGGTGCTCCAACATTTAGTGTGGAATGCTTACAAATGTCATCATTCCCAGGATATATTTCACATGATAGCAATTATGTAATCTGAAAATAAATTTTGATATGTCATAGTTTTACGATATTGGAAATTTATTGTGATTTTAGTTAATTTCGTTCAAATTGAAAAGATATATTATATATTATACCACATTTTTATAAGGAATCCAAATCTGCTACCAGACTTGTAATGTGATTTAAGTTGGTGTAGGCACGTCCATGATGATGATTAATTGTTTTTCTTATTTATTAATATTTGTAATTTCAATAAATCAATTTGTTTTTTTAAATGCCAACGTAAAACATTAAGTACTCAGTTCATTTATATGTTCAACTAAATATACATATAACTCTCTCAGAAGTTTGTGCTTCGTCTAAAACTAATTAAAACGACAAAACAAATAATACACGTTATTAATTTAGAAAGTTAGTAACAAACTTGAAACGCTAAATATGGCACAACGAGTACACCTGCAGAAGCGTGGCCGAAAAATAAACGAGAGATATCAAGAGACAGTAAGTTTTTCACAAGTTCGCATTTTGAAGCCATTCATAAATCATGATAAACTGGAATTAAGCTTAATAATGAACGTACAATACCTATGACAGGAGGAAATACAAAGATAGGGTGCAAAAGGCTAACAATAGAAGTGCATTATATATTTGAGAGAAAAACAAAACAAGAATAACAAACAATGGAAATTGGAACATAAAAACGATGTTGAAAATTACGAAAGCAAAAGAAGTAGCGAACGAAATAAAACAATACAAAATGAAAATAATAGTGATACAAGAAACAAGATAAGCAGGAAGAGGATAATAAAATATAAGTGTATTACATACTCCATGGTTGAGAGGAGAAGAGAGGAAAAAATAGTACAGGTAAACTAAAAACTAAGTGGTAGCATATGTAATGGAAACACTCTGAATCTTCGAAAGAAGAGCAATGAGAACGATTCTAGGAACAAAAGGAGCAAATAAGCAAGAATAGATGCCTTTAATGAACACAGGAATAATAGAACAAGAAAGAGACACAATAAAGGAAAAAAAGTCGCGAAGAATACAATCGTTTGGACATATAAGGAGGAAAGACGAAAATACAATAGCAAGAAGAATAATGGAATGTAAATAGATCTTCTGTTTTGTTTTAATTAATAGAAAAAGCTAAAGGACAAGATTGGCAGAAAATGTAGAATAGGACCTAAAGAATCTAGGTGTCCAAAATTGAAAGAAACGGTACAAAACAGGAACGAATGGAGAAAGATAGGAGAATAAGCAAAAACACAGAAAAAACTATAGGAAAAAAGGAAGGAATACAGAGGCCGATCCCATTAAAAAAGGAGTTAGGGCTTCATAACTATGCTGTGGAACCAACTAAAGAAGACTAAACCTGTAAATAATTTCGAGAATTCAACGAATGTAATACAAAGTGTGGTTGAAACTTCTCTTTATGAAAATTTGAAAGATATTTAGTTCTTGGGAAACCACCAGTACATAAGATACTAGCTGCGAATAAAAACATAGCGTTCAAACCAAGATATTAAAACGTTGCAAGATAACGATATGTTTAGTGATGAGTCTAGATTTTCTCATTATGCATAATATAACATTGCTCCGACGGTTTTGTTTGGTGGGGGATCTGTCTAAATATTATTACTTTTTATATTTTATTGTCTTAATTCATTAATACTAAGTGAAATCTTCAAAATGTGTAGTACAAATTAAAAAAAGTTATTTAGAATTTCATTTTAACCATACTTCAAAAAGTGATGCGTTAATTCCTTTGTCAGTGTATATCTAATACAAATTGTAAAACATAATTTTATGAGCATAAGTTAAATCAGGATATATTGCTTAGTAGTCCATTTTATACTTCCTCCTATCACTCCTTACACAAATGCAGTGTTATTATAATACGCGTAAATAATTATGTTGTATTCCAGGAACGTTTTGAATAGAGATCAATTTTATATTATAGCTTGGCCGTTCAGTGTAATCTAAAAAGCGTGAAACATACGTTATAAATTGTAAAAATCTTCGATATGCTGAATAAGTATGGTTAAAATATTGTAATTGTTCAATATAGCGGACCTTGAAAAACGTGGATTTCCGATGTCTCTAACACCAATTTTCTTACTAATTTATACATTTGATATCCTTTAATATCAAATATATAAGTTAGTATGGTATAGTATAAATGGTATAGTACAAATAAAATTTACTATATATGTTTTATCTTCAAAAATACGTCTTTATCAAATGTTAATTTTTGAACAATCAACACAAATAGTTTATTATGAACACAAAAATAATCTCAACAGAAATAGCACTTTACATTTTTTTTACATTAATGTTGGAGATTATTCTTGTGTTGATAATAAAATAATAATAGTAATATCATTATAAAAACATTAACTTTCCCCGACAGATTTCCACTAAAAACTAACAAATGACACACAGGCGTTCCCAGAGATATTCTCAAAATGATCAAGCGACCTTATAAAGAGTATTCCATCACATATTTTTTCAATACTTGATGCATACCTGCTTACAGATATGTATCTGATAATAGCAATATATTGATAATAAAATGAATCTGGAGTACTTATTTAAATTGTAAAATTATTATTACGAAAGTATAAATATAGCCAAATCACATTAAAATAATAACTAATTTTAAGCGATTCAAAATACTCTAGTATGTGAGCCATATTCACTAGGGGAATTGAATTATTATTGTTATTATTGTTATAAAAATATGATGTAATCACCACATTATTATTGACAATGTTTCAATGTATATGCATTGTATGCATCTGAATTGAATTTTTATTCTAGTAATTAACATAATTGCATAATGTCTGATTGTCAAATTATACGTTAACTGCCATGTGAATGAAATAGTATACGCAAAGGTTGGGCATAGTATGCTACACAATAATAACGTTATGTTTTATTTTTTTGTATTGCATAATCACGATCCTGATTTACTTTATTTCGCGGTTAACATATCGTACGCCGCATATATGTAATAGCCACACGGAAGTAATTAGAAGAAAAATTACTAAACAATACCAAGATATAGTATATATAAAGTCTGGTGACATCATTTTTTTAAAATAACGTGGCCCAAGGGACATTTTCCAAAAATGACCGCGGCAGTTAACTTGTTAACATTTATATTTCTGTTCTTCAAAAGTGTATAAAAACTATTTCACCTGCCCTACCGCGATTTCATTTTCTAAATTCAGATGACTGTCAATAGTTAACGATATGTTCGAATAATTTTACATGCCGTATGATATATTTGTATAATAGTTTAGGTTCAAAAGCTATTGAAAACAAATTTATGTTTATACTAATTACAACTAATTTATGAAAAACATTATGCAAATATGTGCATGTGTGTTCGCAGATTTTTATTTGAATGTTTGGCCTCTAGTTAGGCAGGAAGCAACGGTGAACTCAAATATTTGAGTAATTTATTGGATTTAAGATTAATTTTTACGGTTGTGTAGATTTATTTATAGGTTATTTTATTGGATTTTAGATTACGTTTTACGCGTATTTATTAGATTTATGTCCATTTTACCAACGTCGCGTAAATCTTGGCGGAGGATTATTTAATATTGCCGAATATATATGTGAACAAGACACTTACGATGTAACGCCTACATTTACAGAATGTTGATGGAAACGGGCATTAGTTAGTTAGTCCAAACATTCTATATTGCTCTACAGTCATTACATTGTGTATAAAATTTCGACTATTTACTCAAAAGTGCTTCTTATATGATTTTATAACATTTGAAATAATTAAATATTAAATAAGTAATAATTTGAAGGGTTTTATTCGATAATAGTAAAATAATCTTCATTCAATAGGTTTAAAACCATCGATAGATTGATGGTTTCACAACTATCAATACTTATCGATATTGCTTTTTATAACACATATTATATAAATATATTGATTCTCCGGCGCATTTATGATATTACAGCAAAACTCCGAATGCAATACATTTATATCAAACAATATTTATGTTGAATATTATTTGATTTTAATATATTTAATAATTAATAAAACTCACCCCATTTTCAAAGAGCATATCTACAATCTCCGGTTTAATTTTATGCTGTGCTTCCATTTCCCTTACGACGGGACCAATTTGTTCTTTCGCTAACCTAGCCACTAAGGAAACAAAAAATTGCAATTACTTAGTAAAAATATGTAAGTAGTATATAATCTTACCTGTTTCTTTCATCATGATTTCATCTTCAGTTAGTGTAGTAAGCGGCAGATGTGAGTTACTAGCGGCAGGGGTTGTTGAAAATGTTTTGATCCATGTTTTGGTAATGACCTGATAAATTAATTATATCAAATAACATTTTTATTAACTAGTTTTTTAAATCAATTATTGGTCAGGTTTTATAATAACTACATGGCTGCCCTTTCAAGTAGTTGCTTTAATAACAGTACTCCAGCCGTTAAAAAAAAATCTATGTTAAATATTTATATTTACCTTATTTTTAACCAATTGCCTTAAACTGTTCATTGTGACTTAAGTGCTGTCAACAGAATGTGTACCACGTCGTCAGGTCGAGTTCGAGCGATGGAATGAGCGACAAATTATACGGCAACTTATCTGAATAGCATGGCTACATTCACATTGGCCTTACGTTGAAAAATGAAGAGTGTAGGTTAAACGAAACAAGCTATGTGAAAGAGAGACAAGACTAATGTTGTTTACAGAATATTTCTAAATTAAATCCACCAAATCCTGACTTATACATTAAATATATTCTGTAACCTTGAAGATGCTTATTACGGTATTTGATAATGATAGCACTATCAGCAAAACATTATGTTGTAACGAAATGAGAGAGCGAATAATATTAATTTAAATTGAATAATTTAAAAAACAATTATATATGTTTTTTGCTTTATAAACAAATATGATTAAAAATTTATTTTTAATTTATTTTTTGTATAATTTGTATAATGCAAATTATCCATATACTGTACAGAACGAGTTATTTTGACCTTACATTCACTTCCAGCTACAAATACATATACTCAATGGCAGCGCCAAATTGACTGCGTTATCAGTCTATTATAAAATGTTATAATATACAATGCACATATAATATAATAACTTAATATAACTTCTTCTTCTTTTAACTAAAATTTAATTATGTAAATACGGTATGTATACAAGAATTTACGGTAATTTATTTCGAATGCAAAAGGTTGATTTAGTTTATTATTAGATTATTATTAAAACCCCGAAGAATTGTGAAACTTAAATATTTCGAAATCGATATTCAACATATATCCAGGTTTTAGACTTTTTTTTAACACACATTTACTGTTTTAGGCTTGGCGTTGGTATGTAAGGTCTATGAGAGTAAAAATAAAACGATCTGAATAGAACTTAGCTAAAAATACACTTATTTGATTATAAATTTGTGAAATATATTCATTTATGAAAAAATGTTTTATATTAAATATTCTTCATATAGGTAACATTTAATGACGATATACATATTATTCCATAATGGCCGTTTAAGGGTCATATGAAGGGCGTCTTCTTTTTTTCAAATGGAAATCCATATATTTTCTTTCTTTTATATTCTATATCGAAAAATAATATTTCGTATAAAACATTTTTTATCAGCGTGCTCGGTTTTATTAAACAAATTGTGGTGAATATCCCAATATTTGTAATAACAAACAATACTAACTTTTTTATTATAATATATTTAATAACATAAAAACATATAATACGTTGCCATTGTTAGTTTCCCCTTCACACTCACACTATTATATGTATCATATATAGATAGTGCTGCATCGCGAAATATATTGATATAAACGGATCTAAAATAAAAATAAATCATTGAAGTGAAACTGTTACAATTTCATGTTGGCTGGCTATTTTATCTAAATATTGCTGTTAAAATTACGCATTTCTTCTGTTAAACTCGCATTTTCAAACAACTTTTCCTACTTTAGCTCCTAACTATTCAGAATATGTTACATTCTTGGCATATATGCCATACATAGAATAGAATAAGTCGCGACGCGGAATGTACACGGTAGTTAAAATAACTCAATAGTTTCCATAGGTTAAATGCTAGTTTTGTAATTGAATAGTACACTGTATGGTTATATACATATACAATATTCCCGAGCGAATATAATATGTATTCTCCTTCTACTGTTGGCTCGACCGACCCGTGGGCTTCGGCCGTTCGTTTCCCGGACTCCCTTGATCCATGTTTTGTGGGTATTAGACTCTGTATTTCTTCATGATTTCGTCTATATCTTTGTGGATTTTTGCATTTACGACTTTCTTTCTCAATTATTTTCTATTCTGTACTTTTTCTATCGAGTTTTAGACCCCTAGTTTTTTTAAGGTCTAGTTCTACATTATCTGTCCACCTTGTCCTTGACCTTCCTCTTCTTCTGGTTTCCATTCTATTATTCCTCTGACTGTTGATTTTTTGTCTTTCCTCCTTACATGTCCAATCCATTGTATTCTTCGCAAATATACTTATTTACTATTATTTCGAATAATGTACACATGGACTTTTTGTAAATTTTCGCATAATTTTAGATGAAATTACAACACGGATACTAACTTCGAGAAGACTGTTATGATATGGTGTAACAGCATGGAGGCGGAAGAGGGGGATGATATTCATAACGTTGGAACGAGCGATCACCAGTCGAACAATCTCTAGATGACGATCCGAATGCAGAGGAAAATAATGATGATACACATAAAGATGATAACATGGTTGTTGGAAGGCTTGGGAAATATTTCTGTAGACAAAAACGGTATAAGTGGTCATTTCAGTTGCCTACATAACATATTCGTGTGGCTCAGGAAAATATTATTATAAATTTTCTGGGTCTGCTAGTCAGGTCGCGAACTGTCTCTTCACCGACGAAATAATAATAAAATGGCAAGTATAAGAGACATTTTAGAGCGGTTATGAATGTGGCAAGAGGTTTGCAGTATCACTAAATTGTCATAGATAATCTGTTACTAGAATGCAAAGGAGAACTATAAACAAACTGGAACATATTGAGGAAATTATTTATTTATTTTTAGAGAAAAGCCAAAACGAATGATCTATTAGTGAATATATGTGCATCGATGAGATGTTGGTAGGATTTCGTAGATGATGCAAGTTTCCCATGTACATACCAAGTAAGCCACAAAATTATGGGATTAAAATAATGCTACTAACAGATGCTAAAAATAATTTTGTCTATAATGCGTATGTATATACTGTTAAAGATTCAGATAAAATCGGTATTTCTGTCGAAGAAAATATATTTCCTAAAATACATAATCAGTTAATCACCTGTCCAGACGTCTATTTGGGACCAATAGTAGCTGTTGGTAATTGGTTTTCGTCTGTGGAACTAGTAGAGATATTGAATTCGAAGGGTATAACATATGTTGGAATTATGAGAAAATCCAAAAGATACATTCCTCCAGAATTTTCCCCGCAAAAGCAAAGAGAATTGGATTCATCTATTCATGCGTTTACGAAGAATATTACCCTAGTTTTATTTCTTCCAAAGAAAAATAAATCGGTAATTCTGATATCATCAATGCACCATGGTAGTGCCACTGATGTAGATTCTAGAAAACCTGAAAATATAAACTTTTTTAATATGACCAATGGAGGCGTTGATGCTCTTAACGAAAAGTGTACAATTCATAGTTTATCGAAGAATGCAACGATGGCCTATGACTGTATTCTGCAAAATATTAGACATGAGCACGACCAATGCACATATTCTGCAAGACACTTATAGATACAATGAAAAAGTTAAACGAAGAGAATATAAAAATGCTTTCTAGAAGAGACTCTAATTCCTGTAGTAGAGGACCGGCTGCAGATACGCAAATATTGCTATTTGTGTCCATCTGACTTACACAGAAAAGCTGTATTTTCATGTGTTCAGTCCAAAAAAACAATGTTCTTACAATTCAGTCATAAAATACGGAGAGAAAGTAAGTGGGCCATTAAAAAAGTCAAATTTTATACGTTGCAGATTTGCTTATGCTTGAAATTTACTTTCATTTTTATATGGAAATATATTAATCTATTGTTTCTATATATGACGATGATTGTTGATTTTGTATGTATGTTTTAAGTTTTTTAATAATAAATTAAATTACGCGTCTATGTTTTCTTTTCATTTTCAAGCATACTATCCTACAAAATAGTGTATCACGAAAACAGTTTTTAGTTATAAAATAATATAATAAATTAAATTACGCGTCTATGTTTTCTTTTCATTTTCAAGCATACTATCCTACAAAATAGTGTATCACGAAAACAGTTTTTAGTTCTTTCGAACCTACTATGCAGTAAAATATGTAGAAATTCCTATGAAACATTCTAGGATCAGATTCGTTTAAATAATATATATTCGTGAAAAAAAAAATGCAATTATGGGGTTGAAAATATGAGAGTCTCTGAGACTCCACCTCACAGTTTAGGTGAAAACAATCCCACCTCACCGGTTACGGGACCGTTCTCATTTCTACATCGTATCCCTGCACGTTATTCCACTCCTCGTTCACATACAGACGACTTTTTCCACCGCTTCAATTCCGATTGTTAGTGTGTTCTGTCGGTTGTACCTAATTCTTTCATCTTTGCTGACAACCATCCATTTGATTTTCTTTATCTTCAGCTTTATTCGTGCGATGTCGCTTTCGTGTACGATGGAATCCAGTAACTCTTGTAGATCGTCTAAATTGCAGGCCAGTATAGCGGTATCGTCAGCGAATCTAATTTATTGACTCCAGCTCCGTTAATTATGATAACTAGAAGTTGCTTTCCTTCTAACGCTTTGCGAATATCCCCTCCGAATACAAAGAGATAAAATATTCATCTTCTTCAATAGTGCGCTATCTATGCGCATTCTGCTCCAGGTACAGATTAGCACTTATACGGGTATCTCGTCCATCAAGTCCCAGTTCCTTAAGGATCTCCATCATCTTATCATGCTATGGTATCAAACGTCTTTCGTAATCAACCAAGTACGTATATACCCTAGTATTGACGTCGTGACATCGTTGGATTAGGACCTGCATGCCGAATAAAGCCTCCTCGTAAAAAAGATGACGTGCACCGAACTAAGTGTCGCGGTGGCCAAATCCAGAGCCGTCCTGCTCTTCTCTAGGAGGGCAGTCATCCAGGACGCCATGACAATCAGACTGGTACGCAAACTCACAGTGGCCAGCAAAATTCGCTACTTAGGAACAAGAATGGAGTCGAACTGCAGCCACATGTCATTGGTGATAGAGGCAACAAAAAAGCGATTAGGATAGAAGCGGCCCTGGCGAGACTTCTGCCGAAATCGGATGTCCGGGTAATAAGAACAGGGAGTTGCTGGCGACGGTGTCGCTCGCCTATACGCAGCATCGGCCTGGGTCACCGACGGTACGGGGAGCTACACCTCACTGGACTGGACTAGGCGCAGGACTTAAGGCTTTATTCAGCTTCGGGAATATAAAGTAGTTACAGGGGTTCGTGTCCGGCATTATAGCGGTATTCTTTCTGGCCAAAAATTCACGAACAAGCAATGAATTATGACCAGGTGCAGTATCGTGGTGCAATTGCCATGAGTTGTTTCCACAAATCCGAGCGTTTTCTTGAGATTTACACAGACGGCGTAAAACTTCCAGGTAGTACTGTTTATTGACCGTGAGACCTGTTGGCAAGAACGTATAGTGTACTATGTCCCTAAAATCGAAGAAAACAGTTAGCAGAACCTCCACATTCAATCGAACTCGATGAGCTGTTTCTGGTCATGACTCTTCAGAAAGCTTCCATTGGGATGACTGGGCCTTCGTTTCGACGTCATATACGTATACCCATGTGTCATCTCCAGTTATAACCCACTTGAGCGGTGCTAGATCGTCGTTGACTTCCTTCACGTTTTGCTCGAAATTCAACCAATTCAAGATTTTTTTTGCTGCGTTCCATGCCTAAAACACCCGCAATAATTGCTTGGTATGAACCAAACCTACTGTGTAAAATCGTCGAGCTCTAAAGCATGTGTTACGTTTTCGATAGCCAACGATACATGCATTCAATGTGGCTGCCAATGTGAAGATACGTCAAGAGAAGTGTACCGACACTACAAGAAAACAGTGTGAACATTAAAGTTATACTGCCCCCGATATTAAAAAATTACGCGATTTTTTTAATTAAAACTTGCAGGATCATTTATTTGCTTTCTTCGTTTAACTATCCTTTCTTTCGGTCCCCATTTCTATTCCCTACATATAGTCATGTTCATTGCTTCCACATAGTTTATGCCCGTTAGTTGAAATCCCAAAGTGTTGTTAGCATGTCGTATTTTGGGACTATTTTGCTTACTTCCAGTAGTTTTTAATTTTGTTTTCTATAGTTTTGTCTACGATGAAGCCTGTGTAATTTCATCTCTTCTCTTCTCCCCCATATAAGAGTGTGTGACATCCTATCTTTCGGTCCCTTCTTCTTTCCCATATGTTACTTACTATTATTTTGTTTTTGAATTTTTCTATTTCGTTTGCTACTTCTTTTGCTTTCGCAGTTTTCATCCTGATTCTTATGTTCCATGTTCCAATTTTCATTGTTTGTTGTTTTCTTCTTATTTTGTTTTTATTTATTTTTATTCTTTCTTCTTCTTCATTACGGGCCTACTACTTCTGTATTGATTACCCGCTCCGTCCAGGGTATTCGTAATATTATTCTATACTTCCATAACTCGAAAGCCTCTATCAATGTCTGCTTTCTATAGTGTCCATGCTTATGCTCCGTATAATAGTATGTAATTGTTTACGTAGCATTTTGTTAGTCATGTTTTTAACTCTAGACTTAGATCTTTTCGGCGAGTGCCTTTTTGATGCTCATGCTCATGAAAGTTGTTGTGGCTTTTGCTATTCTAATCCTTATTTCTGTTGAACTGTCGTTATTTTGGGTAATTGTTTTGCATAGGCAGTTGTATTTTGCTATTTTTTCTGTTGTTATCGTTTCGTAATATTTTTGTCATTACCATTAATTTAGTCTTCTTCGTATTCAGTGATGGTCCCCATTCTTCGCCGGCCTTTGTTACTTTGATTATTATTTTCTGAAGGTCTTCTAAGTTGGCTGCAATTATAGCCGTATCATCGTCGTATCTTATATTATTGATGGATATGCCATTTACTTTTACTCCTATTGTTTCGTCGCTTTCTTTATAATTTCTTCTGCATATATGTTGAAGAGCATTACTCGAATTTCTTTTCATTGGGGAGTTGGATGAGGCTGTCGTGTTGTACTTTATCGAATTTTGTTGAAGCATATGTATAGGTCTTAGTTTCCATCTCTTGTATATCTGCATATGGATGATTAAGACGAAAGGTGCATCTCTAGTACCGAGACCGTTACTGAATCCGTATTATTTTACACTCATTTCTTGTTCTAGTTTACCGTATATTCTGTGTTATATCACCCTTAGGGATGTCATTAAATTATGAATCATAAGGCGGCGTACGGTGGTTTTGCATTCATCTTTTTGGGGAGTGTTACAAAGGTTGATATCAATCATTCGTCTGGTATTATTCCCATCGAATATATGCTATAAAATAGATCTACTAAGATCTAAGCGATCTTCCATTTTTTAGTTTTGTTATGGCGTGTATTACTTCCTCTTTAGTTAGATCTGGTCCATTCTCCCCTTTATTGTTTTCTGTTGGGTGCTTTCTTGCAATTTTTCTAAGCTTTTTGGGGTTGCTTTGTAAGTTTCACTTTGCTTGGTTCCATTATTCTTTGTTTTAGTGCTTCTTAATTGGACTTGATGTTTGTTTTTGGATAGTTTGGATGGTTTGCAAGTTAATGAGGTTATAGTTTATTTTATTTTGTAGTTCTTGTTTTGTTTCTTGTCCTATTAATCGACTTTTTTTTTACTGTTTTATTTTTTAATTTGATGTTGACTCGTGGTATTACGGGATTGTTATCTGATGGAACATCAGCACCAGGGTATGCATTTACGTGTTTGCTTTCTGTATCTTTCATTAATTAGAATACAGTAGATTTGGTTTCTAGTGTCCGGGGGATCTTGTGGTGATTTCCATGTAACAAACATATTTCTCCTTTGCCGATTTTGGTATTGAAGTCGCCTAGCAGAATTGTAATGTTTCGTGGTCGAATTGATTTTAAAATTTTCGTAATCTGCTCGTAGAAAGTTTCTATATACACTTGAATTATGTTCAATTTGCAGTGTCTTGTTTGTGGTTGTAGTACCATTACGCGATCTGACTAGCATAACGTTTACTACTGATTTATCTGTCTTTTGATATTATCACTGCCACTCCGTATCTATGGTGAGAGTCGTCACTCCCTATTCTCTGTCTCTGGTGTCACTTATTCCTAGAATGTTTAGGTTCATTCTTTTAAACATTTTTAAAATTATATTTTGTCTTTTCGGGTTCGTGTTCCATGATTTTCATGACATTTTTCAGAATTTAACACCCCCGAAGATCCGAACGGGGAATTTTTTGCTCTAGAATATTTTATTTTGAAATTAGCCATTTTGACGATTGGTACAGGGGATATCCTCTTTGGATCTTTAGTGCAGTGGTTTCCCTCTTGCCTTTTTCCATCCTAAGATAGTGTCCTTTTTCTTTTGATAACTGTCCATTTTTATTTTTGGAATACGGAGAATCGAGAAAGAATCTCGATCGCGGGAAAAGAAAATTTGTTCTCTGCTTTTCCTGTATTCAGCATAAACCGCGCGCGCTCCGAATTTGCTGCATCTCAAAAGTAGTAATTATTAATTAATTGGGTAATTCGTGTCGCCCATGTCAGATATTTTAGTTACAACTATGTTTTCGTGTAATGTTAAGATTAAAAGCACTTTTCTCTTTTGTCTTTGATATATTTTCGGAATTTCTATACATGCCGTATGCATGTTTCTAAGTGAGTTTTATAAGAACCAACACATTTTATAAGGACTCACCCGTTTCAGAGACCCAGCCCGGGCCTGTTTACCGATTATACATTTTTCAGTGACTAGATTCGTATTTCCGACCACTGTACTTAAAACCGAAGTAAACCTACATAACTACATTGTGAATGGTTTACCTTATCAATCATCTTACATGCTCAACTTAACGAATATTTTACATGTACGTACATTGCAAACAAGGTCTTAGAAATAATGGAATGAATCACATTTTTGTGATTATGAAAATAAATAAACATAGGACACAATTATAGATATAAAATCATTTATATTTGTGATGAAGGGCTATCGACCCACGTTATTTCTGTCCGCGCTAACTCTGTTCATAGTTCGATGGTCGATTTAAGCTGGCCTTGCAGAAAATTAACTATATGTAATAGGGAATAGGTTTGCATAACATTTGTTTCTTTATCGTTTACGCCACTATATACTCAAGGTTTTGCTATTTACAAAAAAAAACTTGTTTTAATGTTGATTAAACTATTGTTTGAATACTATTTGCATCGGGGATACGTTAGCCGTATGCCGTGGATTTGTGTAATACGTTGACGCCTTGAATTTAGGTTCGATGTATGGATTTCGGTGAATAAAATACTTAATAAAAATTTTCGGTTTACCTGAATCAAATGTATATTTCTGCAACATGTTTGTCAGAGATACATTTTATTAATTTCTAATAAAAAACTCAAAATAATTAATTAAAAATGTGTACAAATTTCGTAGACAAGTTATTTTTTATCAGAAAATCGCGGTTGTAAAACATAAACGTTGACTACCACCAAAATCTAAGTGAAATAATAGCCATATGCAAAATATGATTTGAAAATATTCTGTTAAAAATAATGAAAAAAACAACCTTTATTTGACATATACAACTCAGCACAAAACACAGCAAACAATTTCAATAACTCAAACAACATCACTATAACATCGCTTCCCACATAAACAACTTACACTACCGTCTCTCGACCCTTACCCACTTCCTCTTCCATAACATTCTTCTGCAGATTTATACGTTATTCGCGTCCTCTCGTAGCCATTTCACCTCTCTGACAATCCCCCATTCACTCTTCTTTCTCACACCTCGCTTGTGCCATGCATACCTTCTCCCCTTATTCTCTCTGCTCAATCCCAACCTGGTTCTGTAGGCCTGGTTCTGGTGCCCCCGTACCTGCCACTCTACATACCCCGGGTTTTACAAGTCTTCATTCAATCTTTCCTGTCACTTTTTCCACTCAACATCCCTCACTCTCTCCGTGACCTCATTTCGTATACTTCCCCTGTCTCTTAGTTTCTCATCTACCCACACCTCAGACATACCCACTCTTTCATACATCCTTCCCCATATCCTTCCTCCAAACGCTCTCTGCCCTAGTCCAATCTCTCATCCACACCACGGAGCTGATGGAGCATCGATGCGGAAGCCCCATATCGTAACACCTTACCACGTCGGATGTCACGAGGGCGCACAAATGCCTGTTCCACTACAGCGTTTTCATAGCTGCCCTTGCTACTTCCAGGACCTCGTCCGGGGCTTTGATTCCGGATCTGCCCGGCCTGAAACCATGCTGGTGGTCGGACAGTCTGCCAGGTGCCTTAGAGAGGGCTGTAATCCGCCACAGAACCAGGTATTCCAGGACACTTTCCATCTTGTCTAGCATACACAGGGGTCTGTACGCTGACGGGTTGTCCTGGGTCTTACCTAGCTTGAGGATTAGGACCAACCTCACCTTCTTCTATCTCGCCAACTTGACGGCCTCTGGGGGATCTCCGTCCGGCCCCGGCGGCCTGTTGCTGGACAGTCTCCTCACTGCTGTCTTCAGCTCCTCTTTCGCCTTTTCACCTCCTCGGTCCCCGGAAAGAGCTCCCGGGCGATGTGGGCAAGTTCGTCCCCGCTGAATATGGATGGTGGTGGCCTCACCTTCAGGCGTCAGAGGGCAATTCAATACCCCCCAGATGTCGTCCTCAATGGACGGATGGATAAAGTAATATTTCGTTTGTGAGCACTACAAGTTTCAGAAGAAGAAAACATTTAAATATAGTTTAATTTTTGTGAATCTCTACAATTTTCATACAATTTGATCAATAAAAAGATATATCAGATTTTGCTTCTCGTAAACCCAATTTGGCCTCGATCCTTTGAGCCGTTTTCCCATAATATACCTCATAGCACATATATCTCTCTTATTGTATTCCTTATAACAACGATCACGCCGAGTAGACGGAAGTAAATTATTAATTGACACAACAGGCACGAAATTGATAAACAGAAATACAAATACCAATATCAAAAACTCAACCAACAATACTATATGTAGCCACATACAACAACAGGACTGGCAAGACTTCTTTACGCCAAAGGCTTCTTGAATCAGTGCTACTAATTCAAGAAGCCTATGGCCTGATAACTTGGGATATAGTAGGTCTAAGAGATGTAGGACGAATTGGAGAACAATCTTCTGCACTACAGAGGCGATGGGCGACGTGGGCATACGTATCACAAGAAACACGTGAAAAACATAACAAATATAAAAAGTATCAGCCAAAGTACTGTATGTCGAGATACAACTTTCTAAGCGATACAAAATAAATAATTTACAAGCATACTCACCTACTGCAAGCCACAAAAATTATACAGTACTGATACCATACCCTTAGAAAGGCTGATGTCAACTTTCATAACAATACCAAAGAAGACACACCTCACGCTGCGACGACTATAGAACGATAAGCCTTATGCCTCATGTACTAAAAGTATTTGTCAGAATAATACACACATGAATTTTCAGAAATTATGAGGATCAGCTAGAGCACACACAATTCGGCTTTCGGAGCGGGGTTGGAACGGTTGCGAGAAGCACTATTCTCCCTAAATGTTCTATATTACCCCTGCTCAAAGTTAAAGAGCGAAAGATGCGGTATGGCTTGGGGCATGTTATGCGGGGAGAACGATACGAAATTCTAAGATTTATTATCGAAGGAAAAATATCCGGCTGTGGTAGGTGGCAGTATCGAAGACAATATTAGACACATGGATCGCCAACCTTCGCAAGGAGACGGCGCATTAAAAGTTTAACACAGGGTCGTTATTATGCTATGAATCATAACAACATTTGGACATATGATATGGTTACGATATTGTTAGTTAAGCAGAAAAATAGCCTAAACAAGGCGGAACATGTTAATAATTTAATTACTCGGAACTTTTAATACAGAAATATCCTAATTATTATTTAATATAAATTCATAATTCGGACAGTATTATTTATAATATTTTTCATAGATCAGTATATGCCATATACTTATACTTTTATGCTAAAACTAGTTTGTTATTATATTGAGTTGTAGTGCACGGTGCAACTTATTATCAAGTCATTATAATGTTTTAACATGTTACCGATATGTATTTTACTTTAATAAGTGTGAATGTATTCATGATATTGTTGACCTAGAATTTGTTTTGTTTTGTATTACATATCAAGCATATTGTTCCTTATGTTTATTTAAATATGAGAGAGATTTGGGTGAATCGGAAATGATAGTTTACGAGGAAACTATGCAGGAGGAGATACACTCGGTACAGTAGTTGGACGGGGTGATAATGGCAGCGTTGGTGAAGAAAAGAGCACACTCTGTTCCTCCACCTGGAGAGTTGCTGCCGGAGTGGCTTAACAAAGGAAAGAGGCCGAGGGAACAGATTATCATACTAGCGACAATGGTATACAAAGGGAGAATGTATGCGGTATTTGTAGATCTGAAAAGCTGCATATAACACAGTTCGTAGGGGAAACCTAGTGTAGTGCATATATACGACCCAACTACTGAAATGCAAGCATGATTTACTGAGAACCAATCGAAACACAAAACGAGACTTAGGACTTATAGGAATAGGAATAGCATATAATCTAAACTAAGCTAAATTTTATTATTTTATAAACACATATTTAAATAAACATTTTCCAGAGGTGTCCTGCAGTAACAACATTAAAGCCACAATCTTCGGCTATTAAGGCTTGCAAAGAAAAAACGCTCTTGTACCAAATTTTGTCAGCTGATTTGCCTGAATTTGTGATAGTTTACAAATGCAGAAGCAGTATGTATTGTGCACTTCTCCACTTGGTAAAGAATCAAATTATTCAAATACTAATGTCTAGAAATAAATCTAAAGCAACATGGAAAGCAATTTCAATATAACAGGTGGGAAGCGAAACAAAAAATGCCTAATGGTATCGATTTTATCTCATTAACACACGAAATTAATCTGTATTTCAATCAAGCAGTGGATAATAATAATATTTGACAATTACCATAAGAGTAACCAATATACCTTTAAATGAGAGTACATTTTTTCTATCTTCTATCAAATCGTGAGAATTGTCGCCAAGATTGCAAGTAACACAAGTGCAGGTTTTGATGATATTCCTCCACGTTGAAAGAAATGTATAGCATATTTCGTAGAACCATATAAGGGTATACGATTATATATTATATAGATTAAAGTTTGAAACTTTTATTCCTATTTTTAAAAAGGGCGGTGCACATGAAAGGAAAAAAATCGCCCAATAAGTCTATTAAGCAGCTAAATTAATTGTCATGTCATATATGGTATATTATGAAATTTCGTCAATACTAATAACTTATTTTAAAAAAAGGATTTACACGGGGGTAATAATATACAAACAGTGCTTTTCGATTTCATATCGGGAATTTTGTAAGGTTTGTAAAATCATGGTGTTGTCTGTATTTTCTTAGATCTGTCAAAGGTCTTTGGTTGAATCATGTATAAAATATTACTGCAATAATTGTACCTACAAATGTCCGAGGTGTTACTTAATTTTAACTTACCTAGACGATATACACATGTAACGAAAACAAGAAACCACAAAACTAGTAGTAGTATAATATCGTGTGCTTTAGAGATGATTGCGCAAGTTAGTATTCTTATTCTTCTTTTGTTTGTAATATTTGTAATAATGTTATGAGTAACGTGAGTCATAACGTATCCATAACTAACTACGCAGACGATATCAGTATCTTAATCAAGGGAGACCACATTCAAAATGGCACAAATGTGTTAAAACTGCAAAACTGATAAACCAACACAAACTTATTCTGAATGTAGATAACACAACATGTATTTTTTTTAAACAAATAACACATCCGTGACACCTGTATATATTAAAGTGGTAACAACACTTACTCTGTCAATAGTCATATAAGCTGCTTTAATGTATCATTCAGAAGCTGTTCCGGGCTGTTCTATCCAGCTAATACTAGCCCAAAACAGCTCCCCAACGATAAACGAAAACGGCTATAAAGTCTTAGAATCGTCCTAGATGAGAACATATGTTTATCACGTGTATTCGGTTTGTGATAGGAAAAGTGGGCCATGTCATGTCTATATTTTATTATTTCGCCAACATATATTCTCATCTAGGTTAAGGTTTAGTAATTTGCCTCCCAAGATTACTAAACCTTAACCTAGTATGTAGTATTCCGGAGTACACCTTGAGAGGCCTGTTATACAAATACAAAAAAGAGCTTTACGCATTATCTACAAACTATCGTGCTGTAGAGAAGATTTCTAAACTTATATATTTCTGGACAAGGGATTTTTCTCAATTCATGATTTCAATTAACCGAGATACAAGACTAAGTGATTGGTGTAATAACATACACTTTCAATAGACACACGCCATGCATGGAATAACACCAAAAAATAAATAATTTACAGTCAAATCGTTAACGTAAACCCAATTTAACAAAAGTACATCCGGAACATTGTCTAAATAAGTTTTAATGCCGATGTAGTCTGTTACTTGATCCGTCTCTTGTAAATATGACAGTTAAAGTAATAGAGATTAAATATATATTTTATTAAAATTTTAATATATTTAAATATTATAGTATGCAATATACTGCTTTCATACTGAACGCGTTGTTTAGACTTGTGCATAGCTAGATTGTGCGACACCTGGTAGAACGCGACCCACGGCAGACGACGACGAACCCCCGAGCCTATGGGAAGCATAACGCGACCCATCAGACAAACTAGGAAGCCTCATGAGTAAGTGGCTCATGAAACAATCCTACGCCTCGGACGACTCTTCGGAGGATGAGACCGGGACGCGAAAGGCCACTCCCAGTTATCCGGCTCGTAGATGTGGAGTGCCGCCCAATGAACACAGGAAGGAAGGTGGGCAAGAATATTGACAAATCCACTGGCAGGGCCCTAGAAACAGGACATGCGGACTCAACCGCGAAAACCATCGAGGTACTAAACTGCGAGGGAAAGACTACGTGGCTGACCCACTAGATAGTCTGCGACACAGACACTGAGGAAGCTACTAGGAAAACCCTCTACAGAGGCATAAGTCAAATTAGAGGCCTTCTGGTGCTCTCGGACAGCAGGGAAGCGAGGGCGGAATGGGGAGGAATACCCACCGCCGCGGCCAGAAAGCTACTCGAGGTGCAACTGGCGGGAACCGGCCTCAAAGTGCTTCGCAAAGAGACAACGGAACCAACCCAGACAGACCCCACGGGACAACCGCTGCCACCAACAACATGCTGGAGGGACGTCCATAAGGCCAACACCTGCACCAGACCGGATCACAGAAGACTTTGTCTGCGGTGCGGTAAGGAAGGCCACCAGACGAGGGACTTCAAGACCCCCACCCCCACTGCGCCATTTGCCAAAACAACGGGAAAACGGGCATGCGGCATGTTCATCAGACGGAACTCGGCGTTCCACCTTTCTCCCGGAAGATAATGGGGAGAAAGTTCGAGGACGACCTGCGAACCCCGCAGACCGTCTGACGAACGACAAATACCGAACTAGTTCCCCTTTTTTCATTTGTTTTTATACTTTAACACCTTTTATGAACAAGAGACTTAATGACAGACTGACGTAAAACGGTCCGGGGGACCGCCTGTAGGCATTCAAGCCCCTCGTCCCCTGAGTTTTGGTTTAGTAGGTAGACACCCAACCAATTTGCGGGGCGAATCCGACACTACTCATACCTACCACCTTAGCGGTGGTTGTGGAGGCATGAGTGTCTTTCGAAGATTCCACCTCAGACGACAAAAAAATGCGTGTCACAAATTAAATAAAAATGTGAAAAATAAATTATATTCAAATTAAAACAAAATATAATTCACAAAAATCCGAAAATCAATATAAATACAACTCACAAGTGTTTCAAAATCTTACGCAAAATTACGTCAGAAGTGAAGGAAGACTGTAAGATTCTTAGACACGAAAAAAGTAACGAAAAAGTTAATTTTATGGATGTTTATATCAGTGGATGATAATCACGTTATAAGTTTACGAATGGCCATGTGGCCAAAGTGTTCACTTTAATTATTTGACCAATTCCTTTTACAGGGATCAATATGGGCCTAGCATACTTCCAATTATGATTTTCAACATTGTTGAAACATGACTTTATTAACTCTATTGAATGCTCCTCCAATCATTCGTGAAAGTTTGTGGCAATATATTTGATGTGGTAAAACATCAGACATACACCTAGCTTGGCTATAATTTGGGTTTTCCTGACACACCACAGGACATTCAGGAACCTTCTCAGGGTAATATTCAGGAATCCCTGCAGATTCAACCAGTTTGTTTTGGTTAGGCCCCCGGCCCAGACATTAGCCCCGTATGTAAGTTTCGGCCGTAACACGGAGCTGAAGATTACGCAATCGCTCCACGCTTCTCCTCATGCACCGAAGCCAGGATATCCATGCTGGATCCGTTTTAAAGCCAGCCGTTGTGCCATATTTTATCAAGTGCCTTTTCAACATCTACGAATATCGATTGATGTTAAAACCTTGGAATGTTGCTTCGGGCAAAATATTGTCTGTCTCGGAGAACTATAGCCTAGAATTATACTCTTGGCTAACTTGCCGATTCCGGAGTAGACTTCGTGTCTTTGCCCGGTTTGGGTATCATCACCATCGTCGCAGACTCTATGAGCTCAAGCCAGCGAAAATACTTGTGCTCAGCACCGTAGAACGAACTTGATCCTGAAAATCAAATGCATGATATTCTTGTCAGCAGCTGATCGAAATTTATGATAACTGCGTCTAGTACGGGCTTTGATGAGTCCACGGATGTCCGCAGGAAGGCCCAGGGGATTTCTCTCGCACGCTCATATATAAGGGGCACGTGCCGATGCTGGAGTTATCTGAGGGAGCGAAGAAGTTATCGGATGGGGAAGAGTTGTCGGTGGGATGACTGCCACCGTAAATTGCACAGGTAGTGAGACCTGTTCCGCGGGTGTGGGTATATATCGTGTGCGAGTCAGTTTGCGCATCTAACACAGGCAAATCACGCCGGAAATTGGATACGGAGTGACGAAACGTTTGGCATCGATGGAACTGCCCAACCTCTAATAAGTATATGTTCTGTGACGACGCGGTGGAACATGAAGTGACTGCGAACATTGTCAACAGGTGTTGCCCACGAGAGGGTCAAGAGGGTGACGCCCTTGGTGCCACTTCAACACCGCGAGTATCGGCCAGGTCTAACCCTATGTGAGTGTGCGGACCTATTTGAGTAGCCCTATTACCTCACACAAGTAATAACATCATTCTTATCGAACAGAGACCACCGAGTAAAGGTCGGAATATACCTCTCACCACCTTTCATACCCCAGGCGGGCGTACCACAAGGCTCGGTTCTTTCTCTTTCACTATTAAACTTCTATATGTACGATCTCCCCCAACCCCCGTCTACGCACACACTGCTCACTCAATATGCAGACGGCACTGTCATATGGACAGCACACAAAAACCCCACAGTGGCGGCTCGATACCTACAAAAATACCTCACCAACGTCGAAGTCTCCACCTCACCCAAACCCTCCACATTACTTCTACCATTTTGCCCGCAATTACGAACGCCAGGTCCCGTTTGAGGATGCTGTTTGCAATCCACGAACGCACTGGAGGGACCTCGGTAAGAACCAAACTCCACCTTTTTAAGACACTGATCAGTGAGGCTCGATCACAACAATTGCACCTTACTTAGGTTAGGAAACCTCTATCATGATTTTCCTTCATCCGACCTACATGGCACGATCGGTATTTCGGTGCTATATATATTAAATAATTGAGGTAAATAATTATTAGGTATAATTTCGCTTGACGAGACCAAAATATCAACTGGGTGTTTGGCGTCGTCAAGTAAACTTCCCTGCGGCAGACGGCAGGGGAATCCCGGACGTTTTAAAATCTCGCTAAACAACGCAGTTGTTCGCACCTGAATGGCCCATCGCAACTTTTGTAGTGTTTCACAGCATTCAGTTGGTGTTAATTTGAAATAAGTGTCCGTCAATATATTTGTAAAGGCACGTAGATTTAATAAATATATACATTGTATAGAAATAATTGGTATGTATTTGATTTGATTTTTATTTATTTTAATTTTAGAAGCATAATTTTCCAGAAATATATTATATATTATTTTGCGGTGGCAGTGTACACAGAGAAAAGTATTGAACCTGAAAATAATCACTGCTGATGATTAACTGCATAGTCGTTACCATAATGTATTTTCCATTAATACAACGTACTAAATCGTTGATGATTACGAAATGTAAAGATCGACTGAACAATACTATTATCAGTACAATGAGCATGTGTACGTTATAACAATGTAACAATTTCATGAAGGTAATGTAAATATCACCAATATGATGAAAAATAACGTCAACTCAGTGAAAAATATACATTATACTAATGTCCATACAGTGTTTAATACTACCTACTATAAATCAATGCTATATTTTATATTAATGTACCAAGTAATAGCAGTATGTTAATTGGTGATTATTCCAATGTAAACACGTGATTGCTTAAAACGTGTATCAATATTAAGACGTCGACGCATAACTCAATAAACCTAGACATTAAATGAATCACGCGGTGATTATGATAAGGTTCACATTGTTACCTAAGGCTCGTGTTCATTACGTTAACGTCCAAATGTACTGTAACAATCTTGGTGTTTGAATGCACCGATCTCAACCGAAGCTACCCGACTCAACTACATCGGCTGCCTCATCGCAGAACTACATTTCTTATACTATCAGATTACATCTATGCAGACATTGTTATCGACCCTGCATTGTTTTAGCGATTATGTTGAGTAGTCTATTTGTGATTGATCAGGTCACAGAGTAAGACAGAGGGAGCATAGGCGCTTTCGCATGTAGTCCCAGAGGGGAAATGCAAGCGTTATATGCAACTTCAGGAACAATGGACACTGTTTAAAATGTTCATAAGGCTACGTGTGTAATCTTTCTGATTTTTTCGAGAATATTAGTTCAATTTTAATTCATAATTTATCATTAATGAATGTACAGTACTTTAAATGGGTAGTTTAATACTGGATATTTGATCAAATGGAAATTATTAAGCCCATGTCTGCATCTTTTGATTACATCTAATGTACGTTTTCGCTCAAAAATGACTGTATAGTTTACAACCAAATTTAGCATGTGACATGTTAGTTACCTGATATAACTTAGTCTCGAATAATGTTTGGTGGAAACCTACAAACGAATGTTTATGTTAAACAACTCCGATTTGAATCAAAACTTTATGCAATTGTTATGATTTTTTCCCTACAAAATTCGAATTCATTATTTAGATATTTTATTATAATGATCAAAATTATAATCTCTCTCTGAAATAACACTGTACCTGTATTGTTTTTTTTTAATTAAAATTAGTTAGGTAAAGTGTATTTATTGTTTATCATAAATTAGTAATGTATATAGCAATAATTTGTTATAAATAATGGAAAACAAAACTTTATAGTTCGAACAAGAAACTTGATGTATTTTAAACAAAATATTCCGTTTATTTTTTTATTAAGGTTTCTTGTATAAATAATTTAATTAGCATGTAAAGGGTTCTTTGGTATACACAAAAGTAATACACTTTTATGTTTATATTTCAAATTCTAGTGTATATTTTCTGTAGAAAAGAGATTATGGTTTAACTGCAAAAATTCTATATTAAATTAGACGTAAAATACATCTCAAAAATGAACTAATTATATCCGCTCTGGTCCAGTTTAAATCTCCCAACCTGATGCTTGACAAGAAAATACTCAATTCGTGTGTCTATATTAAAAAATAAATAAAATCCATATATCTCTTATATGGCGCAATGTAATAGTGTCCATAATTTTGCGGGTTGCATATAGTCTCAGCCGATTTCCCCTTGCGTCTGGGGTTTCGATGTCATTGCCAACAAACTGCCGGTAAGTTCCCCCTGTGGATCAGGTAAGTAAATCAGTGGCGTAGCGAGGGGGGGGGGGGTGTCAAGGGGGAGCATCATGCCCTGGGCGCTACTGACAAAGGGGCGCCAAATGGTATTATATATGGTTTTCGAATGGGGAGGGGGGCGCTAAAAAGATATTGTGCACCGGGCGCGAGTTAAGCTCGCTACGCCACTGAAGTTAATAGTAATTTTTATGATTATTTGCATGCATCGCTCAGATATTATCAAGGGAAATATTTCACTTTCCGCATTCATACAGCGCCGGACACTTGGGTATTCCGTTTGAGAATGTCGGACAACAATTGGCTAATTTTGATTCGTCTCCCAATTCTGATCGTTCATCACCATCCAGATTTTCTCCGAATCCATGGAAATCGCCTCCAGCACCTGATCCAGTCAATAGTGTTATGCTGTCAAAAATCTTAAATGAATCGCAAGCTTACATACTGCTGGAATATTATTAAAAAATATATTCCAACATTTAAGAAGAGCAGAGAAACGCATTACTTGGTATTATTGCGCGATATTTTGAAGATAATGGAATCTCCATGACTCTGGCAACAAGTTATCGCTTGGAAAGAGAAATTCTCCAACGATTTCCGACAGAGAAGCTGGTAAATCATTAGTTAAAGGATTTCAGTACATCATTTTAAACACATATTATAAATTTTAGGAATATTATCGTACAAATAAGAGAGGGAAATTATATAATAAATGGAGGAACACGAACTTGTCGTTTAAAAATGCTGTTTCAAATTTTGTTTCCTAAATGCGAAAACCAGAAAGAAAGTAAACGTCAGCGGAAAACCTATTTTGGTAAAAATAATGAATATCATTTGATACACAATTGATAATAATTTATATATGTATGTATATATGTATATAATTTATGTCCACTAATCTTTTAATTATTTTAGCTCTAGAAGATGATGTAGAGACAAGTCAGCGGGCAATAAAATTTGATAATTTACCTCCAGAAGAATTCGATCACTGCTGGAAAGCTTGCAGCCAATATCGGTTGCACGATATTAACCAATTAAAATCGACCACAGCAATTTTAGAAAAATTGCCTTTCTATAAAAACCTTCAGGGCATATACTAGTAAATTATTTTAATTACAAATTATTCATAATAAAGTATTATATGTATATCAGCATGACATGTCACCAAAAAATATATTTCTTCGCCATTTATAGATTGACATAGATTTCAAAGAGATTGTTGATAATAGTGGTGTACTCATGAACGACTGGGAAAAACAAACAAGAAATTATAATTTTTTTAATGGACGGAAATGTAAAGGATAAAACAATTAAATGTATATTAGACTCAATAGCGGGAATGTAGAGTAAAGTATTCTTCTCCAGAAAGTATGCTTGGTGTAACGTTTCTCTTGTAGATGGACGGGATGCAGGACTTCTATGGGCCCTGTATGAGTATTTTGTACCCACAAATAAAATAGTTATAAAGGATACAAAGGGGAAAAAACAAACTATAAAATTTACTATTCGAGATCTACAGCAATCTTTTCTGTTCGTGGCTAAAACCCTACAAGAGATGGAAGAGTGGATCTATTTCTTGAAAACCAAAAAACAGCAATATAACCGTTCGTCTTTGGCATAGCGAAGGACATAGCCCTTGTTAATGATGTATACGTATACTTTGAAAAGTTAGGTTGCTCTGAATAAATTGTTTTAAATGAAATTCGAATTTGATACATTGCTTTTTCCTTTTCACACATGCGTGTCAATAAAATGTAGTTAATTGTAATGACAAAGTTTAGTTTTACAAACAACATATGTAAACAAATTTTATTACTAATGCAGGGTGTAAATTAATGCTGATAAAAAGTTTAAACATCAACTTTTAAAATCATTATCATAATGCCATGGAACATCACTGCTATGTATTCAGTTGATTGAACGATGCAGAAAGACATTGAAACCGAGATAGTTCGTTAATGCTGTTCGTGATAGTATTAATGCACGTATACATTGACCATTAATATAATGTATATTGGGTTTAAAGGTCATGCAGAAGTTAATGCACACAAACCTTAGCACAATGAATGTATCATCGAGTAATCACCAGTAGTACATTCTACCAATGAAACACAGCATCGGTTGAAAATTAATGTACAAATACATTGTTTCGATGTTTGAATTCATTATATTTACGTCACTTTTTCGTTGTGTGTAGAAAACATGTTATATACATTTAAATAAATATGCATTTTTTAGTATACGTTTACTCTGTCACATTAAATTAATTTACACATTTAGTTTTTAATTGATCTTATATTTATTTCTTATAGCTCATAGTAAAATGAGTGGTGCAAGCAAGAAAAAAACTCGTCAATATTCGGAGGAATATTTAAAATTTGGGTTCATACCCGCTGTCCACGATGAGCGGATTCCTTTTTGTCTTTTATGTCAGTTATGCCAACGAATCAATGAAACGAGGTCGTCTTGAGGCGCATTTGAAGGCGAAACATAGTACTCATATTAATTCAGATTTGAATTACTTTAAAACTTTAAAGAAAACTTTTGAAAAGAGAACAACATTAAAGTCTGTATTTACTGCTCATACTTCTAAACTAATAATCGTGTTCTTGAGGTTAGTTATCAAATTTCTTTATTCATCGCTAAAAATGGAAAAAATCATATTATAGAAGAGAATTCAATAAAACCGTCAATATCAGCATTTCTTAAAACGGTTCTTGAAAAATATGACAACGATGTAAAAGCTATGCCACTCAGTAACAATACTGTTAGCAGAAGAATAAACGAAATGAGTGAACATATTGAAAAACAACTTGTTGAAAAGCTGAAAAGCTGATAACAAGAAATTTCTCAGTGCAAATGGATGAATCAACTTTGAGAGACAGTGAGACAGTATGGATAACTTACGTATGATATATTGACAAAGGGCATTTTGCTGAAGAAATGTAATGAAAATATAACATCTTGTGCTGCAGATGGTGCTCCTAATATGATGGGCAAGAAAAATTCTTGTGCATTGTGTTATTCATAGGAAAAATTTGGTAGCTAAAAACTTCTCGCCAGTTCTAAAAGTACTACATTCAGTAATAAAGTGTGTTAATGCTATTAAATCTCATGCCAAATGTGAGCGTCTCTTCAAGCTATTTTGTGAAGAACAAAATGAAGACCATGTGAGACTTTTACTTCATACTGAAGTAAGATGGCTATCTAAAGGGAACTTCTTGAAAAGATTTATGGAACTGTTTAATACTCTTAGTGATTTTTTAAGCGACAAACCTGAAATGAAGTATCTATTAACAATCGATGGTAAGCATTTGTGAGTAATTTAGCCGATATCTTTGAAAAATTAAATATATTAAATAAGCAACTTCAAGGAACAAATAAAACTCTTGTCGGTGCAAAAGCGAAGATATTTGGTTTCATTACCCTTATTGAGTTATGTCAGAAACATATTACCAACAAAAACTTTGAACAGCTTCATTGGCTCCAAAAATGTGAAGTAACTGATACCGCTTTACTTGTTATTGTCAATCATCTGAATATTCTATCGCCTGATTTAAAAGAAAGATTTTCTGATTTAAAACAAATTTATTTTCCAACATGGATGATGCAGCCAATGTTAGTGGATTTGTTTTATATATCAAATATGTAATATCAAGAATTGAAAAATGAGAATAATAATTTTAGAAAGGCTAAGGTGGGGCATGGCACAAAAAAGGTTGGGAAACACTGCTCTAGACACTCTTTATACTTAACGTCCTGGTCAATGCATATCGTTGAACTTCGCGAATCATACATACAGCACAGATCAATACTTGATCTCCGACTCATTACTCACTCAACACACACATACACACCAATTTGCTTGAACATACCATCCAATAAATAACGGCTAGACTTTGTCGAAAAAAAAACAACAAAACGTTTTTTTATTACTTTCACTTAAGGGTGCCATTTTTTCATTAGGCAACTTGTGATGCACATGTAAAACGAAATACGCACCGTTCTGTTTAACTACAGCATAAATTGAGTTGCAAAAATACGTATACAAAAGAATAATGTTGCACGTATTTCGTAGTCTAGGTGGGAATGTCCAAAAATAATTTTTAATATGATAAAGAAAACATATAGTGTAAAGAATTCTACGCAACGTTTGCGAATATGACCCTTATCGACATTTAATTATATTCCAATCTTTCCAGCATTAAAAATGAAGGAAATATTTATTTGCACAGTAATTTTACAAATATTATAATACTTATGGATATATAGGGCATGATTGTCTTGAATTTTCGATATATGATTATTTAATATGTATGAGAGTGATTAAACTACTAGATTGCTACCTTCTATACAGTCGAATCTTTAACATGCTATAACTACAAATTTTAGTAATTAATTCTTGCAAACTAAGTTTGAATACCAAGGATGAAGTGTTTTTATTGACTTGCATAAATTGTATGCCATTCCATGGCGTAGTTTTGCTTAAAAGCTGGAAACAATTACACATGTTTCGCCATAAGGAAAGTATAGGCTAAATCCCAGCCTTAAGGTAGCATTTTTTGATTAGGCAACTTGTGATGCACATATAATACATAGGCGAAATGCGTATAAGAAATACGCACCGTTCTCTTTAACTAGAACTTAAATTGAGTTGCAAAAATACGTATACAAAAGAATAATGTTGCACGTATTTCGTGGTCTAGGTGGGAATGTCCAAAAATCATTTTTAATCTGATAAAAACTACAATGTGGTGTAAAGAATTCTACGCAACGTTTGCGAATATGACCCTTATCGACATTTAATTATATTCCAATATTTCCATTTGGTCATCAATTCTTGCAAACTAAGTTTCAATACCAAGGATGAAGTGTTTTTATTGTCTTGCATCAATTGTATGCCATTCCATGGCGTAGTTTTGCCCAAAAGCTGGAAACAATTACACAATTTTCGCCATAAGGAAAGTATAGGCTAAATCCCAACCTTAACAAAAAAATTACTTTTCTTTGGGATAAAAAAAGTAAAAAAAAAAACAAAATATCAACAACAAAAAACACCTGCTTACATAAATCATAAAAGAAAAGAGCCGATAACACAAAAATAACAACCCACCTACAACTACCCCTCGCCCACCTTACCCATCCCAGTACATCGACCACAGGACATCGTGGGACGCCCGGACCACCCACTGCACAACAGTTACACCACCATTTCTGGACATAGCGACGTGCCAAATACAATTCTATTTTCAAGGAGAAAATGCGCTTGTGCTCTAACTTCAACTTTTCACCCACAACACGCAAATTATCCAAGGGAAGTTAGAATCTTTCAAAAACAGAAAAGCAAGGAGCGTAAGCGGTGAGCCGGGTGAGCAGAGAGCGCATAAACAAGATACTGTGTTGGGAAGAGTCGGACGTGAATAATACACGTGCATAGGGACGTGAGGGTGATTTATGGATACTGGAATTCTACTATTTTCCCATTATCATAGAGCTGAAGGGCCGGCGGAGGGAGGAGAGGGATCTACCGGACAAGAAAAGAGAAAGATACAGGTGGGGCAAGAAGCAACTATCGTTGCAGAAAATAAAATCCTAAGAGGTAGGAATACTGGATGAACTCACGGAGGAGATGAAGAGGGCTTTAGTACAAAAAGTAGGATCTAATAGGGACGGGGTTAGGGCACGGCAGGAGTATAACAAAGAATGTACGAAAACCAAAAGAAGCCTGATAAAAGCGATACAAAGATATACAGCCGAAGTATCGGAGGCAAAGAAAAGTTTGTAGGAAGAATGCATGGCAGCGAAGAAGGAGAGAGAGAACAGGGAAGTGACAATCTACAACCTTAAGTGTTAAGAACGAGAAATATGGAAATATGGAAGGCGATGGCCAAGCCAATAGGAATCCAACAATGGTACAAGAACTTCATGACACTAGTGAAAGACATACGAAAAGCGAGGCGCACAGAGTGTTGTGGTAAAGTGAAGCTATTAGTTTAAGCCCTTCAAAGAGGTATGACGTTAGTCGTAGGAAGATACACTTTCTCCACCAAGTGTCTTCCGACGCCTAACGCAACCCATTAGCAGTGTTGATATTAATTTCGCGAAGAATAAGTCTGTAGCCCTCCTTTGATTGAAGGACAGCGGGGGAGGCGTATTTGGGAAACTGAGTGGTCACGGGAACTGGGGCAGTGAGCATTGGCTCAATCATGGGGAGTCAGCGAATATACCCGCGCCTGCAAGTTCGGGGAATTATTCACGAATTTTGGGCTTTGGAGGACCCTGACAAATGGGTATTTTGATCTGCTTTTTAGACCTCATGCCAGCCATGTTGGTCGCGGTTACATTGGGTTGGGTTGCATTTAACTGCTCCATTTACCTTCGAGATACGAAATATGGCCTCATGATTAGACATAAATAATAGACACCTGGGGAGGTAGAGACTAGGCTTGCCGTCCATAGGGGAGATTGGTTTGGCGCAAAATGTCCAGGCTGACCGTAGTGTTAACGAAAACGGCGGTGCTGGTAGTGGAAGAGCGCAAAAGGAAACAACAGAGATGCTTAGAAAATTCTAATAAATTATTTTTGCTTACATTCTATGAAAATAATAACGCACAGCTACAATATTTTCGGTACTAATAATAATTATTTATTTTAATTAATGTATAATTACTGAAAAGTTTTAGCTGTACAAGTTGTTTACTACCTTGTGACATATGATCAGGCGAATCTGTTATAAAGGTTGTTCAAAAATTAACGCAAGATTTAAATTAAAGCAGCAATCGGTAGGTGCAGACATTGTACATTTTCACCTGTCGGCTCACGGCTATATGTTTTGAGATAGAATCACAAAACTAGTATTACTTGAAAATGGAATAAGTAAACGAGGGTCGTCCGTAGCACTTTTTCCAAAAACATAATTCTAAACTACTTTAAAAAAATGTTGAAAATAGGTATAATTTATTAGCTTATAACACCGAAGATAAGAACATACAAAAATAGGCCTAGGCGCCCCTCAATTCACTGTTTATAAATAAGGTCGAGCAAAAAAAATGGCAAAACTGGTTTTTTAAACGCGAAATCCGACGGGGCAATTCGATTGTGCAATTTCCTCAATACAATTGCACACTTTGCAGGCGCTCGAAACATATTAAGGGTGGCATTTTTTGATTAGGCAACTTGTGATGCACATGTAATACATAGGCGAAATGCGTATAAGAAATACGCACCGTTCTCTTTAACTACAACATAAATTGAGTTGCAAAAATACGTATACAAAAGAATAATGTTGCACGTATTTCGCAGTCTAGGTGGGAATGTCCAAAAATTATTTTTAATATGATAAAAAAAACATATAGTGTAAAGAATTCTACGCAACGTTTGCGAATATGACCCTTATCGACATTTAATTATATTCCAATCTTTCCAGCATTAAAAATGAAGGAGATATTTATTTGCGCAGCAATTTTTCAAATATTATACTTATGGATGTATAGGGCATGATTATCTTGAATTTTCGATATATGATTATTTAATATGTATGGGAGTGATTAAACTACTAGATTGCTACCTTCTATACAGTCGAATCTTTAACATGCTATAACTACAAATTTTAGTAATTAATTCTTGCAAACTAAGTTTCAATACCAAGGATGAAGTGTTTTTATTGACTTGCATAAATTTTATGCCATTCCATGGCGTAGTTTTGCCTAAAAGCTGGAAACAATTACACATGTTTCGCCATAAGGAAAGTATAGGCTAAATCCCAGTCTTAAATGTAAAATATTTCGCTCTATGTTCGTTCTCGGTCCTGATATATTATCTCCGTTTATAATATATCGGGAAATTAATGTTTTGTGAACATTAATAACCGGTATGACGTTATACACAAAAGTTGTTTTTGCGCTAAACCCATCCTCTCTTACTTCACGTTTCTGAACTTCCCCACCCACTCTACTTTCACACCATCACACTCGTGGCTCAGGTGCCACCATGTATCACTCCCCTAACTACACAGTACACATGTGGTGTGCCCTTGTAGCATCCACACTTTCCTTGCTCTGTCTCTTGCGACCCATTGGTTATGTAGCTCGGGGGGTTCGCCCGTACCTGCTACTATACAGACCCTTAGTTATATGAGCTCTTATTCAACCTTTCCTGTCGCTCTTGCCACTCAACATCACTCATTCTCTCCATGATCTCAGTTCGCACGCTTCCCCGCCTCTTCTCATCCACTCACAGCTAAGACATACCCAATCAATCTCTCATATATCCTCCCTCCACACGCTCTCTGTCCTACCCCGATCTCCCTTCACACCATCCGCACTAGTCGTTCATCCTCTAACTCCTGCAGTCTTTCCTCGAACTTTACCAGCCGGCCGCACGTCCCACACCACATACTCATTCGGTGGTCCTTTTTCAGGAGCATCGGTAAAGGGGTCGACCTATCCAGCCCCAGTAGCCTCTTCAGAAACCATGCCTGCTTCACTAGATACCACCTCTCGCACCCCAAACTTCCACTTCGTAAAGCAGTATCGGCTTCACGTACGCATCCCATATCATGTATTCAATATGCATGTATGCGTGTAAATCTGTATGTTTTTAACCTCACGGAGACCCAATATTTATTTTACCACATGTATTTACTGTCATCTCATTTTCAACTTTCGCGTTGCAGTCGAAAATGAAATACGATGTCAGCCAATCATGCCCTTAAGGTCGTTTTAGACAAGACAATTTCCTGACTCAAAAGTTAGTCAAGATGCGAGACAATCTAAATTGTCTCGTATCATACAGCAAATTATTTGAAATATTGAATTGGATGGTAGATCGAATGGAAAAATCTAACGCGTTTTAGTTGTCAAGGACAAATCGTATTGGAGGAGGATATATGAATTCATTTCTCGAACAAATTTAGAGCCAAGAAATTGTCCTTTAAATAGAAAACACAGTTTTTAGTCTTTAGATTGTTATTTTTTTATTGAATCATAAAGTACGTAGGATAGTAAATAAATAAAACGAATTTTTCTTTGTTTTTAATCACTTGTTTATTACTGTTTGAGAATATTTTCGGATACGCTCTAGCCATTATCAAGCTAATCCGTTACTGACAAGCTGTGTAGAGTGTACCTGTATTTATAAAACATTAACTTTGTAAAAAGAGGTAATAGAGTGTCTTATATGCATTAATATATGATACTACGGGCCTGATAGGAAAATATTGTTTGTGAGTTTTTATTAGACCATATAATCTTGGTGCCACCGGATTCATTGATGTGAGTCTCCAAATATCGGAAGGGTTAAATATTGATGAGGGGTGCTTAAGGAATTCTCTTATGTTTTTCTGAAACTCGGTTGTGGGGTCATTAATTTCTAGAAGTTCGATAAAATGAAGTTATTAATTTTTTGTATATAATCTCGTTCCGGGAGGATTACTGTGATGTTGGATTTATCGGCTCTTGTAACTGTTGTCTGTTGTCACGAATTTTGTGTCTTATGGACTTAATGGGAATTTGATCTGAGCTGCGTTGGGCATTGTTTTCTGTTTTTATTACTTTCGATATTTTGGTATTCGAGAGATCAGTTTCGGGGATTTTCGTAGTGCTATTTCAGCCTCCACTATCAGGTTATCGATAAAGTTTTTGTGGGTTACGTGGGGTGTGTATGTGGGGCCTTTAGATAGTAGTAATAGCTCTTTTTCCTCGAAAGTGACTCCAGATAGATTATGAATTTTGATGTTATTATTGCGCGGTTGTGAGTCTAACCCTCTTATAGGTTCTTTTGTTGACTTTCTAAATTTGCAAGTTTTTCACGTTGTCTGGTAAATTTATTATATATAAGTTTGCTGATGGCTTCTCTAATAGAGTCGTCTAGAACGTCAAATTGAATCGGATGCAGTTTAAACGTGAGCTCAGAGTGTACTACCTTTAAATAGTGTTGGATAACATTTTGATGGTGATACAGAGATTTCACTTCTTCTTTGATCCAAATCTTCTTGGCCGCTTCCACAGCTTTTCTTGATTCAATAGACCTTGAGGACGTCTTGATGTTGATGTAGGTTGGTGTGAGTTTTCGTCGGAGACACTCTTGGTTAAACCAGATATTTTGAGCGGTCACTTTCACTTTCTTTCTTAACCGGAAATATAGTTTGGCCTGTTGTGCTGTACTAGCATTTTTCAAATATTGGATTGAATCGGCATCTACTTTGTGATAATTCATTATAATAATTAAATAAAACGAATTTTTCTTTGTTTTTTATCACTTGTTTATTACTGTTTGCGAATATTTTCGGCTACGCTCTAGCCATTATCAAGCTAATCCGTTGACTGACGAGCTGTGTAAAGTGTACCTGTATTTATACAACATACAATTTTGTGAAAACCCCAAACGAGACTGCGCTTAAAAAAACCCAGATTGTAAAAAGCTCATAAAAATACATATTTTAGGCGAGTTACACACCAACACAAACTGCATGAAACAATTGCAAAATCAAACTAAAACATAAAAAACCCAAGAATATAACAATATACAAAAATATCAAAATAACAATAAGAGACATTTATATAGAATACATTTATACACATTTAAATAATGCGGAGTAATCTAAGTCCAGCTGGTCGTTTAATAAAATGATATCATTACGCTTTTTATGTTTATGAATTTCCAGCGGCTCTAATAGAGTTAATTTCTTTGCCTTTTTCTCAACATGCAGTATTTCCAGCGAGCTTATATCTGGAAACGTGTGCGTGGTCTCGACAAAGTGGTTCGCGAAATTCGAATTTGTTTTTAGTAATTTATGACGTGCAATGTTCGTTGAACCGTTTCTCAAAATTACGGCCCGTTTGTCCTATGTAGTCCTCTGTCCTCTGAGCATTTAAGTTTATATACACCCGTCTTCAATAGCAATTCTTGTTTCTCTTTGGCATTGTAGATAATTGGCTAAAGGCTACTTTTATATTGTGACTACCTAAAATGTGTCCTACTTTGTCAACTGAAATTGTCGGGTATATCTTTTGTGATTTTTATGTTGTTTTTTATTGATTACGGATTCTATTTGTTGTCGGGAAAAGCCATTATCCATACCTATACATTTTATTCTCTTTAGCTCCAATTCAAGGTCTGAACTGCACATTGGCACAGACAGTGCTCGATGGACCACTGAGTTATAAGCTGCAAGTTTATGGGACAGAGGGTGCGCAGAATCATGTGGGATGGTTATCCCAGAATAAGTGGGTTTCCGGTAAAATTGATGATGAAAAAGTTTTGGTTGTTCTAGTAATACTCAGATCTAAAAAGTTAATCGTATTGTCTTTTTGTATTTCTACTGTAAATTTAATTGTTGGGTGTATTTTATTTATATACTTCTCGAACAATTCCAGTTGACATGTTGTACCACGGAAACTTGCAATAATGTCGTCTACATATCTATATATATATATATATATATATATATATATATATATATATATATATATATAGATATGTAGATATATATATATATATATATATATATATACATTTTTTTATTAAATCTAAAATAGTTCTGTGAGACACATTTCAAATGCAGCCTGCAGCTCAGATCTTGCGACGGGGTGTATTGTTGTTTTATCCATGATATTTATAAGGCATTCCTCCGGTGGTATGTTTGCAAACATATTTGACACGTCGAAGGATACTAATTTATAATTTTTTGGGCCGTTAATTGAATTTAGTTTTTCGATTAAAGATAATGAGTTTTTGATGCTAGTTGGGGATGGGAAATTTGTTAAGTATTTAAAAATAGAGTTTATTTAAAAACTCGCCTAAAATATGTATTTTTATGTGCTTTTTACAATCTGGGTTTTTTTAAGGGCAGTCTCGTTTGGGGTTTTTACAAAATTTAATATTGTATAAATACAGGTACACAGCCCGTCAGTCAACGGATTAGCTTAATAATGGCTAGAGCGTAGCCGAAAATATTCGCAAACAGTAATAAACAAGTGATAAAAAACAAAGAAAACTTCGTTTTATTTATTTATTATAATGAATTATCACAAAGTAGATGCCGATTCAATCCAATATTTACATACCGGTGTGAACTTATCCCCTATGATCCCTGCCTCTATACCGCGCGGCGCCGTCGGACCGTGCGCACGGCGAATTGTTTGCGGGTCTGTACTGACCAATTGCGGTGACCAATAAAATCCAAATTTTGAGGAATCTTTTATATATGTCTTGACGACCAGAATATATAGTTATATATTTTTATTAATAATTTGTATAGGCGTTGTTGTATAAAATATGTTGTTACGTAAATTATTATTTTTACCAGCCCGCGAACATACAATTGATTTCACAAAATTACAGAATGTTTATAACAATATGACAATGGAAAATGGAAAGTCTCAACCTGGCCTACGTGTTCCTTCTATTTTTTTTTAAATTTTACTTTTCCGCTCCTATATCGATTTTAGTGGCTGGGTCGATAAAAAAAAATGCAACATATTTTGTTTCATTTTTTTTGGTTCATGGTTCAGCACATATCAGTGCACCAGATGCCCGAAGAAAATTGGAAAATTTTGATGATAAGTATTTTTTTTTCGGCGACCAAGTCGAACATGTTTCATTATTATTATTTTTACCAGCCCGCGAACATACAATTGATTTGAAAAAAATATACAATGTTTATAACAAATTGACAATGGAAAATGGAAAGTCTCAACCTTCTCTACTTGTTCCTTCTATTTATTTTCAATTTTTAACTTTTACGCTCCAATCTGGAGATGCCGATTTTAGAGGCTGGGTCGATAACAAAATTATGCAACATATTTTGTTTATTTGTTTTTGGATCCTGGTTCAGAACATATCATTGCACCAGAAGGAAATTGTAAAATTTTGATTACAAGTTTTTTTTTTTCGACGAGCAAGTCGAACATGTTTAATTATTATTACTTTTACCAGCCCGCGATCATACAATTGATTTGAAAAAATTACACAATATTTATAACAAATTGAAAATGGAAAGTCTCAACCTTCCCTACTTGTTCCTTCTATTTATTTTCAATTTTAAACTTTTACGCTCCAATCTGGACATGCCGATTTTAGAGGCTGGGTCTATAAAAAAAATATGCAACATATTTTGTTTAATTTTTTTTATCCTGGCTCAGAACATATCAGTGCACCAGATGCCCGAAGGAAATTGGAAAATTTTGATTACAAGTATTTTTTTTTCGGCGACAAGTCGAACATGTTTCATTATTATTATTTTTACCAGCCCGCGAACATACAATTGATGTGAAAAAAGTACACAATGTTTATAACAAATTGACAATGGAAAATAGAAAGTCTCAACCTGGCCTACTTGTTCCTTCTATTCATTTTCACCATTTGTTGCTAACCCAATAGTGGTTACAAAAAGTATTTTTTTACAGGCCTTTTACGTAGTTTAATCATTTATATGGCTGCGCGAAATTTCCATGTCCGATTGGAATTATTGTTACTTATTAATCATCTCCCTACTTTAAGGATTACAATTCATTCAAAATACTTATTATACCAATAGTATTTCGAGTTACAATATGTAAAAAGGCTACACCCTACACCCCACGGTGATTCGAACCATCGACTCCGAGTTTTATAATGACAGCAGAAGAATTAAACAAACGTTAGGTCGGTCGTCCTAAAAACATTAACTACGATTTTATATACAGTTTTTTATGCAATAGAGATATTCTGGATGCGTATGTTATGATTATATAGGGTAATTGTACACTACAAATTATATTAGAATGAAATGTGCCTAAATTAATTACCTCGAAGCATGCCTTACAAATAAAAAGAAATCTAATGGTGTTAAGTCACACACGACCAGGAAATGTCTCATGCAGTAATTGAATTGTTTCACGGGCTGTATGGCAGAAAGGTGAAATAGATGTTGAAGATTTTTCCACCTTGCCTCTTAAGAAATGGGTTTCAAATTTTGTTGTAGACCGCTGTACCAAGATTTTTACAGAACTTAATAAAAATCCTGATTATGCAGTTTACTACACACCAATAAGGTGTTCCATATTACTAGATGAGTCAATAGAAGATGCAAGTGTCTATAAAAGTTTGCCATTGTGCGAAATTATATTTTCGACTGATGAAGAAAGGAAAAGTGAATGTGCAAAATATCTGGTTTATACAAGAATGTCTTCGGAGGAATCTTACACCCAACTTCATAACAATAAGAACCAGCTCGACTACATCATCTGCAAAGAAGGCCATGGACGCAGCACGGAAAATGTGGATGAAGGAGGAAGTGAGATTCCTTTACCGCCGGAGATGTGCCCTAACATTATTTAAAGGTAGTACACTCTGAACTTTCATTAAAACTCCATGCCCTCGAATTTGACGCCCTAGACGCCTCTATCAGAGACGCTATCAGTAGGCTTATCTATAAAAAGTATCAGACTCAATCCAAAAAACTCCTTAATCAGACACACTCGAAACAGACACTCGCCGTACCGACGGAAAGATATGCTACATTTAATAATGACACCCCCTTAGTTAACAATTTATCTACAACAAATTCCACCGGAAAAGAAATGTCACTACTATCTAAAGGCCCAAACTACTCCCCTCATATTACACACAATACTATTCATGAAAACCTTATTGTTGAAGCGGAAATAGCTTTAAATAAAATACCAGACAATTTGATTCCAAAGAATGACATTGCAAAAATAATAAAACATACATCTATCCCCAGCGACATCTCAGATCAACAAACCATTAGGTCCTTAAGACACAAAATCCGTAAATGATCTCGTTTTCACAAGAGCAGATAAATCGAATATCGTGGTGATTCTGCCAAAAATAGTATACACTGATAAAATAAACGATTTTATTACCTCGGAAGACCTTACCGAAATCAATGACCCCACATTCGAATTTCAAAAGAACGTAAGAGACTTTCTCAAACACCCTTCATCGATATTCGATAAATCTGATCTTTGGAGACTTACCACTATGAATCCACGTGAACCCCGATTATATGGGTTAATCAAAACTCATAAATAAAACCTCCCGATAAGACCGGTTGTGTCCTATATCAATTCACCAATTCAGAAATTTTGATTGCAAAAACCAACGCAATTTTTAATAATTTAATTAAGTTTAACTCTCCATACAGTATTAAAAATTCACACTCATTTATCACCAAACTCAATACGCTCGCTCCCCCCAAAAACTATAAATTAGTCTCATTTGACGTCACAAGCATGTTTTCAAAAATTCCATGTGACGAATGCCTTACTATCATTCGAGACGTAATGGATACAACCACCATACACCCAGTAACCAGATCAGAACTTCAGTCATCCTTTGAAATGTGTGCTGCACAAAATTATTTCCAATTTGACAATAAATTCTATTTTCAAAACTCTGCTCTCCCCATGGGCTCACCACTCAGCCCACTGTTAGCTGACATCTTTATGTCCCATCTGGAGAAACAAATTTTCAAGTCGAAACTTACATTCACATTAAATTTTGGTACAGATATGTAGATGACATACTTGCCGGTTTTCTCGGTACCCCACGACAGTTAGAAATGTTCCTAAACTTTATTAACTCCATTCACCCTAAAATTAAATTCACCGTTGAAATAGAAAAGAACAATACAATAAACTTCTTAGATCTAGCTATCACAAGAAGGCCACCAACATTCGCATTTAACATATATCGAAAGCCCACATATTCTGGAATTACTATACCTAATAATTCCCATCATCCATTATCTCACAAACTAGCGGCATATAATTCAATGGTTCATAGAGCCCTAACAGTACCACTCTCCGAAACAGATCTCGAGTCTGAAATTAAAAATATCAAAACCATCGCCGTGAATAACGGATTCTGCACAAACCAAATTGACAAAATCATTCATCGGAAATATAGACAGTTAACAATTAAAATGATCTACCCCGTTATACCCGCACCAACACCTATCTTTGCTAACTTTTTTTTGACCAATTTCAGTAAAAATAGGAAATATTCTCGCATCAAACAATCTTAAAGCCTTCCGAGCCCCCTCAAAATTATTTACTATACTGTTCAACTCTAAAGACCACCAGCCCTCTTCTTCAAAATCAGGAGTTTATCAATTGAAATGTTCCGAGTGTACTGGTGTATATGTGGGTCAAACTGGTCGTAATTTTGAAAAACGATATAACGAACGTTATTCCTCATTTAGACTCGGCAACACTTCCTCAACTTTCGCGAACCATTGTTTAAATACCCACCACCCGTTTCCAAATTTTGATTCTCTTCAGATCTTGCACATCGCAGAGAAAGAGAGAAAATTAACACGATTAGAATCACTGGAAATTTATAAATTACGTCAGCGAAACAATTTGGAGATTCTTAATTACCAGCTTGACCTAGTATATACACCACTATTTGTATCCCGTTAGTATAGAATTGTAATCAGCTATACATTATTACTATTGTTATTATCAAATAAAATCAGGTATCATACACTATCTTAATTTAAATTTGATTCTATTTCATGCATCTGTAATTCAATATTTATATTATTTTATCCTTTTTATGTATTTTTTTGTTTGTGTTGTTCTTTAGTAGCATTTTTTGTTCTTTTATATATGGCTATTTTATTTTTTTATATAGTCTTTTTCCTTAAAAGTTGGAAAATACGCTGCGGGAATTAGTTTGTAACCATTAGTGTTTACAGGGTAATCCCCGAGGGTGGGTTTTCCTCCTTCTTTGGTCTTACATGTCTATATTTTTTCTTTTAGGTTCTTTTGAATTTTATTTTATTTTTATTGCTGTTCAATTGTATACTGTTTATTGATGTTTGTAAACTTATATAGGCGCGCTCGTTCATTTGTACCTTCAGTCATCGGGTAAAACTTGACAATGCCTAGAGCTTAGGCGAAACTAGTTGTTATAAACAATTAAATAAGTGGTAAAAAACATAGTAGTTTTATTCATCTCCTTTATTTTTCAAATCAATTGTATGTTCGCGGGCTGGTAAAAATAATAATTTACGTAACAACAACGCCTATCAAAATTATTAATAAAAATATATAACTATATATTATTGTCGTCAAGACATATATAAAAGATTCCTCAAAATTTGGATTTTATTGGTCACCCCAATTGGTCAGTACAGACCCGCAAACAATTCGCCGTGTGCGCGGTCCGACGGCGCCTCACGGTATAGAGGCTGGGATCATAGGGGATAAGTTCACACCGGTTATTTACATAGGATAGGGTTATTTATGGAATAACACATCGGGCAAATGGCCTCCTCCTTGAATCCTAATTTTTTATATAATTTTCACATTGATGGATTTGTTGAGAAAAACAAATGCATCCGCGTAATTGTCACTGTTTGGTGCGGATTTTGGGTTGCAGGCATCATTGGACCATACTTTTGAAAATAAGGCTGATCAAGCAGTGACTGTTACTGGTGCTCGATATCGCGACATGATAACATAGTTCTTTCTGCCGAAATTGGATGATATTGATGGGCCAACATGTGGTTTCAACAAGACGGTGCCACATGCCATACAGCCCGTGACAATTCAATTACTGCATGAGACATTTCCTGGTCGTGTGTGACTTAACACCATTAGATTTCTTTTTTATAGAGTTATTTGAAGTCAAAGGTCTGTGTCAACAAACCCAGAACCACCCGTGCATTACAGGAGGAAATTAATCGCTGCATCAACGAAATTTAGCCACATTTATGCAGAATGGTCTTGAAAAATTTTGACAAAAGAGTGCGTATGTGACAGAAAGCTGTTATTCCAGAAAAAATCCTATTCTATGTACTTTATGATTCAATAAAAAAATAACAATCTAACGACTAAAAACTGTATTTTCTATTTAATTCAAATATTGCGTTAACTTTGGAACATCCTTTATAAAGCCCGTATCAGTTGCTAGAGCTTTTCTAAGACCAATGTGCGCATACTGGTCACCATAAGTAAACCAACGCCAAGGAAGCATGCATCGCTGTGGTAGTTATGAATATAGTTAATTTCTTTATGATACTATTTTCATAAAGGAATTAATAATTTATTTATTACTTTCAATAACTAATTCAAATAAAATTTAATAAAACTGTAAGCTGATGTGGATTTTCATAATCTCAAAAATCAATGTAAGTAAACTTAAACTTTATCACAAAAGTTGTGCAAGTATTAAAAAAATAGAAAGTTAAGGTGAAATGAAAATACATGTTATTTAAGCATAAAGCTATTATTTGTAAACAAATTATAATTGTGAGTATAATACATACAAGTAACCTTAAACGTCATCATAAAAATTGTGGAAATATTAAAAATATAGATATCATATTTGTTAATCTATATATAAAATAACATACTTATTAAGACATGGAGACTTATTTAGTTAAAATAAATGTACAACTAGAAATACAAAATATGTTTTATTTTTGGTTGACATACAAACTGTTTGTTGTTACTGTAGTTACGCATTCATCCATCATACACATCTGTAATGAAGGGTACATCATGTGAGGGAACTGGTCAGCAATGATCCACGTGTTTACTGATGTTTCTGATTTATTCAACGTTATTGCTTTGTGCCTATATTGTCACTTAGCTGGTTTCAAATTCTTACCTATTATAGAAAGTTCTGTACCACCATACAATAAAGGACATAGCACATCGAGACTATCCAAACCAATAGCAATTCAATGTAGACACCCACAACAACTGTATATAAATAATTGTAAATTTGTATATATCTTCTTTTAATTTATGTTCAATTTACAATAGACAGGTTGTATATTCCTCAACACTAGTATTGAGAAAAATAGTATTTTTATTATGAATGTTTATGTAAAGTAGAAATAGATGGTAATGGATAATTTAGATGGTCTTTCAAAAATACATAGCATTCAGTGCTATGGCATTTAATTGTAAAGGCTGTGTTTAATTCAGTTTGTGTCCACCGTACCATTTTCTTTTTATTTGTTAACAGTGTAATTTGATTCTCAGTAAACACTTTATTAAGAATCTCTCTGTATAGAACTTCCTTGGGTGTAGCTCTTGATTTTACCATGAATTTATGTTTATAATGTGAAACTAATTTTTGCAAACTATGAATTTTCTTAGCCTTTTCTTGTTCCATTTGCTTAAAATCTGTTTTTAGATCACTGTGCTCCTTTAATAATTTCTCATATTTAATTTCTAAATCACTTTTTGGTTGGGGTGTATCCAATTTCAAGGTTTCATTATCAATTGGTTCAGACTTAATTAACAGAGTTTCCACCTTAATATTAGTATCTGATATAGCAATTAAATTCGCGGGTTGTTTTTCACTTATATTGTCAGGTTGTTTTTTACTTATATTGTCATGTTGTTTTTCACTTATATATAGTGATGGTATTGCACTTGATTTCAAATATTTTCTAGAAGGAAGGCCTAAAATATTGAACTATACTCTTGTGATGACAAAATAGCAATAAATACTTACCCATCAGTTCATTTTGCAAGTCCCGTGTATATTGATCCTCTGCAAAGTGTACAGAGCAAATGGTACTGTATATTACACTAAATTTTTCTTTTCTTGTGCAAAACCGAATCCATTCCTCCCTTAATGATTCATCTTTAGGAAAACGGTGATATTTTATATTTAATCTGTTTGCCTTTGTTTTTAAGAAACTATTTTTGCATGATGCAACAGCACATCTCAATCCAGGCACTGCAACATTTCAAAATAATTCTTAGTAGTACCTTAGCATTAATTAATAGACTATAACATAGATTATAACAACAGTAATAAATATGTTTTATCATCAATTATAACATAATTTATTTATTTAATAATGCAATACAACTGTTCTACAACCAAACTGGCACACTTATGAAGGCATTTTAAATAATTACTATTTTACTTAACAAGCAAAACATAATTTTACAAAAATATTGCACTCAGGCACAAGTTTAAAAACTTGTGTCTACCTAGTGTATTTTGATGATAACAAAGAAACTTTAAAAAATGTTGGATTGTTAAGGCATCTACTATGTGATAATTCACTTTTAAGAATAAATAAAACAATTATTACTTTGTTTTTTAAGTTTAGTTACAATTTGCAACTAGCTTCGGCTAAGCTCTAGCCATTTTCGAGCTCCTCCAATGACAACTTGAAAATGGCTAGAGCTTAGCTACAACTAGTGTGATCAGTGCTGAAGTTCATGTCTCATGAATCATATATCCTGGATATCAATAAAACATGACTTTATAATTTGCAAATTTTCAAAGTTTTAAATCGTAGTACCTATGTGATATTTTAATAAAATGAGTTCAACTAATGTTTCACAATGAGAAGTGTATTAGAAAGAAAAAACATGAAAGAAGAATAGAAACGAAGTGAATCCTAGCAATGGAAAAGAAGGAGGCCAATCCTATGGTTCAGAACCACGGGTGCATTCGTGGTCCTGAACAAAGACCGTGCAAACTACAAAGCGATAATAAAGAGAACAAACAATAGAATTCGCGATATCAAAAGAGAACATTGGGATCAGTTTGGCAGAGAGATGGAGAATTATATATACAGTACTCAAAAATTAAATTTAGAAGATTCTAAGGTCAATTAACAATGATTCAGATTGGCACCATAAAGTCGCACAAAACTGGTATTTTATCTAACACACATGTTCTCACAGGAAGACAATGAATTCAGCAATATGTCAATACCTAGAGATGAAACCCAAATACTAGACCATACCAAGACAGAGGATGTAGAGGCAGCAATGACGAGGCTGAAAAATGGAAAAGCACCAGGCCCAAACAACATCAGAAGCGAACATTTAAAATACGGGGGCAACCACTGGCGGAACAACTAGCAAAGCTATTCAATAAGATTCTTTCGCCATCTCGCTGCCAACCATAAGGCAGGAATACGACAGAGCGACAGCCTCAGCCCTCAACTATTTAACCTGCTAATGAACAAATAAACAAAAGCCTAGACAGACCAACCCACGGATACAAATTAAGAAGGTGCTTGTACCGTATTCGTACCAGATTAATACGCCGTCAAAACCCTTCCCTGGCAGCCGCAGCGGTCAGGGGTACGAGGACAGGAGGACATCGGCGAGCTCGGGACCTAAGGTAACCTAACATGTTGCAGGTTCCCCAAATAAACATGAACCGGTTCCTCGCGGCCCTCGCGTCCTATCCGAGACAGACGTATCTCGCGATATCGACGTCTCTCGTCGACACAACGGTATACGCGGCCATATGGGCGAGACCTCGCCCGGGGATCAGCGAAACGCGACAGGGCTCGCTAGGTAGGGGCATAGTATGTGTGGAGGACTTCATCTCGTGCTACGCCTTCCCAACGCCGATAGAATTGAGTTCGGGGAATGACTGATGACCCTCGAGAGCTGAAGCAGGGTTGAACCCGGACCAGTCGTCCTGGGAGGGGACCTAAAGTACGGTTCCAGGATCACGAATTGGAGAGGAAAGAAGTTCTTGGATCTGCTGGCATCCCTGGCAGCGTCTAGGTTTCTGTATGGGTCTTCCGTTTGGGTGGACGCCAGAGTGCAGTTTGGTTTTTGGTGAAAAGAACAGACAGTCGAACTGGTAAGTGATGCAGTGAACACCGTCTACCAGGAAAACTGTTAGGAGAAAACGAAAAGACAAACGGGCCACACAGAATCCAGACGTCTAAACAAGAAGATGGAATCTATACAGACATAGTGGAGGTAAACCTGCAAATACTCACGAAGGTGCACTTTCTGGCCGTAACAATTACCACGGTTAGCCAAAAGCCCAGAGGAAGCACGAGGCCCACAAGACGACAGCAGACGATTGGAACTCGCAACAGAAATAGTAAAACGACAGAAAGTGATAGTGGGCTATAAACAAATCGTAGGGACTAGATGAGATATATCCTATTCTACTACAGAACGGAAACGACATTCTCGTCCCACACCTGTGCAAAATATCCAGGGCCAGTATAGATTGGAAATATATACCACAGGGGTGGCCAAACTAATCTCCTATGAAAGATGGGAAGAACGAACGACCACACACTCTAGTCATATAGGCCATCAGCCTTATGTGTTTTCTCCTCAAGACGCTAGAATGCCGCAACACACTCAATGGCCAAGGCACTACGGAAAAAAAGCATACAAGTTGTATGCCATTGGGTCAAGCCAGGCTGGAAAACAGGAACATCAAATCCATACTCGTCGAGGCCACCATAAAGGCGCAAACTAGAAGGGGGTACCCACAGGGCGGAGTGCACGCACTGCTTTTGGGCGATCTTAGTAATCGATCTCCTGGAGAAGTTATCCTCAAAAGGAATCCACTGCCTTGGATACACGGACAACATTACGGTCATCGTAAAAATATAATTCGCGGGAATAACCTCAGCGCGCATACAAAGAGCCCTGATATAGTGGCCAAATAGCGTGAAGAGGTAGATACATCTATAAATCCTCTGAAAACCACAACTATACAAGAATAGAGTACACTTAAAAGGTCTAACAGGGCCGATATTTAATGATGCAGAAATGCCATTTACATCAGAGGCCTAGGAGTCATCTTTGACACAAACTGATCTAGAACTCACATATAAGCAAAACCACACAGAAAACTAAATAACTCTAGATAACTACAGTAGAATATGCGGGAAAACTGTGGCCTGAACCTCAAAATTACCCTATGGCTCTAGTGTATAGTTAGTAATATCATATGAGCCAGTAGTATGGGCACCTAAGACTAAGTAAATCAATGCGGCCAGGCTTTTGAGCAACACCCAAAAGTTTGTCTAATTAAGAACAGGAACCATGAAAATAAGACCCACCGCCGCAATGTAAGTCTTACTAGACCTACCACCACTAGACATCCTCATTTAAAAGAGGCAAGATCTGTAAGCCGCGAATTACTATAAGGTCAAACCCCCATAAGCAAACAACACGGACGAGCTACCAAGAGCTGTATAACTAGCTGAGGGCAGACCCTATAATGGGCATGCCCCCAGACACAATGACAGGGAAATACAACTTATGTAAAGAATACAATGTCGTAATACCAGGAAGAAAGGCCTGGTAAAATGTCCTATTTGTTATAGCAGTTTTGTTCTGGATCATAGACGGCTCAACACAGCGAAAGGAACAGGAACATGTATCTTCAGCGTCAACCGAAGACACATTTTTCAATACATCTGGGCAAGCTTTCCACAGGGTTTCAGGCAGAAATAGTGGCTATACAACATTGTGTAAGAGAAGCGAATGATTGAATTGTTATGCTTGATTACAGAGAAAGCTACTATCATTACAATACTATGATCTTGATTTAGTCAACATACCAGGGAAAGAACTTATTATAGCTGATAGTTTTTTAAGGGCAACTCTGGCGGACGATACGACTATAAATTAGATTTAGAATCACAATAACTGATGAATGAAAAATATAATTAATAGATGCAACAAACAAGGACAATAGATTACAAAAAAATAGGAAATATTTATCACAAGAATGGCCCAATCAAATAAGTAAGATACATTCGAATGTTAAGTGATACAGAATCGAATTAAGTAAGCCAAATGGGTTGATCTTTAAAAATAATAAATTAATAATTCCTGGTGAAATGAGAAATAAAATTTTAAATAACATACATAGTGCACACGTTGAGGTAACAAAGTGTATACAAAGGTCAAATTATGGGGTGTTGACCAGGTATGAGTAGTGACATTGAAAAATATATCAGTAAATATAATGTGCCAAATTCATGAAAAATCAAAACAATTAGAGCCTCTAATTTCTCATAAAATACCCAAAAATCTAAAACTATTAACTATTACTAACACTCCTTGTTATGTGACAAATAATTTAATACACCAAGACCTTCAAATAATTCTTACTAAAAGCGAAACGACTAGAGTGGACGTAAGCTGATGACCACACTAGGACAACTGCTAAACCTATTTGCAGCTACAGTCCCTCTTCTAGAACAGTCCCTATTAATCTTAAATCTGTTAACTATCACTCTCTCCCGTGGCCAACTCTTCGAACTCTCTTGCTCTATTCAGACACTATTCGATTGCTAGGGCTTGAGGTGACTCTCATTTTAACTTTCAATTCTGAGCTGCTATACAGCCAACAAACATCAGTTCGCTCCACGGAATATCGGGGAACAAGAAATCATTATCAAAGAAATCACCATCCAGACACAAATACACGTACCAGAAAAAAAGAACAACGTACGCGATTCTAAGAATAAATCAAAAATCTTCGGACACAGAAGACATAGAACAACTATATAGGATATATCTAACGCAAAAAACTCAGAGAAAGCGTCACTAGTAATTATAATGGGAGACAGGAAGAAACGCCAAACATAGGAATATTTCGCCTGGTAAACCCAAACGAAGGCGGCGAGATGCTCCTGGAATCGGACAGCGATTCTATGTCAATTCGTTCTTTGAGAAGTGAGATGGGAGAAGCAGAAATGAGATCGGTTTCATTATTATGAACAAAAGAAAATACTGCAAAGATGTCTCAGTTCTTAACAAATTTGACACAGGCTGTGATCACAGATTAGTAAGGACTCTATTCATAATAAACCTAAGGGTAAAAAGATGAAATATGGTCAATGGACACAGACACAAACTTTAGACGTATTTAAGAACTGTCACTGATACAAAAAACACTGTAAAATAAACTTGGACAAACAGATGCACTCAAAACTATGGAAATATAACAACTGGCGGAAAAGATCACGTCCAGCATCCGAGAAGCCTATAAGAAAATATCTTTCCGAAGGCAGAAAACAAGTAAACTAAACTAATGTTAATAAACAACATATATTACAACCTGTACATCCCTTACAAAATTTAACAAACTTTTAATGCAATGTTCGTCAATTTATTAAACATGTGTGCCATAGTGTTTTAGTGGCGGCTCGTGCTCCCCTTCATGCGACCCATGGGCAGGACATGAATGAGCTGAATTACTTCGGTAACAGAAGGACCGTCCTCTCAGAACAACCTCCGCTAGGTGACACATACGTCCCCAATGCTGAGAGCTGACGGCAATATCAGCCCTCAAGCGGTGGAGGACTGTGCCACCCAAACGCCACAGAATATGTGGTCCAGAAGCCCGTCGACGACGAAGAGGGGCAAACATCAAGGCAGGACCAGCGCTCGGTGAAGCCGCCTGCCATGAACACACCTAAAAAACGGATGAAGTCGGATGGATAAGCACCTTCTCCAGGGAGAAATCCCAAGAGAATGTATGATTAGCCAAAAATCCTAACATAAGCTATGCAGCTGTGCTGAATATCCACCTCAGAGTAGCTATAATTGACTGTCCTCACCCTCTGTGGAAAATGACGAATGAGCAGGCCACCACTGGTGGGTTGGCTATCTGAGGAGCTGGACAAGACATTTACCAGCTCATCAATTTTCATCCCCACTTTTGGGAAGTGGCAGCACACAGGAAAGATCCTGCGAATTGCATGCGGAAGTCAGGAGTCCTTGGACTAGCTGACAGACCATATAAAGGCTGCATCTGCCCTATGGGAGGGTGCAAAACTTGCAGTTGGTAGGGCAGACCAACTACCTAAACTAACTAAAATCTCAGTGTGGGTACAAGGGAAACAAGTCAAGCCCCAGGTCATACTAGAACGTCTGGCGGCACAGAACATGACGCCGTCTGTAAAAAATTGGTGCGAGCTCCATAGGGAGACCAAAGAAGATGGAGTTCTGCTCGTCTTCGGTGCACCCTCCTGTGACACCGCAGAGATAAAAAAGAGGGATGGCAAAATCTATTATAGATTTGCCACCCTGAAGGTAAAAACTCAAGGGCGAGAGGAAAGCTCTCGGCTGGGAGACCCTGTCGAAGCTATAGCTGAGACAGGCAATGTTAACTCGGTGACAGATCCATCTCCTCCATTGCTACCTAAATAAAATGGGCCTGGTTTTACAAATCATCCAAATGAATTTGCAGTATTCTAGGGTAGCAACTGTTAATTTAAGTTATCATCTACAAAATATGCAATATAGCATCGAGCTGATCCAAGAACCCTGGATTGTTAAAAACAGGGTATGCCGATATCTATCGTACGATGCAGCTCAACCATCTCCCACCCCAGAACTGGTGAGCTTGGAAACACATTGCGAATAACTAAGGATATACCTCATCATCGGATGTACAATAATATAGATACTAAACAGGGTGTGAACCAACATTCGTAACACAAAAACGAGCGGAGGCAGTCTAACACTGGGCAATATCTCAAGCTGGCATGCATCAAGTCAGGTATCCATGTCTGATCACCCACTGATACGCTACGACCTCGATTTCGTTCCACAAGAACTACCGTTTTACAGAAATCCACAAATACTAATAAATAACTATTTTTCAGATGCCTATGAGACAGGACGGAGTATCAGGCAGCAAACAAAATTCGGTGAACGATTTGGAAGCTTGTGTGAAACGTCTCGAAAACTCATTGATTTGATCTTATGAGGACTTGTCCCATGAGAAAGGCGGGCATGAGAGACTCTGCGGCCCCTTGGTGGAATGTAGAGATCAACTGCCTTCGATCCAAGGCCAGGAAAACTTTCAGGCCAAAAACAGTAACGATATAGCTGAGAATGAGAAACTTGGGGAAGCCCGTAGACAATTCAAAAGTGAAGTCAGGAAGCAACAAAGAATACATGGCGAGCCTACTGCAATGGCATTGAATCCACCCACTTTCCTTGCAATCAAGCTGGAGGTCCCAATATAGCAACCGATCCCCATCAACCTGGCGAGGAAAATTGGCTGCTAGCCGACGAAATGATAAGTATGACTAAAATAGAATGGGCAATATCTAGCTTCTCATCTCGTAAGTCCCCAGGACTAGATGGAATATTCCCAGCGTTAATGGGGTTTAACCTAAATTATAAATCTCTGTGATCGTGAAATCAGAGACGGGCCGTTGAGAACGTATCCCATACATCCGAACCAGCATGCCTACCAACCAGGTCGCTTAACCGAATCAGCCCAACATCTACAACCCAACACTGACGCACAAAAGTTCATTGCTTGTCACCTTCATTAACATTGAAGGTGTTTTCGACAAAACAACATTTAAGAGAATTGATAATGCACTTCTCACGGAATTCACCCCACTATGAGGGGCTGAATAAAAAATATGCTTGGTCTAAGAACAATCCAAGTAACACTAGATGATGTACCATCAACAAAAGTTGCAGAAAGAGGCTGTCCTCAAGGTGGAGTCCTCTCACCCCTTTTGTGGGACCTTGTAGTTGATAGCCTCCTCCTGGAATTAAACAACTCAGGTTACTATGCCGGTAGCTATGCAGACGACATAGTGATCATGATAAACGGCAGTTTTAAAGGTGTACTCTGCAAACTCACGCAGAGTGCCCTAAATATTGTTGAGAACTGGTACGATAGCCATTCGCTAAAAGTAAATCCAAAAAGACAGAGCTGATAAAACATTATCAGCTCTGTCTTTTTGGGTTTACTGTAGCAAAGGAAGAGGAAACTCGAGCTCGAAAACATGCCAGCAGATTATATTTTCTTTGGTTCTAACATGCCTCAGTTTAACATTCAAATAAGTATATATTATTTTATTTTAAATTATTTCTTTTACGTAAATTAATTCTCTGGCGGAAAACTTCACGACTGCTAGCCCTATAAAGATAGAAGTTTTTTTTTAATTTACTGAAAATCCAAAGTTGACAGCACAGTAATCTGTAACAAAAGTCTGGATCACACAACTTTAATTTATGTATATTCGGTAACGTACAGTATTATGTACTACTTTTTATTGGGTTTAGTAGTACATGAGGCTATGAAACAATTTATGATACATTTAACAATATAATCATGATTTATAGTGACTTCTAAATACAATGTTTAATAATTTAATACTTTAATTTTGTCCAGAAATGTTAACTTATTTATCTGAAAATGTATTGTTTATAATATTTAAGGACGAAATAATAAAGAAATGCAAGATGACATGCAGAAAGTATAGTCGTTCCATTTCGGAAAGGACTAAGTCATATTTCAGGTATAGTCCGCGCCGTGAACAGGGTCGTGCTCCTGCACGATTGCACTTCAATGCAGCTTCAATACACATACAAATATACCTAAAGAAACTGATTTCGTTTTATGCACAATGACCACAGGCGGAGAGGGCATACATTTTCGGAGATTGTTATGGAGAGCTACATAACAATCTCAGAAAATTTACGCACTCTCCACCTGTGGTCATTGCTGAAACACAAAGACCGCAGGTATTAGTGTGGTTAAAAATCAGTCTGTCTTAGAAATGGAAAGACTATACACACAAATAGAAATAGTGGAGATTGTGAGGAAGAAAAAAAAACATAGGAATGTGGTATACCACTTCAAAAGTGTTAGTATGAATAAAGATAGTACTAAGGTTATAGTTATAGGAGAAAACTAAGAGAAAATAAATATATAAAAACAGAGAGGGAAATTATAGAGCAAGTGGAGGTATTTAAATACCTGGGAATAGAGGAAAAACAAGACATAGGGTAGAGATAACAATGAAGATGTATCACACTATGAACAACAAATTCATAAGCAAAAATTAAATAACAAGAGAAACGAAAATAAAAATATACAAGGTAAGACCTATATTAACATATGGATGTGAGACATGGACAATAAAGCACAATAGATCATAATACAAGCAGTAGAAATGAAGTATATAAAGACAGTCAGAGGAGTGACAAAACCGGACTAAATGAGTAATGAGGATATAAGAAAAGAACAAAATGACAATAAATTACATATAAGAAAGACAATGGGGATGGCAGGGACACATAATTAGAATGGCACAGAAACCACAAGCCAAAAGTATATGGAAAACAAAAAAATAATGAAATGAAGCAATATTGGAGCTATTAGAAAGGAAAGGAAAGGAAGAAACTGGAAAGAAGCTTTTACACCTCATTGTGGTAGAAAATGCCAGCAGATATTTATATATATATATCCATATATATCCATATATATATATATATATATATATATATATATATATATATATATATATATATATATATATACACTTCTTAAAAGGGGCAATCCTCTGATATATTAAATAATTGTATTGACAACAAATTTTAATCAGATTAGAAAAAACTTCATATGAATTTTGAATGGTACACATGTCTCAGTTTTCTGAAATTTCATTAATTACATTTCTTTATATTAATTTGCTTCTGTTTTGTTACATCAAATATAGAATGATTTTAGTCTCATTAATGAATATTGAAGTGTAATTTTATATTACAATATCAATATAGAGGTAGTTTATATTTCAACGGTAATATTTATTAATTCAACTGGATATAAACAACATTTAACCAAAATAATTCCTCATTTCAGCTCTTTATGCATATTTGTATGTAAATTGTATTGTAAAAGCTTATACATTACTTGATAGAGAATGTATCTTATACTAGATCAAGCAGAAAATGTAGTAACTTAATACTTACTTTTTAACGAATTTAACTAGTTACACTATCCACAAAATAGAACACAAAATAGTTAGAGTTGCGGACAAAAATATTTATTATTTACAAGTGACATTCATTATTAGGTTAAAATCACTGACCATACGTTAGGCAACACCATGCACAAAGGGCTCTCCGTAGCTGCCGCAGTGTTCATCCGTCAGACATTCAGCGGTCAAATTTGGTTCAGCCGTTCCCTTTACTCACTTGAAGGAAGTGTATATTCCTGCTGTCCAAGTTCATAGGCCAAACAATCAGAGACGGAAAAGTGAAAACATTGATCAAACTGAGTATCTGATTAGCTTGCTAGCTTCGTTTTGTCGATTCTGTTGCTATGCTTAGCAACAGAATCGACAAAACGAAGAGCAGGAATATAAGATAACTTGGTATCTTAGTAACACCACATATATGCGCTTCTGTTTGATCGATCAACTATTACATATACACAGCGGAGTGGATTTCAAAATTTGCTTTTAGTATTATACCTTTATGTATATATTTCTACTATTTAAATGAATTGCACACAGTGGTATTGTAAATATACGTGTGTATAATTATCCAAAGTATGTATATTTAGCAGAATATATTCAATTGTATTTGTTTCCACATACATATGTATGTAGTTGCCTATATTACTCTCTATAAAGATGTCAGAATCGTCAGACAGTAATAACCTCAAAAACGAAGAATTTAAAATTGTTTCTTATAAAAGAAAAACTGGCAAACATATAACTAATATCAAACCATCACCGTTAGATTCCTGTCCGGAAGATTTCGATAAAAACATCGTGCTCAGGTAATTCATAAAATCTTTATAAGGGGACTGGATGTGTTGGTGTACATCTCATTTTTCTTTATTTGTTTTACTATGTTATAAATTTAAGAGTAATTTATGTTTAAAGCAGCTATGGTATCCTGAAATACATTGATAATTTTTTTATTATAAATCAATTGTATAATCATTAATCTGTTTATGTTAATTACATTCTGCCATGCTGTGACTGTAGTGATGTGAAGCACTTAGATGTGACATCTATAATTGGAATCAGTTCAGGAAAGGTATAAAGGCTGGGTTGAAAAAACTAGAGTTTAATGTAGTATGTCATCTGTAATCTACTGATTTATGTTCTATAAATTGTTTAGTTTACAGTTCATAATAGCCTCTTGTGCCTCTGTTATGTCAGGTGTGAAAGGCAACTTAGATTTTAGTATTAAAATTGACTTGAAGTTGGAATTCATCTGTTTTTTACAACCCATCCTTAGACTACATAATTATAATAATATAGCTGAAATTTCCACTGTTTGGCAGGGATGATTTTTAATTACAAAAATAGAAAAATCCTTGATTTTTAATTTAAAACAAGTAAAACTTCATTAAAACTTAATTCTTCAATTATAAATAATATAAATTATGTCTTGATGGGAATTCGAACCAATTCGAATCCATTTTTGAACTGTCAGTGCTGACAGCACAAAAGTCATAAATGGCAGGTCAGTCAACTTCAAAATATTGTCATTGTTTTTATATTATGGAGATATTTGTGCTAACTACATTAAATATATACAGGTCATTACATGAAAGAAAGCTATGTACATATAAAAATTACTTATACACAAACATTTAATATATGATCACCTTTATATGTATATGATAATCAGCTTATTACATTCTTCAACTTCATAAAATTGGTTATACATTAAAATATTTGTTGTTGTTTTTATTGATTGCTCCAGTCTAATTTTGTTCAGTCTAATAATATCTTTGTTATGGGTGCTGTAACCTTGAATGCATTATGTTTTGCATACAGTAGATGTTGATACTCCCATATTTACCAATGTTCCTTAATCTATCAGATAGATTTATCAATAATTTTTAAACCATAAATGTAAGTATTTATAACTACAATAAATAGAATGTTTAACAAGAATCTATAGTTTTTTGAGAAAAGATTTCACACTTCCAGTATAAAATTGTCAATTTATCCATTTTATTTTCATTGGCATTAGTTTATCCTTTACAAATAATTTAAATAAACAAATATATACATTCTAAGCAAATAATCATGAATAAACTATTTAGAGTTCATATTTTCCTTGGACTCGATTATTTTCTCCTCTGTACAGTTCAGATATATGTATATTTATTCACCTAATGTTCCTTCTATTCCCACACAATGTACACTTTCTTGCCTTATTTTCCATGCAAAATCTCCTTTCACTCTGTGAGTGCCTGCATATAAACATAGCTACCATTTATTGTTTTCTGGCCATTTTCCCATTTCTTAATTATTCAGGCAGGCCCCTTGTATGTCCACATATTGTGTGTTATATTAATATAAAATATATATCCTGGCATTCTATTTCACACACTCTCATTCGCCATGACTAATCTATTTGTTTGGCACCCCCATGCATTCTACTACATACTCTTATGATCATCTTACCTGCACATTCATACAAATCCAACATTTTCCCTTTTTTTCTGTCCTTCAGTAGTTACCTATATATCTCCCTTCCATACATGTCTTACAGTTTCTTTATATTTTACAGCTTTTTTGCATGCTTTCACCCACACCTTTCTGGCCTGGACTCCTGCATCACTATATAACCAAGTGTCCAGCTATCGACTTCATTTCTATTTCTTCCACTAATTTCACCAAGCATTCTTCTGATGCATATCAGTATGCCTTGTTCATTATTCCATTTTCACCGGCAGCCATTCCTTTCTTTATATTAACCCTTTAACCTCCTTCAGAGGTATGTCATTTATTTCCCCTTATCTTCTTTCGCTCCCAGACACTCTCTATATTCTCCTCCAGTAAAAACATTCATAAAGTGATTCCTCCACTGTAACTGTCATCTACCAACTAAAAAGGTACGTATATATCCTGTTTACCATACCAAAATCTAGTGGAAGTCACTGGCGATACGGCGATAACCTCCTCTTGTCTCTTTTCTCACGCTTTGTCCCAATCTAAACCTGAGGCGTCCAGGCGGTCTCCTTCCTTCCATTCTTACATGTTGTATTTGTTCTCCCTTCGCTGCACATGACCAAGCCATCTGATTGTCATTCATTTAAATTTCATTAAATTAAAAACCTATCGTTTTAGGTTTTCTAATTAGTGTGTATATTTTTAGAAGAATCTTGGAAGCCAAAGAAGATTTGCTGCTCTCGGATTTTCACTCCTCAATAACAGCATCTATACGTGAGGGTCTGCAGACCCTAGGACATCCAACAATTAAAGAAATAGTCTGCTTTGGTTTAGGTAAATTTAGTGAGTGCATGATATCAAGGTATCAATTTGCATTGCTACTGTGCCTGAGAGATATATTTTCTGCAGAGATATATTCATATGATCCTGTCTTTGGTCACAATGAACATACACTTTTAGAAGAATTTAAAATAAAACTACTCAAGGAGAACATTGAGGGAAAATATAAAATTAAGCAGAATTTATCCTTGTTCTTTTTACCACATTGTCCAAAACAGTTATCAAATAATTTACTCTGGGCAAACTGGGGTTTGGAATTGAGCAAATGTATGATAATTTCTAACAGTTTTAATAAAATTTTAGAAACAAATACTAAAAGGGTATTAGTAGAAAATTCAGGTTATCTGTTGAATATATCTCCCTATGTTACAGAACTAGCTGTAATTAATTCCTTTAAATATTTTGATATATTTAATGATACTGCAATTCATATTTTTCCAATTGATAAGTTATCATTAATATCTAACGATTTATGGAATGAGTGTACAGAGCCAAATTATAAATCAGATGATGTTGAATTTATAACCAATCATATCGACTCACATTTATCGTTTAAGTCGTAAACACTAATAATTGTTTCTTCAGATATCTGAAGAAAAAATTAAGATGGCACAGCATATGCAAACGTTGAGAAAAATCATATCTGAGTTGCGCAGAAACAGTACGGGGCCGTTAAAAGATAACGATGCATATCGTTATATAATGGGCCAGTATAGAAAGTACAATGTTACAGAGCAGCAAACTTGTAAAGCACAGGAAGAAATGAACTTCTTAGCAAGCACGTATTTATGCTACTTGCAGAGTTCTCGATTGCATAATGAAATTAGTATGGAATACCACGGAAAAGGTGAAAGGACAGTTGCAGAAACAGCAAAAATGGTTGGTTTTAAATTACCGCACGACCCTAAATAAAATGCTGATTTTGGGTAGTTGATGTAAATTGTAGTAAAATATATTAATGTGTTAAAGTATATTTCGAATTTTTATTATTAATTGTTTGACATACATCCCCGAATATTCAGATTCTGGTTATTAATCAAGGTAGGCACCTACAATACTCGCAAGATAGCGACTCCGAAGTAAATGTAAATTTCACAAATATAGACCAATTATATTTTAAATATTTGGTGTATCTAACAAACGTTTATATATAAAAAATCTCTGAGAATGATAAATTAATATATTGCCAACTCTTGAGCCCACCTGGTCTCCAGGTTGTAAGCCAAATAGGCTACGCAATTGGACACTACACTTCTTTTTTGTTTGTAATATAAATATGTAATTATAAAAAGACTGCAATGCACCTCGCCCGACGCACAGTGGAATATTTCACGTTAAAAGTTGGCCAAAAATATTTTAATATTTTTATAGGCATCAAATAAACTTTTAAATAGTAAATGATGAAAACGATTATTTAATATTGATTCTAATTTAAATACATATTCATAATAGTAAAATTAAGAATTTAATAATCGAAATCTATTTCTGATTTGCTTTCTTCTCCTTCGTTTAATTTTTTTGAAAAAAAAAATTATAATAATAAATAACTACGTGTATAATAATTTTTTGTAGTTTTGGATAGCTAAAAATCGAAAATAATCGTATGTGTAGCTTATTCGTGGATTGTCTTACGGAGATATTTATTCAAATTAGCGACAAAAGTTATAAGTGGGTGTACAATTTGAATGATGAACAAAGACTCTAAAGGTATATATTCTCATACAAATATACTATCATGCACTTTTAGTTCGTAATACATCTTCCTTAATTTTAATTTTATTCACCTATAATAATTTTCAATTTTTAACTATTCAAAACTACAAAAAAATAATGTTACAGGCATAGTTATTATCTTTCGATTAATTTCTTAATTTTACTATTACCAATATGTATTTAAATTAGAATAAATATTAAATAAACCTTTTATTAATCATCATTTACTATTTAAAAGTTTATTTAATGCCTATAAATTTATTAAAATAAAGTTGGCCAACTTTTATCGTGAAATACTCCACTGTGCGCCGTATAATAATTATTATACTGGAAGGACAGTCTTTATTTCATTCGATATTTATTCGATTTTATGTGGTGTTTTGTACATGGCCAACATATTACTTTTACTATATCACGAAATAAATATTTTTGCGAAAAACTATTGTGTATTTAAAAAAAACAAATTTTGTGCAAGTTACTATAATCATACTTATCTTACACTCGATTCGTTTAGGCAAGAGTTTCATTGTAATATAAAACAAGAATCACGGAGTATCATTCGAAATAACATATAAAATATTATTTTATTTATTTTGAATTTTATCTTCCTGTGCCTTTTCTATATTTTCTGGATCAACACATTTAAATCCATTGTCCAAATTATTTCTAACAGTTTCTGGAAAGAAATCTGTTTATTTCTTCTCCATTACGTCATTCCAAAAGTCATCATCTCGTTGAATAATTTCGACATGTAATGGTAAAATATTCACATACGACAAAGTGACATCGCGTTCTACCAGTTATGTGTAATTGACCTTGTACCTGCAACAATATAAAAATGATTGAAGGAAAGATACGGAATTCAGTTTACTATATACCTGAAAAAAATAATTGTGCTTTCTTTTCAGTCTTAATAGTCCCAGATGCTCCTCTAAACACAGACTTTTCATTGTCTTTGTGGCATCATTTAAACTTATACCTAATCTTGATATTTTGTATAGACATTTTACTTCTATTATTGCATCTTATCAATTAAACTTATAAACATAAATAAAATTATTGAAATAATTTTGTAATATATTCAATATTCATTATCATCAGGAGATGTCCCTAAAAATGGATATGTTTTATCTAGCCATAATCCACTGTTCTTTACTTTGAAGCCCGATAATTCTTCAAAGAGTCAAATAACCATGCTTTCATTAGCTTCCCATATTCAATGGCTGTAGAACTAATGTTTGAAGTTTTCAATTTTTTTTCACTAAGTGTGTGGCATTCTGCGAATAACAATCCTTTCTGTGCATAATATAGGAAACATTAGAAAATTAACCTATTTTCTCAATCTTTTCTGGTGTGTACTATAAATAAATTTATATTAATAATATAGCACCTTATAAACAATTCGGAATAATACCCATTCCTACTCACATTTAATTTGGAAATAATGTGAAGACATTCTACAGCCTCATCTGTTAAAGCAGGTTGTAAGGCATTTGGACCGTAATCAATGTTTTTTAACGGTTTTTCTTTTCATTGTCCTTTTGGTTTTTGTTGTACTTTTATATTGCAATCTGTTTTATGCATGAGCGCAACTTTTTGTAATATATTTTTTAAATGTACTCCGGGACTCATTTCAGTTACGTTTTCCATGGACTAGGATGCCAGTTAAATCCTGAAAATATTTAATTTATATCAATAAAATATATATTTCATTGCAGTTACATATAATCGTGTTTGAAAAGAATTCCGCTGAATTAAATTTAAACGTTTTCCCATATCGAATCGTGTTAAAATGCTCATAAAAAGTTCGGCACTGTTATTTGTCTCATTATCTATGAGATTGCTGGCTTTTTTTATTACTTAGTTTAAAGATCCTGTAAAAGAAAGTAGTTATCCAATTATTTATTTACAAAATGCATTTGTATGTTTCATACACCTTGTAGGTGCCGTATTAATCCTGTTGATTTTAGTTCAGACAATTTACTATTTTCGATTGTACCGACAAATTTACAATAATAATCTTTACACTTTTCATGGTGATCATAGACATGCATTATTCCATTATGGAGGTCTTCAATTAAAGTACTATCACCTTGAGCATTATCGTAAATAGCTTTCTGTGATATAGATTGTAACGCATTAATTTTTTCTCCAATAAGTATTTTTTTTTTGCTGCAGAACTTATTACTGAGTTTACACTTTTCTTTAAATTATATAGCTGTTTCCCATGATTTTTAATGACGTGATTAGTACATTCAATCTTTTTGACCTAAAATATAATTAATATAAATTACTTTTATACAACGTTTGTTATAAAAATACAATAATCTGATTGCCATAAGGAACCATATCTAACTGACCGGTGTGAACTTATCCACCCATACAACTTTTGGCCGCGGCTGGTCCGCGCGCCGTTGCGCTGCATTTCTCCGAGCATTGTGGCTCAATGAAAGAAGTAAAAAAAATCTTGTTCGTAAATTTGTTCACTCATGTGTTGTGAACAATAATGTAGAAATTTTTTTTTTTACTTAATAATTGTCGCTGAACAGAACACCCATTTCTTATACTACTAATTGTGGTTTTTCAAAATGTTCCCCAGACTTTTCAAAATTTTACAGAGATTACACGAATTTTGTTTAGACTTTAACAACAAGAGATTTATACTTTTTTTTAGTGAATTTTAAAGTTGGAATTGTATTAATGACTTTTATTAAAGCGCCATAAAAATGAGTAGAAAATAAGTAGGCGAGTTGCAATTTTCAGAAATCATCAATATTAACAAGAGTAATTACAAAACGAAAAAAAATATCTGGTGTGGGCACCACACGACTTTCCGAATTACATGACCTATTTCATTTTGTACATTTTCAACTTTGGGGCTTTTTACTTTTGACATTATTATATGTTTTTGACATTTTCTGACTTATTTAATATTGTTGAATTTTTTTTTACTTTTTGTACTTTTTTGACTTTTTTGTTAGTTTTGGCCTTTTTAATTTTCTTGGCTTCTTTTGTCATTTTATACTTTATTGACTTTTTGACGTTTTTTTTTGACATTTATATTTTTTTTTACTTTTTCGACTTTTTGACTTTTTTGACATTTCTGATATATTTTCTACTTTCCTTGAAATTTTTGACACGTGAGATTTTGACATTTTGACTTTTTATCTTTTTGGCATTCTGACATTTTAACATTTTTGACATTCAGACGTGTTAACATTTAGGCATTCTGACATTTTTACATTTTGAAATTTTGACATATTTACATCTAGGCAATTTCACATTTTCAAATGTTCACAGTTTCACATGAAAATGTAAAGTAATTATTAATGTATATTTTCAATACCTTACTACATTTAAGATGCGACAATTTTCGCTAATTCCGCGCTTGATTTACGCCACACCCGCTGACGTCACGCTGACGTCACGTATGTTATTTATTATTTGTGATATACGCCATAGGAAATCGCTATTATTGAGAAATCTTCTGTTTTAGTGAACCGAGCTTGCTCAAATTTCCACAGGGTCGCCGAAGCGCGGGATCTCACTCGATTTCCAAATTTGGTCGCGATCTGATGTGCCGTTTTCCCACCGTGAACGTTAAATGGTCCGGCACAGCGCCTAATTATGCTCCGCGCGTCGTGTTGATTGTGATTCCTTCGCTGTTAGTGAACCGATTGTCCTCAAATTTTCAATGGATCGTCCTGGATAGTGTCCACAGATATTTGCCAAATTTGGTCGCAATCTGTTGTGTCGTTTTCCCGGAATTTTGTTCACAGACAGACAGACAGACAGACAGACAGACTGACTGACTGACAGACAGACTGACTGACATACAGACTGACTGACATACATACCACACACAGACATCGCAAAAATCGGGTTTATTTCGACTATTATAGGCATAAAACGTAACGAAAATTGAATTTTTTTTTGCTAAATTGTACACGGCAACAATCCCTTTCTTCTGGTGTAATTTTTTTCCCGGAAAGTTATCGCATATTTCCACAATCTTAGTTTGAAAACGTGAACACGTTTTCGGTAAAACAATACCTTCCTTTACATCAGTGATGTATTCGGAAAGTAAAAATATCTGGTGTGGGCACCACACTACTTTCCGAATTACATGATCTATTTCATGTTGTACAACATTTTCGACATTTTCAACTTTTGGATTTTTTTTAATTTTTTAATATTTTGACTTTTATGACATTTTTTTTACTTTTTTTGACATTTTTACTGTTTTTAAACTTTAAATACTTTTTTGACTTTTTTGTTAGTTTTTTTTTTGGTTTTTTTAATATTTTTGGCTTCTTTTGACCTTTTTTACTTTGTTGATTTTTTGACGTTTTTACTTTCCGAATACATCACTGATGTAAAGGAAGGTATTGTTTTACCGAAAACGTGTTCACGTTTTCAAACTAAGATTGTGGAAATATGCGATAACTTTCCGGGAAAAAAATTACACCAGAAGGAAGGTATTGTTGCCGTGTACAATTTAGCAAAAAAAAATTCAATTTTCGTTACGTTTTATGCCCATAATAGTCGAAATAAACCCGATTTTTGCGATGTCTGTGTGTGGTATGTATGTCGTCTGTCTGTCTGTCTGTCTGTCTGTCTGTCTGTCTGTCTGTCTGTCTGTGAACAAAATTCCGGGAAAACGACACAACAGATTGCGACCAAATTTGGCAAATATCTGCGGACACTATTCAGGACGATCCAGTGAAAATTTGAGCTCAATCGGTTTACTAACAGCGAAGGAATCACAATCAACACCACGCGCGGAGCATAATTAGGCGCTGTGCCGGACCATTTAACGAAATTATTTTCCCGGAAAGTTCCAATTTCTGATACACCACCAATATAAGATTATGAATTGTTGTTATATTAGCTATAAAAGGAATAATAGCTGAACTGATGAAAGTGTGGGCTACCGGTAAATAAAAATTAATTACCGTTACCCCTTATTGCGAACTCGCTAATTAAGATAATTATTACTTTCCGAATACATCACTGATGTAAAGGAAGGTATTGTTTTACCGAAAACGTGTTCACATTTTCAAACTAAGATTGTGGAAATATGCCATAACTTTCCGGGAACCTTTTATGCCCAAAATAGTCGAAATAAACCCGATTTTTGCGATGTCTGTGTGTGGTATGTATGTCTGTCAGTCAGTCTGTCAGTCAGTCTGTCAGTCAGTCTGTCAGTCAGTCTGTCAGTCAGTCTGTCAGTCAGTCTGTCAGTCAGTCTGTCAGTCAGTCTGTCAGTCAGTCTGTCAGTCAGTCTGTCAGTCAGTCTGTCAGTCAGTCTGTCAGTCAGTCTGTCAGTCAGTCTGTCAGTCAGTCTGTCAGTCAGTCTGTCAGTCAGTCTGTCAGTCAGTCTGTCAGTCAGTCTGTCAGTCAGTCTGTCAGTCAGTCTGTCAGTCAGTCTGTCAGTCAGTCTGTCAGTCAGTCTGTCAGTCAGTCTGTCAGTCAGTCTGTCAGTCAGTCTGTCAGTCAGTCTGTCAGTCAGTCTGTCAGTCAGTCTGTCAGTCAGTCTGTCAGTCAGTCTGTCAGTCAGTCTGTCAGTCAGTCTGTCAGTCAGTCTGTCAGTCAGTCTGTCAGTCAGTCTGTCAGTCAGTCTGTCAGTCAGTCTGTCAGTCAGTCTGTCAGTCAGTCTGTCAGTCAGTCTGTCAGTCAGTCTGTCAGTCAGTCTGTCAGTCAGTCTGTCAGTCAGTCTGTCAGTCAGTCTGTCAGTCAGTCTGTCAGTCAGTCTGTCAGTCAGTCTGTCAGTCAGTCTGTCTGTCAGTCAGTCTGTCAGTCAGTCTGTCAGTCAGTCTGTCAGTCAGTCTGTCAGTCTGTCAGTCAGTCTGTCAGTCAGTCTGTCAGTCAGTCTGTCAGTCAGTCTGTCAGTCAGTCTGTCAGTCAGTCTGTCAGTCAGTCTGTCAGTCAGTCTGTCAGTCAGTCTGTCAGTCAGTCTGTCAGTCAGTCTGTCAGTCAGTCTGTCAGTCAGTCTGTCAGTCAGTCTGTCAGTCAGTCTGTCAGTCAGTCTGTCAGTCAGTCTGTCAGTCAGTCTGTCAGTCAGTCTGTCAGTCAGTCTGTCAGTCAGTCTGTCAGTCAGTCTGTCAGTCAGTCTGTCAGTCAGTCTGTCAGTCAGTCTGTCAGTCAGTCTGTCAGTCAGTCTGTCAGTCAGTCTGTCAGTCAGTCTGTCAGTCAGTCTGTCAGTCAGTCTGTCAGTCAGTCTGTCAGTCAGTCTGTCAGTCAGTCTGTCAGTCAGTCTGTCAGTCAGTCTGTCAGTCAGTCTGTCAGTCAGTCTGTCAGTCAGTCTGTCAGTCAGTCTGTCAGTCAGTCTGTCAGTCAGTCTGTCAGTCAGTCTGTCAGTCAGTCTGTCAGTCAGTCTGTCAGTCAGTCTGTCAGTCAGTCTGTCAGTCTGTCAGTCAGTCTGTCAGTCAGTCTGTCAGTCAGTCTGTCAGTCAGTCTGTCAGTCAGTCTGTCAGTCTGTCAGTCTGTCAGTCAGTCTGTCAGTCAGTCTGTCAGTCAGTCTGTCAGTCAGTCTGTCAGTCAGTCTGTCAGTCAGTCTGTCAGTCAGTCTGTCAGTCAGTCTGTCAGTCAGTCTGTCAGTCAGTCTGTCAGTCAGTCTGTCAGTCAGTCTGTCAGTCAGTCTGTCAGTCAGTCTGTCAGTCAGTCTGTCAGTCAGTCTGTCAGTCAGTCTGTCAGTCAGTCTGTCAGTCAGTCTGTCAGTCAGTCTGTCAGTCAGTCTGTCAGTCAGTCTGTCAGTCAGTCTGTCAGTCAGTCTGTCAGTCTGTCAGTCTGTCAGTCTGTCAGTCTGTCAGTCTGTCAGTCTGTCAGTCTGTCAGTCAGTCTGTCAGTCAGTCTGTCAGTCAGTCTGTCAGTCAGTCTGTCAGTCAGTCTGTCAGTCAGTCTGTCAGTCAGTCAGTCTGTCAGTCAGTCTGTCTGTGAACAAAATTCCGGGAAAACGACACAACAGATTGCGACCAAATTTGGCAAATATCTGCGGACACTATTCAGGACGATCCAGTGAAAATTTGAGCTCAATCGGTTTACTAACAGCGAAGGAATCACAATCAACACCACGCGCGGAGCATAATTAGGTGCTGTGCCGGACCATTTAACGCTCACGGTGGGAAAACGGCACAACAGATCGCGACCAAATTTGGAAATCGGGTAAGAGTCCGCGCTTCGGCTACCCTGTGAAAATTTGAGCAATATCGATTCACTAAAACAGAAGATTTCTCAATAATAGCGATTTCCTATTGCGCATATCACAAATAATATACGTGACGTCAGCGTGACGTCAACGGGCGTGGCGTAAATCAAGCGCGGAATTAGCGAAAATTGTCGCATCTTAAATGTAGTTAGGTATTGAAAATATACATTAATAATTACATTAAACTTTCATGTGAAACTGTGAACATTTGAAAATGTGAAATATAAAAATGCCTAAATGTAAATATGTCATAATTTCAAAATGTAAAAATGTCAGAATGCCAAAATGTCAGAAAATCAATATGTTAAAATGTCAGAATGCCAAAAATATAAAAAGTCAAAATGTCAAAATGTAAAAACGTCAAAATCTCACGTGTCAAAAATTTCAAAGAAAGTTAAAAAATATCAAAAATGTCAAAAAAAAGTCGAAAATGTCAAAAATGTAAAAAAAAAGTAAAAAATGCCAAAAAATTGAAATTGGTCAAAAAAGTCAAAAATGTCGAAAAATAAAAAAAAAGTCAAAAATATCAAAAAAAAACTAAATAAAATAACAAAAAAATATCAAAAATGTCAAAAAATATCAAAAATATTAAAAATGTCAAAAATGTCAAGAAAAGTAAAAAATCTCATAAAAGTCAAAATGACAAAACAAATTAAAAAGTCCAAAAGTTGAAAATGTCGAAAATGTTATATAAAATTAAATAGGTCATTTAATTCGGAAAGTCGTGTGGTGCCCACACCAGATATTTTTTTTTTCGTTTTGTAATTACTCTTGTTAATATTGATGATTTCTGAAAATTGCAACTCGCCGACTTATTTTCTACTCATTTTTTATAGCGCTTTAATAAAAGTCTTTAATACAATTACAACTTTAAAATTCACTAAAAAAAAGTATAAATCTCTGAAATACCGGAGTTAGTGTAAATTGATTGTTGTTAAAGTCTAAACATAATTCGTGTAATCTCAATGTTGAAAGGTCTGGGGAACATTTTGAAAAACCACAATATGTGGTATAAGAAATGGGTGTTCTGTTCAGCGACAATTATTAAGTAAAAAAAAAATTATACATTATTGTTCACAACACATGAGTGAACAAATTTACGAACAAGATTTTTTTTTGCTTCTTTCATTGAGCCACAATGCCCGGAGAAATGCATCGCAACGGCGCGCGGACCAGCCGCGGCCAAAAGTTGTATGGGTGGATAAGTTCACACCGGTATCTAACTGTTTGTAACGAATTCCGTAGTGAGTCTCGCAACAACGAAATCCTTCCACGATGATGTCTGCTTCCATAGCGCCGGAAGCCCCTCTCCAATTTTTAAAGCACGTATGTGTACGAGGAGACTGATTTTTGTTTTCTGCTTTTGTACAAATTATACAAAATTTATTACGGACCCCCATAAAAATTACTTTTCCGGCAGCCTTTCCTATAATAATGACCTATAAAATATGTATTATTATGTATTCCATTACATTGTATATTTTTAGTACCACTCCAGAAGCAGCATTGTAATTATGTCCACAGCTGCGTTTGGGGGCTGGAGCCATCAATATATACGGTAATCCATAGCACACCATCTTCATCTACTGGATTTAATTGAATTGCGATTTCTCGTTCTTTCGTAGCGCCTTTTCCATATCTAATATGGATGATTCCATCCATGACTTAAAATTTACAATAAATAAAATATTGTAATTCATTTAAATTGAAAACATACCGTGGATAACCGTTCTTGTATTTGGTAATACACATTATTTGACATAGGGGGTATATTAAAGCGCTTAACCGCGAGGATGAGCATTTTAAAGTGTGTAGGCGCGTATATTCAATTACACTAGAAATGACATAATTTATGTCAATAATTCTATTTCCGTTTAACATATCTTTTCTAGTATTGTAAACTTCCACACACAGTTCGTGTTCCATAATCCTTAAATTAATTTAATATCATTAGATTATTCAATTATTGATTTTTTTGTTACGGATATCTAAATATATCATATATATCAAATTCATCTTGAGTTCCTCAGGTTTCATTAATTCCAATATCCTGGTCTTAGGATTAATCATTTGTTTCGATGTTGATGGGCTATGTAATTTGAAATAATAAGAATAGAATATAATGAATAAAATATGTACCTACCCATAAGGATCAACTGTTGGCGGTCGTAATATATTCTTGTCTGTAGATTCCCACACCGTTTCCAAGGGCATTAAAGATATTTCACTAACATTGTCGGCAGAATCATTTACTTCTCGATTATTATTACTAGGTATAGGTATATTCGTATCATCATTACTACCAGAAGATATATTTCTTTCTACTGTGTGCATAGATTCGCGCTTCATGTGTTATAAATAAATTAATTATATTAGAAATTCACTTCCTCGACTAGTTACGATATACCTTTTCCAGCGATTGATTGCAGCCAGAGACTTTTTCGTTCTCTTCAATATTCTGGAAGCCGTCTTTCTTGCTTTTGGCATTTCGTACAAATAAATTCACGCACGCACAAAACAAAAACACTTAGACACAATAATGCAAACACAGATTATTATATAAACATAACACACTTCTACTTCGCGCTGTAAATAGTTAATATAGTAAATCCGCCAAGTAACATCCGAATTTCAAAAATGTAAATGAGAGAAGTGCTTGTTAAATAACCTAAAATAATAAATCAAATTATTTAAATAAATCTGCGACAATATTATTGGTAGAGGGATGTTGTAATTTAGTTTAAATTATGTGTTTATAAACTGCACCCCATGAATATTCTTTCTGTCGGCACCATTGTGTTTTTTAGAGAGCCTTTATTTATCTGTATGTAAGAATCACGTATCATAAAACCAGATGGTTCATTTACTTCGCTGGTAATTGCCGCCGACATATTTTACAGGCAAGTTTCTTCAGAGAACGCTAAACAGTTTATGTCAATAATGAATTTGTACATATGGTGCTCAATGGGTTCGTCTCATATTGCCAGTACGTTTAGAAAATTAATAATAAATTTTCACAGGGCATTTTATGATAAATTATTGTCGTACCTAGCTTCAGACAGGTACAGGTAAGCAGGTAACCAACATTCAGGATAATTGCAGAGTTCGTTAGATTTCTGCATTGTTGTGTTTTAATTAGTACTTACGGTAATTGTGATATTTTTCATGCAGAAAACTAGGTGAAGAACTTTGGTAGATACTGAGGCGATAATATAGCAATGGTAACTTTGCATTTTATTTGTTAGGTTTGTGTACATATGTTCATGTATATCTTCTTCTTTTTCTTCTTCTTGTGCCTTATCCTCCAAGGATGTCGGCAATCAGCAACGTGATCTGCACCTTATCTGTTGCTTTTGTTTTGTTATTGATTACGACTCCGTTGACAACCACACCCATATCACTTCATTCAAGCGCATCCCGAAACACCCGTTCTAAGTACATATTAAATAACAAATGCGAAAGAACACAACCTTGGCGAAGTCCTCGCAGGATCGATACTTCCTCCGTCATCTCGCCCTTTATTCTGACGGTAGCTTTCTGGGTCCAGTACAGGTTAGCTATTATTCGGATGTCTCTGCAATTCACGAACATCTTGCACGATATGGCGTGCAAGATGTTCAGCAGTACTTCGTGTTTAACAGTATCAAACGCCTTCTTGTAATCGACAAAACAAGCAAAGACAACCATATTTACGTCTAGACACCTTTGAGCCAGTACTTGAATGCTAAATAACGCCTCCCGTGTACCGAAGTCATTCCTGAAGCCAAATTGTGTTTCGCCAATGTTCTCCTCACATACGCGGTATATTCTCCCATGAACAATCTTTAGAAACAACTTAAGAACATAACTCATTAGACTTATCATTTTGTAGTCGCTGCAGAACTTCGCGTTAGATTTCTTAGGCAATGTTACGAAGGTAGATTTCAGCCAGTCTTGTAGAATTGTTCCTCTTTTATATATGGTGTTAAACAGGTCAACCAATACTGAAAGTGGTTTTTCCTCTTCTAGCAATTTCAACACTTCAACATGTGTCTCATCGGGCCCAGGTGCCTTGCCGTTCTTGGCTACTTCAGATCTTGTTATGTCCAATCCATCACTATCATTGATGTAATTATGATTTCTATTGTCATCAAAGAGAGTCTCTACATATTACTTCCACTATTTTCTTCAGTGCTTAAAAAATGTTATTCTGCGTATCGATAAGTAGTTCGCTATGCTTACTTTTATATCCCCTATAGTTTCTTTGATCTTTTTGTACATGTTGAATGAATCATGCTTTTCTTCGAAATCCTCTATTTCCGCACATTCCTCCGACAGCTATTTCTCTTGTAAATTCCTTTTGTAGCTCACGGTATTTAAGCAGGTCTATATTCTTATAGTTTCTTCGGATATACATTAATTGCAGGATTTCGTCCGTCATCCACTTTCTCTTTTAACGCCGACTGCAGCTCCTAGCTGGTTGTTGCTTGCTTCAATTATAGCTGTTTTTATTTGATTCCATGTTGTTTTTGTATCTATGTCGGCATTGAATAATCGACAATAAGTGTTCAAGAAAATTTGGTATTCATAGCTTGTAACGAGCAATGCGATTAAAAAACCATTTTGAACCTGATAGCGGAAAGTGAGACCAACACGTTGATACCCTACACGTGGACAATATTTAACCGAGTGAATGGTATAGAGGTCAATAAACACGAGCAGATAGTATGAATTCGTTGAATATTCTAGCCATCATTAGCATGAGCGGGCCTACCAGTGATCATTTTGAGGAATTAAATGACTGTAGCAAACGTCACGACGTCGCCCCGCTTTAGTTGTTTTCCATGTGTGCAGCTGAATCAAATTAATGAGCCAATGCTAATTTTTTCTTAAAAAAGCGTTCTTCCATATATTTTGAGGCTGCCCACATTTTTTGAAAGTATGATTGGAATTATCGTACAATTGGTACAGCGCGACGGAATTCTACTTGTTTCTCTTTAGGGCATTGAGGTTTCTTTATAATTTAATTTTCCTGAACAATTAATTTGTCAGCTATCGAATATTCAATACATTTCATTATTTGATAAAAATCTCTTCTGGTAAGCTCTAAAAACCAAATATATTTTGATTTAAAAAAAACAGTAATGGTTTCATTTCAATAGCTTCTTAAAAGGTTTAATTTTAATTATTTCTAAAGATTGGTCCCCGGCAATTAGAGGAATAAAAACAGTAAATTCACTATACTAACATGTCTAATGGCCCTATATACTAACATATTAGCAAAAACCGCAACGACCCCTCCATTAAGAATATATGTTAATATATAGGGCCATAAGACGTGTTAGTATAGTGAATTTACTGTTTTTATTCCTTTAATGATGTTTCATATTTATTATAAACCTGATTTTATTTTCATTTATTTATGTTTTGCTCTTTTTGTTTGGTTTTGTTTTATAATTTTAGTGTAATAATTATTATTTTCTTTAATTTGATTTATGTTTACGTAAATTTTTTTTCCTGTGAGGTGCAATCTTCGAATAACATCCCGTCACCACCCATTCTGGGTGGTAGGCATTGGTAGTGCCGGATTCACCCCGCGTTCTGGCCTACCGGCTAAACCAAAAACTCACGTTCTGTCGTAGGAGGCTTGCCCGCCTCAAAGGCACCCTAAGCTCCCTATGCTGTCCCGATCATAGGTACGTCAGTCCTGTATTCTATCTTGTCTTGTTTGTCCGTTGTCATGTCTTATGTCTGCAGGCCGTCATTTTGCTTCTGCTTCATCACTTGGGTTGAAAATTTTGCAAACGCGTCCCAGTGCTCGGATCTTTCCAGGATTAGGCGTCCTATTTGCTGGGGGGAGGGTTCATCCTCCCCCAGTTCTGTCCATAACGTGGCTCGATCATTATACCACCTGTCGCAGCGGTACAGCGTGTGGGTCGGGTCGTCGGTCATGTTGTATAAATAGGATTGAAAAACGCCATGTCCTGTCAGTAGTTGCGTCAGCCAATGGTCTGTGTCTCCGTGTTTTCTGTCGATAAATGGTCTTAGTTGGGGGAAGAACCCCTTCGTCCATGTCGCGTTTGGTGTCTCGTCCCAGCGTTTTTGCCACTTGAGTATAGCTTGCTTCCTTGCCTCGTCTCTCGCTATCTTGGACGATGTTCCCCCTTTGATTCCTCGGTATTAAGCTTCCCTCTCTTCCACCAATAGGTCTGCCGGAATCGTAGCCGCCAGAACTTCCACCGCATCCGTGGAGGTGGTCCTATATCCCCGGGTGATCCGAAGAGCGCTGGTGCGCAACGCCCTCATTAACCTAGTTACATTTCGCTGTGTCTTTATTGCATTGCCCCAGGCCGGAGCTGCGTACAATAGTTGGGCGCTCGACACCGTCGCCAGTAACCCCCTCTGTTTTTTACCCGGGCCTCCAATGTTAGGCAGCAGCCTTGCTAGTGCCGCCTCAGTCCGGGCTGCCTTCTTCGTCGGTTTCAATACTTGTGCAGTGTGGTTGGTGTTTGACTCTAATATGATTCCCAAGTACTTTATCTGCCTTTTCAGCGGGAATGGCGACCTCAGCAATCCAATCTCGGTGACGGCCTGGACACCTAATCGCTTAGTCGAGAGTAGGGCGACTTCAGTTTTGGCAATTGCAATGCCAAGTCCATTCCTCGTCATCCAGGCCGCCATCGTCTGCGCTGCTTGCCTTCTCCTGGCTATAGTCTCGTCTAGATCGAGTCCGCGGGCGATCAGTGCCATGTCGTCCGCGAACGCGATGGCTGTCGTGTCCTCGGGAAGCGTCGTCCGTAGTGCGTCCTCATATGCTATATTCCATAGGAGGGCCCCCATGACAGAGCCCTGTGGTACGCCCCCCGTCATCTCGTATCTGATCAGGCCGTCCCTTCCATCATGGGTGATCTCCCTGTCTTGCAGGTAGCCTCTAACTATCCCGATGAGTGCAGGTGGTATGCCTCTTCTCCTTAGTGCTTCCATGATAGTCACCCATGGCAGCGTGTTAAACGCATTTGCGATGTCCAGGGTGACCATCATGCAGTGCTTTCTCTTTCTTCGAGTGCCCGTGTTGGGCTCGATCACAAACTGCGGACCGCCAGGATCGCGTCGGTGGTAGATCTGCCTTTTCTGAAGCCATACTGTCGGTTGTGCAGTCCTCCGGCGGCTTCAAAAGCTTTAGAAAGGCGATCCGCAATCAGTCGCTCTAGCGTTTTTGCCACTCCGTCTAGCAGACATAGCGGGCGGTAGGCAGACGGTTCATTGAGGGGTTTCCCTGGTTTCCGGATGAGGACTAGTCTTGCTGTCTTCCATCGTTTCGGAAATTTGCCCTTTTCCAGGCTGCTGTTTGCGATCCTAGTGATTCGTCCCGCTATCCCTGGGGCGGCTGCCTTGATTATTTCGTTTGGCAGTCCGTCAGGTCCTGGCGCCTTCCTGCCTTCCTGCCGACACCTCAGCTTCCTCCCATACTTTGGGCTCTGTGGGGGCCTCCTCGGTCCCAGGTTGCGGTTTTTGGCCTATGGCTGCTCCTGGTGGGAATAGGGAAGCTATCACAGCTTTTGCACCTCCAGCAACTGATGCGTCAGGACCAGGCGGGTGAGCGCCGATCTTTTTTAAAACTAGTTTGTATGGGAGGCCCTATGGGTCTTCCTCGGCCTCCCTACACAGTTTTCGCCAGCAGGCCTTCTGACTTCTCTCGATAGCCCGCCTGTACTTTTCCGCTGTGCTCTGTAGCTGTCTTGGTTTGTTGGGGCTCCAGTCGCTTTAGCCCGTTGGACTTGTCGCCTTGCATTATTTGCTGCTCTTCTGGCATCGGCGACCTCAGGGCACCACCAATATACCTTAGGTCTTCGCGTCACGGCTTTCTTGGACGGGACCTCAGTCTGGTACGCCTCCCGCAGGTCTCTATTCAGGTCCACTGCCATCTCATCTGGGTCGTCAGTTTCCTGGGATAGAGTTCTCTCGAGTGTGGCTCGAGCTCCACATACATCCCAGTGCAGCGACTAGTTCTAGCACTGCTTCTCCTCTGGCGTCCGTCGTCGGCGACCCCCACGCTGGCGATTTCGCGTTGAAGTCGCCCCGCCACGACTACATGTCCTCTCCTCTGCCTTGTTGTCTGCTCAAGTTTATCCATCCACTATGCCGCATGTATTCTTCCACAGTTTGGCGAGAGGTAGCGATTCCTCTCGTGGGTGAGCCGTGGGACACGACGTGCCCATGAAGGCCGCCCAGAACCTTGATTGCGACGTCCCCCATGGGTCCATCTCATTGAGAATCTCAGAAGAATTCAAGTACGCAGTGCAAGCAGCCTAAGAACGAAGCATCGTGCATTCAACCTCCTACAATTTCATCGAGAACTTCATGGCAATACTTATCCTATTAACACTGTACAAATATTACTAAGAGGTTTCGGAATTTTAAAAACGCGCTACTAAGTCAAGTTTCGATTTTTTAAATTAAAAGACAAAACTTCCATGTGAAATAATTTTCTCAAAAACTAAAGAAATCATAACGGAGTGGAGAAGCCGCTTAACAAAAAAAAACAAGCCAATTAATATTTTTACATAGCAACGTCTAGTTTAAACATTTTTTTTAAATTTACAATAACAATATTATAATTAATAATATGCCATATTATTGTTTGTTACCTGTATTATTCGTTCCGATATACAATTGTTTTAATTGATTATGTATCATTTATTATTCTACATTCATTTAGTCCGTAAGCATTAGTTTATTTTTTAATTTTTTATTTGGAGGATATAAATATTATGTGAATGTCGACTATGATTTATTTAATTTTTGTATCTTAACTAATCTTACTGAAATACCCAAATAATTTAAATTGGACTCGCGTTGAGATTCAAGCCATTCAATCAATTTCGTTCATACCGAGAGTCGAGTGTTGCAGGCGCGCGCAAGTGAATGGCTCACTCATCGAAATACGAACCGTTGAGTTGGGGTTCGAACATTACTGATTCGAATCACTCACCAAGTCCTAAGATTCAACTCTCTGAATAAGCTCACTCACGAGTTACACATCTCTACATCAAAGCGGTTGTTATAATTATATTATTGTATTACTCATTGCAATGCAGATATTGTTTATACTTCTGTATTTTCCACCCCCAGTGGACCATATCTTATGTACTTTACTTATGAACCATTTAGACGTAAGACAAATCAGTTATAATTTGTACTTGATAGTGAATAAACGCCATTAAAAAACCTTAATCCGGATATCCAAAATATAATTTATAGGATAAATAAAACGATTTTTTACTTTGTTTTTTATCACACCTCAGTTACACTTTGCAACTAGTTTCGGCTAAGCTCTAGCCATTTTTGAGCTCCCCCTTTGAAAATGGCTAGAGCTTAGCCGAAACTAGTTGCAAAGTGTAACTGAAGTGTGATAAAACACAAAGTAAAAAATCGTTTTATTTATCCTTTAAAATGAATTATCACAAAGTAGACGCCTTAACAATCCAATATATAATTGATATTTATTTTAGTAGTATGGAGTTTATCTTTTGTCTGCCTGACACTAATGCTGCAACTGAGCAAGTATTTAGCATTATGAGCAGTTTTTGAACTAGTGATGAGATCGCTTAAAGTGAAACTTGAACACTTTGAAGAGTATTTTAATCACCAAAATAAATGTTGATGAAAATTGCAGGGATTTTAAAAAAGATTAATAAATAAAAAGATGTTCTGAGAAATATTCATGCTTCAGAGAAATATAAGGCTACTTCATCAACATTATTTAGAAGGGTTAAAAATTTATTATTTTGTTATCATAAATAATTTTTGATTTATTGTTTAGTTAGTAAAAAAATTACATATCACTAAAAAACTAAACTAAAAAATTTTATAATTTCTAAATTCGAAATCTGGCCACCTTATTTTATATATTATTTTTTATTGAGTTTTTCAAATATTGTATTGGAATTGAAAAAAAAATAACATAAACGACTAAATGCATAAAAAATGTTATTCCCTGTATTAATTCTCGTAACTTACTTGCCAATTCGCTTACTTGCACATGCACGTTTATAAGCATGGGACACCTGAAGTACAAAACAGCCCATGTTGTTCTATCTATATCATTTATAACTGTATTTATCCAGTATAACTGAAATGTTTCAATTTCTTGCTGTCGTTGCACACAGTTCTGCTCCATACATTAAAATAATTTTCATACAGGTCTTCCACAAACTTCTTTTGATTATTTATGAATTTTTCATTCGATCACTCCATATCGTACCTTAATATGACAAGTGTTGTAACTTCCAAAGTGAATTTTCAGGTTATTATTTTTGTTTTGATGATTCTTGTGTATATTTTAACGCTCCTATAATCCTTTTTGTGCGTTTAGAATAAACCAAATTATTATTTAAACAAATAATAGATAACATTATACTCAATGGTAAAACTACTGGAACTATTGCAATCTTTAAAATGCATTTATCAAAAAACTGTTTTGGAAGTATCGCACTTTGAGACGAGAACTGTCGTAGTTGTCGTCTCAAGGTGAGACATATACTATAGCCGCATTGTCGCTAGCCCAGCCTTTCTACACACATATTTCAGATACTCATTCACACTGCCATCACTTTCTAAAATAAAACCCAGATGTTTAAAACTGCTTACCAGTTCAATATTTTCACTTCCCCATTTGAATTCTGGGTTCTTTGCCTATCAGCTACTTTTACTAAATATCACTATCTGAGTTTTACACACATTCACCTCTAGCATTCACAAAACTACGCCAATCATCAAACTTGCTTTCTTCCTATCGACTTAACGATTACTCCCGCCTGCGCTCCTTGCAGTGTCCCGCCATTTTTAGGAAACGTTCTAAAAAACCTTTATTGGGCATAGCCATCCCAAAAATAAAGTGAAACATCTATCTTCTACGATCTCCTGTAATCTTTCTTCAAATTTCACTACTCTCACATACGACCAACAGTTGCCCATAGTATTTCTCTCTGCGTGAGTCTGTGCGTGTGCGTGTTTGTGTGTGTGTGTGTGTGTGTTTAATTCATATATCATTATAGTGCTCTGTGGTTTAATTTCACTTCAGCGCAGCACTTCGATGCCTTAACCGCTGCCCTGCATTGCTCCGTCAAACAGCACCGCTCTATCCTAATCTTGCTCCCCTTCCATTACCTCACATTCTCCATACTTATAGCAATAGCTGAAACATGACTATTGGTGGCGTAAACGAGGTCCTATATAAACTAAATAACTATGATCCGAGTTCAATTCGAGAGATAGAAGAAGAGGGGAATTGCAATATACATACGGAAAGATACCAAATGTAAGAGAATCGCAAACAAAACAATCAACAATATCCAATTTCTATCAATATCCATAAAAGAAGAGAATACAAAAATAACTCTAATATACAAACGATTAAATAATACATTTACTGAACTAAAAACCTTATTATAAATACACAAAAGCCTAATGAAAGCTTGTTTTGGGGTTTGTTTTTGATGCTCCTTTTTTGTAATTTATTTCTTTTTTTGTCAGTTTTATTATTTCTTTTCTTATCCGTGGGCATTTTGACTTATTTTGGTTTTATTATCTATAATGGATTATAGACGTTTGGAGAGTTGTTTTATCTATTTCGTTTATATCGATTTTATTTATTTCGATTGTTTTATTGTAGTTTTGTAAAATGTTGATATTTAGGTTTGGAATTTATCGCTTATTTTATTTCTGTTATTGCGCAGTGTTCTGATATTGGTGATTGTTCGATTTCTATTATCTCTATTTGGTTTATATCATTTGTTATTACGTGATCTAATATAGAGTTATTGCCATTTTTATTTGGTCTCGTATAATGTTGTTTCTTGTTTATTATTTTGTAGTTATTTTCGGCTAGTGCGTTATTGTATTCTTTTTTTGTGTTGTTACTTTCTATTATATTTATGTTCATGTCTCCTAATATGGTGTGTATTTATAATAAGGTTTTTAAGGGTGGCTTTTAGTTCAGTAAATGTATTATTTGATGGTTTGTATATTAGAGTTATTTTTGTATTCTCTTCTTATATGGATATTGATAGAAATTGGATATTATTGATTGTGTTGTTTGCGATTCTCTTACATTTGGTATCTTTCCGTATGTATATTGCAATTCCCCTCCTCTTCTATCTCTCGAATTGAACTCTGATCATAGTTATTTAGTTTATATAGGACCTCGTTTACGCCATCAATGTCATGTTTCAGCTATTGCTATGATCTTCGGGTTATTTTGTGTTATCGGGAGTAGTTCCAACTCGTGGTATTTGTTTTGTAAGCTTCTGATACTATGAAGATATATGTGATACATTTTTATATTTTGTTTGTTATTTTGTTTCCGTTTTTACTTAAGTTTCATCTAGATCTGCAACACTTTTTACTTTTATTACCGGTGTCCGTCTTCCTGACGTACATTTCCGCCTCTAGTCCACACGTGTTTTATCTGTGTTTTTAATTCCTTAGATTTGTAGAAAATGGTATTTGTTAGGTGGGTTATATATATATATATATATATATATATATATATATATATATATATATATATATATATAATAATAAAACTGACAAAAAAAGAAATAAATTACAAAAAAGGAGCATGAAAAACATGCACCAATGAAACCCCAAAACAAGCTTTCATTAAACAGAAAAAAAGCAACTAACTCAAAAATAATATACATAACTCACGTGAACTCTGGAAAATCATTGACAACCAATTAAAAAAACCAGAAAAGAAAGAGAACATAATAGAAGAAATACAAAAACAAGATATACAAACACTAGCGAAGAAATTGCAAACCTAATTAGCCACTGCTTTGCAAATGTAAGTAAGAAGCTAGCCGAAAAAACAAATAAACGACACACAAAGCCCCAAGAACAATCACAAAGCGACAAACTGACACCTGGCCTTCCGCCCGGTAAATCAGGAGGAAAAACAACATAATAAAAGAAAACAAAATAGCACTAATACCAATAATAGTGAAAATTGTAAATAAAGTAATTAAAACAACAATATACCCAAACCACATTAAAAGAAATAATTATAATTTCAATATACAAAGAGGGAGACAAAAGCAACCCCGTAAACTACAGACCGATCTCACTTTTATCAGCATTAAACAAAATTTACTGAACCACTTCACCAACCACTTAAACAGAAACAATATAATGCACCAAGCGCAATATGCCTTCTAGAACCAATCGGGAACGATATCGGCCTTAAACGACTCGATAACTCCGAACTGGATGCAAACAAACTAGTACTAGCTATCTAGTAAAACGATAAATTTCTGGAAAAAAATCGGAAATTGGAATAAGAGAAAATTCACTAAAGTTAATGGAAACATACCTAACACACAGACCACAAACAACAACAATAAACAAGTTGGAAGGTAAACCACTTCAAGCACAATATGGAATACTACAAGGAGGGAACCTGCCACCAACAATGTATATTATATACACAAACGACATTTTTGAATTAAACCTTAAAGCCAAACTGTATGTATATACAGATGATACTAGTACAGCATACACAGAGAATAGCTATGAAGAAAAACAAGAAAATATCAATATAGATGTGAAATTATTAGAAGAATGGTACTACAATTTACTCAATCACAAACAGAACTGTCCATGAATCAAACAATTCAAAGAAATTGACTCTCCGGGATATTTTAAAATAATATAATGCAATAACCACGTAAACGAATTAGCGTAGAAACACTCAAAAACAATAGCAACAATTTGGACAATAAAACAATACATACCAAATGAAGCAAGAAAATCTATATACCACGCACTTTTTAGCTCCCAGAATAACTACCTTGTTGTATGGTGCAATACGAGTAAAAAGCAAAATACAAATTCAACAGAATAAATTTCTGAAAATACTGTACAACCTGGACAAGAGAACCGATACAAATGAGGTGTATAAAAAAGTACAGGAATTAAACATAAACAAATGATAACATTAAAAAACTTACTTATTATATACAAAATTAAAAACAATGAAATAAAACTAAGTATTACAATAAGAACAAGCAACCACATACACCTTCACCAAACTCTTATTGATAAACTAAATAAGATAGCTTAAAAAGAGTCGACAAACTACATACATCCCTCTGTACCGATAGCCCGGGATTTGTAGGCATTGTCCCGCCTACAAATCCCAAGGTAAAGAGAGAGGGATAGTTCTGGATAGTTGGCTGGAGGGTAGCATAGCTACAAACACTTAGGCCTCAAGATGGGCCCATTGTGAAACCTCCCTTTAAAGGCTGCTCACTCGTCCCACCAGTCAATTTTGCGTGCAAGCCGCAAAACCCTGGCGGGTGAGGAGCTGCCAATGCTGACCATACTAGGCCAGCACTCCCCTAGTATTTGATGCCTGGTGTTTACTAGAGCTGGGCAGAGGCATATTACATGCTCTGCTGTTTCTAGTTCTTCATTACACCCTCTACATAACGGGCTGTTCACCAGGCCCATCGTGTGTAGGTGTTTGTTTAGCCGGCAGTGGCCGGTTAGGATGTTAGTCAATAATTTCAGACTGGTTCTAGATAAGTTAAGGCGGGCCGTGGCTGCAATTTTACAAGGCTGCCTGATTGCAACCTTTGATTGTTTGCAGCCCGGCGTTTCTCGCCATCTTACCTTGTGTAGAGCATGTGTCCTATGCTCTATTATTTTTTTCAGAGTACCTGCGGAAAGTATTTCATCCTCTTGGGTTATTAGAGGATGTGAGGATCCCTTCCTGGCAAGTTCGTCTGCTATTTCGTTCCCCTTGATGCCACTATGTCCTTTTATCCAGCAGAGTTCTAGTTTGTTATATTTAGCTAGCTCCTCCAGGCTGTGTAGACATGAATATAACTCTTTCGACACAAATGTGTTGGCATTTAGTGCATTTAGAGCTGCTTTGCTGTCGGTGAGTATTTGGATATGTTTATCCTTAATATTCCGTTCAGCTAAAATTTGAACACATTTTAGTATTCCTGTTAATTCCGCTTGGAAGACTGTCGTGAGTCTTCCAAGTGGTGCACTTATCTTGAGATCGAGTTCTGGTGAGAAAATTCCATAGCCAGCTCTCGTCTTAGTTTTGGATCCATCAGTATACATGGTTATGTTGGCGCCTTGTGGGGTACCATCCATTGTGATGATGGTCTGAAAGTGTTTGACAAAACTGTATTTGGGTAGAATTCTGTCGCACTTACCTTCTATGAGGGGGTCTAGTTTGATAGCTTCACTCAGTATGCTCCTGTGTCCAATGATTCTACCTTTATCATGCCACAGGTTGAGTGAAGATAGCCTTAATGCTGTTTTTACTGCAGTCTCCCTTATTAGAAGGTCGAGTGGTTGTAGACATAACAGTGCTTCAAGAGCTGCTGTGGGCGTTGTTCTCATAGCGCCGGTGATGGCAAGACACGCCATCCGCTGGATGTGTGATAGCTTTGAGATTGTTGTAACTTGTTTGGTTTTCGACCACCAGACTATTGCACCATATGCGATAGTTGGTCTAATGATCGCGGTATATATCCATTGGGTGATCTTGGGAGACAGACCCCATGTTTTACCAACCGCCCTGCGGCATTGCCAGAATGAGATGCAAGCTTTTTGCAGCTTGGATGTTATATGCTCATTCCAGTTCAGTTTTGTATCCATGATTAATCCTAGATATTTTACTTTATCTGTGAGAGTCAGAGGGACCTTAAAAAGAGTTGGCATGTTCATGAGTTCGAGTTTCCTCTTCCTCGTAAACAATATCAGCTCTGTCTTTTTTGGGTTAACTGTTAGCGAATGGTTATCGCACCAGTTCTCAACAATCTGTAGGGCACTCTGCATGAGATTACAGAGTACACCTTCAAAACTGCCATTTATCATGATCACTATGTCGTCGGCATAGCCAACGGCATAGTATCCTGAGTTGTTTAATTCCAGGAGGAGGCTATCAACTACAAGGTCCCATAAGAGGGGTGAGAGGACTCCACCTTGAGGACAGCCTCTTCCTGCAACTTTTTTTGATGTTACGTCATCTAGTGTTACTTGGATTGTTCTTAGACCAAGCATATTTTTTATCCAGCCCCTAATAGTGGGGTGAATCCCGTGAGATGTTAGAGCATTATCGATACTCTTAAATGTTGTTTTGTCGAAAGCACCTTCAATATCAATGAAGGTGGCAAGCAACGAACCTTTATGCTCTAGTGTTTCCTCTATCTTTGAGGTCACCAGATGTAGGGCTGATTCTGTTGAGCGTCCTGGTTGGTAGGCATGCTGTTTCGGATGTATGGGGTACGTTCTCAGCGGCCCGTCCCTGATTTCACGATCACAGAGCCTTTCCAGCGTCTTCAATAGAAATGAGGTTAGGCTTATGGGCCTGAATGACTTGGCAAGTGTGTAATCTACTTTGCCTGGTTTGGGTATAAAGGTCACTTTGACCTCTCTCCATGTATTGGGTATGTACCTAAAAGCAATGCAACCTTTAAATATGTACACCAATGTGTTTATAATGTAGGTTAACCCCCATTGTAGTAGTGCTGGGAATATTCCATCTAGTCCTGGGGACTTAAAAGATGAAAAGCTTGATATTGCCCATTCTATTTTAGTTATACTTATCATTTGGTCAGCTTGCAGCCAATCTTCCTCATCAGGTAGATGAGGATCAGTTGCCAAGTTGAGACCTCTAGGTTGGTTGCCAGGAAAGTGGGTGTCTAGAAGTACCTCGATAGTTTGGGAGGGTGTTACCGTGAAGGTGCCATCTTCCCGTTTTATCGAGTTAAGTTGTTGTACAGGGTCTTTTGAGATTACTCTCTTCAGACGAGCAGCTGCTGCTGTGGATTCAATGCCATTGCAGTAGGCTCTCCATGTATTTCTTTGTCGCTTCCTGACTTCACTTTTGAATTGTCTACGGGCTTCCCTAAAAGCTTCCCATAGAACAATATCATTTCTATTTTTGGCCTTGTTGAAAGTTTTCCTGGCCTTAGATCGGAGACAGTTGATCTCTGCGCTCCACCAAGGAGGTGCAGAGGCTCTCAAGCCCGCCTTTCTTATGGGACAGGAGTCCTCATATGATGAAATCAGTGATTTTTGGAGGTGTTTCACACAGGCCTCCAAGTCGTCCACTGATTCTGGAATTTTGTCTGCTGCTTGATACTCCATCCTATCCGATAGGTATCTGCAAAATAGTTGTTTATTAGTTTTTTGTGGATTTCTGTAGGACGGTAGTTCACGTGGTACGAAATCTAGGTCGTAGCGTATCAGTCGGTGATCGGACATGGATACCTGACTTGATACGTGCCAGTTTTTTATTTTGCTTGAGATATTGCCCAGTGTCAGACTGATGTCTATCACCTCGGCTCGTTTTTGTGTTACGAACGTTGGTTCGCACCCTCTGTTTAATATCTCTATTTTTGTACTGGTTAAGTACTCAATTAGAGCCTTTCCTCTGCTGTTGATGTTGCTGCTGCCCCACACCACATGGTGAGCATTGGCATCACATCCGATGATGAGGTCAATCTTTAGTTTTTCACAGTGTTCCACCAAGTTTGCCAGTTCTGGGCTGGGAGGTGGTTGAGCTGCGTCGTACGGTAGATACGCAGAGGCTATATAGATCTCTGCGTCATCGTCTGTTTTCAGTCTGACAACTGTGAGGTCTGCAGAGCTGAATTGGTGTAGGAGTGTACCTGTAACTTTAGAAGATGTTAAGATGCATGTCCTAGGTTTGTTTCCAGCAGCGCTGTAAAGCAGGTTGCTGTTATTGTTGCCGAGTCCGCATACCCTGTTTTTAACAATCCAGGGTTCTTGGATCAGTGCTATGCTATATTGCATATTCTGTAGATGGCAACTTAAATTAGCAGTTGCCACCTTAGAATGCTGCAAATTTATTTGGGTGATTTGTAAAACCAGGCCCATTTTATTCTGTTGGCAATGGAGGAGATGGATCTGTATCCGGGTTAGCATTGCCTGTCTCAGCTGTCGCTTCAACAGAATCTGCCAGCCCAGAGATTTCCTCTCCGCCATGGGTTTTTACCTTGAGGGTGGCAAATCTATAATAGATTTTGCCGTCCCTCTTTTTTATTTCTGCGATGTCACTTGAGGGTGCACCGAAGACGAGCAGAACGCCATCTTCTTTGGTCTCCCTATGGAATTCGCACCAATGTTTGACAGACAGTATTGTGTTCTGAGCTGCCAGACGTTGTAGTATGACCTGGGGCTCGGCTGGTTTCCCTGGTACCCACACTGAAATTTTAGTTAGTTTAGGCAGTTGGTCTGCCCTAACAACTGCAAGTTTTGCACCTTCCCATAGGGCAGGTGCAGCCTTTATATGGTTTGTCAGCCAGTCCAAAGACTCCTGATTCCCACATGTGATTCGCAGAATCTCTCCTGCATGTTGCCACTTTTCAAAAGTGGGGGTGAATATTGATGAGCTGGTGATTGTTTTATCCAGCTCCTCAGTTAGCCAACCCTCCACTTTGGTGGCTTGTTCACTCGTCATTTTCCCCAAAAGGTGAAGCGAGTCAATTATAGCTACTCTGAGGTGGCTATTCACCACCGCTACGTAGCTAATCTTTGAATTGGTTGGCTGGTCGTACCTTCTCTTGGGATTGCTCCCTGGAGAAGGTGCCGATCCATCCGACCTCATCCGTTTTTTGGGTGGGTTATTGACAGGTGGCTTCACCGGGGAAGCGCTGGTCCTGACTGTACCCTCCCTTAGTTTTAGCTCCGCTCGACGGACTCTTCGTCGTCGACGGGATTCTGAGCCACATATTCTGTGGCGTTTGGGCCGCACAAACTCATCCGCCGCTTGTGGGTTGACGTTGTCGTCAGCCCTCAGCATTGGGGACGTGTGTGCTACCTGCGAGAGGGTGTCCTGAGAGGACGGTCCCTCTGTTATCGCAGTGCCAGTGGCCTCACTCATGTCCTACACGTGGGTACATAAAGTGAGGTTATGTTCTACAGAGTAAACGCTAGGGTGCTCAAGTACTTACCCAGGGGTAGCACGAGCAGCCACTAAAACACTTTAACACTCTCGGTTTTTTAAATTTACGTATTTACGTTAAATTTAATTATAAGTTTGGGAGCGACACTTATAACGTCTTGTACGTTGGGTTGCCAACCCATCATCCGAGAGAGAGAGAAGTTTTAGTTTCTCCTTTTAGACATAAGTGCATGTTTGTATGCATGATGTAAAATAGTTTCAAACAAATAATTCTATTATAAAAAAAAACATATTCCCTTATATAACCAACATTGTATACCCTCCAGCCCACTCTGCTTTCACACCCTCACATTTACTGGTAAGGTAAGGTCTTCTGACCCACACCACGCTCTTGCCGAACCCACTTTATCTTCCTTGTTCCACTCTCCTCTGGCTAAGTAGCTCGGGAGTTTACCCCAAGCTTGCCGCTATACATAGCCAGGGTTGTAGGAGCCTTCAACCATTCTCATCTGCCTTACTTGCCACTCAATATCCCTGATCCTCTCCCTTACTTCAGTACTCAGGTTCCATTATATTGGTTGTTGATGTATCGAGTCTAAATTAGTCATCGTCAGCCATTATTGTAGGGAATGTATTATGTATTCTAGTAAACGCCTAATTTACCAACTATGCCGATAAAATTAACGATGCAAAAGTCAAAAACTGGAATACATGTATAATTCAGGCAATATATTTGCACGAATTATATTTAATTTTTAGTTATAGCCCTCTGTAGGATAAACGCTGGACTGAAAAATGCTGGAATTTAGGGGATCTGCTTTTTAAATGTGTGCCAATTTTGATATCGCATGTTCGGAACAATCTTTGTGGAAATTAAGCAATATATATATATATATATATATATATATATATATTATGACTAGTCATAATAAGAAATAGAGTTACCCCTATACATAAAGTACTTTTTGTTAGAGAAGAAATAATGAATACTTAATATGACAATGATATTAAAACGTTATATAAAAAATTAAAACGCGAATTTCAAAATTCTTAGAAACCCTTTTCTTGGGTAATTTAATTTGACTACACCATGCAATACTTTTATTTAAATAGCTTCAGTACTTTTGGCGTTATGCGTTACGCAAGATGCACATCTAGTCTTTACTTTCCCTTAATATGCTTTTAATTTTTTTGAATTATCTTTATTCGTTTAGAAAATGATTTCTCCAAAGGATTAGCAGGTTAGTCCCCTCTAGTCTTAATGAATCACGAAGTAATTACTATTACATTATTTTAAATTCTATTCGTTGTGACAATTCTTTAGTTTGGAAAGGGAATTGAGTTTTGAATAGAAACAAATGGACGTTAAATGTAATGGAATCAATTTGACATCCCTGAGTTGTGTATATAAAATATATGATGAAAATTAAATATTATATATTTATTTCCTATTTTATATTCAAATTATATAAAAAATTAAATGAGTTATTCATGATTCATGAAGCTAAATGTATTATCACATATTCTAAAAGCTATGGTACAGATAAGAAAATTTACAAAAGTGGTTTCTAGAGTGTGTTTTAATAGCATTTGAATGCAATGATATTTGCTTAGTTTTGTTGAAATCTAATTCACGGCCTTGTTTTACAAATTACGATATATGATGAATGCCGAATTTGAATCAACCAACAGGGAAACCAAATGTGAAGGAATAAAAAATAAATTTACATATCATTGTTGATAATAAAACTCATCTGTTGTTTGTAGTCCTCCAATAGATGTCTGATGTCACGGTCCGTAGAGTATACGGACGGTGGTCTGATATAGCGTCGTATATGGTTTTGTGTGTCGGCTATCTTACTTACGAATTCATTAACATATAACCGGTTATCGTTTGATGTTTCGTACCTAAAAAACTATTAATATAAGAACTTTAAATCCAAACATAATATTTTTTAACAAAAAGTAATGCACTTGTTTTCGTTTAAAAAAATATTTCATTAAACATATGTTTCACAATACAGTCTTTTAAGGAATACCTTCTAAAAACAGCAGGAAAACTAAAAACAAGAAATAACATCATCTAAAAGCTATGCGGCACAACATAGGGCTCATCGGCACCTGTGTTAAGATTCACAGCCATTGGACTACATCGCTGCAGTCTGGTTAAACAGCAAACACACCAAGCTTGTCCAACTAAATCAAAATAATTAGAATAATTACTGGCGCAATAAAACTAACCCCAACAAACTGTCCCAAGCGGGACGACTAAGAGAATTCCCAGATAATAACCAGGGAGGTGGTTATCCAACTTGACACCAACATAGAAATAAATAGACTACGCTCTAGACATCCTCCAATCTTAAAAGCGACCTCACTAATCCAAGAAGAATTTCACATCACCGACGCCTGGCAAAGCCAAATATGGAATGAAGAATCCCCGCACGAGGTACGCATAATGCCATGCATCAGCACCAAGTCCCTGAGTGTGACTATGGAGTCTCTCGGCAAACCATCCATACCACATTACTGAAGATTCTCCCCTCAGACGTTTCCACGGAAGCTTTGATGAATCCACGACGGTGGAATAAACTACATAAAGACTCTAGACATCCGTTTGTATATATCCTACTTTATGATTGCCATAACTGATATATTTCATTTTGATTTGTGCTATTTTATATGTTATGTAAGACGCCATACGTTAAATAAAATAAACCACCCAGTTATCCTCATCATCAACCTAGTGCATAACTGTTTTAAAGCCTGACTGGAGTTTAAACATGTATCAGCCGAAATAATGAAATATAATATATCTATCTACCTTGCAAGTAATAAGTTCCTTTTCTCTTGGAAACATGTTTTAGAAATACGTTCCATTTGTACAACAAATGCAAGAATCTTCTCAACACAATTCATCATCTGTAAATAGAGAATCCCGATAACTTATATGAAACCTTGAATGTAATATCTTACATCACTGCGTCGCGAAGTTTTAGAATCCAATCTTTTCCTGACTATTATATATGTACGCAAAAATTCATACAATAATTCCACCGTGTTTGCTTCTAGTTCACGAAGTAGCTGATTTAACATGCCACGTGCTTCAGTCCAACATATTTTCCAATCTAAGAAATTAAGCATTCCAAATTTCACACCTTCCCTATATGCCCTAAATAAAGCCGGAAAATCTGTGCTTACAGTAAAAACATTTACATGATTCCAATGGGGAAGATTTATAAAAGGCGGTACGGGCATTATTTCTTTTAGAATCTCCAGGGTCTTTATAAAATTCTTATATGTGTATTTTATTTTACATTCACCCCAATTAGAATGTGTTCCACTACTTCTAATATAAATAAAACGAATTTGTCTGATCAATAGATTTCCGCTTAATGAATACATTTGACGAAGTACCATCTTCAACGATTGCTTTGATATCATTCCACTTTCCGGTTAAAATACACAAATAAAATTGATCAGCATTTTGGACACATAAATAGAGATTTTGTCAAGAATTACTTGATCTGTCAGTTCGCCTTTCAGCTCCGGTGTAATAATAAATCGGATTGAACGGGTTGTTGTCGTTATTAGACACTCGGAGATAGGAACATCTATAATAAAAACCTAGATGAAAATAATACAAACATTTTAATCTCTTTGATTATTTTTTTCCAAATACAACAGGCTAGAGTGCCAAATATTCTAAATGCTGTTTTTTAATTTATTTACATTTGATGACAATTATTGACTAATCAAGTGTAGCCATTGTCCAAGAGTCACACGTGTTCTACAAGCGAATCTAAAGCGCTTTCGTTTAGCATGGTTTATCATTGCTAGTCGCCCCCGTGGCGTGCAGTATCGCTCAGGTATTGCGGTTGTGCGCCGCCGGTTGTACGGGCCGAGGTAGAATTAGAAACAATAAGCTCGTACCAGCCCAGAGTGATAAACGAAAGGCACTCTAATATCGCTTGTAGATATAGTCAGCTCACGATATATAATTTATTTCGTTGTTTAGTAATCATTAAATTAATTGAAGAAAATAATCTTTCCACATTTGCCGACGAATGTGGCAATGATAATAAATTGAATACAAATGCCCAAAAAGGTGCAGTATTATCGCCCATCTTTAATATCCATACTTCATGCCAAAATAATAAAATGTGGTCAGGAAAAGATTTAATTTCGGCAGTATTTCTTAATATACGCCATTCCGTATCAATTTTTTGCATTTCAGAATCTTTTACTAAAACATATAAAAGTGTGAACCCACCTCTTAGCAATCTACACATCTAGATTTCGATCTTATTAGATCTCGTCAGTGTAGCTCAGCTAGTGAGGATGAATTCACACAAAATCTCGAGTGGTTATATACAAAAACAGTACAACTTAGCCTCGTAGAGGGAAGTTAAACGCCATCTGGCGGCACCACATCAATTAGCAATGCACACCCATATGGTAATAACCGTCAACATGCTCATGTTATCAGGATCACCGGGTAGTGCCCTCTAGAGAATATGGGTCAATAAAAAAATAATGCAACATATTTTGTTTAATTTTTTTTTGGATCTTGGTTCAGAACATATAAGTGCACCAGATGGTCGAAGGAAATTGGAAAATTTTGATTCTAAGTATTTTTTTTTTCGGCGACAAAGTCGAGTATGTTTCATTATTATTATTTTTAAAATTCCACCGTCATAGAATTGATTTGAAAAAATTACACAATATTTATAACAAAATGACAATTAGAAAATGGAAAGTCCCAAGCCGAGCAGGTAGTTCCTTTGTATCAGAATTTTCCAATTTGCTTCGACCATCTGGTGCATTTATATGTTCTGAACCAAGATCAAAAAAAAAATTAAACAAAATATGTTGCATTATTTTTTTATTGACCCAGCCTCTAAAATCGGCATGTCCAGATAGGAGCGGAAAAGTTAAAAATAGAAAAAAATAGTAGGAACTACCTGCTCGGGTTGGGACTTTCCATTTTCTAATTGTTATTTTGTTATAAATATTGTGTAATTTTTTCAAATCAATTGTATGACAGTGGGATTGTAAATAATAATAATAATGAAATGTTTTAGACTTTGTCGCCGAACAAGCAATAATCAAAATTTTCCAAAATCCTTTGGGTATCTGGTGTACTGATATGTTCTGCACTAGGATCAGTAAAAAAATTGAACAAAATATGTTGCATAATTTTTTTATCGGCCCAGCTATTAAAAGCGAGATTGGAGCGAAAAGTTAAAAATAAAAATAAAATAGAAGGAACTACCTGCTCGGGTTGGGACTTTCCATTTTCTGATTGTTATTTTGTTATAAACATTGTGTAATTTTTTCAAATCTATTGTATGACGGTGGAATTTTAAAAATAATTATTTACGTAACAATATATATTATACATCAACGCCTATAAAAATTATTAAAAAAATTTAGATATATATATATTATGATCGGCAAGACATTAGTAAAGAATTCCTCAAAATTTGGATTTTATTGGTCACCCCAGTTGGTCAGTACAGACCCGCGAACAATCTGCCGTGCGCACGGCCCCACGGCGCCGCGCGGTATAGAGGCTGGGATCATAGGGGCTAAGTTCACATCGGTCAGTGTTGGCTGGTTTTAGGTGTATGCCATTAAGAGCGCCGAATATGGACACACACTTTATTCAATAAGTGAATAAGCACGGATTGTTTTCTCGACCGTTTCCTTCATAAGCTCTGTCACTTGTTTTGTTCCTTCTTTGCCCATGTACTTTATGATCTCTATTGTTATGTTATCTTTTGTGTTGTATTTATTATGGCTTGTATTACTTCTTTGTATTGTGTCTCCTCTATTTCTGTTACCTCTATCAATTTTTATTAGTAGTACGCCCACCTTGCTCACATCAGCAACCAAAATTCTAAGTGTTTTAAGTGTTTTTAATTGAGTATAAATTAAGTAGTAAATAAGTAATCGGATGTTGAACGTACAGTTAGTTCTCAACAGTAAATATCTGCAAACTATAATTTTGTCGCGTGTGTAATGAGTGAAAATATAAATGTGACGAATTGAGCGAACTTATGTGAAGCAAATACATGTAGACCTATTTATTCTGTTTTAAAGACATTTATTGTTCTTGCGAGAAAACAAATAAATAATAATAATAAAAATAAATATGTCGACTAAAATTGAAAATCTCAAAATTATAAAACTCAAGGAGGAACTTCATAAACGTGGGCACTCGTACTGATAAATAAATTAAAAGCAGCCGACAACTCTAGCATACTAGAAGATATAAATGAACCGGGTATAAAATCCACTAGACAGCGCAAAAAGACTAGTGTTTTAGCAATTTTAAATACAATAAAAGTAATGCAAAATAAAATAAAATTTATTGAAACGTCCTTAACTAAATCAAGAAAGTATATTAAAAATAGTGTAACTAATAATAAGAATAAAAATGAAAATTATAAAGTAGACTACGATATAAATAAAAATAAAAACGAAAACAAAACTACAGGATTGTTAAAAACTAATAAAATTATATTACGATCAGAAAACCAAAATCAGATTAGTAAAGACATAATAATTAAAAGAACTAAAAATTTAAAAAAGTCAAAAATACTAATTTTAGGCGATGGTAATTGCAAAAATGCACTACAAATTTTAACTAACTACAATAATAAATATAGTGTAACAAATATAACAAAACCTAATGCAAAATTCGCCGAAATAGTACATGAGGCGGGCATTTTTAGTGCGAAGTTCACAAAACAAGATAAGTGTGGAAGTGTGGACGCAGCAATGAGGGCGTCGATTAAATAAGGTGTGATAGCAAATTTAATCAAAAATTTAAAATACACCAATGTAGTATTTGTTTCTATACCATACATCCAAAATAAAATGATTTTAAATAAGATGATTTACAATATTAATTATTTAATGTTTGACAATGTAAAGAATTACTTTAATAATGGTACTATTAAAAAATGTGGCAAGCAGTTACTATTTAACTATATTTTAAAAACGTAATCAATTACAACGTGGACAATAAATATGAATATAAGGGCAATTGAATTATAATTAAAACGACTCCAAATAAACACGAATACCAACAGTCATCTATTCTCACCGATCAGTCTAGAAAATCTACATCTAAAGCGCCTCCAAATAAACACCAATACCAACAGTCATCTATTCTCACCGATCAGTCTAGAAAATCTACATCTAAAGCGCTTCCAAACGAAGAGTGTGAATTTGAAGCTAACGATGACAGCATTTACTCCATTGAATCGGATAATCCTACAGATAGTGCCCAATCGAAATCTATCTCAGAACTTAATTTTTTAACCATTGTACACATCAATATTTGTAGTATGTTTAATAAGTTGTTATATCTGGAACTATTATTGAATAAGTTTAAGTGCATTAACGTTATGTGCATCTCAGAACACTGGATGTGCGAAGGAAAACTATCGTCGTTACATTTAGAAAATTTATCGTTGCAAATAATTTTGTGCTAAAGACTACAAAGATGGAGGCTCATTAATCATGATTAAATCAGATCTAAAATACGAACGCGCGGACATTGAAACAGAAGAAATGTGTTTGGAAGGTTGCGCTATCAGGTTGCTATATTTAAATTGTGTGATAATATCTGTATATCGTCCTTCATTAGGTACTATTAATAATTTCATGGTCTTAGTGGAAAATATTTTAAAAAGAATTGGTACTAATACAAAAATTGTGTTATATGGTATAGATTTCTCAAAATTTTCAAAAAATAGAAATAAGTTAGTATCCCTATTTCAAGAGTATAATTTGAAACTAGAAATAAGTGGACCTACAAGAATTACGAATCATAGTAGCACTTATATAGATAATATTATAGCAAATTTAGATAGACATACATGTGATACATTAAATGAACCTATTGATTTCTCCGATCATAATATGCAATTGTTCAACATATATGAAGATTGTAAGCGCAATTATAAATATGACAGCATCAAACATAAAAATATTAAAATTTATTCTGAAGCCAACATAAGTATTTTTTTGCGAAATTCTACGTAATATAAAATGGAGTAATATGCATCAATCACATGATAAACTGTCAAATTTCTATAATCATTTAAATAAAGCATTCAACATCGCCTTTCCATTAATCAGAAATAAAGTTAAAAAATCGAATAAAAACTGAATCACTATTGGGATAAAAAAATCTAGCAAAACCAACCAACTTTATTTATTAGACAAACTGAAGATCAAATATTGCTCAATTACTATAAAAAGTATAAATTAATATTTAACAACATTATTAAAGAAGCAAAGAAACTGTACAATACTAAGTTAATTTCAAATTCTTGTAATAGAATTAAGACAACTTGGAGAATAATTAATAAAGAAACAAATAAAACAAATAATCAATTTACAAAGCAAATCCATTTAAAAGTTGGTAATACTATTGTCTCAGACATTAAAGTTATTGTTAATGCCTTTAATGATTATTTATTACAATAGGCCGAAAGACTTAAGTAATCAATTTTTAAATAATGAAATAAATTTAATTAGAGGCAACACGCTTTATTGATACGGCACACTCGTCCATGTTTTTATATCCAACAGATAGTCGCTAAATTATAAAAATAACTAGAAAACTTGGTAATATCAATGCTATAGCAACAGATGGAATACGGAGTTTATAAATATGGAGCAGAATTCCTTGTAGAACCACTTGCGGATGTCATTAACTATTATTTCTCCATTTCAAGTTTTCCGGATACATTGAAAGTAGCCAAAGTTATATCTTTACATAAAAAATCAGATGCATTGCATAAAAATAGCTTTCTGGCTTATTTCGAACGTAATTGTTTATTTCAAAAATCACAGCATGGTTATAAAGCAAAAATTGACCAAATCAGCACTCAATGATATCCTATATATTATGAATTTAAATTTAAACAACATGCACCATACGGCAAGTGTAATTTATGACTTAGTTAATCACCAACTATTGCTTCCTAAATTGGAGTTATATGGAGTAAGAGGAATTAGAATTAATTAAGAGTTATCTAAATGACAGAAAACAATTTGTAGAATTAACCAGTATAATTGAAACAACATTCAGATCTAACACTGTCCAAAAGACTTCCATATTAGGTCTCATTTTATTTATCATATTTATAAATAACTTCTTCTTTAGATTATCCAGTCATATATGCAGATGATACTAGTATCTGTGTAAGCGAAATATCAGAAGAAAAGCTGCACGAAAAAATTAAATCTGTAATTGGAACTATTACAACTAGGTTAAAAAAAAATTTGATAGCAAATGTGTCAAAAACCATCATTTTAAAATTTATTGAGAATGTAAAACTACTAGGACTCTATATAGACAGGAATTTAAATTGGGTTTACTTTGCCTACTTTGAATCTACAATGCGTTATGGTATACTATTTTGGGGCAATAACAAATATTTCAATGAACGGTTGCTTCTTCACAAAAAGGTAGTTCAAAGTATGTTGAAAATTCCCAACAGAGAGTCATGTCGCCCTCATTTTAAAAAACTAAATATTATGACAGTGGTTTACTTATACATTTTCGAAACTATTGTGTTTGCTTTCAACAATAAAATAGAGGGGCGAACATTCACAACCATAACACTAGGGCAAAGAATACTCTTCTAAGATCTCAACACACTACTTGAGAAACGAACGCACGAGACCATTATATGTTTGGAATTGTGTATCTCTTTCTGAATTACTTACAAATATAGCCTTCTCCCTCCCACACCGTTTGTACTACCAGTATAAAAACGTACAGTCCTATAAGCGTTCGTCAACTACAGGACAATTAATATATGGTGAATATACGCGAAATACTTACAGGCGACCTTCGTATTTTACGGATCATTAGTTAACAGATACTTTACGAGACACATGAATGTACCGGCCCTAAGTATTAAATAAATCTATCTATTTATAAATCAGCCCTTATCACCTCATCTTCTTTTGTCAGTTCTTCTAAGTATTGTCTCCATTTTTCCTCTTCCTCTTCCTTTATTATTATGTCTCCGTCTTTGCTTTTTATATTCATCGTGTTACATTTTTTCTTTATTCTCAGTTGTTTTAATGATCCATAAAATAGTTTCTGATTGTTTCTAAACTGTCCAGTCATCTTTTCACCAAATTGTGTAACCGCCTTACTATGACGAAAGGCTAATCACCACTGATAGAAGCAGTAAACGAATCAGATCCTGAAAGCACTGAAAAATAGGTTGTACACGCAATAGAAGTACAAAAGAACTGACCCAGACAAAGTCTAAGCAGAAGTTATAACTAACTTCACCCCGTGGTTATGTGAGATGCAAGCACGCGCTGAGAGAGAGAGAGAGAGAGAGAGAGAGAGAGAGAGAGTGAGAGAGATCCTCAAATATTTTACTCAGGCTCTGTAAGGTGTAAAATCTGTATTGTCTCCTTTTCGAGGGGAAGCACTAGTGAGCCCACGGTTTATGATAAGTAGTTGACACTTATTGGGGTTCCGTTTGAGCCTCCATTTATAGAGCCATATTGTTATGTCATTTGTCAGTAGTTGTAGTTGTTTTATTGCGCTCTTCAGAGTTTTCGAGTGGGATACCAGTGCCGTGATATCAGCGTATTGTAGAATCATTGACTAAAAAGTCACCTAGTTTCTATCTGTTTGCTGAAAATGGTTACTATATGTTGGGTTCATACTTGTAATAAGTGTAACGATTTGACGTTTAAATAGATTTCGGATTTATGAGGAATATATAAGTATAATTTGTATATGCATATAATGTATAAAAGAGACAAGGTAAAATAAATTAAGCTATGATTAATAATGTTAAATTAGTTCTTCACGAACTACATGAATGCTAATAATTAATAAAATGTTCTACTCATTGATGTAAATCTTATCCTATAGATAGTAGTACTGCTAGATGGGTATGGAACCTCTTTTTGAACTCGAGTTTTCTAAGGTGGAGAGTGTGTTCGACCTGTTCAACCTGTTCAATAACCTCTTAAACCTGTCCAAAAACCAATTTAACCTGTTCCAAATCCTGTTTATATATCAGGTATATGAACAGGCCGAACTCACTTTCCATCTTAAAAAAATCTTAAAAAAATAGACATAGATAATTATTTATACATACCAATAAGAACATATGTATACAACACTATCGCGATAGTTGGCCTTTGATTTGCATCGATAATGAGTCGATAATTGGTGCAATGGATGTAGATTCTTAATGAATTTTTCAGATGTTCATCAGATATTCTATTTCGAGTCTTACTTTTCGGTTCCTTTTTGAACAGATTTCTTTACATATGTAAGTGCTGTCGAAAAGGGCACGAAGAGAGCGTGATTATGTAACAATTTGTCTGTTGTTTTGAGCCGAGATCATCCTACAAAAATTAAAATATTGCAATGATAATAGAAATATAGAAAATAAAATATTTTTTGAGTAGTAGAATACGTAGAATACGTAACAAGGATATTAACGAATTAATTAACATACACACTCGTATTTCCGAAATAAACAAAATAATATAGTCAACACGCGACGACAATTCAACCACAATTCCAAATATTTTTACTTATCGTAATTAAGTTCATTATCTCACACAGTAATATATTCTGTAGATGTTTCGTTATAACATTCTACAATTTGTATTTCTCAAATTCGCCAAAAATTATAAATAATGCGACGTTGATAATTTTAAAGATTATACTTCATAAAAAAATATATCTTCATAAGAAATATATCATAATTTCTATTGAAAATTAGTAGTTCATTTCGCATTAAATCAGGATATTGTTTTTTAGATTTACACAATTCACAAGAAAACGTTTTGCTTAAAGATTAAACAACCCTAATCAAATAGAGTATATCTCCAAAATTACTTGATATATGGAATCCTCATGTAGTGTATCTACCACTTGTCCTATCTTCATTCAGAGAATGAAATATAGGAGACGTTTTCTCAATATTGCTTGAAATTGCATTACTTGATGATTCATCTAGAGTATATAACAGAGTAGAATCATATGGTTCACAATTTAAAGTTTGAATCGGGCATTGAAGTTTTACGAAAATAGTAGTAAATATTTAACGCACACATTTTGAATAGAATTAGTTCATATACATAAGTTGATTGATATACATAAGTTGATACTAAGAAATTTCAAGAAATTAGTTGATATTATTTATTCTTGCAACGTACTCCTTGATTTTTTAGATTATATATTCAGATCAATGAAAGCAGTTGCGGGCAATCCTACTTTCAAATTATTACGAATAAATTTTGTAATCGCCAGAAGATTTATAATATAGACTAAGAACAAATGTCTATTCCTTGGTACTCAAAGGCATTTTGGTTATGGTATCATTTTGATTTATATCAATGTTTTCACATAATCCATATAGTCTCCTCCAAACACTGATTTATAAACATGATTTCTTGATAACTATCTTCTTTAAAGATTCTACTTTTTTCCTCCAAAATATCGTTTTTGGTTCATAGGTAATACCTTCTATGATCCAATCATCAACAAACTTTTCTTCTATTTCATCACCTCAACGGAGGTATTAGGAATGGGCACTGGCACATGGTGTTTTTTTAATTGAGTATCGGAATCGATTTTTTTTATCATTGGCTAAAAATAAGGATTCGGAACAGCATTTCAATTTAATAAAATCCTTGCTGCATTTTAATCCCGTAACTATGATAACTTATTTGAATAAATAAAATGCCTAGCGACAGCAACAACAGGCAAGGGGAGTGCCAACCTGTCTCCCCGCGTCACCCACAAACTGGCGCTGTCACAATTTTACATGTGCATTAAACGTCTTGGTAGGTTATTAGTCAATGGTAGAATGTATTTGTCAATGTCAGTGATATGGTGTTCTGTGCAAATGTCGTGACAGTATATGTTATATAGGGTTGGTGATAGTGGTGATCCCTGAAGTACTCATTGCAGTGCCGTGAATGGGTTTGAGCACTGTCCGTTAATTCATATCGTTAGACGTCTGTCTTTGAGGAAATTGTCAGTGAGTCGTGGTAGGTATAGCGATAATCCTAGAAAGTACCTTTTGCAAATTAGTGCTTTATGACATACACTATCGAAGGCTTTATTTATGTCTAGGAATAGCGCTGCTGTTCGCCGATTCTGTAGGTAGGTGGTCTGTATATTGTTTGTCAGAATAAATAGAGGAGCATTGTGGAGTTATTTTGTTTAAAACCAAATTGGAATTTGGGGGTTTGTTTGTGTACTATACGGAGTATTCTCTCTTTTAGGATATGTTCCAACATTTTCCCCGATTTTTGGGAGAAGGGTGATTGGTCTATCACTTTTGTGAGGTATTGTCTTTGTTTGTGTATTGCTATAATTGTTTATGTTTTCTAGGTTGTAGGGAATAATCTTGTGCGTAGATAATAGTTGTACTGTGAGCGTATATGTGTCTGAATATTTTCTGTCAATTGTCTCAGGAGGGCTTTTGTGATATGAATCTTTCCCTGGTGCGGAATTTTTTTCGTGGTGTAATATTTCGTAGTATTCGTTCTCGTCAAGTTCAGTATTGTAATGTATTGTATTGTCGTTGTGTTCGTTTATGACATTTGAGTATTCTCTATACCAGTTGTCAATTACTTGTTTGTTGTCTATGTCGTATGTATCGTTTGGACCAAGCTTGAATGCCATTTCGAAGTGTTTTGCTAAATCATGAGCTTTTTCTGTATCATTCGTGTAATGATTGTTGTTGTCAATCAGCGTCGACATAATACAACTTGTTTGTATTTCGTTAGTCTGTTGATCTTCGTCCAGTATGTGTTCCCTCTGTCATTTTCAATTTATGTGCATACTTCTAGTAATTTTTCTGTTTTGTAGTCTGTTACAAGAGCTTGAATGTTTTTAGTAAGTCTGTTAATTTCTGTTTTCATAAGTCTATTTTCCGTCATTTGATATTTCCTATCCATCTATCTTTTTCTGTGTATTAATTTTAAGATATACTTAGATAATCTATATTTGTAGAATATCCATTTAATTGTTGGACTGTATTTTATTATTGAATTAGATAGTGTATTTTGGAATTGATTAATTGTTTCATTTATTGTCCTAGTTAGTGTATTATTGACGGCGTTTGTAATATCTTGATTTACCGCTTTTATGCTAGTTTATCTGAGGTTTGGCTTGATTTGAGGGGAATACATGGTGTTTTATTTAGTTTTATGGTGAATAGTATGCCTAGATGGTCTAAACCCATGTTAGGTGTCAATGTAATGTCGATTATATGGTCCTCTAGGTTTTGAGTATTGTGACGTGGGTGGGCCCAGGGGGTCACAAATGAAAATAAAACACGGTATCAAATAAAAATTATATTCAAAACAACGAAAATGTAATTTTTAAAAACCCAAAAATTAAATAAATCCAACAATCAACTATGTATAACAGGGAATAATAAACAATCCTAGACTAACGGTCGGCGGCGCGGCAAACTGGTGAGGTGGCGGTTCGGAACGGCGAGAGTACCAGCAGGGGCCGAGCAAACCACATGCCTCTACTGGATTTGGAGTGGAGGAAACCTGGGTAGACCACGAGGTTACACTCAATGGTCTTGGGCCAGGGGAAGGCTGAGATAGGCCCGGGAGTGTAAATATCTTCAATAAGACGAATCCCCTCTCCGTGAGGGGAGACAGTGTCAGATTCTTACTGACTAAAAAGCAATCCCGCCTGCAATATAACGAAAAAAATCATTTTATATATGTGCATATCAAATGAATGTAATCACGTAAGAAATTGTGTGGTGGCCATGTTGGCCAGCCCCGGGGGGCTTCACAGGAGAGGTTTCGGCCTAATCACGGAGGATCTGCAAGGATCATCCTGGGCCTTTTAAGTTTCCAATCACGATTTTCATCGTAATTGGAACATGACTTTACTGATTCCATTGATAACATACCATGGGGCATTTAGGAACATTTTAAGTCTTATTTTGAAATCGATGCAAGCTCGCCCAATTTGTCTTTGTTAAGCATCCAGCCCAAACAGGAGCACCGTAGATAAATTTCGGTCTTAGCACTGAGCTAAACATCCTCAACTTATTTCGTAGACTGAGAACGCTGTGTCGCCCGATTTGGGGAGACAGCCTGCCAGCGGCTTATCTGGTTCTCACCACGGCCTCTTTCAGGTGTGCGTTCCAACTCAGTTTTGGAGTTAGAATGAGACCCAAATACGTGACACAGTCAATCCAAGGAATGATCTTATCAAATAGAAAATTATCATCCGGTCGCGCCAGTCTTCTTTGGGAAAAGAACACCACGGTGCTCTTGTCTAGGTTGACCTGAACCCGCCAAATTTTCATCCACAACTCGAGTTCGTTTGTGGCTGATTGCAATCTTGCGCTTGCGATTGTTTTTCGGTGTGTCGAGCGGTACAGTAGGGCAGTATCGTCGGCATACTGAGCTATCATTACTTTATCTGATCGCGGAATATCTGAGAAATAAATATTATAACAGATATGGGGCGATTACTGAACCTTCGGGGTCTCCGGCGAGTAATTTTCTCTCCGGTGAGAGACCTTTCCCCATCCGTACTTTGAAGCTACGTTGCTTCAGGTATGAAGCAACAAGACGGATCACATAGTCCGGATATTCATATTGAATGAGTTTATAAAGCAGGCCTTTATGCCATAATTTATCAAACGCCTTCTCAACATCGAGGAATATCGCAGCCGTGGATCGCCTCGTGTTAAAACCCTCCGCAATGTATTCCACTACTCTATTGAGCTGATGCTGCGTAGAAAGGAGAGCTCTGGCGCCGTGTTGTTGACCGGGCCAAATATGGTATGCCTCGGTCTAGTCGTGAAATCGGGCTAGAAGAATCCTCTCGGCCAGTTTGTCGACCGGAAAGTAGGCTGATCGGGCGGTAGTTTTGAGGAAACTTACCGTCCTTGCTTGGCTTTGGAATCATCACGACCGTCGCAATTTTCCATTGAGATGGGAAGTGCGACGTTCGGAGGTGGTCAGAATTTAGGGCATTGTGTACCCTCACATTACTAGGGACATTAACGTTGCGAGGCAGTGCAATGTCTAGAATATCAGGCATATACCCTACTTATGGAAGGACGGTTCATCCGGGGCCACCACGATTAATCCGCAGTTCACGGCCCATCGAGACAGAATCCGTCCCTGAGTAGTCGTTTTCGACAATTCCACTCCGCGTGTTTGGTGATGTGTTCTGGGATGCCACGAAGCACCATATGCAACAACCTGTCTGTGTGGAACTTCGTGTCCCTCTCCTCAAGATATGACGTTAAGCGTCTAAAATCATCAGGTGTCTCGGGGTGAAAACGAGCACGGCGGTGTTGTCCGTCTTTTTGCTTTGAAACCCGCGAACGTTAATTTCGCGGACTATAACGGGCAGGGGGTTTTCGTCTTGGCGATATTTGTGGCCTGAGTGGCATAGGGGACGGGGGATTCCTCCTTGGAGCATTTCGCCCGCTTGAGCTTCTTGCGGGACTGAACCGTCGTAAATCCCTCTTCACCCGAACGCCGACAGTGTTACTGTGCGGTGAGGTTTCGTTTGACGAAGAGGAGCTAAGACGCGAGAGTTTTTCGGAAGCTTTACGCTAGTTATATGTCCTCTAACAATAGGAAATATGATATCTTGCGCATCAAATAAATATGTTTCTAGAACATTCTAATTTGCGTAATAAATAAATAGATGTGTCGCACTAGATAAATAAATTAATGATATGTCGGCATAATTTTAATATATAAAGAAATGATTGTAAACATCTATTCAGTACAATACAGAATACACAGTATAATACAGAATACACAGTTAATACAGAATATACAGTATAACACAGAATACACAGTATAACACAGAATACACACTATAGTACAGAATACACAGTATAGAAATACAGTAAGAAGTATTGTTACTCCATTTGTGAAATAAAGTTAGTTTTTGAAAAGTTTTTAAGTTGGACTCATCATTTAACTGGCGCAGTCGGTAGGATAAGCCATCATTTAACTGGCGCAGTCGTACGGATCAGTCAAGGCAACAAGACACACATCGCTACTGTTGTTTCGAATCGACGATTTACTTGACGAAGACCCTACAAAATTCGAGTTCCAACCGCAAACGTCGTGGGACCCGTCAATCGACGACCTATTGGAATTCCAGGGACCTGTCCATTTACTGAACAGCCTATTGGAGCCTGGGAAATCCTATAGGATTAGTATTAAGAAAACCAAGATGAACCAATCAATTGCACTACTAATATTGTAAGTTTTATTCCAACCTTATATTTATTCCTACACGTTATTCCTATTTAATAATAAGAATATTTGATTTCTAATACATTTATGCTATCAAACGATATAGATATATACGAACTCGCAGATAATATTAGTAATTTAAGAATTAAAATTCAAAAACCAATTATTAAAATGGCAAACCCCGTAAATATACCATTATTAAGATATCAAGCGGACAATATACCAACTTTCGACGGTAATCCAACTCAATCGATTTATAAGTTCATGTGGACATTTTCTTTTGGCTTTCCAAGACAAAAAATATGTAAATAATCCAATAAACGTTTGTTTATTTGACACAATATCGAGTAAATTAAAAGACCGTGCAGCAGACTTAATTGGCTCACGAAGTGAATTAAAAACTTGGCAACAAATTAAAGAAGCCTTAAATTTATCTTATTCCGATCAGCGTAGTATAGATTGCTTGATCCAAGACCTAATTTTAATAAAACCTTTCTAAAATGAAACACCAATACAATTTGGTATGCGAATACAAGATGCACGCAGTTTGTTATTTTCAAAATTAAACAATTCAGTTGCAACAGCCCAAGAAAAATTAATTAAAATTACTCATTATGATGATTTTGCACGTTTATTAATGGTTTACCATATAATATGCAATTGGTAATACGCTTAAGAAACCCAAATTCGTTAGAACAAGCATTAGCTTTTGTTACTGAAAAAGAAAATTTCAAATATTTCAGTACTGGTCACAATTCTAATTTGCAACAACAAATATACAACCACAAGCGAAAATGAATTCTAATCAGAATACGTTTAAAACTTTCAAAAATACGCCTCAACCTCGAAATCAATATAATTTCAACCATCATTTAATAGTAACACACATTTAAACAACCACAAAATTATCAATTTACCGCTCCAAAACCAACAATTTCTAATATGTTACCAAATCCTAACTTCTCTAACATATCACGACAAACAAAACAAACAATTCCATTATTTCAAAGACCAAATCCTTTTTATCAACCACAACCAAGACCAAACCCATTTAGCAAAGTAAATTCATTTAATCCACAAAGATCAAATCAATTTCAAATGAATAGATCAAATACTTTTAACAAAAACCCAAACGCTAAATTTGAACCAGAACCAATGGACACAAGTTCATATAGAACAAGAGTAAATAATTTCGCACAATATGTCCAAGAAAATCCAGAAAATTGCAATGAATTTGAAAATATGTATGATGAAAATGATTTTCAACCAGAAAATTATAATGAACAATATAATGAAAATGAATATGAACAATATGAACAATACGACCAAAATGAAAACGAACAAAATTCAGACAATTATAAAGATAATCAAAATTATTGCAAAACTACCAACCCAATCAATCAAACGTAATAATTACATATAATAACCATAATGATAGTTTACCCTATATTCTCGCTTTAAATGCTAATTTTCTAATAGATACAGGAAGTTCAAAAAGGTTAATTAAACCTGAATTCTTATCAATTTTATTAACAATGTATAACGAATGAAATTTTTAATTATACAAACAGCTCATGCAATGACCTTTCATAATGAAGTCGCAAAAATACCTGTTTTTTTACATTTTCAATGTACGAGATTTTCACAAATTTTATTTATTTGACTTTTCACCTAAATACGAAGGATTAATTGGTGCTGATTTATTAGATCAGTTAGAATCAAATATAAATTTAAATTCACGAACACTAATAACACCATACACAACAATTGAAATAACTTATCGAAGAAATAAAAATTCCGAACCAATTGTTGAAAATGAAAATTTATTAAGCAATTATAAAAATAAAATACCTGGCAGAACACAAAAAGTAGTTAAAGTACCAGTAAAACAGAAACAAGGATAGGAATCCTTAATTATTTAGATGTCAGCAATCAAGTTGAAATGCCCAAAGCATTAGTAAATAAAATAGATCGAAATTTTGCAATTACCACATTAATTAATTAAAATGAAAATTCTACTGAAATTTGTATCAATGAACCTTTTGATATTGAACCCGTACATGCTTGTGAAACTAATGTATATATATATATATATATATATATATATATATATATATAATAACATTTACAAATAAAATCCAATATAATATAAAATTAAAAAATGACTCACCAATATTCACTAAAAGTTATCGTTATCCCGAAATACATAAATCAGAAGTAAAAGACCAAATTTCAAAAATATTAAAACAAGAAATAATACAAAATTCTTCATCTCCATGGTCTAGCCCCATTTGGATAGTACCAAAAAAACTTGACACCTCAGGTAAAAGAAAATGACGAATGGTAATAGATTATCGTAAACTTAACGAACAGAAAATTGATGATAAATTAGGTAAATGCCAATATTTTAGCACTTTAGATCTTGCAAATGGATTTCATCAAATTGAAATGAATCCCAATGATATTCAAACAACAGCATTTTCAACTGAAAACGGTCATTATGAATTTAGAAGAATGCCTTTTGGTTTAAAAACTGCCCCATCAACCTTTCAAAGAGTCATGGATAATATTTTACGCGGTCTACAAAACGAAATTTGTTTAATATATTTAGACGATATAGTAATATTTAGTACATCTCTGCAAGAACATATATCACGCTTACGAAAAATATTCTCAAGACTTCGAGAATCAAATTTTAAAATACAGATGGATAAATCAGAATTCTTACGAAAAGAAATTCAATATTTAGGTCATGTAGTTACCACTAAAGGAGTCAAACCTAATCCAGAAAAAGTCTCAGCTTAATTGCTTTCCAATTCCAACAACTCAAAGAGAAATAAAATCGTTTCTAGGTCTAATTGGATATTATAGACGATTTATTAAAGATTTTGCTAAAATAACAAAACCACTAACAGTATGTTTAAAAAAGATTCAAAAATCATTCATGATGCAATATTTCTTAGAGCATTTGAACATTGTAAACAAATTTTAATGAATACCCCAATTTTACAATATCCAGATTTTGAAAAACAATTTATATTAACTACTGACGCAAGTAATTTTGCATTAGGTGCAGTATTATCTCTAGGACATATTCCTAATGACAAACGCTTCACGAACTTTAAATTCAAGTGAAACTAAATATTCAACAACTGAAAAAGAATTGCTAGGAATCGTATGGTCCTGTAGATACTTAGCCCTATATATTTGGAAGAAAATTAAAAATATATACTGATCATAGACCTCTTGTTTGGCTATTCAATTGTAAAGAACCAAGTAGTAAACTTATTAGATGGAGACTTCGACTCGAAGAATTCGATTATGAAATCATTTATAAAAAAGGTAAAAAAAATACCAATGCCGATGCTTTATTAAGGATTAACATTAATTCTCTCGAAAATGAAAGTTTAATAAATAATTCTGGTAATATTAACTTTGATGTAATAGAATATTTGCGAAATTTAGCAGAAAATCCAATTCAACCCAAAGAACAAAATCTAAATCCTGAAATTGAAAATAGAATTACGATATACAAGATTTACAAGTAAATCCACCATCATATCCCGAATTAAACGATGTAAATGAAATAAATGATGAACTAAATGATGAAAATGAATTAAATAATGAAAATAGTTTATCCACTCCACATTCATGTAGTAATCAAAATACTTTAAATGAAGGAATTTCCATAATAAATAATAAACCACACCAAATGATAATATCTAAGAATTCTCATAATAAATTAGATGTCATTAAAAAACATTTTTAAAATCATACAATTTTAAATATTCAAATACCAAAAGCAAAAGAATTAATATTTAAATTATTAAGAGAATTTACAACAGGAAGTAAAACCTTTTCATGATGAATCAATGTATCAAGATTTTAATAATGTATACATGAATTATTTTTATGATTCCGGTTTAAAATTAATAAAGTGCACCAAGTTAGTAAATTCAATTGAAAATGAAGAAGAAAGATTAATGATAATAAAATATCAACACGAAGGTAAATGTAACCATCGCGGTATAAACGAAACGTTAGAACATTTAAAGAGAAACTATTATTGGAATACTATGAAAATACATGTAACGAATTATATCAATGATTGTGAACTTTGTCAAAAATCAAAATATTCAAGGCATAAGCCCTACGTACCTATTGTATTAACTGAAACCGTTGGAAAACCATTTCAATTATTACATATAGATGTTTTTAAATTCGATAATCAAAGTTTTGTAACTATTATAGATGCTTTCTTAAAATTAGGACAAGCTATACCAGTAATAGGTAAAACCGCAATAGATATCAGTAATGCTTTAATTCACTATTTCTCTTATTATGGTGTACCCGAAAAAATAACAATGGATAATGGATTAGAATTTAAAAATGAAACAGTTAAAGAACTTTTAAATTTACACAAAATAAAAATACATTTCACTACCCCATACCACCATGAATCAAACGCTTTAGTAGAAAGATTCCATTCTACTTTAATAGAACATTTACGACTACTTCGTCAAAATAAACCAAATAATTCTGTCATAATATTAATGGAATATGCAATAATCGCTTACAATAATTTCATACATACTTTTACAACAACAAATTTTACCCCGTTAGAATTAACACTAGGACATACTAATTCAAGAGATGCGTTAAATTTAACCGATACTAAATTCTATTCAGATTATGTTTCAAATCATAAAGATAAAGTCGATAATTTATATAAAAAAATAAATGATAAATTACAAACAAATAAAGAAAAAGTATTACAAACAAGAAATACTAAAGGTCCAAAACAATTTCAATTTAAAGAAGGACAAACTGTATTTAAAATAAATCAAGCAAGAAACAAAAAAGAAAATAAATTCAAAGGTCCTTATTTATTAAGACAATTTCTCGAAAATAATAAAATAATTATAGAAAATAATACAAATAATAAATCTGAAATCGTTCATATCAAAGAACTTAAAATACCCATTGTTTCAGATATGCAACCATCACCTTCAGAATAAATGAACCAAAATTCCGCGATTTAAGCGATAATCCAGGAATATTACCTTTAAAACTAGGCACAGCTAAAAATATAATAAACTTTTGGTCATTTGTCCAAATATTCGATGTAACGAATGTAATTGAAGAATTTCAAGTTTTACAAACACAATTCAATAAACTAGAAAATGCATTTGCAAACTCAACACAAAACAGAATTTTATAATTCACATAATATGATATCAATTTTAGAAAACAAGATACAAATACAAATAAAACAATTAAATCCTTTGATACAAACTCGCACTAAAAGAGGCTTAATTGATGGCTTAGGCTCAATAATTAAAGTTATAACAGGAAATTTAGATCATAATGATGTACAGAAATATGATCAAGCTATTTCTACTATTACTGATAGTCAGAATAAAAATTATTTTCAAAACTGAATACATTTCATAATTCAATAGTAGAACCAAGAGAGTTACTACATGAACTTGAAAACATTGAGAAACAATTAGATAAAAGTAAATTACCACTTGAAGCAAAATTGGAAAATATATTATTATTTGAGAAAATAATGGAAATTAAAAGCTATAGTAAAGGAAATCAAATCATATTTATTATTGAAATCCCAATCGTTGAAACCAATAATTATAATTATTACCATTTATATCCTTTACCCACCTTAGCAAATCATGGATACAAAATAATGTTTCCAAAAATAAATTATCTTATCCTCAATGAGCAATATTATGTACAATTCGAAGAAAAGTGCAAGGAAATAAGTCAAGACAAATATTTATGTCACAAAATCAATCCTGGGAGAATAAACACAGATGCCTCATACGAAATCCAGATGATTAATTATATGAAAAATATCACATATTGTAACCAAATACCTGTGGACATCACCACTACAAAAATTCAAAAACTAGAAAAGGACATATGGTTGATCATCATCCCTGACGACACCGTAGCCATTCAACAATGCGGCTCAGACAAGGACAACATTCCGCTCAAAAGAACCTATGTTTTGGAATTAACACCAAATTACATAACGGACATTTTAATTAAGAATTATCAAGATTCAAAAGCGCATTTTCAAACAATTAAATTACCAAAAATCAATATTAACTTTAACTTTGATACCAGTGAAATTCAATTTAACAAATTCAAACTTGATTCAATAAATTTAGATGAAGGTTATATTCAAAACGCTTTAACTTTACATTATGAAAATGTACGAAATTTATCGAAAGTACCAATAATTACTAAACGACTTAGTGTCTGGACATTGATTTTATATGTAATCATAGTAATGTTTATATGCTTAATATTATATAAATATATGGTTAAAAAGATTAAATGTAATCGAATACAGGAAAATCAATTTGAATCAAATCATGAAATAATGATTTAATTAAATTCGAAAATTTCGCATTTCGAAAAAATTATTCTCCTGTATGCGAAACTTTAGTAAGGGAGGAGTTATATGTCCTCTAACAATAGGAAATATGATATCTTGCACATCAAATAAATATGTATCTAGAACATTCTAATTTGCGTAATAAATAAATAGATGTGTCGCACTAGATAAATAAATTAATGATAAGTCAGCATAATTTTAATATATAAAGAAATAATTGTAAACATCTATTCAGTACAATACAGAATACACAGTATAATACAGAATACACAGTATAGAAATACAGTAAGAAGTATTGTTACTCCGTTTGTGAAATAAAGTTACTTTTTAAAAAGTCTTTAAGTTGGACATCATTTTACTCGCTTGCAGTCGGGATGTTCGGTGAGCATGGGCTCGATTTTTTAGGTCGAGAGCGGAAGAATCATCCATCGCATTTACATGCTGTGGAGGAGGTGGTATTAAGGCGAGTTCTTGCTCGACATGGGGCACGCGCGATGACAATGGGGGAATTCCTCCTTCTTGCGCTTTGCGAGTTGTCCAACTTTTACTGGAGCGAATATTTCAGGCCGAGGGATGGCTCAGGAGCTATGGTCCGGGGTGAAGTTCCAAACTATATTTGCAACTTATTGAATCTCCACGGCCGTATCGCCCTGAGCGATTCGGAGAGCAATGTAAACATCCATGCGATGAAAACGATTATCGCGTGAAATTTGGGGTCAATTAGGTCACTAAATGTGACATGAGGGAAGCTTGCCGATTAGGCTGGAGTAGTCTGAGGGACGGAAGGAGTTGCCGGATGGGCAGGAGTTGTCGGTGGGACCGAAGTGGACGGGGGCTGGGTTGCCTTATGGGCGGTAGCGCGGGCGTAAGAGGTACCTAGCCGGGTTGATGAATCAGGTTGGGCTTTACGCTTGGGGTAGTGTAACAGTCTGTGTATACATAAACAATTGTGGAATTGTTGTATTTAGGGGAACGGTGTCAGACGTGAGTTATTCATTTATGGGATTTAATATTACTCGCTCTCAGCGAGTAATAAGACTCCCCAATAACACAGATGTGTTTATGTATGCACAGGCTATGGTTAGTATATGATAGAACTATTTGTATATTCTAATATCATATAGGAAATACTCATGTATCCATCCCGCATCCGCTAGAACAAAGCGTTGTTTGTTGTACCGTGTCAACAAGTGGCACAAGTTTCGGGGGTTCGTGGGGGTGATAACATATGGAGGTTATGTTTAGTCTTTTCCGATTACGGAGAGGCAGTCTTGAATCGTCAATCTCCTCACCCTGTTTAGTTCCGAGACTTGTGCTGTATCCCTAATTTCTGTTTAAACTCCAATATATTTCATTGTTAATTCTTATTTACTTAAAAACAGTACAACTTACCATCTGGCGGCACCACATCAATTAGCAATGCACACCCATATGGTAATAACCGTCAACATGCTCATGTTATCAGGATCACCGGGTAGTGCCCTCTAGAGAATAAGAATAATATTCCAACAGAGTGAGATTTTGTGTGAATTCATCCTCACTAGCTAAGCTACACTGACGAGATCTAATAAGATCGAAATCTAGATATGTAGATTGCTAAGAGGTGGGTTCACACTTATATATGTTTTATACGATTGGCTTTGTGCTGATATCTCAAGCACTCTGTTGGAATATTATTCTTATTCTCTAGAGGGCACTACCCGATGATCCTGATAACATGAGCATGTTGACGGTTATTACCATATGGGTGTGCATTGCTAATTGATGTGGTGCCGCCAGATGGCGTTTAACTTCCCTCTACGAGGGTAAGTTGTACTTCTTTGTATATAACCACTCGAGATTTTGTGTGAATTCATCCTCACTAGCTGAGCTACACTGACGAGATCTAATAAGATCGAAAGCTAGATATGTAGATTGCTAAGAGGTGGGTTCACACTTATATATGTCTTATTTACTTGTTATATCAACCTACCACAAACCTTTCCCAAGTGATTGTGCAAACGGCAAGGCAGCAGTCCCCAACAAAGCGGTTTGCAGCAGGGGGCAGGCACAAAGGTAAGTAATGTTAATATCTTAATCGATTGACATATTACTTATCATTTATATCGTGGTACGCTCGTTAGGGCTAGTAAGTAGAAGTGATACGCGGTGATATAGCCAAGATCACTAATAATTCAGTCATTAGCTACTTAATAGCGCGGCATAAACGACTGTGCTCGCTTCTTTGTTCCGGTCACTTACCTGCCGGAATCGACATTTGTTACAGAAGCTAGAGCATCCCCGATAGTTGGTAGGATGACTGCCGCCGCAATTTACGCATGTAGCGGGACCTGTTTCACGAGTGTCTGTACACACCGTGTCAGACTGAGAGCCTGCGCATCTAACGCAGGCAAAATCACGTCGACAATTAGAAGCGGAGTGATCAAACGTTTGGAATCGATGGCCTTGCCCAGCATCTAATGATTTACGCTTATGTTCCACCGTGATGCGGCGAAACGTAAAGATATTTGTAAGCTGAAAGATAGTTCTTCCTGCTAGGGTCAATGGTAATGTTACCATTACCATTGGGAACACGCGGGAGTTAGATTTTTGACCCATCTGGTGGGCCGAGATCGCGGGGAAGGCCTGCATTTTGACGTTTTCAAGTACGTCTTCTGCAGACAAGGTTTCGGGATTGCCACGGAGTACTAGCGGAGGACTTTTTCGGAGGGCAGAGTGTAGCTATGATATTTTGAACCTCTTTCATCGGGGTATGACGTTAAGCGTCGGAAATCGTCTGAAGACACTGGGTGCAACCGGACACCCTTATCAGTGTTGACCGCTTTAATTGTTAATTTTGCTTACTTGAATTTCGCGAAGAATGAGTTCGTAGCCCTCCTTTGATTCAAGAACTACGGGGGAGGGGTTTTCTCTTTGTCCCTTTTTAGGGCGCTGACTAGTAGGTGTAGTGGGTTTAACCTGCTTCTTGCTAGAAGACTTTTTGGTCTTCTTGTCGGAAGCGGGTTTTTCCATGGCGGGCTTTACGGTTTTGGGTTTTACCCCCGACGGGGCAGAACCGGAAGCGATTACCTGGTTCGGCGGAAAGCCTACTAGGGTGCTGATAAAGGAACCCGTTTCGGCTGGGTCGGGGCCTTCCCTGGGTTTAGGGGTATTGGGATGCTTGCCTTATTTGCGATCTCTTGTAGAGACTGAAGTTCGACATACAATAGCTTAATCACGGAAAACATCTCCTCCCTGGAGAGTGTAAGCCCGATGGAGATGGAGATTGGTAAGCGCGCAGTTGGCTTGGCAGGTCGACTCGGTATGAGTATCGGTATATGCAACGGTTTATAGCCAGACGCGATGGCGGGGAACGGAAACGGTGGTGTTGGTGGTGGAACGGCGGCGGTGGTATCAGCGACGGAGAGAGATAGTGTAGAGGGGGCCTGGCGAGAGCGCACCGCTGGCCGTAACAGACGCATGCTACGTTATCTCTTATGGTGGGGAAATTTAATTGCAAATATAGTTCTTGCGCCACCGCAACACTAGCGCTAGCATTATACGCCTTACTTCTCCCCACCTTTTCCCCTCTCCTAACCCTTTCCAGCTCGCCAATGTTTACTTCTTTTATCGGATCAGCAGTTTAATTTTAATATATTTGGTATGTAATTATATAATATATTAACATAATAGTAAGTTAGAATGATTCTTTTCAAACAAATGTGAGATATAAAATAGTATATTTGTTTATTGAAACATAATTATTTCAAAAGTTCATGTAGTGTGTATATGATATTAATTATATTAAAGTCATATTTTTATAATAGATATTTGTATAGAGTAAAGTAAAATATTCAACTTCTAAGATGTGTTTGGTTTTATATTTTTTAGCGTTTTAAGCAATGGACGATGGCAGTTGGAAGAGAAGATATTAATTTATCACAATACAATAATTTTCGTATCCGTGATATTCATTTTTATAATGATCATGAAGTAATTTAAAAGTAAATGCATATCCAGATATCAGGTAAGGCTATACTTTTATTTGCATATATAATAAGTAGTTCTAGGGCATTCAAGGGCAAGTTAATATAGATTGGCAGCAATATTCTGTGGCGCATTCTCTACGTTATTTATGGATGTTTTTTACATTATAATGTTTCTTTTTAGATGACAGTGTAAATTTACCTGATGATACCCAAGTCATGTCTATTAATCGAATACCTGGAACCTCTCAATAAATTGAATTTTCTGCAGATAATTTTGTGATGAACGTCGCGAAAGACCTTTTTTTAACACTTTATTCTACAACGTATGTGTATCGCTACTAAGTTGATAACTAACTCCTTATAATTCTAATACTATTTTATATAAAACTAAATTGCTAACTAAGTATAAATGAAATGACCTAATTAATAAAAATGCTAAAGAATCATATGTTGAGTGCAGCGGATGTGCGGTCGCGTATAGGAATCGCTGACCCGCGCCGTGAACGTCCGTATGGGTGTTAGATGACGGGTTCACGTAACTCCTCCCTCTTTAAGAAGGAAGATTGGGGAGTAATCTTCCTTTCCTGCTCCAGTGGAACGTCCGTGGTGGATTCTGCTTTCCAAGAGTTGAGTTTTTTCCATGCGTTCTGGATTAGGAGTCCGATGAGTCCGGTGCTGGCGACGGAAATGGCGATCCATAGACCGATGGTGCTGTGGTTTGTGGTAGGAGGAGGTTGGAATTTTAAATTATTCACTTGTCTTCCTAGCACGTGGATCTCGTCGAGGTCTATTTTTCCAAGTGGATACTGGTGGCGTTGTTCTTTTTAGCTGACGTACCAAGTTGGAGTTGTGGTAGTACATAGGGTTCACTTTCTCCAAGTTCTAGTCGGTTGTAGATTTGCTGGTTATCCACGGATATGCTACAGCTAGGTGGTATAGTAATCAGGCAGTAGGGTGGAAAATCGTCTTTTATTACAGGTTTCCAGTATCTGGGTTCCATCTTGCTTTGGGATTACTATAGCGTAGTTTGATGCGAGCTGTTCGATTATTGTCTCTTTAACATAGGTTGTGGTTAAAGTACATTCGTTTTGTACAGTTTTCGCTATTAAGTTCGTGACACAGTCATTTTCTGGTGCAATTTTGGGGTTTCGGCAGATGAAGATGTCTTCCAATTTCGGACATTCTGTTACTTCGTAGAAGCTTTCCTCTTGGTGAGTGGTCAAGTAAGGGTAGTTCGGAATAATGGTATAGTTGTTATAAGGAACTGGATAGAGTTCGTACAGGTTGTATGTGTTTGGTTTGGTAATAGGGAAGTGTATAGCAAATATAATTATGTTATGGTGAAAGGTCATTTGGAGGCTAGCCAATTGATAGTAAGTTCGACTATCCTTGAATTTAATGATTTAATTGATATTGTATAATTTGTGTAGATTTTCTAAAATTGAAGATAAATCTTGGTGACTAATTACGACGCTATGTAGGGTGTTTAATTTGGCAAACATGATAGCATTTTCTATGTTGTCTAAGATAGTTACCAAATGTTGCCCATTTAGAATAACTTGAATAGACTGTAGTTGTAAGTATTCGTCTAGTGAAAATATGGCTTCTGATAGTGAATTTTCTAAATTGGTAATTTTGTTTGCAATGTTTTCTGATTTATATCTAAGCTTGTTACTGATTTATTAAAAGCATCTATGATTTGTTGATTGAGAGTAGTTTGTTGTAACGCATTGCTTTGTACAAGATTTGAATTAGACTGTCGTATGCTCTCTTCGTAATAGCTTCCATCTTCGTTGTCCAATGTACCGAATAGTCATTTACTTAGTTTACCGACATTTACGAGTCCTCTTTTGCGTCTATTTGAGGGTTTTATATTCTCTAATTTTTGAGAAGCGTCGTTTATAATGTAGGTCGCATGATCAGCCAGTTCGTTTATGGGGAGAAAATTTACGGATGCATTGTTACTGAATGTTGAATTAGAAAAAGAGTTTTTGATTCGCGAAAGTTACATGTTCAGTATGCTTGTTTGATTTATTAAGGTTTCTAGATATATGTAGTGTAGGAAAGTATGGCGGGAAGATATTAATTTAGCATTCCCTAGCTTTAGTGGTAGTATACCGGGGTTATCTTAATTTCCCCTGGAAATGCTTGGTGTGTCCAAACGATCATTACCAGGATTAAAGTTATTTGCATTCTGTAAAGGAGTTTGGTGTATTAGTTTCCTAGGTTTTTTTAATGAGGTTTTTGTGTTATGTCCCAGTCTGAGTTGTCAATTTTTTGTTGTGATTTTTTGTTACGTGTGTCTTTATAAAACGGGGCTTATTTTTTGAAGCGCGTGCTTGTTGTTTGACGTGTCGTTTGCTTTAAATTCTACCGGGTCTTCGCGTTTTTCATTAACTTTTGTCATTTGTGTAATTTTCTTTTCCTCGTTTGTTATTTTTATTTTGTCATGAATAATTTTCATTAACTATTTGCGCTTGTCCGTATACTCGTTAAGCATATCGTCTTCGGTGGTTTCTAGTGTTTTGTCAGTGTTTCCATAGATGATTTCGAATGGGGTAAATTTGATTGCACTATGAATTGAGTTATTGTAGCCAATTATAGCGTATTTCATGATCTTGTCAATGCGTTCGTTGGGAAATAGTTGTAGTAAACATCTTATAGAGTCGGCTAGAGTAGAGTAAAGTCTTTCTAAAGGAGAGTTTGAATTTGAATTTCTGACGATGGTATGATGTAAATTGATGTAAATTGATATATAGTTGATCGATTGCGGTGAAAGCCGGATGCCAAATCTAATGTAGTAAATTAGGGTATCGGTCTGTGGTAGTTCTGTCATTAATTTTGCGGTAGTCGACGACGATTCGCTACTTTTGTTGAGCAGAGGCGTCTTGTTTTTTGGGCACTACCAAAATCGGAGACCTCCATGTGCTTGTATTAGGGCGTATAATACCATTTTCTAACATTTCGAATATTTGGGATTGGACTTCTTGTTTGTGAATAAAAGGATATCTGTATGATTTAGTGTGGATGGGAGTATCGTCGATTGTCTTAATGTGGTGTTTTACTGCGTTCGTGAAAGATAGTTTGTTCAGTTTTTCATGAAATATGTCTCTGTATTCGCGGCATACATTAATTATTTCTCGTTTTTCTTCCAGATTAAGGTGGTCAGTTCTAATTAAGATATCTATTTATGATTGGTAAGGTTGAAATTGGGATTTAGGTTCTATATTGAAAGTTTCGAATGTTTCTGGGGAAAACGGAATTACCTTGAGAGGTTTAACCATTCCGAAAATTGATTTTGAATCGTTATAATTATGTACTTCAACGTTGGCGAAACCGTTTTCTTGCTGTCGTTAGGGATGGTGAAATATATCTGTCATGACGTTTTAGTTCGGGGATGATAATGTCGCCGTTACGTTCCGAAACGGGAAGTTTAACTACGGATATTTCTCAATTGGTATATATGAATAGTTGTGGAAGTCGTACAGAAGGACGTTTATTTCGTGGGGGGATCGGAATTCATTAAAAGAAGGTATGTTTTCCTTAAATCGTGTAGAATTTTCAACATTGCATGTTTTGATTATAGAGTTTTGATGGTAGATGTGTTCAGAATTATGTTTTTCTGCTACTGATTTTACGGTTTTAGGATAGATGTGTAGCATCCTGTGTCAATTAATAGCTTCAGAGGTGGATTTTCGATTTTGATATGCAAGAGGGTTTGTGCTGATTTTGTTATTGATTTAGATTATGTCGGGTTCGTTAGGTCTGTGATGGAATGAACATGTTCGCTAGAAGTTTCGTTTTGTTCATAAGAAGTATTGTAGTCGGGTTCTTCTTCATAATACGTGACTTGTTCTGATTCTATAACGGATAGGGGATAGTAAGATTCATCATAGCAATCTTCAGATGTGTAATTATTTGTGTCGGAACATGTATCGTTTGGTTGTCTATGTTGTTCAATTCGGTCGGGTTTGTAAATTGATTTGGTCTATTGTAGTTGTTGTAAAAGTTTAGTCGTTTGGTGAAAGTGTTTCTTGTGCTGGTAGACATTGGTTGTGGAGCTTGTTGCCGCGGGAATCTTGAATTGGATAGTCTGGAGGTAGTCGACATGGGTGTCGGGGTAAAGTTTTGATGTTGGTGGTCTAAAAACATTTCGAGGTGTGTCGAAAACTTGTCGATTCGTCAAGTATTTTTGTTGAATTGGTCTGGCTTGCAAATGAATTGGCTGGCTTGGGAAGTTTATTTGCGGTCTTTATGAAGTAGTGTTGTTGTAGTTTCGTGGGGCGAAATTAATTGGTTTGATATTATTTTTTGGGAATGACGGGTTTTGGAGATTTTGTAGATTTGGTTGTCTTTGGTTATTATATAGAATATTATGGGGTTTATCGAAATTGTTTCCTAAAGTATAATGGAAGTTTTCTTCCTCGACTACGAAATTTACAGCGTCTTCTAGACTAGCTGGCGTTCTCAGGCATATTCTGCTTTGTAGATTACCGTGTAACCCTCGAATAAACGTTTTAAGTGCCGTGTTATCGTACTGTTCGAGGTGTATTAATTTTGCGTCTTTAGACATTGTTGTTGCGAATTGATTTTCGAAGCTAGTCTACTGCGAGCGAGTTGAATTCTCTTGGCGAATTCGAGAGGGTTTTCGTTTCTAGCTGGTCTTAAATTAATTAAATCTTGCACAAGACAATCGTAGTTTCTCAAGTCACCAAATCTTTGCTTAATACTATTCCTAATTTCGGGCCATGTTTTTAATTCAGTACGTGAGCCAATAGCTCGGTCTCGTAATTTTTCAATTATGGCTTTTGGTAAATATTTATTAAGTTGATCATTATTTAGGGTTCGATATTCAGATAGTACCGCCTCGCAACGAGCAATAAAACTATCTGTCATTTCGCTATTGCCGTCGAAAGTTGGTATTGTTTCTACATAAGTTTTAACAGCGTTTAACGCACGACGGTGGCAGTCATTTTTCAATTTTTAATTTATTTATCTGGTATATTAAATTATCAATGTCACTATTGTTCATTAATCGAACTTATCATCAAAATTGCTTAACGACTAAATGCAGAGGATTTGGCACTACCTTACAGTTTGTCAGCCGAATTCTCTGGAGTATCAATTGCTGGAGTTGGAACAGCGGTGAGGGCCAATTGAATCTGACGATTCCGAATGCGTTGTTCAATGGTGGTAGCGGACTGAGATCTCTTTGACAGGTTCTGAAGATGCCGTGCTGATTGAATCCAAGATCCAATAATTGAAATATTGCGGACTCGATGCCGTGAACTAATTTCAATTTGAACCACGATATCCCCAACTGCGCCAATATTGTGAAGAACGTCGCGGAAGACTTTTTTTGAACACTTTATTTGTACAACGTATGTGTATCTAATTGCTACAAATTGATAACTGAATGCTTATAATTCTAATCCTATCTTATATAAAACTAAATTGCTAACTAAAAATAAATATAATGTCCTAATTAATAATAACGCTGAAGAATCATATTAAGTGTAGCGGATGTGTGGTCGCGTATGGGAATCGCTGACGCGCGCCGTTTGCGTTCGTATGGGTACCAGATGACGGGTTCTCGTAACTTTATTCTAGATGTTATATGCCAAGGAATATGCAGTATAAGCCATAAAATCTTAATGCATATAAGTACAGATTCCCTGAATATTAAATTTAGGGTATTTATAGTTTGTATATATATATATATATATATATATATATATATATATATATATATATATATATATATATATATATAAATATAAAATGTTGAAAACTCTAAAGGCGCTAATAAACACTAAATATGAGCTAGAAAAAAACGATGATGTGATTTTTGAAGATGGACTATATAATAAAGATAACGAAATAGCGGACAAATTTAACATATATATTGTAGAAAGTATAGAAAATATAGTACTTGAAATACACAACAGGGAAGATATAAATTTATATTTACAAATGATACAATGATACAAACACGCCATAACACATTTACAGAATTTCAACCGGTCGAAATGAAAAGTTTGAGACTAATTAAAAAAGACTATGAAAAACTGTAATAGTGCAAATGGTATTAATACAAAATTTATAAAGCTCTCTTTTGAGGTATTTGGAAATCGGTACCTAGATGTTATAAATAATTCGTTGACCCAAGGTGTATTTCCAAAGAGCTGGAAGACATCGTTAGTAATTCCTACACGTAAAGTCTTTAACTCAAATGTATGCAGTGACTACCGCCAAATAAACATGATACCAGCCGAGGAGAAAGTACTCTAGATCGCAGTGAAAAATGTTCTTGACAACTTCTTGGAAACAAATAATCTGTTAACATCCTTCCAGGCTGGATTTAGATATCGAAATTCCTGTAAATCAGCATTACAGAACGTTTTCAGTGTCTGGAAGACGGCCATAAGTAATAAAGAGTATGTATTTGCAGTATTTTTGGATTTCAAACGTGCTTTTGAAACTATTGATCGAGAAATACTGCTGCAGAAGCTAGACTATTTGATAGATCGGACGCAAGTTACCAGATATAAGGACTTCTCAACCACTACAAACTAGGCATGGCATTCCACAATGATCAGTATTAGGGCCCATTCTATTTATATTGTATGTGAACGACATTGTCAACGCAATTAGGCATTGTAAAATACACTTATTTGCTGATGATACACTATTATATATTTCTGTTAAAAAATCTTGATGAACTGAATGAAAAAATAAATCAGGACTTGCATTATGTCTATAGGTGGTTATGTACTAATCAATTAAAAATTAATATAAATAAAACAAAATAAATGATTTTAAATAAACCGTATAAAAATTACACAGTAGATAGTTTTGCACATTCAGTGATCATCGATAGTAAGAATTTAGACGTGGTGCAAGAATACAAATATTTAGGAGTTCTAATCGACAGTAATTTAAAGTTTGAATGTCATGGAAACTACGTGCTAAACAAAGTATCCAAAAAAATCGGATATTTTAATAGAATAAGTCAAAATTGGAAACATTGGATAAGTGTCAAACAAAAAGTTATGTTCAATTTTCTTGTGTTTATATATAAACTAAAAAATAACTTAATTACTTTATCAATCCCACTAAAATACAAATATCAGCGTCACCTTTATAACACCCGCAACCGACAAGACTTTGATGTATTAAGGGGGAAAAGCGTATTCGAACAAAAACAACTGAAGTGCAATGGCTTATATCTCTACAATCGTTTGTCGGCAGAAATTAAAAAATGTGATTCATTAGCTAGGTTTAGGGAATATATATATATATATATATATATATATATATATATATATATATATATTGAAATACTGCAAATACATACTCTTTATTACTTATGGCCGTTTTCCAGACACTGAAAACGTTCTGTAATGCTGATTTACAGGAATTTCTATGTCTAAATCCAGCCTGGAAGGATGTTAACAGATTATTTGTTTCCAAGAAGTTGTCAAGAACATTTTTCACTGCGATCTAGAGTACTTTCTCCTCGGCTGGTAGCATGTTTATTTGGCGGTAGTCACTGCATACATTTGAGTTAAAGACTACGTGTAGGAATTACTAACGATGTCTTCCAGCTCTTTGGAAATACACCTTGGGTCAACGAATTATTTATAACATCTAGGTACCGATTTCCAAATACCTCAAAAGAGAGCTTTATAAATTTTGTATTAATACCATTTGCACTATTACAGTTTTTCATAGTCTTTTTTAATTAGTCTCAAACTTTTCATTTCGACCGGTTGAAATTCTGTTAATGTGTTATGGCGTGTTTGTATCATTGTATCATTTGTAAATATAAATTTATATCTTCCCTGTTGTGTATTTCAAGTACTATATTTTCTATACTTTCTACAATATATAGGTATGTTAAATTTGTCCGCTATTTCGTTATCTTTATTATATAGTCCATCTTCAAAAATCACATCATCGTTTTTTTCTAGCTCATAGTTAGTGTTTATTAGCGCCTTCTGTGGATTATCTTTATTTTGATCTATTTCCTCTTCGTAAAATTTCTCTTTTGGGCCCTGATAACATTAACACACCTGTTTCTTTGTTTTTTGTAGAGCTGCCAATTATAATCATTTTTTTCTGTTCTAGATTTTCTGAATAGTTCATTTTTCAGTACTACCTCGCCTTCTAATTCGTTTGACCACCATTTCTTTAAAGTCCACTTTTCCGATAAATTATATTTTATAATGGGAGCATTTTGATCCAAGATATTTCGAATAGTATCACTCAAGTGTCTTGTTAAAATATCACAGTCTATGCTATTATTATTCCATGGTGTTTCTAATAGTGTATCCTGAAACTTAGTATCAGAAAAGTTTTTGAAAGTTCTTTTATTTCTATACGTAATTGTATTTTGTTTAGTTACATGTATGTCTATATTCAGGCAGGAGTGGTCACTTATAGCTAAGTTATCAATCACATTACATTTTTGGGTTTTATTGTTTGAAACGACTAGATCAATTATTGTTGAGCTATGCTGTGTTACTCTTGTTGCTTGTGTTATGAGTTGGTACAAGCCGCCATTATTTATTGTTTCTTTTAATTTATTTGAGTAATAGTTATTATCATTAATATCGTCACCCTTTTCTTTCCACTTGATTGTCCTATCTGTTCTTCACTATTATCATCACCACTTATATTTCGCACTCATCATAGTGATCCCTTCCGGCGCCTCCTTATCTCCACTCCACAACCTATTTATCAACAGCAGCAGCCTATCCCTTTCTTACGATGTCATTTGAAGGCCTCTGCCTTAAGCCCCAGCCGCCTTTCCCAGTTTCAGCTATCCCAGAGCCACTTCCACCTTATTCCGAGAGAACGCCTTCCTTCCTGCTTCCGATCTCGAACTTCCCAGGTCCTCTCCCACGTTGCCAGTTCTATGCTCCCTACCCTATACACATTCCCTTAACCTCTTTTCCAACTTCAGCATCTCCTCTATTCGCCAGATTAGCCTTCTCCAATTCACTTCTTCCATACCTCCATTTCGCCATCTCTCTCAACACCGCCACAGTAGGGGAAGGAGGCGGGTTCGGAGGCAGAGGCGGAGGCGGCGCCTGGTAGGTAGGCAACCAAGCATACACGGGAGGTGCCTGTAGGTAGGCAACCAAGCATACATGCCACCTAGTGGTGATCATTGAAACTAGTAGTGCCATCTGGCGGGGGAATAGGAAAACTATCCTACAAATATACAGGGTGACCCCAAATTTAATATACAGGGTGTTCCAAAATTGATATACAGGGTGTTCCCAAATGGTGTCGTGTTTGGGCTCAAATGAAAGGTCTCGCAATGGGGAACAATAATATGACGTCAGAATTTACATACGGCCCTTTTGACATTCGGAGGTGCGTAACTCTGGCGTCTGCAGTGCAAAGTGGGTCATGTTTGGGCTCTAACGAAAGGGTTTAGGCAGGGGAATAAGAATCCAGCATTATAATTATTAATTCAATTTATTTGATCTGAAATTATAACTAAAAAGATATTCGTAAAAACATTACGAAATAAACAGTCTAAGAAATAAACATAAATAAATTAACAGTCTTGCAACAACATTGTATAATCATCGTCCACTCTAGTGTAAAATAGTTTTATGCATTCCATCATATGAAATGCATTATTAGCATCAAACTCAGTCTTATTAACAGGGACATAATCCTGTACACCTTTATAGAAATTATCACATCTTTTTAAGAAATAAACATAAATAGACTAATAAATATACACAATTACACTAATAAATTCAACAAAAATTATAAATAAAAACCAATAAATATGCATTAAGAGATATGATATCCGTAAAAACATTAAGAAATAAACATAAATAGACTAATAAATATACACAATTACACTAATAAATTCAACAAAAAGACCAAAGTAAATTTGAATCAAATAAAACCATTCATATCAGTATAAAAGTTTAGGGATCGGAATTTAGCATGAGATCAACTAAGATATCCAAATTAGATGGAATATCTTTGTGACCCCAAGCCAGCGTATGGATACCATCGTCACACACATAACGCTTATCATCGTGAGGCGATAGAGCCAATTTATTCTGCTCTAAAGAGTATATTGTATGCTTTATGGATTTATATAAATTTTGTTTTCGAAAAATTAAATTTTGATGATTTTTGCAACCACATTTTTCTTAATACCCTTGGCTTTTTTCGTATGATGACCATCCACATTATTAATGTACATTTTTGCCCGCAACCCCAGAAATTCGGTCATTATACGGCCACCGTTCTCATCTTTCATGAGCCCGAGAACAGCTTTATTTTGCAAGGGGATATTGTAAGGATTATTAGGATCAAAATTTGACGTATCGAATTTATTTAAATTTTGTTTCATGTCCTCGTAAATGTCATCCGTCTCAAAAAGTAGCGTTAAACTGTCTGTGTCCATGTAGCACAAAGTCACTTTATCTCCATATGTGGCCTTAACGTAATCGTAATAAAAATCATACATTAATAATTTCGACAATTCCAATGTAAATAGGTTTGTTGTACACAACCTTTAACCGATCCAACTGAATTGCAGATAAATGTTCATCAAATATTGAAATACAATTAAAATTCGGCCTTGCAATTAAAGATTGTGCACCCTTTCGATGTCCAATATCTTCCCAATGATTAACTAGCCTAACATCCACACGTTTGTCAACATTTTCCATCGTCTTGCCAAAAACGCTGTTGTTCATTAGTTTAAAAAAATCTTTCTCAAAATCATTTTTAGCCAACTGTCGATGAAAAGTATTTAAATCAATGTATCGCTTCAAAAAATCAGATTGTTTAAATTGTAGGACTCTGTGAATTTTTCCAAGTTGAAGACCATTTCGCAGAGCCTGTTGTAAATTTCTGTAATGGATAATATATTTAGATTTGTTTGTTAAACTAGCAATTAATTTTGTGTTTTTAAATTTTGATGTTGGCGGCACAATATTTTCAGTAAGAAAAGGCAAATCGTTATGTTTTTGGTGGAGAGAATCAGGATATTCTATATCCACCTCCAAAAAATACCCTATTGATGTATCATCAGCAACTGAAGCTAAATCTAAATTTTGAATTTCGACATCTGATAACCAAATAAACCCTCCATATGGAAGATACTGTGACATTGCCCACCCGTATAAATTATTTGCATCCCAATACGTTAAGTAGGTGGTAGGTTTGGTTGTATCATAGTTCGACATGTACTGGTTATTTGCGCAAGCATAACGCAGCGAACACTGACTCAATCCTCCCCTTATACCTCTTTTAATAAAATGATGCATGTCTATATCTGTCAATAATTCTAATTGTATTTTTGTCAATTTCAACATGGCCGACCATGCAAGCCCCGGGGCAGTGTAAAAATGAGCCGGATCTAGATTGTATGTTTTGTAACAAACGGCGCGGAAATTTTCAAATATATCAGCCAACAGCAACACATCAGTTTTTAAATATATATCTGAATACTCCCCCAAATTTCGACAACTAAATGTTTGCCAAACATGCTGAGCGTGCTCATACTCTTTATGCGTAATGTCTGTGTTTGTAAGTGAGCTATAAAAATTTTCTTTCTTCGGTAATTTCGATTCTGTCAGTTTTTCAAACGAGTCCATGTATTCGTATGGGAAAACACCTTTTTTAGTGACTAGAGAAAAGTGCTCTTTGATGGGAAAAAAATTAGCAACATTTACAAACTGTTCAGGTTTTAAATTTCTAGCTAATTTGTCCAAAGATGATGCCATAAACCTGAGCGAATCTAAAAATCTCAATTTTATATAAACATTATTTTCATGGCCCTGTTTATTGGTATAAGTGTCTACTTGAACGAATTTAGTGAACGAAATATATTTTTCCTTGTTCTGAGGGATGACATCAATCCGCTCTTCATCACAAGCCAATTCTTTAATAAACAAATGGGAATCATAGCCACTAAGATTATGAAAAAATACAGGGATATGTTTAGCCAATTTATAATTTACATTACAATTTGAATGAGCAGCCCCTCTAAATTTACCAGTGAGATGACAGTGGTCAGCAACCTTGACCGAGGGGTCTAAGTCAAGATTGCAGATGTGACACACAGTAGCCGATCTAAAAAAAGTGTTTTCTTCGTCAGTCATAGTCATCGGTACAATTGGTTTTAAATAGTTGTTGTAAATGAATTTTGTGTCGTTTGTCAGTTTTTCCAGAAAAACTTTCGTACAATCTAGACCGGTATACGTCACAAATTTTGATAGGGAATCATCATAGGCACATTTGATATAATAAGCAAAACTATAGGGCACATGTTTATGGGTGTTGCACGTGTATGATTTTGTGGAATTTGGCTGACAGGAAGTTACAGGTTGTAGGATACACTCAAAATCTGCGTAAACGCTATATGGAATTTGCAGCTGTTTTTCAAACTCATCAAATTTCAACACATTCCCCTGAATGTGCTCACCGTTTCGGTTTTTCTTCAAGTCAGTAGTCGGCAATATGGTGTAAACATGGTTACAATCATGCTCCATATGCTCATCTAGCTGCCACCGACTCGAGAAAAAAATTAAACATCCGTCGCACAAAAAGGTTGCGCGCTTTCCAGCCGATCTTTGGCTAGAAATCAGACATGTGTTTAATGAGAACGTAGTGACCTCTCAAGCCATCCTCAATAAAAAGTAAATTTATGTGCACGTCTCTCCTACTTTTAGTGAAATAAATTGGCCCCACCACCTCTTGAGACTTAGTATCAAAATTATATTCCAATCCATAAACATTTATACTGATATTATTTAATGATTCAAATTTACTTACATTTTTAAGTGACATAGGGAACTCCACACCGGTTAAATTAAGGACGGTCCTGTAGTGTGGGTAGCTGGATGTCCGTTTAGCAATGTCAGATTGAGTTCCGATAATTTAACACGACACAAAAAAAATTGCGCTGGCGGTCCGTCTCGAGCAAAGCGGTCGAGGTTAGATCTTCCTGCACCGACGTTTTCCTGCGATGCCTGCGGGGAGCATTTTTCGTGCCGCCTTAAATATGGCGGTCATTTAAAATCACAACGGCATTTAACGAACGTCAGGCTTCCATTAGTAGATGGTGTAGTAGAGCTGGCAACAAGTTTTAGAGAGAGGGTCGCCAGCTACCGGATCGCTGCAGGGGATGCTACCACTGATGTACCCAGCTTCCTTTCAGAGGTATGTTTTTTTAAATAGTGTAATTATCATATAAATAAAATTAATTGTGTGTAGGTAAAAGAAAAAGTGCTGCAGTTAATTCGTAGTGGGATAGCAAATCACTCTGGTAGCATCAAAGTCGGGTTGGAGTTGTTTGCCAACTTCATTAAGCCGACGGATGATGCAACGCCAGAGATGAAGTCCTTCAACACCCGCTACACCATAGCTGTACAAGGCACTGATCTTGGTGAGATGTATGATGAGAAAGCAGCCACAATTCAAACAAAGTGTGAAGAATTTCAGGTAATATTGATCTGACTTGTTAAAAGAAAGCATTCTAATTTAATATATTTATAGGAGCGCGACAGTGGTTGGGCCCTCCTGAACATCTCTCACTTGGAGATGAATATCAACAAATATGTTGCTATTCGAGGCTCATCATACATTGACCTACCAAAATCCATCAAAAGGAAGGAAGCATGCATCAATGTTCAAAATGATGATGATGCGTGCTTTGCCTGGGCTGTGGTGGCTGCCCTGTACCCTGCTCAATCTGACATTGCTAAACGGACATCCAGCTACCCACACTACAGGACCGTCCTTAATTTAACCGGTGTGGAGTTCCCTATGTCACTTAAAAATGTAAGTAAATTTGAATCATTAAATAATATCAGTATAAATGTTTATGGATTGGAATATAATTTTGATACTAAGTCTCAAGAGGTGGTGGGGCCAATTTATTTCACTAAAAGTAGGAGAGACGTGCACATAAATTTACTTTTTATTGAGGATGGCTTGAGAGGTCACTACGTTCTCATTAAACACATGTCCCGTCTGATTTCTAGCCAAAGATCGGCTGGAAAGCGCGCAACTTTTTTGTGCGACGGATGTTTAATTTTTTTCTCGAGTCGGTGGCAGCTAGATGAGCATATGGAGCATGATTGTAACCATGTTTACACCATATTGCCGACTACTGACTTGAAGAAAAACCGAAACGGTGAGCACATTCAGGGGAATGTGTTGAAATTTGATGAGTTTGAAAAACAGCTGCAAATTCCATATAGCGTTTACGCAGATTTTGAGTGTATCCTACAACCTGTAACTTCCTGTCAGCCAAATTCCACAAAATCATACACGTGCAACACCCATAAACATGTGCCCTATAGTTTTGCTTATTATATCAAATGTGCCTATGATGATTCCCTATCAAAATTTGTGACGTATACCGGTCTAGATTGTACGAAAGTTTTTCTGGAAAAACTGACAAACGACACAAAATTCATTTACAACAACTATTTAAAACCAATTGTACCGATGACTATGACTGACGAAGAAAACACTTTTTTTAGATCGGCTACTGTGTGTCACATCTGCAATCTTGACTTAGACCCCTCGGTCAAGGTTGCTGACCACTGTCATCTCACTGGTAAATTTAGAGGGGCTGCTCATTCAAATTGTAATGTAAATTATAAATTGGCTAAACATATCCCTGTATTTTTTCATAATCTTAGTGGCTATGATTCCCATTTGTTTATTAAAGAATTGGCTTGTGATGAAGAGCGGATTGATGTCATCCCTCAGAACTAGGAAAAATATATTTCGTTCACCAAATTCGTTCAAGTAGACACTTATACCAATAAACAGGGCCATGAAAATAATGTTTATATAAAATTGAGATTTTTAGATTCGCTCAGGTTTATGGCATCATCTTTGGACAAATTAGGTAGAAATTTAAAACCTGAACAGTTTGTAAATGTTGCTAATTTTTTTCCCATCAAAGAGCACTTTTCTCTAGTCACTAAAAAAGGTGTTTTCCCATACGAATACATGGACTCGTTTAAAAAACTGACAGAATCGAAATTACCGAAGAAAGAAAATTTTTATAGCTCACTTACAAACACAGACATTAAGCATAAAGAGTATGAGCACGCTCAGCATGTTTGGCAAACATTTAGTTGTCGAAATTTGGGGGAATATTCAGATATATATTTAAAAACTGATGTGTTGCTGTTGGCTGATATATTTGAAAATTTCCGCGCCGTTTGTTACAAAACATACAATCTAGATCCGGCTCATTTTTACACTGCCCCGGGGCTTGCATGGTCGGCCATGTTGAAATTGACAAAAATACAATTAGAATTATTGACAGATATAGACATGCATCATTTTATTAAAAGAGGTATAAGGGGAGGATTGAGTCAGTGTTCGCTGCGTTATGCTTGCGCAAATAACCAGTACATGTCGAACTATGATACAACCAAACCTACCACCTACTTAACGTATTGGGATGCAAATAATTTATACGGGTGGGCAATGTCACAGTATCTTCCATATGGAGGGTTTATTTGGTTATCAGATGTCGAAATTCAAAATTTAGATTTAGCTTCAGTTGCTGATGATTCATCAATAGGGTATTTTTTGGAGGTGGATATAGAATATCCTGATTCTCTCCACCAAAAACGTAACGATTTGCCTTTTCTTACTGAAAATATTGTGCCGCCAACATCAAAATTTAAAAACACAAAATTAATTGCTAGTTTAACAAACAAATCTAAATATATTATCCATTACAGAAATTTACAACAGGCTCTGCGAAATGGTCTTCAACTTGGAAAAATTCACAGAGTCCTACAATTTAAACAATCTGATTTTTTGAAGCGATACATTGATTTAAATACTTTTCATCGACAGTTGGCTAAAAATGATTTTGAGAAAGATTTTTTTAAACTAATGAACAACAGCGCTTTTGGCAAGACGATGGAAAATGTTGACAAACGTGTGGATGTTAGGCTAGTTAATCATTGGGAAGATATTGGACATCGAAAGGGTGCACAATCTTTAATTGCAAGGCCGAATTTTAATTGTATTTCAATATTTGATGAAAATTTATCTGCAATTCAGTTGGATCGGTTAAAGGTTGTGTACAACAAACCTATTTACATTGGAATTGTCGAAATTATTAATGTATGATTTTTATTACGATTACGTTAAGGCCACATATGGAGATACAGTGACTTTGTGCTACATGGACACAGACAGTTTAACGCTACTTTTTGAGACGGATGACATTTACGAGGACATGAAACAAAATTTAAATAAATTCGATACGTCAAATTTTGATCCTAATAATCCTTACAATATCCCCTTGCAAAATAAAGCTGTTCTCGGGCTCATGAAAGATGAGAACGGTGGCCGTATAATGACCGAATTTCTGGGGTTGCGGGCAAAAATGTACATTAATAATGTGGATGGTCATCATACGAAAAAAGCCAAGGGTATTAAGAAAAATGTGGTTGCAAATGATCTTGATATGACAGATTACAAGCAATCACTTTTTCATCAAAATTTAATTTTTCGAAAACAAAATTTATTTAAATCCATAAAGCATACAATATACTCTTTAGAGCAGAATAAATTGGCTCTATCGCCTCACGATGATAAGCGTTATGTGTGTGACGATGGTATCCATACGCTGGCTTGGGGTCACAAAGATATTCCATCTAATTTGGATATCTTAGTTGATCTCATGCTAAATTCCGATCCCTAAACTTTTATACTGATATGAATGGTTTTATTTGATTCAAATTTACTTTGGTCTTTTTGTTGAATTTATTAGTGTAATTGTGTATATTTATTAATCTATTTATGTTTATTTCTTAATGTTTTTACGAATATCATATCTCTTAATGCATATTTATTGGTTTTTATTTATAATTTTTGTTGAATTTATTAGTGTAATTGTGTATATTTATTAGTCTATTTATGTTTATTTCTTAAAAAGATGTGATAATTTCTATAAAGGTGTACAGGATTATGTCCCTGTTAATAAGACTGAGTTTGATGCTAATAATGCATTTCATATGATGGAATGCATAAAACTATTTTACACTAGAGTGGACGATGATTATACAATGTTGTTGCAAGACTGTTAATTTATTTATGTTTATTTCTTAGACTGTTTATTTCGTAATGTTTTTACGAATATCTTTTTAGTTATAATTTCAGATCAAATAAATTGAATTAATAATTATAATGCTGGATTCTTATTCCCCTGCCTAAACCCTTTCGTTAGAGCGCAAACATGACCCACTTTGCACTGCAGACGCCAGAGTTACGCACCCCCGAATGTCAAAAGGGCCGTATGTAAATTCTGACGTCATATTATTGTTCCCCATTGCGAGACCTTTCATTTGAGCCCAAACACGACACCATTTGGGAACACCCTGTATATCAATTTTGGAACACCCTGTATATTAAATTTGGGGTCACCCTGTATATTTGTAGGATAGTTTTCCTATTCTCCCGCCAGATTACACTACTAGTTTCAATGATCACCACTAGGTGGCATGTATGCTTGGTTGCCTACCTACAGGCACCTCCCGTGTATGCTTGGTTGCCTACCTACCAGGCACCGCCTCCGCCTCTGCCGCCGAGCCCGCCTCCTTCCCCTACTCGCCACCATCACCCTCTCCAACTTCTGCATCGACTGCACCTCTTCCCATGTAAAAACTTACACTCGTACCTTGTCATGTCTGGCTCGATCCATCAAAACCCATGTGTAGAAGAGGCTCTCTTTCTACCTTTCGTCAATCTCACGACCATCTTCACATGTACATAATACGACCCCTTACGGTTCCCACCTTAAATCACCCGAACTCTTTCCTTACGATCTCTTTGACTACCACATAGTCCAAGACCGATCTGCCTCCCTGCCCGCCAGAAAGTTTCCTTCCCTTATCAGTCTCCCTCATAACACCTATTCAGCACATCCGACTTCCTCATCCATTTAATCCATTCCCTTCCTTTCCTGGTTCGTCACTTTATTCTGCGAGCGCCTTTCTCTGCATTCTAGTCCCCCACTAACTTCCTCACTGCCAACATGATACCACCGTTGGCCTGCATCACCCTGTCCCTTCCTAAAGGCATACTGATTTTGAAAAGAGTTAAATACTTAACTACTTCTCACTGTACTCTGATTTTTTAAGACATATTGGGGCTAGATTTTAATTTTTGAATGAGAAATGTGTTTCGTTCGTCAATTAATTCACGTTTTCCAGATACGAACAACTTTTATTTAAATACTTTTTTTTGCAAAAATGTCAATGAACACAAAACGTATAAATTTAATTGTTTTGCCTATAACTTAATACTAATCATAATCAGTGTACAATTTTAATCCTAAAAAACTAACTTTTATTGAAATCATCTCTATAATAAACGTCAAATGATGACAAAAAGGATGCGATAGTAGGATAGTTATGTCTATTGTTAACTTAGAAGTTGCAACTGCATAGTTAGAGCAAGAAGAAGAAGCAGGGCGTTTTGAGGGAAACTGTTTGCAGTCATACAGGCGTTTATGTGATAAATCTTTTGCATATGTGTAACGGTCAATTTATATAACATTAGGGCTATTTACCGTAGCACAAATATATATATATATATATATATATATATATATATATATATATAGTAGTCATCCAGGGCTCTCTGAGAACTGAATCAATACTATGACATAAGTAGTTATAAGGTTGGTGAACGTAAATAGTGTTTTATAATTTACGTCGAAAAATCCTGCAGCTGTAAAAGCAGGAGATCTGTCCACTGTTTGCTGGGCTATTACGTACAGCTTTTCTGAAAGGTCTGGAACGTCAGCATAACAGAGAACTATGCAGTACATTAAGGAGACTGTTTTTCTGCTTTCGTTGGTTACTTTCATACACATTGCTGCCACAACTATGCCTTGTGCCTAAAAATAAATTAAGTGTAATTAGTTTGATGATATTTTCGTTCTTGTATCATTTAAAGGTGTATCATCATTATGTCAACTTTAGGTCAGCTGTTTTACATTTGTTCTGTTTGCATAATGTCACTATACTGAAGTCACGGATACTATAATGAAAACTACCGTTTATTGCTTTATAAACAATTGTATGCTTTTTTATCTGAAAATTAATACATCAACAAACAAATGTATTGACAAAAAATCTTTAATCTTTGCACGTGTTTAACAAATAATATTTAATTTAACTATTTTACACTTTACTCTTTACTTTACTCATTTTTTACGATCTTTAACCTTTACTCGTATCTAAGAAATAATAATAATACTTTTGTTTTACTGTTTTATACTTACAATACACGATGCGTTTATAATTGCGGCAAATGTGGACGAAATGGAGCATATCATGATCAAACTCGCTAGGGCAAACGCTGCGTAAGGACTTCATTTAAACAAGGGCAAGGCCAAAGTTATGATCCTAAATCGAGCCGATACTCTTCTGACATTAAAGAAGTATCTGGGTTCGATGTTGTAAACGGAAACAGGACATTGGAAATAATAAAGATTGTCCTTTTTTTTATAATAACAGCACATCCATAGGTCTTTGGGCCGGCGCCATCGCCGTACCTTCAATGAAGCTCCGACTTTTTAAATGGTGTATTTTTTTTATAATAATGGGCCCCCCCGTTCATTGTGCCGAGGTATTCACCCTACCTTCACTGTGGCCCGGACAAACATTATTATTGTCAAAAACAAGTGCTTGCTTCATTGTTCCTAATTTTAGGCAACGATAGCTCATACATACTACGAGAACATAACTCCCACATATTATATTTATAGTCAACTTCAAGTTTTTCCTGCCCCCACACTGGGTTGTTCTTCTTCTATCTGTGTTGTTGAAAATGACTACTTTTTTTTGTTTATGTGTCCTTGTAGATGTCTTTTCATAAAATATCTGTGTACGTCTTTATTATTTCTATCAATTTCCTTTCAGTTTCTATAATCCGTATATGCTAGCATCCATATGTTTGTTCCCCATAGTAAGTCGTGTCTTCTATCTTCATCAATGTTTTTTTTCTCGTTCTCTCCTATTTGCTACAAATAAACCAATAACAAGTTCCTCGCGTATCCACGTATGTAAAATTAAAGTCTCGGTCTCCATCAAAATCTCCAATTAGTACGCTTCAATTGCAAACGTCCAACCAACCGAGTAGCTGTCTTTGGTCGTTTGCGAATTTCAATAGTTGTTATAGTCAACGATTCTTGCATTATTTACCAGTTGCGATTAAATCATACAAAATTGTATTTTTTTATGAAAAATTTAATTTTCCATTAAATTTCAAGAAAAACAGCAGTCATTTTTGTTCGTGACTTTAATGTATAGATGAATATATGCTCACTCTTCTTTTCCTCAGCCAATAGTTTCCTGGATGTAGGCCTGTTTCATTGTTTTGAATGCTTCTCTATCTTGTACTTTCCTGCTATTACTTTGATGTCGACTTGATATTTTTTCTGTCTCTGCTCCGTTTTGTTTGCCTTTGCCGCCAGTATGTTATTTCTGATGTACATCTGTCTTGGTTTTGCCTGGCTAGGTGGACCACCCAACGTCACTTGAGCTCTGCTACGCGTGTTGTTATATCAACGATCTTGGTTCTTCACCGGGTCTCCTCATTACTGATTTTATCTCGTAAACTAATACCGAGCATAGAGGTTTCTACGCTCTCTGCATCATCCTTAGATGATTTATGCTCCCTTTTGTCATTGGCATGGCACTGGTAGTATGCATTAGACATAGATTTTTCGTTTGAGATTTATTGGTCTATCCTTATTTCTGAGTATATGCTTCAACTTACCATGCTGCCCATGTTAAATTTATTCTACGCTTTATCTCAGTAGTAATTTTTTTAATTCTCTTTGCCATGTCCTAGGTAGATGTATTCTTCTACGTTTTCTACTGTTTATATTTTATATTTAGAGTTTCCTTGTGCTAAGATTCATTTGTAGCGCAAATTTTATTGGATTCTGTATTTATAATTTTATATTTTATTGAGACTGATGGAACGGTAAATCTCTATATTGGCATTGTCGCCTTTTTTGAAGAGCAGGATGTCTCCAGCATTTGCCATGTATCTATTATTATCTCTTCCTCGAGGCATCTTTTGAGAAGCCGTTATTTTTTTTACCAGGTCTACATTTCTTAGCACCTCGCTTGTAATTTTGTCTTCCTTTGTCTTTTCTTGTTTTTTAATTGCTGTGTGTGTGTGTGTGTGTGTGTATGTTTTATAATTTTAATTTATCATAATAAATAGTCAAATAATGGTAAATATCCCTTTGGTATTTATTTTTTATTTTTTATATTTTCTTTTTTGTCAGCGTAAACCTACCTTAGTTCAATAAATCCTATGCATAACAATCACATCACGTTTTCATCATTTACATAGTTTATTTGACTATTAAGCCTTTTATACATGTTAATTTGGTTTAAATAATCGTGCTTTTTATATTGGTATAAATCTTTGTGGGGCCTTTACATTTATAACAACAAAATACTTACTACAGCAAAAGCAGTCCAAGACATTTCGACTGCCATATTACTAATCTCCCAAACATAACTCTTGGATAACATCGAATCAATTGGTATCAGAACGTGAAAAACAATGCTCATTATCAACAACAGCACCTCCACCTGGTACATTTTATTATACAAATCGGGCAACTCAACTACCAAGTTGAATACTTTGTTAATCTTATCTGCTTCCGTCTTAACGCTGATTTTATAACTCCGTAACTTCAATGCCAGCTCATTAATAAACTCAAATATTTCACGAATAATACTAAGCAAGTTAAACTGAAACACCAGCAAGGTGAACATATAAAACCTGTCAATGAAGACATGTAAGTAGTAATGGTAAGTCATCATATCAACCCCTAAAATAAAGTAACAAATGCAAAAATCACCTACGAACATCACCGCTAAAAAAGCACAGGTGAGAACAATCTGAAATTCTTCATTCCGTTTTGTAAACTGTTTCGTTGTAATCATATTAATTTTATGAATATTATCAAAAAACTTCTGCAAATATCCACGCGACCAATAATTCGATCCCAATATCGTAATAAACACAATTAAAGAGTCCAATGTGAAAATTACGTAATGAGTCTTCGGTGGCGTGTACTGTTTCAAACGCCATGCCTTCCCCCAAATTGAGTACGCGTATGACAAACAATACACCAACAAAACCACCGTCAAATATACAGCATTCACACGAAATTTCCCTCTGTGGTAAAATGGCAAGAGCCCCAGATAACCCTGCCACTGCACAATACGCTCCATCACGATGTAACTGATGTATATAATTTATTCACGTTAAACAAAGTGGTGTCTGTTAGTGTTATCTCTGATCGATTATTTGCATAAAAACTGGAATGTAATAATTAATTATTGATGAGATTATAAATGGAATGTAAACAAAGGGTGGTGTGTGCTCCTTTCGGGGTCACGACCTTGGACGTATGCTCGACCTGGCCTCTGAGTTGGTTAGACCTTGTCGTGACTTTTTGGTGCTTGTTTGATAAAATTATAATTTTAACATTTAAGTCTTCCCTGTCTACCTTTTGTCTTGTAACTTCTGTCTTCTCTTCTAATTCTAACTTCTGACCTAACTAACTGCAAGCTTATCATTGAAGGGTATTGTCTAATTTACTGTTAACTCTGAAGGGTCGTTCCCGTAACTAACCTGACTGTGGAATCGTCTCGCATGTTATCATTTCGTCTGGATGGGATTGTTTATGGATAGGATAGTACCAACTTTACATGCAAGCGTTGTATTAAAATTTCCATGTTGGAATTACAATGAAAAGGCTTCTGAGAGAAAAGACTCGTGCAAGGAATACGTCCAAAAAAATTAAGACTCAAATGAAATAAAAATAGCAAAAGAAGGCAAACAAAAAAACGAATTGAAACTGCGCATGGAGTCTATCTTTTACGTGCTGCGCAGCAATTTGAAATATAAATATAACATAAAAATCCAGATGAGATGGTACTTGATGGGGAACTGTTTACCGACCCAAAAGGATATCGCCAATGACGTTGCTAAGCACTTTAAGTATTATTAAGTTTAGTATATAGAGTTGATGCTATGATTCAATCAATAGAGACAATGAACTCATATTTTTAAAAGTGACAAAAGTAATGCAAATGGTTCATAGTTGCAAACACCTTGTGTGTTACTATAGATAGACCTTCTGCATTGCTCGGCGTATTTTCTAAAATGTTTGAAAGTATTATATCGAAAATGTGGATGCTCATGTAGCTAATGACATTACTTGAAATCTTAAAGTACTTTACACAAAAATGTGCAGATCTTCTGGATGAGGACATGCAGATACTAGTTTACGTCTTAATACATATACCTTTTATCATAATAGCTGTAATCTCACCCCCTATTACACGGCATCTAGTGGGGTGCCACAGGGTTCCACATTGGTCCCCCTCCTGTTTTTGTTGTACATGAATTCCGTATGAGATATGCTGGATTATGATTATTTACTGTATACGAATGCTATAGTTAAGTAGAGTTGTTAATGACATCAGTGATTTTGATAGCCTCCAAACTAACTTGCACAGATTTTACACATCACTTAAATCAAACATTTGCAAGACGGGATATTAAACAATATGGGTCTAAAAAACTGCATTACACATGAAAAATGTAAATATTTTTCACTATGCCTGGTTGAAAGCACTGATCAGTCCGACATTAGCCAGCTTGTAATTTTTATCCGAACTACGGATAATTTTGATTCTGAAGGTAGTGTCATAGTATAACTATTCCTGTATTGTCACTGATGGAGACAGAGCTATGGTAGGAACTGAAATTGGATTGGCAGGACTCTTGATACAAAACAACTGTCTTGTAATTCATTGTATTGGTCAGCACGAGGCCCGGTGTGGAAAATCCTTAGGATAAATTAATGTCATGAAAGTGGTTGTTAAAATAACTAATATTATTAACGCGGGGAAATTAGAAAGTGTCCAGCTTTCGGAACCCGGCATTTCTAAACGAAACAACGGATCTTTATCAAATAAATTGCATTTTCTTACATATGAAATTACCCAAAAACGGGTCTCTACAATTTTTTAAATTCGTTTTGTATCAAAAAATATTTTTTATAACTTTTATCATACGTCATAAATTTAAAAAACAAAGCCACGGTGTATGACCAGCAATACACTATTGGGGGTAGTAAACCGACTTATATAAAATATTCCTTCGTATTGAAATGGGACCGTCCGAAAAATATTGACCCAAATTGCAAACTTCAAATATTACGTGGTAATGATATATATGGATATAACCGGTAACTCATCCTACCAACCCAATTAAAACTTCACGATTTTCACGAGTGATGCCACTAGTGAGATATTTTGGAACTAAAGCGTTATAATATGAAAATGGTCGGTGAAATACTATATAATAAGCGAGTGAAACGTTTGACAAATTATTGTAATGATAAAGTGTGGTTCATTTGGTAATTATAAATAATAATTTATTTTTAAAATTATTATGTTGTGGACCTGACATACATAGTTGCCCAATATAATTATGTTTTGTTATTGTGTACATAACCTATAATTGATCCGCGCGGCTGAATATAACTTGTAACAGTGTTTTACATCACACGCCAATGTAGTACAGTGTATCCTCTTATTAAGCGGGTGGCCCGGGTAGTCGATACCATTTGTCATTGGAATACAATCAACAAACTTGAGTACAAAGTAGTAATGATTGAGCTAAAGGTAGTCAAATGGAGAAATTGACATTGAGAGAAAGAATATGTATGTGTTCAGGATTTTCACAGGCTGACATGGCCAACCTAAAAACTGCTGCAATAATATTAGACTAACACTAACTACATGAGCAGAAGAGTGCAATTATAAGTAGCAGATATGGTAATTACAAATTAATTAAGTGAATGCTGGTCTGCCTAAGAAATTGCTAGCCCTCACAACAAACGAATCGCAGATTTATTATGCACTTTCAGTGTGGAAATGAGGAAGAATTGCATAATTGTGGGTGAATAACAAAGAACATTTGGGGACAGAATATTGTTAACTGTAATATTATTTTATTTAGTAAGTGTGGGATTTAGAGATTGTGATACTGTATATCATATTTATTTTATTTTATAACAACAGAATCTATGTCACATGTATGTGTATGTGTGAATTAAGTGTACCAAACTGTTTGACATCAACAGGTAGCTATAATTGAAGGGTGCAGCACCTATTGCAACATATTTAACAGTTTTAATGTAACAAATAAGGTATCAATGTTTATTCTAGCTGTTATATTTTAAATAAAAACATTAACTTGCTTTTTGTTATACAAATTACATACATTTGCCCTAGAGAGTTAAAGTTCTTTCCAATTTGTAGATTTATACTGTGCCATGCCTCCCCCAAATATGTGAAATTTCAGAAATAAATACAGACTATACTGTAGATGGTAATTTTTATTCCATTTGATGAGTGCTAATTTAAAAACTAGCACTACATTAAAGTATATGGTGCTTCAATAACTAAATGCAGCTCTTCTGTGATCATAGTTATTTCACATACACCATGTATATATTGATAAATCAACAGTCAATAAAATTGAGTTTGAGTAATATTGTAAAGGAGCTTATTATACAGATAATCACATGGATAAGTCAGGCAAATAAATACCAAAAGCTTAAAAAATAGTTTGGGTAAATAGTTCTTAATGTCTTGTCTGTAACAATTTCAAGATAAAGCCAATAATATCTCTGAATAAATACAAAGATTAAATACAAGGAGGCAACAGTAGATTTACAAATTAAGATTTTTTTTTTTTTTGAAAAGTAAAACACTGAATTAAAAAAAAACTAAAGTTGAAATGAAGCAATCTAAATGAAACTCTGTACATTACTCTATAATATCATACTAAATGTATGTATTTAATTCGTGAGAATAGAAAATAAGTATTTGATAAGATGTATGTATGTAAAAGTCCTGGCTTTTTAGAATTTGCTTGATTTCGCTTAATTATAGAAATTTATTGATCAAATATGTTTACTACATCTGAGAATTTAAAGCTTTTTAGAGCATTGTAATTCACTTGAAGGACACATTAGATTTTTTGCAAGATTGTTGGGATGTATTTCCACTCTCGAACTATATGCAGCACTCATTCTGAATTTCTTCTTTCACTGTAGGAAGGCACATATATAAGTGTACCTGCGTGCAATAGTTATTATTCAAAGCATGTTTTGGATCAATTGCTGGAGAACCCAGAGCTGGATCCTGTAAGCCCATATTGGCTTAATTACTGTTTTGTTATCCAAATTAAGCTGAGATAGCTTTCCCAACATCCAGTATAAACTACTTTGTTTAAGTCCGAATTAAATTATTTTCTTTTATTAAATATATGCTTTTGCCAAGCCCATGATCAAGGTCTAAACCAAGATATTTAATGATGTCACAATGATTTTTTGTATATAATATTACATCGGGGCAATTTTACTTTTTCACTGTAAGTCTGTCATGGATTGACTTGCCTACATGTGCCTTATGGTTGTCTCTGGCCCAATTTCCTGGTTAAACTGGTGCGTTTACTAATTGTGGTCTCTTTATTTTTTGTTGCTCTTCATAATGAGTAGATTGTTGTCTCCTTTTGTAAGTACCTTTGAACTGTTTGATTTTTTAACTGTAACATTTTTTCAGGTCTTTTGATGCTTTGTTAAGTGATTTTTGTATTCTCTTCAGTTCTATTATTCTGCCTTCGTTACCTGAGCCATCTCTTTTTCGAATTTTATCTCTAATGTTAATGGACAAGTTAGTCATTGATTCATCTATATCTTAAGGTGTATTTTGATCTCTATTAATTCTGTTAGATAACTTCTAAAAAGATCCAAATCTGTAAATCTATTATTAAGAACCTCGAAACAAGACTAATACTCTTAGTTACACGGAAATCAATAATATCTAGTTTTCTTCTTGACAGTGAATAGACTTTCCTGTAGATAGATAGTTGTTAATAAGAAAGTGTCTTACTACTTGTGCGTGTGACTAAGCCATTAGTGTTCCATATTCCGATCCTTAGTGCCTGTGTCATTATGATATCTTGGTAACCAATGTTGTGATTCATCATTGTCCCCACTTGAGTTATTTCATCATGGTTTTCAGTTCCTCCATGTCGTTTCTTTGTTGTATGTTAGTTGTATTTTCTATTATACACCCGTATATATGACCAGAAACAAATTATTATTATTTGTTGGCTTTTCCTGTGATATTTAAAGCCTCTTGTCTTTTGGACAAAGTTAGTCTCTAGCTCTACTGTTCATCGTTGTTCTGTTGTAAAGTTACCTTACGTAGGTTAGGGTAAAGTTTTTCTTCAAAATTGTTTGTGGTATACACAACCTGTATAATTTGCAGGGTGGTTCTAGTTGCTATTTATTTAGTGGGGCAGTCGGCCGCTGCATGCTGATTTGTACATTTCACATATCTTGGGATCCTTTAACATACATTTTTGCTCATATTTTTGGAAACGTTTTAGTTCTATAAACAACATTACCATCGGGTTTATATTATATTGTTTTTGGCATTCCATATACTGAAATATCCCAGTTAATGCACTGTTTGATTGCTTCATTGTTTATTGAGTAGTGCAGGATTTAAGGGCCTACACTGAAATCATATTGAGTGTTTTTTGGTAAGTACTTTATTAGTATTACTGTAAGCTTTCCTAGTTTTGGGTAATTAGGTAATAATGATTTTGATAAGAAAGTAACCTCAATATGAAATGGGTTTCTGATTAAATTACTCCTTAGGACACTTCAGTCAGTTTCTTCTGTCTCAGTTTATATCATTCTATTGCCTTCATAAATATTTATTTATAATTTACTTAATTTTTCTTGTTTGCTTTAGAAAATTTATAATTATACAGATAATTACTTTTTGATTACATGTTATCTCTTTCAGTAACATAATTCAAATAGTGTTTCTCATTAACAAAACAATATTTATATTGAATATTGGTTGTACTTGGTGGTAAATCAGCATCAACTTCAATAGTATTTTTAGCATGATTTAAGTCCAAAAAATATCTTTAATTTATAGCACAATATATATATATATAAAATTAAATATCAAGCTCAAATAGCATACTAAATATACATATTAAAATGATGACGTTTGAAAATTGAATTTCTCGCCTTCTTGAATTTGATTTTAAAAAACTATGTTATTGACCTCTATCCGACTCTAAAGCGACACCTGGTGTCTAAAAATTGAGGTCCTGAAATGGTGTAAAATTCAAATTTACATTGATTTTGTATGGTGTTTCAGATTAGATTACAGTTCACTCGATTAATGATTCTTCACGTGTATGGTCTCGTCGTGTTTGTCTCACTTTCGGCTATCAGATTCTAGTCGGTTTCTCAATCTCACTACTCGTTACAAGCTGCAAATACTAAATTTTCATGGACACATTTTGATGTTTATTCGTTACTTTATACGGTACTGCCAATCAACCTATCGCATGCGATGTTGTCACTGTTCCTGCTATCGCTCTAAGAGTATTAGTATCAGTTCAGTAAAACGATATATATTCCAATTCCAAGTTTGAATCAAAATAAAAAGAGATGAAGAAATGTAAACGTCATCATTAAACTCTGGATCGTCATATTCACTGGAATCCACACATTTAATTTCAATGCCCATAATTATAGTAAACACTAGAAACATAAAACAATTAAATACGGCAACAGTGTATATATTCTGAATGTTGGTATAGCTTCAAAATGTGTATGCAACCACATAAAATAACCTAAAATGAGACAGATTGACAATAATTTGGCAAAAAGTGCTGTATGAAAATTAATGTTTTTCTATTAGTAAAGGCAATATTGGACAATAATTGTAAAGTCTCAGTATAGCCAAATGTTGGACGAACACGTTGGGCATTATTGCGAGAAAGTTTAAAACGACCATTGAATAAAATTCCATGTAAAATGTGTCGGCGGCAATTACCAACGAAATAAATATACCATCAGATTTTATGGTAGTGGATTCTTACATATTAAGACCATACTATTAGAAAACAATACTCTTACAACAAATAATCAACGGAAATTTAAATGATTCAATAACGAAAACTTGGCGCCAAAAGTATATGTCACCTTTAGGATTATATTTTCTTTGCCTTTACACCATTTCGGGCCGGCGCGGTGGCGACCCCATCGGTCATTCTATAGGTCAATAAAATCAACGAAATTCATTTAATATATTAAATTAAACAGCATGTTTCTAATGGCAACATGGCGCAACGTCAGAAACAGCTGTACTTGGCTGTCAACCAAGCATGCTGTCATCTTTGTCTAACATCGCTTCGTGTACTTCCGGTTTCAAATAAATACTATAAAATGCGATCCTAGTGCTATCTAAGAACTATTAATCGTACTAACAAATAAATACATTTTCTAAATCTAGTAGGCCTTGAATTCCCCAGCCTTAAAGGGGGCAATTTTGCTTTGACTTATAGAGAGTTTCGTGATTTTCTTAGCCGAAGTAGATGCTACATATGGAGTCTTGTTACTTCACACCGATATTTTTTGGCTAGGCGCCGGAAACTATTTGCAACAATTCTTCGTTCTAAGGAAGGAGATTTCTATTTTTATTAAAGATTAAGTCAAGTCCAACACTACGGAATTGAAAAATCAAATGGTAGATTTAGATTTAGAATTTTAACAGACCTGACTTCTCACCTTAACGAGTTTAATTTGCAGCTACAAGAAAAACAGCAGAATATTGCCAACTTATTGGACACATAAATGGTTTTAAGAATAAAATTAAGCTTTTAAGTCTTCATTCGAAAAAAAATATTTTTCATTTTTCCTAGTTTCCAAGAGCATTTTGAAGAAATGAAGAATTTTGAGAAAGTTTCAAATTTACCTCATATAAAATCCATTAACACAATTGCAGAAGAATTCCAAAATCGATTTAGCGACTTTAAAAAAATCGAAAGAGAGATTTCGGTTTTCACTCAGCCCCTTACAATTTCAGTTGTGAATGTAAGCAGACCTGGAACTGTGTGAATTGTATGATTTGTAATAAGATCCTTTTTACCAAGGAATAACTGAAACTGGATTGGACTTTTTCAAGTTGCTGCCAGAATACCGATACTCCAATTTGTGAAACTTAGGACTTACAGGCTCAATGCTGGGAAGCGTGTATATTTACGAAAGCAGCTTTTCCAACATGAAATTTATAAAGTCAAAGTATAGATGTTCCCTCTCTGATAAGTCACATACTCAGTTGCTTCGTTTATCAACAACAAGTAAGTTAATATTGATGCATTAGTTAGTGAAAACCAACATACTCAAATTTCCCACTATTTTTTTTTGCAATTTGATATTTTTTGAATAAATTAAAATAATAATATCAACGCATTATTATCTTTGTATACCATACCTATTAAAAATCACTGATAAAGTTGCATACCAAGTATTTTATAATGCAGCCCTCCAACCGCATTTTTCAAAACGGCCTTTGGAGCACTTGAAGTTGGACAACCCTGATCTATATGACTCCTACTTTGGAGCAAATAGATTGTTCGGTGGTTTGGTCTGCTGGATGTTGCACCCATATGTTTATACGAATGTATGCAAAAGAGGTTTTGAAATAACTACGAGGGGTCTATGATAACAGTATAATACTGCAGGTAACCTGAAGGTAAACGCGTATTATCATACTATAGGTAATAATTTAGGAAAAGGGAGACGGCGAGACAGAAACATATCCGAGTAGAGGTGGTTTGAAGCTTAAGGAGTTTTTTCATGTGGTGTTTCGGAAGCACGAATTACTCCTTTGTTGCACACTATCCCGAATCCTGCCCTGGTCCACTTAGTTGTCTTAAGATATGACTAGTTTTATTATTTGTTATCGTTAATGCGTACCTGTGTGGGATATGCCGGACTCCCATCGGGCGCCACATCAGGTGGTGGATAGGGGAATGCCTCCCAGATAAGTGGTGGTGGTACCGGGGAAATTAAATACGAGGCGTACCGAAACTGTGCAACGCGGCGTCTGTCTTCATAGAAGTGAAAAGACTGTCCCAGAATGGAATGAAAGAAGGGAAACCCTGGCATAAGTCTACAAAGAGACCAACTATGCTATAATGAACGCTTTCTTTAACCTGCCACCTCGGAGATTGTATACGTGGAAGTCACCAGCTGACAACCATGAAAATATCGTTAGAAATCAAATTGTTTTTATCCTAGCTAATAAGCTAATAATAAACTTATTGTCTACCCATATAATGTGTGCAAAATGTTTCTCTACGCGCACTGCGCTATCTCCGACTACGTCAATATCGTCCGCTTATGGTAGTAACAGACTTGGGCCTTGCGGTCCAAATATATTCGTTCTTGTCGTTGCTGTTCTTGCGGCCTTTTCCAGAGCAATTTTGAAGAGAATTGGGGATAGCGCGTGTTCCTGTTTTAGGCCTGTGTTGATATCAAACGATACGTTGTACTCTCCTTCTATCTTGTTGCAGCTTCGGGAGCCGTCTATACATGTCTTGGTCATGCGCACTAGTTTGCTGGGAATTCCAAGCTCTATAATTGTCTCCCATAGCCACACTCTAATGATGATGTCATAAGCTTGTTGGAATGGACGAAGAAGAGGTTATGGAGGTCTCTGTTAAATTCCCAGCACTTTTCAAGAGCTGGCGGATGGTAAAAAGCTGATCCGTTGTGGATCTACCGCCTCTGAACCCGCATTGTTATTCGCCAAGTATATTTGAGAGGATTTTGTATGCGTTGTTCAGCAGAGCAATACCTCGATAATTGCTGCACGTCATTTTGTCCCCTTTCTTGTGCAGTGGGATAATGACCCCTTCCTTCCATTCCTCTGGGATCACTTCCTTCTTCCAGATATGGACTTATGGACTATCAGACGATGCATGTATTGCGTCAATGGGTTCCCCCTTTTTTGAAACTCTCTGCTGGGATTCCATCGCGACCCGCCGCCTTGTTGTTTTTTAACTTTTTTATAGCTTTGGCGGTTTCCTCCAGACTTAGAGCACTAACTTGTGTCTCTGCTGTATGGACAGGTTGGTGGTTATCCTGGTTCGTTTTATTCAGGAGTTTGGTGAAGTACTCTTTCCATTTACTAACACTTCGTTTTTTGCTGTTGTGTTTTCGCCATTTTCTCGTTTCAGCGTGGTTGCGGGTCTTGGGCGGAAACCTTTCTTTTGGGTTCTTGCCATTTGGTAGAAACTTCTTATCCTGCCATTGTCGCGTCTTGTTACCATATGTTGGACTTTCTCCGTTTCGTTCTCTTTCTTTTTCCTTTTAATAGTTTTTCGGAGGGTGCTTCGTAAGGAATTATATCTCGCCATGGTGTTTCCTGTGGGGTTCTGCAGCTTTTCGAGGCGTGCTTCCGTTTTTCGTTGACTCAGTTCCTGGTATTCCGTGTCAAACCAGATTTTTCTGCACTGCTTTGGCTTAGATCCTAGAACTTATTGACTTATATTTATTGACTCTATTGATGCTTTCTTGTATATGTCTCCACATTACTTCTATGTAATCGGTATCGGTGGCTTCTTGGGTTAGTAGGTTTGACATTTTTTCCTCAAAACGTCTTTCAATGTTTGCATCTTTTACCTTTTTGGTGTTAACTAAGTTTCCTTTCTCTGTTGGTTTTCCTACTCCAACCGCGATTCGTATCCTTACTTTTATTCTGACTAGCATGTGATCTTAATCCGCTTCGGCGCTCCTCTGCACGTTCTTACATCCAGTACATCGCTATTGTGTCTACCATCTACTAGCACATTGTCTATTTGGTTCCGCGTATGACCGTCGTTAGAGATCCAGGTCTGTTTATGGATTTGTTTGTGTTCGAACATGGTCGATTTTACTCTGAGATTGTTGGCAGCCGCCACGTCGGTTACTCTGGAGCCATTGTCATTTGAGACATCATGTAAGCTATGTCGTCCAATAAAAAGTTGAACGGCGAGTTCTTTCCCAATTTTTGCGTTGAAGTCGCAATAACCAATAGCAAATCTTATTTAGGTGTTTCATTTATTACTTGTTCCAGGAAGTCATAGAACTCATGCTTTCTATCTTTGGTTGCTTCTTCTGTTGGCGCATATACAGAGATTAGGGTTGTATTATACCATTTGCATCGTATTCTTAGCACGCATATTCAAGTTTATTACTTCCGACAGTCCCTTTTTGATAGCAAAACCAGTTCCGTGTTCGTGCCTATCCTCAGTGCCGCTATAGAATATTACAAAGTTCCGGACTATGATATTTCCTGAACCAATCCACCTGATTTCTTGTAGGGCCGTAATATCCATGTTGTATTTTTCCAGAGATTGCACTGTTATCAGCGAGGCCCCAGGCTTCTGCCAGCTTAACACATTCCACGTGCCGATGTTCATATCCTTCCGAGTTCGAATTGTTCGTTTCCGTTGATCCGTCCTATTCCGAGTTTATAGGTCTCATAACATTCTGGAATGTAACAGGTTTAAGAAAATAGAGAGCTCAAACGACGCAGCGCCCTAAAACTGTCGTACTACAAGAGACCTGCATAGAGAGTAAGAACTGGGATACATCCCGAATCAACGCTGCCAACAGATTTTTAATGGACTTTCCAGGAAGCGGTATGAAACTATTGTGAGCAGAGCAAGAGGGGGAAATGTTATAGGGCACAGGAAAAAAATATACGAAAAGCAGCGTAGGGGATTATGAAAATGAATGAATTAGGTGAGAAGTCATTGTGACAGTGTACAATAATGGTGTGACAGGGAACGTTATACCGGAGATGGAGAATATTATCAGCACCGGGGAAAAAGAAATGAATATTATTATAGGGGTCCAGTGGAACGCAATAATAGCAGAGGGGGTTATAGAAAAAAATGATCTTTATAGGGTTATCAGTGAGGCTATTCCCCCAGCCAAGGGAGAAGCTCAAAAAAGTTCATCCGGTATTTACCTTAACTTCACAGATAATCTGTGAAAAGTGATTCGTGAAATTTCGTCTTGTTGGGGTTCGAACTTTAGCTCCCCAATGTTCAGTATGAGACGAGCGATGCCACTAACCACTCCGCCACTGAGTTGAAGGTTATATTAATATAAAAAAAACGGAGATGTGGCAAGGAGATAATCACAATATGGTGTATTATCGGAGAAGGGAGAAAAATTATCCAATGGCTAGACATGGGCAATGTTAAGTGATCTCAACGTTGGAGCAGAGGGAGAGTTATACCTCGGGAAGAGCTGCGTCAGTGCAATTGAAGATGTGCAGGTCGTATACTGTAACACTGGAAACAATAGAGTCAGACAGACTAAACGAGGTGGAAGGACAAAAGCGGCATGTAAGGTATCAAGTAAACCAAGTGCATAGTACTCTGCTCAAGTGTTTGTTCGAGATCTATTAAATATTTAACATTCGTATAATTCACTTTTGAAACTTCAGGTAGCAATGTTCCACACCAAATTCGAAGTCGATAATCTAAATACAAAAAGATTGAACCATGTCTCCTGGGTCATCACGGAATCTCAAAAGTCTGTAAATTAAGTCTGTTAATATCCGTTTTATTTCATTGTCTTTTGACATATAGAGATGCACATTAGAATAAAGAAGAATGGTAAAATTATGTTTACGTAGATGTTGATTTCCAACTCCAAACGCGTATTTTAATTATCTCATATTTAAATTACTTTGACAAAAAAATACATATGACAACATTGTATTAATACTGTCAGTTTGACAAGTGCCAAAATTGAAAAGTATTGAATTAATTTTGTATCATCGTTGATTTGCTCGTTGTTATTAGTGTTAATTATTATTCATAGTGCGTTTTCTTGTTTCGTTTACTGACAGTGGATTTCACGTTCAATGAGTATGCTGACATGCACATAATATTTGGTTTCTGCAGTGGAAATGGTGAAACGCAAAACGTTCGTGCTCGGTATCCAAACCGTAGGCAGTAAAGGTGTTTCGAAATAATATTGCAATACAATTTTAAATAGAATCCGTGACAATGACGACTTCTTGAGACCTATTCTTTGGAGCGATGAATGCGCGTTGACAAAAGAGGGCATGTTTAACACATAGTATTCACCATTGGGCTGACGAAAACGAGCACGCCTATTGAGAATAGAGCAGATTTTCCAGTAATGTATTGGTTGGCGTAATAAAACATAGGGCGTAGAACCAATTTCTTTCCAAAATCATCTTAATGCTTTGAATACTTCAACGTTTTAGGACAGGCATTAGACGAGATGGCACTGCAGATAGGGGTTGACATGCTATACTTGCACGATGGAGCTCCTGCTCGATTGGACCTATACTTACCAAACAGATGGATTGGTCGCGGCCACCCTATCCTATGGCTCGTGAGATCTATGGCTCCACAAAATACTAACCAGGTTAGGGATGTAAATGATGCGGCTCTATTAGAAATATCCCCAAAAAATTCTGGAACGAATAGTAAAAAGAAGACCACAAAGGTTACGCTGTGTTTGAAAACAATTCGAACAATTGTAACGCAGAAAGATCGCCGATTGTGGGCCCTATGTCAACAACAATGAAATTTATTTTAAATGTATTTTTTTTAATATGTTGTAAATAAAGATCTGGCTATACATATAACTTAACTTGGTTCCAATATTCACGGAGCGTTGCGATGTATATACTCGGTTACATGCGTTTAATAAAATACTAAGATATCCATGTGGAGTCAAGGTTGCCAAATGGTTCATGTGGACTTCGGAAGCATGGAACAATATTCTTGTATTAAGATTTTCGACTCAGAATTTGTTGACCAACATCGCAACGGGTATAATTATAGCGATGTATTTTTAGGAACATTATTATTTTTTTATAGGAACCTTATTAATGTAAAAAGTAAAAAGAGGAAGTGTTGGACTTAATACATACAATAAAATATCATAATATCTCAATAGCAATTAAAGGAAGAAGTTAGAATGACAAAAAAACATTAAAAGACCATTTTTATTTTTGGAATATAATGCATACCATCAATCTCTTAATTACGATATCTCAATGAAAAAGTTGAATAAACAACAAGGAATCTCCTTATATCTTTAGCATAGTAATACTATAGTCAATCGTTCCAGCAAAACATAAATTTACATTAATTTATCATTATTTATAATAAAGTCCATCTGTTGCCTGTAGTCCTCCAATAGATTTCGTAACTCGTCGTTATTGTAATGTATTACGATCATGTATGCGATGTTATCTAAAAATTCCGACGAATGACGGGTTGTGTTCTTAAAATTCTCCATTTCCTCTTCTATCTTACTTACGAATTCATTAATATACAACGGGTTCTCGTTTAATTTTTTAGACCTAAAACCTATAAATATAATAACATTACATGGAAGTATAATATATTCACCTTGCAAGTAATACGTTGCTTTTCTCTTTGAAGCATGTTTTAGAAAAGTGTTCCATTTGTGCAACGAAGGAAATAATCTTTGCTGTATTCCCCTCCAAATAAATCGCCCTACGAGTCACTTGTCTTTGCGTATACTTGACTAAATACATATATTTATATTCGTGCCTGCGAATTGGACATCGACAAATAATACAATTATTATTTTTAAACTGACTGCAGCGTTGCAACACTAAAGGATCACTTATATCTTCAATCTCTTCAAAACAATTACAGGGATCATGACAGATTATCTGAAAACTGAGAATGCAGAAAACTTACATAAATCTTTAACTAGTATATCTCTTACATCGATGCATCTTGGAGTGGTACAACGCAACACCGGCTTGTTTAAAAAGGTGTTATTAATCTCATCCAATTTTTTCCTAAATTGTATATAGACATTCAGCAACTCGAATAATAGTTGTTCTGTGTTTACTTCTAATTGACTAGACAGTCTATTTATCATATCACGTGCTTCAGTCCATATTGTTTTCCAATTTAAAAAATCAGGCATTCCAAATTTTACACCTCCCCTATAAGCTCTAAACAAATCAGGCAATTCTGTGCTTACTGTAAAAACGTTTATTTGATCCCAATGGGGCAAATTTATAAAAGGCGGCACAGGTAGCATTTCCTTGAGAATGTCCAGTGTCTTTTTATGATTTTTATTTGTGTCTTCTATTTTACTTTCACTAAAAGTAGAGTTTGTTCCACTAACTCTAATATAAATAAATCGAATTTGTCTGCACAGTAGATTTTCGCTTAGGGAATGCATTTGCCGAAGTACCATCTTCAAGGATTCCTTTGAAACCGTGCCATTTTCCGGTTGAAACACACAAATAAAATTAATCTTCATTTTAGCCACATAAATGGAGATTTTGTCTAGAATTACTTGATCTCCTAATTCACCACTCAGCTCCGGAGTGATAATAAACCGGATTGGATGGGATTTTGTCTTTATTAGACACTCGGAAATAGGACTATCTGAAATAAATACATGAGAATAATACACACAAACATTTGAATCTATTTGATTATTTATTCCAAAATAAGAACATTTTTAATTTCTTTACGTTTCATGATAATTTTTTTGCAAATCAAGATTTTTTTTTCAAGAGTTACACATGATTAAAACCGAAACTTCGTGTATTTATATTCGTATTCAGTTGAATTTATTTGTTTATAGGTGGAGTCAATTCACGATATAAGTGTTTTTCGTTTATCACTGGGCTGCTACGGGCTTATTGTTTCTTGTTCTATTTGCCGCTTCCGAAAGCGCCTATGATGTTGGCTGTCACACAAGCCAATCAACCAGGAATGAACGAAAACACATTCGAAGTGTCAATTTTACACTCTTAGAAAATATCCATCCTTGATAATCACATAATTATAGCATTGACTAATAAGTCATCTAGACGTTTAATCTTATGGAGCATTTTGACGGCAAAAGACTTCGAACACCAGATGTCGGTTAGCATCTGTCGAAACACGAACGCTTAGTTACCAAATGTAGCATATTTATTACCGGCACGAATATATCTTGATACAGCGGAAGCGTATCAGCGAGAGAGGTTACGGGTCAACCGTCAAAGTGGCACATTTCTGTGCTTACTTTTAAAATTATTTTCCATCAGCCTTTCTCTCTGAAAATGGTTATTATATGTTGGGTTCCTACTTGTAATAAGTGTAACGATTTATGTATTCAATAGATTTCAGATTTATGAGGAATATATAAGTATAATTTGTGTATGCATATAATGTATAAAAGAGACAAGGTAAAATAAATTAAACAATGATCAATTAGTTCTTCACGAACAACATGCATGAAATAAATAATAAAATGTTCTACGCATTGAGTGTAAATCCTATCCTATAGGTAGTAGCTAGGCGGGTATGGAACCTATTTTTGAAATCGGATTTTTCAAAGGTGGAGAGTTAGTCCGTCCTGTTCAAAAACCTGTTCAACATGTTCAAAAACCTATTCAACCTGTTCAAAAATCTGTTTAACCTGTTCCAAATCCTGTTTATATATTACGTTTTTGAACAGGCCGAACTCACTCTCATAAAAAAAGCCTAAGTTAAAAAAGTGATCCTAAAAAATTAGATCAGGTGACCAAGGTGGCCAATGTACCAGTCCTCTGCCAATACTTCTACCAGGGAAGTAGATATTTAAAAGTTTTCTAACCTGATTCCCATAATAAGCTGAGCGCTGTCATGTTGCAACCAACAACGTTCCCTAATGGCTATCGGTATATTCAGAATAAATAACGACGCCAATAAGAAAATCATGAATTTGTATTAACAATTCGAGTGTTACTCCAAATCAATTGGGTTTAAATGAAGCAGCATGTCTCTAAATGAATAAAAATTTTCTTTCAAAAAGACTGAATCATAGTAATAAAACTTGCCAATGATCATAATTCAATGACAATATACAGATACTACATCAAGTTTGGTTGCCCAATCTGGCCCCCAACATCTAACAGATTGGGCAAAAAATGTGGCATTTCATTAGTAGAAATTGTTTGTAGCCGCAGGTCAAATATTATAATTAAAATCCACCAAAATCGTAGATAATAAAACATACTACATTTGAATACTTTTTACGACATAAATATTTATTTATACAATTATTTAATTTCTTTTATTATCGAATTTAAAATATTCTGCGCGATGCAATTATTAGACAAATACTAGCAAAGATGTATTCTCCAAGTTGTTCTCTGATAAAATTATAATTTATACATTTTTATAATTAAATTTTATAAACCAATAATACACATTGTCGTTCTTAATTATTCATTGTTGCAACCTTCTCTTTAATTTTTTAGATTATATATTCACATCCATGAAAGTATAGTCGAAATTTCGGGCAATCTTACTTTCAAATTATTACGAAGAAATGTGTAAGCGCCAGAAGATTTGTAATATAGACTATGATTAAATGTCTATTCCTTGGTACTCTAAAGCATTTCGTTTATGGAATAATTTTGATTTATTTCAATGTTTTCACATAATCCATATAGCCTTTTATCAAGTTGATATTTAAAAGCAATGTCTCCTCCTAACACTGTTTAATAAACATGATTTCTTGATAATTATCTACTTTTCGTAGATGTAGATTGTACTGTTTTCCTCCAAAAGATCGTTTTCGGTTCATACGTAATACCTTCTATGATCCAATAATCAACAAACTTTTCTTCAAATTCATCACTATCAAAGTCACAACAGAGGTATTAGGAATGGGCACTGAATGATTGTTTTTTAATTGAGTATCTGAATTGGAATGTTCGATCATTGGCTAAAAATAAGGATTCGGTACAACATTTCAATTTAATAAAATCCTTGCTGTATTTAAATCCCGTAACTATAACTTATTTGAATAAATAAAATGCCTAGCGACAGCGACAACAAAAACTCTACTGACAGAGGAGAGCAATTTAATACGGCACCTTACGCGGTTAATAATACTGCCAATTCTAGCACTGTCAGTACTTGCTCGAATGCTCCTTCAATAATTATCAAGTAATCAATTATCCGGATATACATCCGCATTCTCTTCATTCCATCATTACTATACCTGACACGATCAGTAATACTGTCAATATTTTAAAATAATGAAAATTTTAAACATGTTATCGTATAGTAATACTGTTATTATTTTAAATTATTGACAGTATTATTGACTGTGATAATTACCCTGTCACAAAATATTAACTCATATGGACGGTTTCGGTGCAAACGATAACAAGTAATTTTTTTTTGCAGCGTGTATTAACTATTTTACCTAAGTCTACCTCTGTGCAAAAAAAAACAAGTCCACAGATAAATGGTAAAATCCTTTGGTGTTTGTCTGGATTTAGCTCGATTTGGTTCCTTTTTCAGGCTCAAACCGACCGATTGAGCTGAACATTTTTGGTTTGGGAAAGTGATTAATCATAGGCGCATACACACCGTACCTACCTCTTTTATTTAAAAAATGAATACTGATCAGAAATGTTGTATATATACCCATATGTAATTTGACCCCCTCGTTAATGCTTGCTGCCGTGCTGTCCTGAAGTATGTTCAGTGGCGGCGAGCAAATAGAGCCGCGCGACGCAGCGCTAAACCTGATCAGTTGCACATAGTCGAAATAAGTTGTGCTAAAGTGACAAATTGCAATAAAGTGCAAAAACTACGTGTTTTTCTACTTATTTCAATAAATATTAAAATGTAGACCTATGATAGGAGCAGTAATTTATACATGTTGTAGGCAATTAAATTAACTACAATTTAAACTTCGTAACGTTAATTTTCGATCAATTGAGAAAATAAATAAGAAACACGAAAAAGTACATTTTCGAAAATTATTGTTTCATTATTGATAGAATAGCTCAATCGGAATGAAAATATATGGAATGGGAGGTCAGTCCAATGCGTGAAAAATTTCATATTCATTGATCTAATACTTTTTACATGATGTATTTGTTAATATTTTTCCTTCGTTTTTTTGCCAAGCATTTAATATCTAAAAATTTATTAAAAAAATTAATCTCGCGGATGTAGGTTTTAACTAGATTAAAGAAACAAAAGAAAAAAGAAAATTTGGAAATTGTTGTAACGGTTATTATTCCAATATTAAATCTAGAATTACTATGGTAACTAAAACTGTCCAAAACCCCAGGACATCAAACGCAGCATTCTATTTGCACAACCAACATATTTTTTTATGTCTCCATTTTTATTAACAATCTATCTCTATTGAATCAATAAGTTAATGATTTGACGTGTAGAATTAATATTCGGAGAGATAGGAGATAATTCCTTTGAGTTATTTCCTTTTTATGGTAGGCCCTTAGTTAAATTAATTAAATCTAGTTTTAGGTCCGCAGGTTTGTAGCGGTTTAGTCTGCCGCAAGTCTATTTGGGTATGACGATAGTCTATGTTTGCATTTGACATGATGACTCTTAATTTCACTATTGATGGAGGGGATTTGTAGATCATTTTATATTATGTAGTACTTTGCTCTGGAACCTCTGGATAATTTTCAGATTGGTATTGGAGGTGAATCCCCAGAGCTGGATCCCGTAGGTCCAGATCGGCTTTATAATTGCTTTGTAAACGAGTAGTTTGTTTTGTAGTGAGAGTTTTGATTTTTACCAGTGATCCAGTATATTTGTTGCCATCTATGTCCCAATTGCTTTCTCTTGTTGAAGATATGAATCTGCCATGTTAGTCGTTTATCCAGATGTATGCCCAAGTACTTCGCATTGCTTGCTTGAGTTAACTGACAGCTGATTAGGGTAACGGGAGGGCATTCAACTCTTTTTCTTGTGAAAGTGACATATGTTGATTTGGTCTCATTTGACTTTATTTTCCACTTCTTCAACCACGATTCTATTTTGTTTACATGGGTTTGCAGATTTCTTGATGCTATTTCGTGGTTTTGTTGGGAAGCCAATATTTCCGTGTCATCAACGAAAGTACAGAGTGGTTAGGTTTGTAGTTGGTAGTAGGTCTGCAGCAGGTATAATACTGGCCCCAGTACACTTGCTCGAACAGAACTTCCTATTTTCTATGTCATTGCTGATCTTCTTTACTATTCTGTGGACCTGTTCTACTGTGCCACGTTTCTTTCTGAATCCAAAGTGGTGGTTTGGTAGTAGTTTTGATCTAGATAGAATGGGATCCATTATAGCCAGTAGTGACTTTTTGAAAGATTTTGATAGTACTGGCAATAGATTATTTGGTCTATATGAGTCTATTTCACTTTGGTTCTTACCGGGCTTGACAATCATGGTTATTTCAGCTATTTCCATTGAGATGGGAAGTAACTGAGTCGTAGTAGCCCATGGAATATTTGCTGGATTGCCGTTATCGCTTTTTTGTTATTCTTTGCTGTATCCGACAAGTTATGAGCTCATATCTAGGTGCTTTATTTGGATTAATGTATTTTAAGATTGTTTGCTTAACTTCACTGTACCGGAAGGGCTTTATTGGTGAGTGATCTGAGGATAAGTCGTTTGATTCAGGTTGATTCTTTTGTTATGAAGAAGTCGCAGAAGTAGCGCATCTGGTATTTTATTAGGATCGCTTGGCCAATGGGTATGTTCACCAGTTGCTATATGGTTCATGTTGTACGTGTTTATTGAGTTTATAAGTTCTCGTCCCTTGGTATTTACTAGTCTTGCGCTCCAGGCCTTGTGCTTTGCATTATAGTCGCCTCCTGCTATCAATTTGTTAAGATCTTAAGAAAGTTCGAGTATTCCTGTCTCTTGTGTTTGTGTTTTGGGGTGTGACAGTATGCTGCAGACACAATTATGTTCCCTCTTGTGGTATTTAATGTATTAGTTGTACCTTGGATGTGTTCCATTGCAACTTTCTAGTTCGTTATGTTTAATGTTACTGCGGATAATTATTCTGGTGCTACCATGGGCTGTTTTATCTGGGTGGTTTGCTTGGTATAGGTTATATTTTAGTATTTTTATATAGGATTTTGCGGTGAAACGTGTTTCTGCCAGTAGCATGATATTTACTTTGTTTTCAGATAAACTTATATTTCTTGTAAGTGTTGGCACAATCCATTGGCGTTCCACTCTACATTTTTTAATAGTTGGGTCGTTGTGATAGTTTGTTGGCAAGGGTTGTGATGAGATTCATCATGGTTCCCATTTGTGTGATAAGAGCTTTAATCATACCTTTTAATTCTTGGATGTCATTTCATTGTTCTGTACTATATACTGTTGTTTGATTTCCATTATTATTTTGTGCTGCTTTCTCGGCAAAACTGTGGGACATTTCTAGTTGAAGATTATTTCCCTTAGGTTGGGGTAGAGTTTCTGTTGTATCAGCTTATGTATACATCATCTGTAGCTACCTGGGTGATTTTCATTACAATTGATACATCTTACTTGATAATTTGGTTCTTTTCTTAGGCAATCTGCTGTTGAGTTCAGTTCTGTGCATTTGACACATCTTGAGGATCTTTGGCAAAAGTTTTTCATATGGCCAAATCTTTGGCACTCAGTGCATTGTGGTATACTTGAGTTCATGAATAATGCTATTTTAAATGTTTCTTTGTTGTTGTCGTTTTGTTCCAAATCGATGCAGATTGGTTGTTTTGTTTTACTGTTTTTTGCGTTCCAAACGTTTGTGACTGTGTGTCAAAGGTTTTTTATATTTTGCTTAATTTCCTCTACATCTGTGGAATAATGTAGGTTTTTTAGTACCACTTTGTAGCCTTTGGCTTGTTTTAGTTTAAAGGTATGAAGTCTAGTTTGCTAGCTTTTGTAATGTCAGCATAAGCTTCTGATGTCTTGGGCTGGACTTTAACTTGCTCGCTGCCAATTGCTTTGAGGGTGTACATATCTCTGGAAATTATACCTAGCTGCTCTGTGAGTGGCTTAAGGGGTTATATACCTTTATTTTCTTAAAAAAACTCGATTTTTTATTGCTTTTTCTGAAAGTAAAACTCTTTGAGAACATTTTAGAGCAATAGATAGAAAGTTACAGCGTTCGAAGCGGGTATGGCAATATGGGTTCCCGAAACAAAATTACACGCTAAACTCGATTATCTCGAAACGGTGTTTTTCAAAAGTGCGTTTGCCGTGATCACGATTGCCGAAAAACTATTTGACCGATCTTCTTAATTTTTTTTTAATTGTTTGCAATTAATGTTGTCAGTACTTGAACGATTCCTTTTTTATGCATACATTTTTATTTTGCAAATACGAATTTTTTAATAACATTTTTAGAGCTCAAAACATTGAGTTTTTGGGAAAAACGTTCCCGTATACTGAAAAAACAAAATATTTATTTAAATAATAGTTCAAGTACTAGGAAGGTCCCTATACTAGTGAAAGTTTTTGGGTTTTATGATTTCAATTGAACTGCTTGACTTTCATGATGATCACCGCAAGCCTCATCAAAAAAAGAGGGTTAAGGGGAAAGGGTCATAACACCGCCAATGATTTTTTTTTATAAACTAATACTTATTATTTCACTAAAAAACGTACTATTAATAAATTATAATTTTTATGTTAAACAATTATTGCTACATACCTTTACAAAAATTCAAACTTTCCTCAATTTTTCCGCACAAAAAGGTATATTGTCACAAAGTAACTATAATTAACTAGATATAAATGGGATTTAGGGATAGATTATATATTATTATATTTATTAATTATTAATCTGTCGTCATAGGTTAACGAACGTGCATCGCGCTCGCAATTACACATTCGGGCTAACGCCCGCTGACCGCTGACTCAACAGCCGTACGCGCAATCGAATGGCGGAATACCCTAACTGACCCAATTGTTTTGCAAGACGACACTTAACAACAATACAAACTAGGATACGAATACATATTCTGGCAGGTCAGGTATTTCGTCATCGGGCCAGTGTCCGGCGTTTCCATGCAGAGAACCGCGAGCGTGATGTCACGAATCGCAGCGACGACAGATTAATTTAGTTTATAAGCTCCAGGTAAAATTGTAAGACTATCAGTCGAATGTATTGATCAGGTGTGTCACCAAGTACACTAGGTAATAAAGGCGACGTCGCACAGGGTGCTGTGCGACGTACCCCCAAACCTGAGCTACCTCTGTGAAACCCCCAACCCCCCGCTCTACGTTATGGTGGAGCCACCGCTCCACCGCGACATGGTGGAGGCGCCAAACCCGTAAGCTGGACCAATGTCTTACAACACCAGATTCAAGACGAAGCTGGAGAAGGATGGACCATCACCGTTCAGACCGGAACATCGTAGCACCGAGATATACTACCAAGAGGGTGAGAATGCAAACATTTTTTCACCAAGAGCAGCACTAGCCAGGAGCCCCACTAGGCCAATGAGGGACCTCCTAGCAGACCAGGAAGCCGAAAACTACCAGGAGGCGGAAGATTATCAGGAAGAGGAACAAAGGAGCCTTCAAGAAGAAGAGGGATCCCAAGAAGAAGCACAGAAAGAGGAGGAGCAGGCTGGACGAGAAGAACCCCGACGCATCATGGCAAATACCACACTGCAACAAGCTCTAGGAGCCAACAGGCAAGCAGTCGTGCCAAAATTTATTTCACCTTCAGTGTTCAATCCGATAAGGTCAAATATCGTGTCATATATAGCTAATTATGAGAGGACCGCTATAGCAAATGGATGGGACGATGCTATGAAGATGGGCTATCTGTCATCGTTCTTGGAAGGAGCAGCCAACGTATGGTACGGTAGATATAGCAGCAATCCGGACAATGATAACAACACTTGGGAGGACCTGAAAAAAGACCTGATTAAGGAATTCGGTGGCGAAGAAGCAGTAAGAAAACTCAAATTTAAACTAAAGAACAGAAGGCAACGCGATGATGAAGACATTAGGTCTTACTACTACGACCTGTTCTCCATTTCCCACAAGGTAGATCCACAAATGCAGACAGCCACCTTCCAGGATTTCTTCGAGACAGGACTTCATCCGAATTTTGCGGACAGCTACTATTTGATTAGTAAATCTTCAATGACGCACGAAGAACTGCGAGATGTAGTCCAAAAACTCAGCCACCTTCGGGAAAGAACCCAACAATCATTATCCACAAACCTTCTTATGCAAACCGGCCCAACCTACCGGGACCAAAACCGAGAGCTGCCACGGACAAGAACAACCAACGGCCGAATAGTTTGCTTCTACTGTGGTAAGCCAGGGCACTTCGTCAGGGTATGCCAAGCCAGACTAGAAGAATCCCGTCAGATTAATAGAGCAGGCAGAAATAATAATCCAGTCCGAAATGAGGGAGCACGTCGTCCCCCAAACGCCAGAGGATATTGGAGAGCCCGCCCATAGTCCTAATAACCAAACCAGGGCAGTATCACGACAACATCTTAACCATATGGGGTTGTATCAAAGACAGTCCACTGCCCATCGTTATTGATACTGGATCAACCCTCAACATCATTAGAGAAGACGTCGCCCAAAACTACATTATCAAAACTACAAGGATATTGCACACGGCAGGAGGACATCACGTGCCAACTCTCGGGGAAACCGACATCACTATACAGATAGATTCCTCCTGTTTCAATATCAACGCAGTCGTTATCAGGAAACTTCCAAGACCAATCGTGCTAGGGATGAAATTCTTACATCAGTACAACGCTCAAATTAATTTCGTTAAACAAGAACTGATACTACTGAATTGCGGAGCCAACATCACTGTACCATTTGCAGAAGAAAGTGAATACCTCGGAATCGAAACTACGAAAGAGCAAGTCGACGTGATAAAGGTCCATTTAGGCGAGGATACTAGAATCAAGCCAAACGAAGAAATCTCTGCAGTCGTCAACTTGAGCCCCCAAAATTGCCAGGCTCTGGACCTACTGAACTTTTCACCTCAAGAGGAGTTCTGCCTAAAGAAGAAAATATTGATACTCGAAGAACCCTTACCAAACCAAGGAAAACTACTCGTGAAACTCAAATCAAAAGCCCATCAGGAGATTAAACTACTACAGGGATCCACAATCGGAATTTTCCAAGCCAAGCCACTGATAGCACTACCTCTGGAAATCCGGGCAACACACAGGAAGCCAAATCTCAGCGTGAATATCGAAACGGACCTACCTGATGAAGCAAAGCAACAACTGTCGGATTTAATTACAAGCTATGGAGATATTTTCGCAGACAACACAGACTCCATGGGATTCACTACGTTAGCAGAACACGAAATCAATGTTGAAGGCGCACATCCGATCAAAACACGACCGTATAAGGTTTCGCACAAGGAAAAGGAATTGATAGACAAACAAATAGCCGAAATGTTACAATGTGGAGTAATACGTCCTAGTAACAGCCCCTGGTGCAGTCCGGTCGTACTTGTCAAGAAGAAGGATAACAGTACAAGATTCTGCGTGGATTACAGGAAATTGAATGATGTCACCAAAAAATCAACTTATCCAATCCCGAATATAGATGACATTCTAACTTATCTGGGAGGAGCAAATTATTATTCCACTCTGGACCTCTACAGTGGTTACTGGCAAGTAGGAATCAAAGAAGGATGCAAGGAATACACAGCATTCACCGCCCCTGGACATGGCCTATACGAGTTCAATGTGTTACCTTTTGGTTTATGTAACGCTCCGAATTCATTTCAAAACCTCACCGACTACGTATTCGGAGAGATGAAATGGAAAGAAGTACTAGTATACCTTGACGACATTGTCGTTTTCTCCGATACATTTGAAGAGCATCTCCGACGTCTTTCGAAAGTATTTCACCGACTACGCAAAGCAGGATTAACTCTCAAGCCATCCAAATGTGTCTACGCCAAAACCGAAGTAAAACTACTAGGGTACGTGGTATCCCCTAAAGGGTTAGCTCCCGAAGAAGAGAAAATAAGATGCATCAAGGATTTTCCTGTCCCCACGTCTGTAAAAGCGACCCAGAGATTTTTGGGACTAGCAAATTTTTATAGAAAATTCATACGAAATTTTTCGACCACTGCCCAGCCACTCTACGAAGCCACGAAGAAAACTGGATTTACCTGGACAGATGCACAACAAGATGCCTTCGAAATGCTGAAACGACAACTGTACGAAGCTCCGGCATTGGCTCACTATAACCCTAATCTGGAGACGGAAATTCATGTGGACGCTTGCGGTTACGGAATTGGAGGTATACTTCTACAGGAAACAAATGGAGAGAATCACCCAGTGGCATATATCAGCAGAACCCTCACGAAAGCGGAAAGAAATTATACCATCTCGGAACTCGAAGCATTAGCAGTTATCTGGGCATTGCGTTACCTACGACATCTTATTTATGGAAGGCACGTTAAAATCGTCACTGACCATCACGCTCTATGTTGGTTAAAATCTATGAAGGAAGCGACAGGAAGACTGGCTCGATGGGCAATCTGTTTGGCTGAATACGATTACACTATCGTCCATAAAAGTGGAAAGAGACATTCCGATACAGACTGTCTCTCCAGAGATCCCGTAATGGAAGCAACAGAAACCGACGAAGATATGGCCAACGCGGTCCCCACTTTCTTGGCATCAGAAGAAAATATCTCCAGATTACAGAGCCAGGACGCAAATATTTCGGAAATAATAAAGACCTTGAAACAACCAGACGACTACCCAATAGGCGTTCAAAAGAGAGCCAAAAATTTCATTCTGGTGGATGGAATACTGTTTAAGAAAAACGCATCAGCTCAGGGCCTGGACAACCTATTAGTTGTGCCCAAATCACTTATTGGAGAAACACTATTCATCAACCACTCAGAGCCTTTAGCGGGACACCTAGGTATTTCCAAAACATTTAATAAATTAAAGGAACGCTATTACTGGCAAGGCATGTTCAAAGACGTGGAAAAGTATATAAAGGGTTGCGCGGACTGCCAAGCAAGAAAAGGATCATTCGGTAAGCCGGCCGGACTACTACATCCCATAAAAATCTCCACGCCCTTTGAAATGATCGGCATAGACCTGTTAGGACCATTTCGTAAAAGTAAAAGAGGAAAAAACTTCATAGTAGTGGCAACGGATTATGCAACAAGATGGGTAGAAGCAAAAGCATTACCATCAGGAAAGGCAGACGCTGTAGCAAATTTCTTAGTCGACAACATCATTACTCGCCATGGAGCGCCCCGAACTATCCTCAGTGACCGAGGTTCCACCTTCCGCTCAGAACTCGTGCAAGAGCTACTGATTTGTATGGGCGTCCAGAGTTCTTTCACCACCAGCTACCATCCAATGTGTAACGGCCTAACAGAACGATTTAACCACACCATCGCCGACATGCTCTCAATGTACACAAACACTCAACAAACGGACTGGTGCGTCTACATCAATCTCGTCACATTCGCCTACAATACAGCTCGTCAAGATACAACTAAAGTATCTCCATTTATGTTAGTCTACGGACGAGAGCCAATCCTACCGTCCGAGGCCAATCTTGCGAAGTCCACCAACACTTCTACAATCACAGAGATACGAGAAAGAGCACTACTGGCCAGGGCTATCGCAGTACAAAACATAGAACGTCAACAGAAACGGGACAAGGAACGGTACGATGAAAGGCATCAGCACGTAGAATTTAAAGTCGGTGACAAGGTCAAAATCTTCACACCAACACGAAAAGTTGGACGAAGTGAAAAACTCCTTCTTCAGTGGTATGGACCCTATAAAGTAATACGAAAAGTAAATGACGTCAACTATGAGATAGAGATGGGTAACAGAAAACGAGTGAAAACGGACATTATCCACGTCAGCAGAATCCTACCCTATCATGATCCCTGGACCAGCGAACCCTGTCCTAATGAAATTGTTTCATAAAACTAATAATAATGTACATTTTCTCGCAGGAGCTCATAATTCCCCAAGGCGACAATGATGATTTCCCTCATACTCATCCTACTCCAAATCACCGCAGGAATATACTGGAAACCACTACCAGATGTCCTGATATACGAGGCTAGCATCCCAATCACATACACAACTAGCTGGGACCAACAGGAATACGAACCTACATACGCAAAGGATCCAGAGTGCAGACAGAGCGCCGCACCGGAGTGCAGGATGAGCAGGGCTCTGGATCAACTAGGAACCGCACTAGACGGAGATCTTAAATCTCTTCAGCGGGCATGGCTGGGATTATCAACGAATTACAAGGAAGAAGATGAACCGGAACGGGAACTATTGGATGTTATTAGAAAGAGGTCAATCGACTTTGTAGGAAAAGGACTATCATGGTGTTGCGGGGTTGCAACACATCAGCAGTTAGACGCTATACTCGGAGAGGATGAAGATATCAAAAGTACTATTAACCGACTCAATAGGGGACTACAAGGGAATCTACGATCCTTAAGGGACAACTCCGAAGGATTCGAGAAATATCAGAATGAAATGGCACAATCTCTGAAGATACTGGAAAGCAGGATGAAAAATATAGAGGCTTTGGATACAGAAGTACGGAGCTCTAGCTCAACACTTTTGAATACTGCACATCGTAGTTTTCATAACATCTATATGTTGATGAAACGATTCTCCGTATTAACACATAGCCAAAAATACAACGATATTATGAATTCATGCAAACACCATCAGTTGCCAATTGTAATGGTACCTCAAGGAGTTTTGAGAAATGACCTTCGTCATCTAGAAAATAAATTAAGCCAGGAGCAACACGAGCTGGCTATTCCACAAAATCAAATCGGACGATATTATCAACTTCCCATAACTGATTGCAGCATTTCGGGAAACACAGCCACCATCACGATACAAATCCCAATTAAACGGAGTGGCCAAGAATGGAAACTATTCCACCTAACATCATCTCCGTTCGCTTGGAAGAACCAGACGTGTATTGTCAACCACAACAGTATTTACGTGGCCGCAAGCGAATCGGAAGAAATCAAATCCATCGCCGGTCCCGACTTACACCAATGTCGACCCTACCACGACAAGTTATGCTACTTACCCAGGTTTTCATCTGACCCGCTGCAGGGCCCGCAGTGCGCCAGGATGATATTCCGAGGAGCTACGGTGGAGGAGATCGGACGATACTGCCCCCTACGCTGTCATCTGGGAAAAACTATGTTAATTTCTCAAACCGAAGAAAACCATTTCATGCTGACCCATCCAGAGAAGACTACAATTATCAAATGCCCAACCAGAGAGGTATTTTTAAACGAGGAAATGTATAGCCACCCAGGAGCTATTAGAATAGAGATACCTTGCAATTGCAGTCTCGTTACGAACGGAGAGACACTAATTTCCACCAGATTCCCATGCGAGGATAATACCAACCAACTGAAGATGACCCACGTTTTGCCAGCCGTCTGGTCGACCCTCAAATCATTTGTCATGAAACCTACGAATTGGGCACACCCCACGTATAGAAACATCAACGAATGTCTGATTGCAAACTGGTCCCTCACTATACCTCACGTGAACATCACCCCTATCAACACCGAGTATAGCTACGCCAAAGCAAGTCACATCGAGAAGCTGATTAACCACGGCAGAGCAACCGCTTTTTGGAGCGACTCTACGTATTTTCTATGGAACGTCTGCTTGTCGGTCGCAATTTTATGGCTGATCTTTCGACGAACTCCCGCAACCCTGCTAGCCACCCCCGTTACGGTTCATGGGCACCAAGAGCACCACGACACGTTATTGTACGTCGCCCTAGGAGCTATGATAATGTTCGTGGCAATTATTATTGGTCGCCTCATATTTAAATTATTTTTTGGAAGGGACTGGCCCTCCCAGACGTCTAGACGCTGCTGCTGCTGTTTACCCGGAAGTCAGGACCGAACTACTGAGATGGCCAAAGCGTTTCCCGGGACGTCGGAATGCGCACCGACCACCGGAAGTCAGAAGCGAGCTCCTGAAGAAGCTGAGATTAATGAGAGAGATGAAAAATGTAACGCGTTTCCCGGAAGAGAATTACCTGGAAGCCCAGAAAGGGGCTCCGGAAGAAAATTAATACCTGGAAGCCCAGAGAGGGGTTCCAGAAGCTTAAGGACCACTGGATGTCAAGAGATGGAATCCAGGAGACTTAAGACTAGACGTCAGCAAAATTTCCCGCAGCCAGCCCCAAGAATATGCAATGCCGAAATCATGGAGGATGACCGACTCATCACCACCGTGTCATTGGAGAGCCTCACCCTTAGATTTGTTCCCGACGTGGATCCAGCCCCCAAAGACTCTTTGTAGAAATAGACTAAAATTGAAATAGTGCGGAATAGTGTTTAAGTGTAATTAAGTGTATTGCAACATAGTGCGGGTTTAATTAATAAAATATACTTTGTTAGATTTAGGATTAGATATAAGATGCTCTGGGACGAGCAATTTGTAAAAGAGGGGCATGTCACAAAGTAACTATAATTAACTAGATATAAATGGGATTTAGGGATAGATTATATATTATTATATTTATTAATTATTAATCTGTCGTCATAGGTTAACGAACGTGCATCGCGCTCGCAATTACACATTCGGGCTAACGCCCGCTGACCGCTGACTCAACAGCCGTACGCGCAATCGAATGGCGGAATACCCTAACTGACCCAATTGTTTTGCAAGACGACACTTAACAACAATACAAACTAGGATACGAATACATATTCTGGCAGGTCAGGTATTTCGTCATCGGGCCAGTGTCCGGCGTTTCCATGCAGAGAACCGCGAGCGTGATGTCACGAATCGCAGCGACGACAGATTAATTTAGTTTATAAGCTCCAGGTAAAATTGTAAGACTATCAGTCGAATGTATTGATCAGGTGTGTCACCAAGTACACTAGGTAATAAAGGCGACGTCGCACAGGGTGCTGTGCGACGTACCCCCAAACCTGAGCTACCTCTGTGAAACCCCCAACCCCCCGCTCTACGTTATGGTGGAGCCACCGCTCCACCGCGACCCCTTAATATTCTGGACCCCCTCAACAAATATAGGTGGTGGTTTGGGCTTGTGAGTGTTAGTGATTTCTTGTGTTTAGGTTGGTGTGTCGTCTTTAATTTATAATTACTAAATGTATTTGCTGGGCCCAGCCAAAAATCTTTTATTTTTAGTTGTTTCTGATTTTCCCCGCGCGGACTATTCACTCTTCGTCTCTTTTTAGTGCTGACTATTGGCCAATCACGCTTTGTCTGGTTGTGTTTTAGGATTGTTAAGTCTTTATCATTATTTACTTTCGCTGTTTGGTTAGTGGTTAAGACGGCGGTGCCAGAGTGTAATATCAGTAATATCTCATACGTGTCATACTAGACAACTGCGAACGGTCATAACAATGTTCTGGCAAGTGCTGGCCCCTATGGTCGACTAGGGGGTACATTATAATCGTATTTTTGAAGCAAAAATATAGCTGGAGTGCCAGCACGATTAAAATTCATTAATTGAGCAGTTTGTAAAGCCCAGCTATTGTTTTTCTACCATTCTCCGCGTACGAATTTTTATAATTATCAGGGATAAGTTAAGGTATGTTTTGTGGATAAGTTTACAGAAATGAAATACATTTATTATAATACTCCCGACTTTCTAGTGAATTGTAAAAGCAATTGATCCTTATTTATAACCGTACCAATATATAGACCACATACATTTTTTTAGCGGCATCTTCTTCATATTGGCAGACTGCTAAAATGTCATGTTATTTTCCCCAATTAGTTCGTCTAGTTAGTCTAAGGCCCTAATGAAGTACATAGAGGTTATAACATTTGAAACTAATTATAATATTGTAATAGACAACTCTTGTCAAATTATTTCATTCATCTCCATAAGGATAATTAAATAAGTAGGCACAATCATTATTATGTAATAAAAAGGTAAGATTGAATGGTATTACCTTTGATGTTATTTCGAGAATACCCGAATTCGATTAGATTATCGAACACGATTAGATAAACTTAACAAATCAATCATTTAAATCAAATAAATAAACATATGAAGGAAGAAAACAGTCACTCCGGATGCAACTTTAATATCATATTAGAAGAACTTCTATTTCGTCTAAACCATACGAATTCTACAATTGTGAATTACCTGATAGAAAATAGGCATTCTTTGGGAGAAGATGTACTGGATATAATGCAGTTAGGCCATACATCGCCCGAACAATAAAATACACGGATTACAACTTTGTAAATGACCTGATTGAAAACATGTAATCTTTTGGAGAAGATGTACTGGAGGTAATACATTTAGCCATAAAAGGTCTAAATATAGATTTCGGGAATTTGGTGAATGTAAAATTTATTCTACTTTTCTATTTATTATAACTCGTGATTGGTCCGCGCTTGTGTAGCGAATGTGCCTAAAAGCAATAAAGCCGCAAAAGCGCAATAAAAACTATACGCGAATAAAATCGTAATATCCATTAAAGGCAGTATTATTGATAATATGGATACCACTGTAGAATGTAATAATTCATCTGCAAATATGGAATAAGCAAGTACATAACAGTTGCAGCGGAAGTGATGATGAATATGAAAGGTATGTAAAAGAAGCTGTACATAGTATTATAAGTATTCTGAGAGTATCTTAGACAATTTTATATGTTTTGTAGCATCGAGAACCATCAATTATGTTTAGAGAAATAGGGAGAACAACCTGGTGCTAGTGGATTTAGAATAGTTGATATAGGATATTTATTGAATAAGAGTGTATGTTTACAAAGTAAACATAACTGGAAATTCACTGGAGGAAAACTATTTTATACACGCGAAAAACGGTTTGTGGAGTACGTTTTATTACAAATGTAATATTTGTGAGAAAGAAGTCTTCTTTAGTAATACGAAATAAATACTTCTGTCATTTGGGGAATACTTTCAGCTGGAAGTACGTTTGCACATTTTGAAGAATTGAAACTTGAATATTCCTGACATACCCTCAATGCTAAGAAAAATGCTTTTCAAAATTCAATGAAATTTGGGCACGGTCAGATGGTTTTATTTATTTTATATAATAGAAAGTAATAATGATGAATGCAGGTATGGAAGAACTCGTTGTGGGAAACAATGGAGTCTGTAGGAAAGGAGGAAGCAAATTTAAGCCGTTGCAAGAGGAGATATTGATGGCATTTCATTTATCAGTGTATATTTAGATGGATGCTGGTCGAAGCGTAGAAACAGGCATAACTACAATGGATCATCTGGCTTGGTAAGTAAACTGCCCTTTAGCTGTACATACATTACAATTGTTCACTACATTTATTAGGGTTAGGAATAAATACTGTTCTATCTGTGCAAGGGCGGATAGTACAAGTAGTGAAGCGGATATTATTGTGTAAGGATTCTGTAAAAGCATAGAAATGAATAATCTTCGCTATAAAAAAATTATTGTTGACAGAGATTCTACAGTATTTTCCAAAAACATATATTTTCAATGATTTAATGAACATATATTATAATATCGTATCATATTATTAAGGTTGAGAAAGTTGAGTGCACTAACTATCTTATGAAAAATTATAGCAAGAAATTGTATAAACTTAATAGTAATACCAAAGGTGTGTCTTTGGAAATCAGGAAATTATTACCAAAGACAAGCATAGATCACCTGGTACGGTTAGCAAAAAAGCTATATCTATTAATGGAGATCTAACATTAATATTACTGCATCGCCATGTGCGATGCAGTATCATTAAAGTTAGATCTTCAAAATTCAATCAATCACATCTTTGGAAATCATTTGCAATACAGGCCTTCTTTATGCAAGAGTGTAGGAACATCAGACACTTTTTCCATTATTGCAAAGGCGCGCGCCACTATCTGTTTTCAGCAGCAAATCAAATTATTAGAAAAGCTGCAGTTGTAATTGAGAAGGAAACCAGCAACACAGCCGAACTTTTTATGAGCCTAATTGCACGTTTTAATATGGGAAAACGATGAAACCTGATTCAACGCGAGTTTTCAAACAAGAGCGTATTTATCTGGATTGAGTTTCAATGAAGGAATAAACTGGCACCAGGTTGCTTGGAAACGGAAATTTCGTAGTAACGTTGGTAAATATATGTCCCCTTTTATAAATAGAAGAACAAAATTAGCAAATAACAGGAGGAAAATATTACGCACTAGGGAGCGTTCTAAATTATAGATTATAGATTCTACTAAAAATACTCTAGGTTATGGTCCAAATATCTCCGAAACTATTTTGGATGAAATATCTTAAAAGGAGGAAGTGGACACTCTCATCGCTAGATTACATGTTCGTAATTTAATTTAAATTAAAGGTGAAAACTCAAACAGTTGGGCAGTTTAATAACCTCAATTATTTAAGAGAACGGCAATGTAGGCTGACTGCTTCTAATTTTATAAATGTTGTTAAGCGGGGACAAGCACTGTCATGTGACTCACTAGTAAAGAAAGTTTTGAATCAACAGCTGCCACTAGATACGGGAAACTGTATGAGAACGTGGCTATTGAAACATTTGTTTCCATATGTGGTAAACCCGTTCATCAAAGTGGTTTGTTTGTTGTTGTACAGGGATGCTTCCCCAGATGGTAAAAGTGAATAATGTACTTATTTTACAATAATTACATCTTATCTTTATTCTAGGAATAATAAGTTCTCTTCACTTATTATTCCTAGATAAATGAAGTGAAATGTCTTCATAAAGTGGCTACTCTAAGGTTAAATCTAAAAACAGCAGTTAAAAGAAAACAAGTCCCTTGTTTAGAATTGACATGGGACGGGACTATAGCATTAAAACAAAATCATAATTACTACTATAAAGTGAGTAGCATCTAAAGTGTGTTCCTCCCGTTAGCCGACTTTTTCTTTTGGTTATTTCTTTCTCGTTTTTATGTTATGTATCGATTAGTTCAGAATCACGCTGTATAACGTATAACAGAACAATAACAATAAATAAGTGATATTTATTTTATATACAAAGCCAATTAGCCATCTCAAGAAGATACAAAGGTCTAAAATGCAAAGACCCCAATTAACGTATCACAGCTAACAGTTTATGATTATTAATTATTATTTGTTTATTTATTAATTAATATTAATACAGCCTGGCAGTAGAATAGCAAGGAGAGTTCGGGGCCAAAATCCCATGTATTTTTAAATAGGGGTATTGAAACACTCTACTTCCTGTCGGATGACGTCATCCCGAGATAAACAATGTGCAGCTGGCTATGCAGTGTTATCATTTCAAGGTTACGGACACGTGCGCGGCGTCGAGTGGTGCGCGGGCAGGGGGCAACAGGGGGGTGGTGCGTGGACAGGAAGAGGGGGGTGCGCGGGCATGGGGCAACAGGGTCTATGTCTATGTCTATATGTACTTATCTTGTTATCTATTTTATCGCATTCTGAATGTGGGGGATTGTGAATGGTGCATCCTGTATTGGAGTTATCTATACCAGGGAGTCTTGCATAGAAGCGCTCCATCATCAGAGCTCATCATCGATCTTCGCAGCAACAAAGATAAAGGTGACATTATTGAGAGAGAGAGAGAATCTATTAAATAAATTATTAGTATTTGTTTCAAATTATAAAGCGTTAAATGTAAAACCAGGATGCGTTGTGGTTTTGGTTCCTTCATGTAAGATAAAAACTTTATTTTCAATATAGAAAACACCATATGGCAGCTAAGAGAACTTTCAGCATCAAGATTTATAGTTTCACGGCCTGTGGTGTATGGTGGGTATTTTACTAAAATATATATAAATGTTATTTAAGTCATATGGACTGTAATTTATAATAACAATAATATAATATAGCTATAATATTAATAACACACGAATGAACATTTAAATTTTAATAAATCGATTAAAACAAAATAATGTGCTGCTGCTGCAAGTTGTTATCAGTTCACCGGCTTCGAGCGTAAATATTCTCAGACTAGGTGAAATACTATTATAATATGCGACTAAAATCTATGTTTTATTCAATAAATTATTTTAATAATTTACTATATGTTGTGAAATTCTATTAATTGTGATATCGCATAATCGCATAAGGAAGTTCTTATCAGTTTACGGGCTGCAAGTAGCAATTCGTGTGCGTTTTATCGAGTCTCCGCGCTCGAGATAAAATAATCTGTATGAATTTTTTTTTGTTGCTGTTGTTGGTGCTAATAAAATAAAAACGAATTGTGTTTCGATTTACATATTTCATATCCATGCGAAAAAGTGTAACAGTTTAAACAAATCTCTTTCTACCACTCGCGCACAATCAACATTGCTTCTTAAAGTGAATTTTGTGTGTGCAAGTTTAAAAATCTTGTCGCTGATTGGCTAAAGAAATTTTGTATAAAGGTATAAATAGCATGATTTTCCCAAAATTTAATCAGTTTCTGATTGAGTCATCTTCAGTACACTTCATCACCTAGTGCATCGTCTAGTGTTTCTACTTGTGCTTCAGATCATCCACTTGGAAATTTTACGGTAAGTAAGTTAATGACATATATACCATCCACAGTTAAATATCTTGCTTAAGAACTAGAATCGACAATAACCAGATGCCATCCGAGTTATAAAATATTTCTTAAGAACTAGCATAGCCAATAACCAAAAGCCATCCGCAACTATTTTCATGTTCAAGATATTTGTTAACAATAACCAAAAGCCATCTACATCTAAAAAGTTAATCATTTATCAGCAATCGCGCTCACGTACTCTGCGGGCTACCTGCAGCGCGTAAGTGAATCATACTTAACCCCATGCGTTATCTTCTAAACGGTCATCGATAGAGAAAAAGGGACAAATTCTGGCGGTCAAGGAAAGTTTGGACAATACATTTAGTCAATAAAATTAAAATTTTGGAGGCACCTGATATTACCTAATTACACAAATTGATTATAAATTAATAGTATTTGCTATCGCTGTTTATTCACGCGTCAGACATCCGAACGCAACGTAAACGGAAGTTGATAAGCTCGGAGCGTGTCATATCAATTCAAACTGACTATAATTCATTTAATCTGCATAGTAGTAGTAATACAATTTTTAATATAAATTTTACACTTATTAAAATTTATATAAATAGTTATACAATATTACTTTAGCCGGTGAACATCGCGTGCAAATTTTACGCCCATCCAAATTTGGTGTGTTGTTGCGTGATTCGAAAATTAAATCAGTATACGATATTACTTTGGCCGGTGAACATCGTTGTAGTCTTTTAATTAGAAAATTATCTGTTATAGAAAATGGCATCATGATCATCAAATAAATATCAGTCTTTCTCAAGACTTGTGGATGAGACTAACGCTATGCTCATTAAAAATATGGAGGATCCTCCGGCGATTGAACCTGCAATTAAGGAATGTAATCGCCATATTCGCACCCTGAGAGCAGCAGCAGGAACAATTGGTGTATCTGTTGGCGTGAAGAGCCATATTGCAAGTTGTTTAGCTCTGATTACTGGATTCAGGGCGCAGATGAAGCTGTGCAGGATACAAACCATCAAATCCTAATCGCAAGAAACATGTTTCAATGAGAGCAAAGTGGATTGATCAACAATCAGCGTTCGCTTCGAGGATGCGTACAGGAGTAATTCTAAGTTTAGATCACAAAGACCCTTCTGCTTTCTTGATAGACGCTAAAGACATGTTTCGCCGTAGAGTTAACAATATACTAAAAAAGGTAACCGCGGTAAAAGTTAATGCAGCGTTCTGCGGAGAGTTCGTTGTAGTAAAAAACAATGAAGAGATATAGGAACAGAAATACCTGACAACTAAGAATATTCCTATTTACCGAGACACTGATATAAACATCTGGTTCGATGAAAATGTTGCAAACTCCGTACTTACGCAACTGGAAGAATTTCAGGAGAAAGTCATTGGGTGGGCGGTAACAAAGATTGTTAATTTAACAGTAAACATTAACAAATTTACACCACAATTGGGATCATCATACATTGAACTGCCTACAGCCATCAAAAGGAAGGAAGCATGTGTAAACGTGAAAAATAATGATGATGCATGTTTTGCATGGGCGGTAACTTCTGCCCTGTATCCTACCAAGAATGGGAATCACCCTGACAAAACTTCATCCTATCCTCACTATTCCGATATTCTGAATCTTAACAACATTTCTTTTCCTATGGCAATCATATTCATCATAATCCATCAATGTTTATATCCTCAACAAAACGAAAAAATCCTTTTCCGTGGAGCTGACATATCTTACAAAGAACAAGAAAGAAAATCACATCAGCCTATTAATGATTCATGACGAATATGTGGATAGTGATGATGAAGAGGGACAAGATAAGATAGTACTTCACCTATCCGATATCATTATGTGTGGATTAAGAATTTAAGCCGCCTTGTATCATCACAGCTGAGTAAACGTCACGGTCAGAAATACTTTTGTGATAGATGTTTGCATTATTTTTACTCCGAGAGCAGATGACAACGTAACACAGAAGACTGTAAGAATATGAATGAATGTACGATTACCGAAGCAAGGCGAAGTAGTACAATTCAAAAATCATGCATACAAGGAAACTGCTCCATTTGTCGTTTATGCAGATTTGGAATGTTTGCTGAAACCTTCCAGCAAGGGAAATACATACCAGGATCATGTTCCCTATAACGCTCGATACTATGTGAAATGTTCATATCATATCACTTTCATTTTATGAATCATATGGCGAGGACTGCAAGCAATGGTTTACCAATGAGATGAAACAATTAGTAGAAGATGTTGAAACTGTGTTTCTTTGTCCTCTACCGATGAAGTCCCTTACACCCGAAGAAGAAGCCGAGTTTAAATCCATTTCCCACTGTCACATCTGTGAGCAGCAGTTTAAATTGGAGGATAAACGTGTTAAAGATCACTGCCATCTCACTGGTAAATATTGAGGACCTGCACATGAGAAATGTAACATTAATTACCAGGATAGTCATGTGATTCCCGTAGTGTTTCATAATCTTAGTGGGTATGATGCCCACTTTATTAAAAAGATTTCGAGGGTCGCGTGGATTTACTTCCTATCAATAAGGAAAGATACATTTCGTTCACAAAACATATTGAACAAAATTTAATTAAATTCCGTTTCATTGACTCTTACAGATTTCTACAAAGTAATTTAGAAAAATTAGCATCATATTTGGAAACGTATCCAATATTAAAGTCAGAGTTTCAACAATTAGAAGAATCTAAATTTAGTTTATTAACACGTAAAGGTGGGGAAAATTAAACGAAACTAAATTACCATGAATTAAACAATTTTATAACAAATTAAATGACAGTGATATTTCCGAGAACGAGTATGCACATGCCTGCAATGTTTGGAGGATATTTAAATGTCAAACTTTAGGTGAATATTCAGATCTTTATATGAAAACAGACGTGTTACTTCTAGTAGATGTATTTGAGCAATTTAGAGTAAGCTGTTTGAAAACATATGGCTTAGATCCAGCTCATTACTATACTCTCCCTGGATACACGTGGGACGCCATGCTCAAATATTCACAAATTAATCTCGAATTAATTTGTGATATTGACATGTTAATGTTTCTTGAGCGTGGCATTCGAGGTGGACTAAGCCAATGTTCAAAACGCTATGCAGAGGCTAACAACAAATATATGCCAAATTATGATTCCACTAAACCTTCAAAATATTTGATGTATTTTGACATTAACAACCAGTATGGTTGGGCAATGTCGGAGTATCTGCCCTATGGAGAGTTTGAATGGATTGAGGGTGATTTAAGTAACTTTAATTTCAATATACCTAAAGATCATCCTGAGGGTTACATTTTAGAAGTAGACTTACAATACCCCGAATCCATTCACTACTCGCATAAAGACCTCCCATTTTGTCCTGAGCATCTTGCAACGACTAATTGCAAAGAGACTAAATTAGTTGCTACAGTTTCCAATAAGGAACGATATATTTTGCATTACCGCAGCTTGCAACAAAATTTAGAAAATGGGCTAAAATTAACTAAAATTCATCGCGTATTGAAATTTAATCAATCTCCATGGTTGAGAAATTATATCGATTTGAACACTCAACTACGAACTTTGACTACAAACGAATTCGAGAAAAATTTATTTAAATGAATGAATAGCGCAGTATTTGGCAAAACAATGGAAAATATTCGAAAACACTCAATTGTAAAATTATTAACCAAGTGGGAGGGGCGATATGGTGCAGAGAAAATGATTTCCAAACCGAATTTTAAAGCATCTTCCATATTCAAGGAAAATTTAGTTGCAGTAGAATTGAATAAGACGGAAGTCTATTTTAACAAACCCATCTTTGTGGGTATGTGTATACTTGACATTTCCAAATTAAAATTATATGATTTCCATTATTCATATATGAGTAGTCGGTTTGGTGATAAAGCCACTGTATGCTATACAGATACTGATTCGCTTATATATGAAGTGGAAACTCCAGATTTATATAAAGTAATCCGAAACGATGCCTCACAATTCTTTGATACTAGCGACTATCCCGCAGATAATGTTTATAATATTCCTCGAGTAAATAAAAAGATTCTCGGTATGATGAAAGACGAGAATGCTGGCAGAGTTATGACGCATTTAGTTGGTCTACGATACAAAATGTAAGCGACTATAGTCGAGGGTGTGGAAAAGGATAAGAAGGCAAAGGGTGTGAAGAGACATATAGTAAAAAATAGAATCACGTTTGATGACTATGTCAAATGTTTGCGAGAGGGCAAAGAAACACTTGTTGAACAGAGATTAATTAGATCTGAAAACCATCATGTTTCATCAGTTGTACAAACATCAGTTGCTCTCAGTCCTCACGATACAAAACGCTACATTTGCCCTGACGGAATAAATACTCTACCGGTTGGACACTTTTCCATCATGGATCAATCTTCTTCATCGTCAACATCATAGGAACATTTATTTAATCAACTATACTATATCATTATTTTGATTTTTTTATTTAATGTAAATGTTAGAATATATTTATTCTTTACCTAAGTAGATGAACATGTAGAAATATTTAATTTTAATGTATAATCCATATAGTTCTTTATTTATTGTTCTAGACCTATAATTTATGTAATAATCATTAGTTTATAAATAAACCATATAATTTTATTACAGTATCACTTTTTAATATAATCATGTATATGTGTTTAAAATAAATACTTTCACTTATTAACTTTTTTTAATAACATTTTCTTTTCTACACACCTATTTATCGCCCCCCAAAGAATATTTTTAACAAATTATGATTTTAAAATTACGCATGTTTTTATTTACCTGTTTTAATTTTTTCAGCTCTATAAATTATAAGTTTTAAGTGAAACAACTTATAATGGCCGCCGCTCTGCAGCGGGAAAGCGAGCTGGAGAGCTGTGACATCATACCAGTGGAGAATAATATATATATTTTAATAGAGTAGCAGCACTTACAATTTAACAGATTTTTCCTCGATATTACCTCTAACCAAAACTATGCAGCATTATTCATTGCTGATTATTTCCAGGCGTTGTAAGGAACAAAACTTGTTATTTCTTTGTAGGCTTTCAAAGTTTCGAAAAGATCATTAGAGCATCTGCAAATATAATTTATTGCAGGTGCAGATAACACTCTCTTAGATTCTTTATTAGATTTAATACACAATAACCACTTCACAAACACAAATACTACACTAGGATGATTTTTCCGTACTCCGTACCCTTCTTGCAAATTGGAAATATACAAAGTATTAAAAATGTGAAATAATTCTCAAATGCAAGAACAGTAAAAATTCTGTGTTAATAAATACATGCACACCTCGAGATGTATAATTCAAACTGATTTGAAATATTTGTGCAAACGGATGTGTTATCGCTGCCGCGCTTCCGTATGCAGCGATATTAAGTTAGAAATAATAGAAATTTACGCTTGAAAATATAATTTTTTTTATAATAATATATCTATTTTTCAGGTGAAAACTGTCTTTAAATATTATTACTAAAAGCATGAAATTAATATTAAAATATTAATTCTATTTTATGCTTAATAACGTAATAAGTCATTACATTACATTATATGCAAGACAATACACACTTAAAGATAAAGTAAAACAAGTAGTATATAATTTTTAAATACGTTTTTATTCATAAATATAATATTTATAAATTTTGTCTAACAATCAAAACATATTATATTAAGTGAATCTTAAGAGGTAGAGAAATAAATGATTTAAAAATATTAAATATTATGAATTTCTAAAACCAGGCATGTCATCTCTTGCATACCATGCCACCTCCGATTCTAAAGGATAATTTCTACACATTTTTATGCTGAGTACTTAATACAATTATAACATATGTTGCTGTGGCAAACTCCTCAAGTAGGCTCATAAAATATTTGAGATGTTTACTCTATTATGATCATCATCGCTATCATTTTCATCTTCTTCGCTATCTTGTCGTTGTTGTTAAGCATATCGTTCAATTAAAAGCTTCCTCATTGTAGGTGGCATTTGTATTCGTTGGAGTTTTAAAGTATCATTTCCAGTTTGCGAGCAATTACTTCTAACTGGTGAAGAATTTTCATTACAAGGTTGATCATTTTCTTTATTAGAATCATTATCACCATCTTGTGGTGTGCTAAATTTATTATAATCATCTTGTTGCCCATTATATTTGTGTCTTTTGTCGCACTGCAGCCTAATTTCATCCACATACTCGGTTAAATCATTTATTACATTTAACACATTTTCGATGTAATCGCTGCAATGTATTTCATCATCGTTATTTTTCTTTTCCTCGCCGTTATGCACATACTCAGCCATATCAATATCATCATCATCTATGTTATTAATCATGAGTGTCATGGTTGAGTTTTCTCTTCAGATTATTCTTTGGATGTATGTGTACGCCGGAAATACGGAAAGGAATATGTAACGATGAACGATACTGGATCAATGATGTAGAATCACTACCCTGGGGGCATTACAGCATTATTCATTGTTCATCCTTATAATGTTAAGTGTTTATTTCACATGTTTTTAGAAGTTCATGTATAAGTTAATAATTTAATAAAGTAAAACTATTTAAAATATTATGTGTCTTTGTCTCTATTAACTATTTTCATTATTCTATTATTTAGCATTAATATTATAATATTATTAAATTTGTGAGTGGTGGTTCTTCAAAGAACTATGCATACAAATATTTTTCCAAAAAACTGTATGTAATGTGCAGGGTATCTATGTTAATTGTGGGTCGTCTCGTTTGGTTAACTTTCAAAACTTGTGGGATTTCATATCAAAAGAACCTAAGCCGTTATATATATATATATATATATATATATATATATATATATATATTGTAGACATTTTTGAAGAAACACGGGCCATCATATAATTACTAAAAATCAATCCAAAATATGTATGGTTAAATTCATCATCGTCTATCAAAGTTCATACAATATCTATGCTGCATTCGCAGTACAAAAATGTAAGTTTGAATTATTTTACACTTTATTTCCAGCCGCGCCTGAATGCTATGCGTGCGTGCAATGTCGAGTTATGGTTGCCGGTAACAGCGGAACGCGTATCATGATTAAATTTACATTTTCTCTTGGTATTTTTTTTCGTTTTCCTTCTAAAATTATGAATAAAATAATAGAACAAATAATAGAACAAATAATCTAATAATTTTATTATTATTATTTATTAACACCAATACATTGTAACCGTCCGCGGAAGTTCATATCAGTATCCGTGTTTAGAGTTTGTTTGAGATTGATCTGACTTAATTTCTACTCATTATGTTGTGTTCTAGTATTGTGTGTTGTTGCATATGTATGTGTGTGTGTAAGTCTACATTGGGTGTCATACCTTTTTAATTTTCTCATGGCATTCTTTGTAGACCTGCGTATATGCTAAAAACCTCTTACGCTATAACGCGATTAGTTCCTGTTTCATAAATTTTATTGTTGTCTTGTTTCAATTGTAGTGGTGTAGTCATATGGTGTCTTACTTTTATTACATTTGCAAGATGTCTTATGTCTACACACAATGATTGAAATTTATCATCGCCTATCAAGGCAGGTTATACAATAACCATAGTGAATTTGCTGTACAAAAATGTAAGTTTGATTTTTCTACGCTTCCAGCGTTGTAAAAAGGTTTAGGTGTAAAGTATAATGTTGATGTGTATTAATAATCAAATAAGAACAAGCATTATATTTCCAAATTGCTTCATTGATTTTTCCAATTACATTACTATTACTTAGTTTATCTATTTATGTAACCTAGCAGGTGGCCAAATCGTTATCACGCTGATATCTTTTTCTATGATATCTCTAATTAAATGTACGTCTAGGTAGCCTGTGCTTCTGCTGTTTTCTTCATCTTCCGCACCTCATCTCTTGCAATTTTTGTAGTAGGTTCAAGGATTTGAGAATCATTTTTATTTCTATTAAAGGAATAACGTAAATGACATGTTAAATTGCTTTTTCGTTTAAAATTCTTGTTACACTTTTCACATAGGTGTAGAATTTCCTGTTTTCTGACGACTTTCTTGATTCTGGTTGAAGGTTGAGAGTCTGCACCTCTCAATGCTTTCATTTGTGTCCGGAACCCGTTCATGCGTAAAAGACAGTCAGCAACATGTTGCTTGTGTCCCACTGATGTTGAAGACTTTAACGCGACATACATGGTGCGAATATTTCGTCCACATATCTTGATCGCGAACTTCAGGCTCCAAGGATTATGTGTAACTTCTGCAGACGAGTTTTTGTCTCATCCACAAGATTATCAAAAGACATACTTGATACAGAACTTATAGTTATAAACAATCTTTATATAGAAAACACTAAGTGAATACACTAGACGATGCACTAGGCGATGAAGTGTACTGAAGACGACTCAATCAGGAACTGATTAAATTTTGGGAAAATCACGATATTTATACCTTTGTACAAAATTTCTTTAACGAATCAGCGACAAGATTTTTAAACTTGCACACACAAAATTCACTTTAAGAAGCAATGTTGGTTGTGCGCGAGTGGTAGAGAGAGATTTGAAAACGATTCTCACGTATGAATACGAAATATGTAAATCGATACAAAATTCGTTTTTATTTTATTAGCACCAACAACAACAGCAACAAAAAAATTCATACAGAATATTTTATCTCGAGCGCGGAGACTCGATAAAACGCACACGAATTGCTACTTGCAGCCCGTGAACTGATAAGAACTTTCTTATGCGATATCACAATTAATAGAATTTCACAACATAATAGTAAATTATAAAAATAATTTATTGAATAAAACATAGATTTTAGTCGCATATTATAATAGTATTTCACCTTGTCTGAGAATATTTACGCTCGAAGCTGGTGAACTGATAAAACATGATAACAACTTGCAGCAGCAGCACATTATTTTGTCTTAATCGATTTATTAAAATTTAAATGTTCATTCGTCTGTTATTAATATTATAGCTATATTATATTATTGTTATTATACATTACACTCCATATGACTTAAATAGCATTTATATATATTTTAGTAAAATACCCACCACACACCTAAAGGCCGTGAAACTATAAATCTTGATGCTGAAAGTATCCGTGCTACACTTAAACCTAAATTTGATGATGAGATTCATCGCTGACAACCGAAAGCCGATAGCTGTTTGAAAATCATGCTACTAGACGTCTATACATAATAATCTTCTAAAGCTGTTTGAAAAGTCACACCGCTAAACGTCAAATGTAGGTATATTTCTCTTAGCTGCCATATGGTGTTTTCTATATTGAAAATAAAGTTTTTATCTTACATGAAGGAACCAAAGCCACAACGCATCCTGTTTTTACATTTAACGCTTTATAATTTGAAACAAATACTAATAATTTATTTAATAGATTCTATCTCTCTCACTCTCTCTCTCTCTCTCTCAATAATGGTATCTTCTACTTACCTTTATCTTTGTTACTGCGAAGATCGATGATGAGCTCTGATGATGGAGCACTTCTATGCAGGACTCCCTGGTATAGATAACTCCAATGCAGGATGCACCATTCACAATCCCCCAGATTCAGGATGCGATAAAATAGATAACAAGATAAGTACATATAGACATAGACATAGACCCTGTTGCCCCCTGCCCGCGCATCCCCCTCCTGCTGTCCACGCACCTCCCCCCTGCTGCCCCCTGCCCGCGCACCGCCCGACGCCGCGCACGTGTCCGTAACCTTAAATTGATAACACTGCATAGCCACCTGCACATTGCTTATCTCGTGATGACGTCATCCGACAGGAAGTAGAGTGTTTCAATACCCCTATTTAAAAATACATGGGATTTTGGCCGCGACTCTCCTTGCTATTCTACTCCTGGCAAAGAAACAATGGAATGCTGGAAGGAACAACAACAACAACTTCAAAACATTGATAACCACAACGAAATAATACAGTCCGGCCGAATGGGACAATAAACAGTAGGAAATTGACGATAATCATATAAAGATAGAAGAGGTTTCAGAGGCAATAACATTTCTGAAAATAGGTGAAGCACAATACTGCGAAAATTACCGAGGTATCACACTACTAAGCACTGTATGCTTAGGATATGAGAAAATATTGGAGAAAAAGGTAAGGAGCAAAGTGGAAGAACAGCTAAATCATGTCCAAAGCGGGTTCAGGAGAGGACCATGTCTTTACAATAAAGCAAATGATCGAAAATGCAAGTATAATGGACAAAACCATATACCTAAAAAAGCATTTGGTAGTTTCCCAAAAAGAAGTTTGGGCAAGTCTTAGTCAAAGAAACATCAATCATAAACTAAGGAAAAGGAATAGACAGCCTATATGAAAAAACCGAAGCTATATAAGAAAGGGCAATATGCAATCACATGGGCCTAATACAGGGTGGTGTAATGAGCTCAACACTTTAATTACTCTCACTCTAATTATGGATGATATACTAAAGGCTCCAGAAAAGAACATGAAAAACGTATATATTGGATACAACGGATTACGGATCCTCGATATCTCGAAATGTGCCTTTGTTGACGATGTAATGATCTGTGCATCAAGTGAAAAAGACCTACAAGAAAACCTGAACAGATGGTCATAGGTAAAGTAAACACACACACGTATATCGAATAAACCAGGAAAAAAAGACAACAAGTTGATACATTTCAATATCTGGGAGTTATGCTAGACAGGGAAGTAGGTACGGCAAATAAAATAAATGAAATAGTAACTAATGCAGTACTTTTGTGCCAGTTTAAGGAAATAAGCAGGATAACTAACATGACAGTATACCATATTCAGGCCAATACTAACATATGGCAGCGAGAGTTGAATTTTAACAAATGCAATGAAAAGTGAAATTCAGTTTATCGATATGTACCATAGAAAAGTAATAGGAGTGACACCAATAGACCAATTCAGAAATGTCATCATAAGAGAAGAACTAGGAGTTGAATCTATAACTCACAGGATTGAGAAAAAACAGTTAAGATGGGTCGGACATATACTGGCAAAGAAGAAGAAGAAATGGACTAATTACATGAATTATAGATACGCTTATGTTTTTTTGAAACTTCCAAAATATTGTTTAGAATTTAACAACAACCATCAGACATATTTTTGTATAGGGTGCGGGACCTTAGTTTTTTTAAATATTTTTGAAAAAAAAATGTGTAACACAATTTCTCCGTAAATACTCAAAAGGAAAATGTAGTTCTTAGAGAAGATTCTGTCCAATACAGTAAAAAATAGTAGGGTATAGAAAGAAAAAGATTTTTTTTAATAAAACTCGAACATGAAAATGGTGCAGTTTGGAAAGAGGTAACAGGTTCAGTCGAAAAGGTGTAGACATAAAGAGCCGCATAAAGGGACATTCAGCTAACTAAAGCGTAGAGGGGAGGCTTCTTCTTAAAACAATAAAAAGAATGACATTCAGTGTTTGTTAAATGAAAAGCTGGTTCCTAGTTACTCTACCGATTTCTATACAAAATATTAATATAAAAATTATTACTTACTACTACTACTTATTACCGCAACAGACGCTAGCAGAAATTACGTCGTTTCGGAAAATGGACGGAATCAACGGAAAACTACTCAGGCAAGAAAAAGGGAAACGAAACATAACCTAAAAACAACTCAGTATAGCAACATGGAAAATCATGTTATCGGCAATAATAGACCAATAACAAAAAGAAGAAACTAAGGCAAACATATATATATATATATATATATATATATATATATATATATATATATATTTATATATATATATATTTATATATATATATATATATATATATATATATATATATATAATATATATATAAAAGCAACTCAGGAGTTGGAACGCTGGTAAACAAACAAAAAAAACGAACGAAATATTAAAGCGTGGGTATATACCAACGACAGAATAATAAGTCACAATAAAACTACACAAGGAAAGGCTCTATTTTATTAGTGTGTACGCGTCTGACTCAAACAAACCAGAAGACAGGGAACAACTCTACAATACACCAGAAGTTGTTGATACAACAAACAGCAGGCAAAATATTTTCATTCTTGGAAACATGAATGCCCGGATTAGAAACAACATAATGCCTGAAATAACACAGTTCAATGAAGAAGACAACAACGAAAACTAGGACAGGTTAAAATACTTCTGCGCAACAAATGCACTTAGAATCAATAAGACATTATTTGATCACTCAACGAAATACAAAATAACCTGGTCAAATGCCAACAACAATCTGTTATAGACAACCTCAACACAAATCGAGCTGTACATCTACAACTACTACTACTATAATGGTAGTAAGAACATTTAATGTAGTAATTGCTACCCTGTAAGCTGAAGCTAACATACTACATAAGCCTCCTAGACCAACCAAGGAATATTAACATCGAATTCCCAGACTATGACAGCACAAGAGCTATATGAAAAACACTTAAACAAATAAGTAACCAAAACTCAACGTACACCGAAATGACAATTGGTCACCAATGGAATACAATAAAAACCAACATCGCAAATGCCGCTGCGGGAGTTCTAGGCGACAAACAGGTTAAAGGGAACACCCGCCATAGTTTACAGAAGAAGCCAAAGTACTCATGAAGCGCAAAATAATCGCATACTTATAATATATAAGAGACAAAACTGATAAAAACCTAAACATCTATAAAACGGAGAGAAATAACACCAACTTTGAAGAGTAATAAAAGAAAACTATTGGAAACGATTTCTAAAAGTATCAAACGAGGTATGTACGAAATGACGAATATGGAGAATGTTAAGAAAGAATAAAATGAAAATTAAAGACAAACTCGCAAAATATCAACAGGAGCATGAAAAACATACTTCAAACCGTCATATAAAGGCGGCAATAACCCCGTAGAGGCCATATCAATAACGGAGGAACCAAAAGCAGAAGAGAATACAATAATCATGATAAAACAACTAAAAACAACTAAAAAATTAAAAAGCTCTGGCACAGATACACTGAATAGCGAACTGCTGAATTACGGAGGAGAAAGGCCGCACTATGAGCTGCATAAGTTCTTTACACACTATCGAGGTATAACATTACTTAACACAACCTTAAAGACGCTAACAAAAATAATACTAGAACTACTAACCGAAGATATAACAACACGGGAAGAACAACAGAGCTTCCGAAAAAACGATCTACAAGCGACGCCATATTCGTAATAAAACAAATTACCGAAAAATCAATCGAATTTAACAAACCCGCATATATCTGCTTCGTAGACTTGACAAAAGCGTTCGACCGATTATGATTGACCGATGTAACCATAATACTGACTGAAAAGCACATACAGTCTAAGCTCTCCAACAACAATTAAAGTACAGTAAGACAAATCAAGGCCAGTAAACATAGGCGATGGAATACAATCTTATTATGGACAGAAAAATAGACGTAATACCAAAAGAGCCAATTTCAAAATGGGACTAACCTACTTTCATATCATATGCTACGCCAACGATGCAGTGCTAATAGCGGATTGCGAAGACAACCTGAAACGACTCCTGCAAGCAAAATACCTACACATGATCATTAACACCACAAAAACAGTATGTCTTCTACTAACAGCCAAAGAACCGATCAGATATAAATTAGAAGTAGGCGAAAAATCCATACAAGTCAGACAATTCAACTACCTCCGAGTTGAAATAACTAGTGACGGAAACTTACAAGAAGAAGTAAGGAAACAAACAATGAAAGCGATTCAAATAACAGGATGCACCAGAGACCTAGTATTGACAAATATTTAAACATATTGAGCAAAAAGACAACGAGCCCTTGGCGCATACACACCCCTCTGAGTGCTAAAAACGAAATACTGGCTTACAGCATCAAAACGTGCATAGCATAACCCAATAGACCATAATAAGTTAATTCATACACCATCAGCAACAAATAAGTGGCTTTGATATCAAAACCACACCAATCAACCAATACTACAGTCTATACTCACACTGACTAGGTACAGATAGAATGGATAAACATTGACTACCAAAGAAGGCAAAAAACAGCAAACCCGTTAAAAAAAGACCACCCGGAAGACCAATGAAATTATGGAGAGAATGTTGAACGTGAACATCCGTATAAACGGAATAGACAACACATGGGGCATTGCGCCTACGGATATGCAAATTTTAGCATACACGACAGGAGAAGAAGATTTAACGTTTTTAACCGTTTTGTTCTTATATTGTGTTGTATCAATATCAGTATCATATCGTTTGCGAACATCATTTCAGTTATCTGTTTGTTTTATCTTCCAGAATACCATCTTTATATTCTTCAGATTTTTTCATCTCTTCTTCATTTGTCCATCTAGAACTATTGTGAATAGTAGTGGGTTCAGGACGCATCCTTGTTAAATCCCTATTCTAGTTGTGAACTCCCCTGATTCTTCATTGTTTGTTATTATTATATTTTTGTTATCCTTGTACATTAATTTAATTATTTCTATTGTTCCTCTACTACTCCTCTCTTGTATGTATTTCCCCGTTTTAATTTATTGGTTTTTCGCTCAATTGCCTTATCGATAATATCAGGTACTGGGCACATCTATAGTTTCCTCTATTTTGTCCCTTATTCTTTTTTCCATTATTCTTGCAAGTATTTTTTTCTGATAATTTGGTTAGCGTAATTCCCCTGTAGTTGCTGCAGTTTCTCTTATCTTAGTTTTTGGGTATGAATATTATTATGCCTGTGTTCCATTCCTTTGGGTTTTTGATATTCTCCTTGTTTTTTTTTATGCAATTAAGTAATTGGGTTATCTGCTTTATTCATTATATTTCCATGTGCCCGATCATTTCTGGTGTTATATCGTCATTGCCTTGTGCTTTTCCGCCCTTTAACTTCTTTATACTGTCTTCTAATTCATATTTGTGTATGATTTCTGGTTTCTCTTGCGTTATTGTTATGTCTGCCTCCGTTTGTGTCAGTTCTTCAAGGTGTTGTCTCCATATTTTCTTGACGTTGTCTTCTTTCGCTATTATTGTCTTGGTGTTTTATGTTTATCATATTATGTTCTTTCTTCTGTTTCAGTTCTTTCCTTGTCCCATAGAATAGTTTTTGGTTCTTCCGAATTGTATCAATGCTTTCTTCTTGGCTTCCGTGATATGTCTCTTCACTTCGTTTAGTTCTCTTACTTCCTAGTACTTAGATACGTTTTTCTTTAATCTTCTCTTTGATTTCCACCCACCACTCTGTGAATTAATGAATGTGGAATTTTGGGCCAAAAAATACTATTAACGCCACATTTATATTAGATATGATCCATTAATTTATAAATAAAATAAAACTTTAACAGAATAACTTGTGTGAAACTGCCTACATAAAATATAATTAATAACTTAAGATACACAAAGCATATATAAACAAAGAATAAATAAATAAACATCTAAATAAAATATGCAAGACCAGCCAGTCGAACGAAATGAAGGATCTTTTCGGGCAATCGCCAAGGACCACAGCCAAATCGTCGAAAAAACGTCTCGTCGCATATTATTAAATTGCGCGCACTCTATTAAAATGTGGTACAGTATCACTAAGACATCACAGGTATCATACACAGAAGCCTCATTAGCCAATAAAAGATGTAATTGAATTCACTTACAATGACCATTATACAGTCGGGTCAATATAACTTCCTTTCAGCGATTTGCACGAAGATTCCCATGAAACAACGGTAGACTACTCTCAATTTGTTGGACAATGTATCCGTCCACTGCAGCTACCAATATCGTTTGCTGCTCGATCGAACATTACACCTTGGATCTTCAACGATAGCAGACTGGAGACTGTAGTCAAAATTGGCATCTCCTTGGCGTAATGGTCTGCTTTCTACGCGACTTGGTGCCCAAATAAAACGAACGGGATCCAGTTGTTTCAATTACAAGCAAAGATGCATGTATTTTCTTAGTAAATTATGTATTGGGGGTTTTGAGAAATATACTGAAGAGCCTGGTATATTGTGAAAAGTTCAGCCGTGAACACATTTGATATTTGCTGAAGACGATATTGAAAATACAAGTCTTTAAATATCGATTTTCCAACTCCTTCGCAGCTTTTCGAGCCATCTGTGAATATATGCACCATTTCAGAGTGTTCCGAAAAGATCCGATTAAACTCATTTTGATTAACTATGAACAGCATTGACAAGACACATTAAAAGTGCGGAAATTTCAAAGTTAAAATCGTACAGGATATTACGATTTCTATGTGCTAAGGATTTCAGAGAGCGTACGCGAGCATCATACCGTTCCAATAACAGATTTTGGTGCACACAACAAAACATTGTATGCGTTCTCTTGTAACTTTATGCAGACTCTTGTTGACAAAGTCCGTATCGAAAAGACAATAGCTAAGCCATACACGAACGGATTTTTTGGCGGGCCAACCGCCGGTTGAGACCTGCGGATTTGCTTGCAGACCAGCCCGCGGATCGCAGACTGCCAGTCGTCCACTAACGTGCAAGCCGGGTCTGTATGTTTCCTACTAAATCCGTCAGCGGACTAGATCCGCTCGTGCACGGAGTAAAATCTGTCAGTTTGTTATTATTTATCTGCAGACTTGACTTTTATCCATGCTTGAAAGGACGCGGGCACGGGCTTCGATTTTCAATATTACAAGTTAGTGTGTAAGTGTGTAATATTAATTTTCTATACTTTTTTAATTCTTAACCATGGTGTTCTTAAATATTTACAAGTAAAGCATTAACAAAACAACGAACACAGCAAAACCAATCAAAATTTAACTGATAAAAGATAAAGAATTGCGAGCATGGCCCGTGTGTAAGTGATCAAGTGACACTCCCGTCGGTCGCTAACCTCATCATCACTAATGCACAGGCCGGGCCCGCGGGTTTCCTCAAAATATAACATAATAACTCTGGAGTACCATAAGGGTTGCTTCTTGGTCCGTTACTTTTTATCCTAATTTTGAATGACGTCTTGGAATGCTTTCTTAGTTCCAAGTTTATTATTTATGCAGATGATATCAAGATTTATCGAGCTATGAATTCAACAGATGACTGCAAAAAAATGCAGTTAGATATTGATAGATTCGCGCAATACTGTAAAAATAATCTCTTAACACTAAATGCTCAACTATTCACAAGGAAGCGCCAGAAAATAGTTTAAGACTATGTCTTCAAGACTGTATCTTGTATAAAAGATCTGGGTGTTGTATTGGATAGCAAACTTTTGTTCGACGCACATGCTGACCTAATAACTAAGAGAGCCTACAGGATGTTGGGTTTTTTGATTAGATCTTGTAAGGATTTTAAAGAAAGTCACACTCTCCAAGCACTGTTCTGTACTATGGTGCGGAGTATTCTAGAGTTTGCATCATCGGTCTGGAACCCCCAGTATGCCGTTTTTATTGAAAGGATTGAAAGAATACAATGCAAATTCATAAAGCATCTACAATTTAAATTTCCTAACTTCACCAATTCTTTCAATACTCTCAAAGCCAGACGCAGACTGATTGACATGTGTGTCCTTCATAAGCTGTTTAACTATGGTATGGATTGCCCAGAACTTTTGTGTGAATTCAATATACGAGTACCAAATGTACCAATCACTAATTCGGCCATAATTCTCCAGTATAAAGAATGTACGCCGAATATAATAACTTCTGTCGTATTATTAGCTTTATTGGGGACATCCACATCTAAATCAGAAAATAGTTTCTCTAGACGACCACCCCTGGTGTCAATTCTACTGGATAATAAATGGCAATGGAATTTGATCGAGCATTTATTTAATTCCCTCATATCCGAATTAAGGTTAGGCGGTATATATACGGAACAAATTGTGGTTTTTAATGGGCTATAAATATCTGCTATAACTACCTCCATTTCAATTTAGCACTTTATGCGTCGTCACATTTATATGAAAATTTGCATTGTACTGCCCAATAGCCTTTCACTTAAATTGTTATTGCTAACCTCAATGAAGACTCCTGCAACTTTTTACAAGATAGAACGTCACCACAAATACCCACTACTGCTTTATGTATAACGCTCGGGGAAATTGTTAAAAACTTCCAAACATTGGCTGTAAATTATGACGTAACAATAGAACCTACAGAGGAGGGATAACCTCTAAACACATTCAAGGACATATCAAATTACTAAGGTGAAAGGACAAGGGACATTTATATCAATGCAAAGACATTCCAATCATCTCCTACAGCATCCACAAGCGATTGGTACCCATTGGTCGCCTCTTATGACAAACCGGGTGAATTCTAACCCCCCACACGCGGGGAGAATCACCACTCCGCCTTTTTTGTCAGGTTGTTTGAGATTTTCGTTATTCTGCAGCTATCATTGGCTGTCTCTAGAATATTATTCTTGAATTCTACCCTTTTGTCCTCTACCTCACTCTCCCATTTTTTCCCTTCAATTGGTCCTTTATTTTCATGTGTAGTTCCACAAGGTATGCTTGGACCTATACTATTCTTGTTAATGGCCAATGAATGCACTGTAGCGTAGATGCAGCAGCGTATCCAATTCAATACGCTGACGCCACCACACTAATAACCCATGACCCATGTCTTGATAAATCCGGTAGAGGTATAGCCCAAACAGCTAGCGCACTGCTTGAAACCTGGTCCGCAAATAACGGCTTAACATAGCAAGAGGTCTGTGTCTTTAAAATTCGCACTCAGGGAAAGAATCAACATAAATCAAAATTAACTCAGTGTGTAATCATACTAACAAGATTCTATTTACTACGGCAACTAAGGAAACATGTGAGGATGTCAATAGTAATGCAGGTATACTACGCGTACTGCCAAAGTAATTTCTGCTATGGTATTCTATGCTGGGGCAGCTCACCACACGTTAACGACTTTCTGATATGCCAAAAAGAATTGTCCGTCTAATTTATGGTGCCCCAGCACGCAGGCCCTGTAAAGATTTATTAAAAGAGCTCAAAATATTAACTATTCCTTCATTATACATACTGGTATGTACGCTATTCGTGAGGAATAACAATAACAAATTCCCAATAAATAAAGCGAACCACAATTATCCGACTCGTAGAGAGAGTGACTTAGTCACACTTTTTTCAAGGTTGACTAAAGTCCAAAGAGAACCATATTTCAACTGGATACAAATATTTAACAAATTACCAGCAGAATTTACATCTCTCCCGACGAAAGAAAATAAAACACGACTGAAAGTTTCATTAGCAAGCACAGCGTACATAACCTCAATGACTTTATAGAAGCAGAAAGAATACACATAGAATGGAAATAGATTAAACAAGTAACACTAGATAGGAAGAAATGTCAAGAAATATACAAACCAGATCATTAGACACCTGTACCCGGACAAGAAATAGAAGAAAGGAAAGGACGAGACATAAATGTAGAAATGTACGTAATGTATTTGTTAGAGCCTTATACCAATGATACCGTAGTTAAATAAAATAAAATAAATAAAAAATAACCGCTTTGCAATTTCAATACATTTCTTTAAATATGCAAAATATTTACAAAAATTACTAATGATTTTTAATTATACTATACTATTGTTGTGCCAACAATATAACAGTTGTTGTCAATTTATGCTCATAGCCAAAAGAAAAAAAAACATTAATGTATTATTATAATAACACAGTTACGGTTTTGTTCCTTAAAATACTGTTTTAGTGAATATTGATTGATTTATTATTTATTGAAACTTATTGAAAATTTCAAAATCAGTCTTGCTGTATAAGAAAATACCATCCTTTTAAAAATAAATAAACAATGTTTAACATAAAAAAATGGTTGTATTGAATTTACTGCAAACTTTATCTATATATGCTACTATTCTACTGAAACTTTCAAAGAAAAAGTGACAGTATTGAAAGTTTTTGGAACATTTATGTACTCAAAACTATATACACAAAACCTTATACACTAAATAACGAAATAAAAATAATACTTTAAATCCCTTCAAGTGTAATCTTGTTAGAATATTCAGAGTATTACTGTATCGAAATACTAATAATTGCAATTTCTGATAATTCAGCAATTCACAGTCACTTTTCTTTTGGAGGTGCGAGATTATTTCGATCATCAATGTAGAATTCTATAGATTATAAAATATGTTCGCTCACTTCAGGGGAATCCCAGCATACAACCTTGAATTAATGTATACAGCTGGCTACAGCTACTCATTTATTTACTAACCTGGTTTAGTTTGCACAGTAGTGTAAATAATATTCGGTAGGAACATAGTCATCTCCACTGACTCGTACTGTGTTAACAAATCAATCGTTTGCACCCATGACAATTGACTGCATCCCGTATACCCCAATAATAGTATTTTGATTTCGTCCGCGGATTCAGTCATTTCGGTATCGTGCACAATCAGTAAATGCGTGATTCACGCAGCGTAGTTCATAGATTACTACAGCAACTACAGTATGTTTTGTGATTACAATATATATTGTATATATTGCTCACTCTAATGCCGAGAGAGATGGAAATGATTATTAATTATTCACGTCAACACATACAGTCATAAAAGACTACATACACTCATCACATTTACAATACACAAAAGTCTGCATACAGAAATCACCATATGTTAAATGGGTTGCTTGGTTGGATTTATTTCAACTTCATCAGACTTATTAATATTAACGGCACGTAAGATATATTATCCATCCAAACAATAAATAATATGAAATAGGTTATGGAGGATACATATAATATATATTATAAATAATAAGTATATTTGTATACATGGCTAAAATAAATGTCTGTGGTTATTATACATTTCACAAAACTTTAAAAGGTGAAATATTCAAGATATTATTTATATTTCATGTCAAACACTTAGTGTTGATGATAATCTGCGAAAGTAGTGTTATTCAATTTTGAAACTAAATAAATATTAATAATAAATAAAATTTTAATTTAACCTCACACCTACGGTGTAGTCATGGTTGCATCCGTGTTATACTTGGTGTTTTCCTGTTCATAGATCCAGTTTTGTATGTCACTTATTAAGTATCTCGCTGGTGTGAAACGAATGTCATTGTTATATTGACCGTAATTGTTTTTGATTAAATATTTGCTGTTCTAAGATAATTTATTACTATATTGCAATATCCAATAAAGCGCATAACCAGTCAATTGAATACTTCTGTGTGGGAACCGGTGCGGGGATAACGACTTGCTCTAAATGTAAAAATATTGACACCCCGCGTGCATAAGCAACCATACATGAAACGGAGCATCGAAGACACAGAGCATATAAGATGATGATCGAAGATATCGAATGATGGCATAACAGATAAAAGTCAACTCATGCACACCTTTTCATCATTTTATAAAACATGTTGCAGCGCCGTCTATGGGCAGCACAGCCAAATAATTAGTTCAGCCCTGAACCCAAATTCAATGGAAATAAATAAGAGTATTTTAAAACAGAATTTAAAATACGAAGAACTGTATATATAACTATCTCATTGTTTTTAATTAAGTATATTTGAAAAGCGTTCAATAAAAAGTATGAAAATCTGCATAATTAAATAATTTTCATAAATTAATTGCTAGCATGTGCTATCAATAAAATGTTATAAAAATACCATTTAAATACATCGCAATATTCAATAACCCGCTTTTTATGTTTAAATACTGTTTGTTCTGAATATATAATTAAAATTTGTGTGAATAATAAAAGATAATACAACATATAACATGAACATATAACTATTAGTCAATTGTAAAAAGTACATATGTATACACACTCTATCAAAAATATATATTGACCATACAATGGTGTGCTAAAATGGTTGTGGGCAATAATCTAAACGTGACATTAAAATAAATTTAAAATATACATATAAATAGATTACTGTAGAAACTTAATAATAACGAACACACTATTCAAACACATGGACATACACAAGGGAAGTTGTAAGCAGGAACGAAAAATCTATAATAAATTACGTTTTAATAGAACAAGGAAAAAGGAGCAAAATAATAGATACAAGGGTAAAGACAAGCTACGAAATTGAAAGTGACCACTATCTAGCTGTGACGACAATTAAGGAAGACTGCCAAGACAGTGGCAAAAGAATACAGCGACCAAATATAGCAATAAACTACAACAAGATACGATCATATAAACTTAGAGAAAAAGAAACAGCACTACAATATATGGAGAAAATGGAGACGAAGATAGAAGTGACCAGCGATAGAGAAGAAGTAGAGGAAATGTGGAATAACCTCAAGTAAAATATGTTTGAGACAGCACAGGAGATATGTGGTATGGAGAAAACCACAAACAAGAAACAACAGACACCCTTGTGATCGGAGGACATACGAAAGAAAACCAAAGAAAAGAAAAAAGCATGGCAAAGATACCTAAATGACCAAAATAGCGAAAACTACAAAAACACTACAGAGACAAGAGAAAAATAGTAAAAAACGAGATTAGAATAGCAAAAACCAGGGAATGGGAAAAGTTCGGGGAGATAATGGAAAAAAGCGCAAGGGAAACCCAAAAGCTACTTTATAAAACCCTAAAAGATTGCAGGAAACAAAAAGGACAAGAAATAAGATACATACAAGACAGACAAGGAAGAATGCTGAAGGAAACAAAGAAAGGTGGAAAGAATATTTTGAAGAATTACTAACCACAAATAACGACAAAGAACAAAAGACAGAACAAGACAGAAGCAAATACAGAGAGTATCAAGGAACAAGAACTACTAGAAATAATAAGGGAATTAAAAATAGGAAAAGCACCAGGACAAAACCAGATTGCAGCTGAAATGATCAAGCACCTGCGTCCGGTAGGTAAAGAAAAACTACGAAAACTACTGAACAACATATGGAGGACAAATATCATACCAAAAGACTGACAAACAGCACTAATCGTACCGATACACAAGAAAGGGGATAAGACGAAATGCTCAAACTATAGATGTATAACACTAATAAGTATAGGGATGCAATGCAATGCAATAATATACAAGGGTCAGATCTCAAGAACATTTAAGACAAGTATTGGACTAACGCAAGCAGGACTCAGTCCTACACTATTCAACATATACATGGACGAAAACAGAAATTAGAAAAGAAAAAATAGGATACAAAAATATGCAAATGGTGAAAATATCAGAAGGAGATTTTGCTGACGACGTGGTTGTGATAACAGAAAACGAAAAGAACCTGTAACACAACCTGAACGTTTGGAATAAGCACCTAGAGAAATATCATATGAAAATGAACTACAACAAAACAAAGGTAATAATAATAAGAAAACAGAAACATCAATAACATAAAGATAGAACAACACCTGATAGAACAAGTGCAGCAATTCGAATACTTATGAATAGTGTTTTCAGAAGAAGGAAAAATGGAAGGAAAATGAAGCAACACAGTAAACCACACAATAAAAACATACTACTCACTAAATAACATAATTATTAACAATAAAGAGATCAGCAGAAAGACAAAAATGAATATATACAAAAGTATATACAGACCGATTTTGACATATGGAAGCGAGACGTGGAAGCCAGCAAAGAGAGATAAAAGTACAATATACAGGCAATGGAAATTAAATACCTGAGAAGAGTGAAACAAATTACGAGAAGAGACAGAATAAGAAATACCGACATCAGAGAAGAAATGAAAATTGAAGCAATAGATAAGTTTATAGAAAAAAACAACTCAACTCTGGTGGGGACATATAATTAGGATGGAAAACACGAATCAAACAAAACAAGTATGGGAAGCAATAAGAAGAGACAAAAGAGGAAGAGACAGACCAACAAAGTAGTGGGACAACATAATAGAAGAAATTATAAAAAAACAAAGGAAAGACATCATAAGTGGAACAATTGGAAGGTAACAGTATAGAATTTTTGCTTCTATACAAATATATAAAACAAACTGGTGGACCAGATGTTAACGGTATTAATTGTAACAAATAATGCAGCACTGTAAGATGCTTACAAGTGTTTTATAGTTATACTTAGCGCGCGGGTATGCGGTGTGCAACCGGTGTCGACCTTTCGCGCTCGTGGCCGGGGTGAAAAGGAAGATAGCCCGGGGCTATCACCCCGTACGCGGTATTAACGATTGCTTCCGGGGATGGTGTAGCGTCTTCCTGGCGGACTCAAACACCGCACGGTGGTAGATATGGACTCGAATTGGGACCCATGATCGGTTGTGATGGTAAGTGGTGTGCCCAATTGACATACCCATTACTTGTAGAATGCTGACGCGACTGTGTCAGCCAGCATATTACTGATGTGTATGGCAAGTGGCCATCTGCTGAACCGGTCGATAATAATGAGGCAATATCGCAGGTCGCTAATTCTTGGCAGCTCGATGAGATCCAGATGGTTATGGTCAAAGCGGTTGTTTGGTACATCAACGAGGTTTGGGGTAAGGCGGTTGTGACGATGAACTTTGGAGCGTTAGCTTGGCGGTTGCTTGTCCACTGGGCTGCATGTAGGGTCTCACGCAACTGCTAGATGTGTCACAGAAAATGAAGCGCCCAGCAGTTTTCAATCTCTCCAGATTGAGTGAAAAGATCTCGTTTAGAGCCCTCAATTCTTCATAGTGTTGCTGTTCATTGGCAATAGTCTCAGCATAAAGTCGGCATGTTGATATTCGTGAAAAAGTGACGGCTACAACATTTTCCACTCCCCTCGTGTGAACGATCTCGGTGGTAAACTACAAGATGTAGGCCAGTTGTCGAAGTTGACGAGGCGATGCTTTGTCGGCACGTTGAGAAAATGCGTAGATAATCGGCTTATGATCGGTTTGGATAACGAAGTGCCGCCCCTCGAGAAAGTGCCTGAACAAATTTACAGCAGCGAACACGGACAGGAGCTTGGGATCGTACGTACTGCACCGGGTGGCCGCTCGACTGGGCTTCCGCGAGAAGGGCGGTGCCAAATGCGGTGTCGGATGCATCCGTCTTTAGTGAGAGGCATGCTGATGGCGAGAGGAAGGTTATTCGCGTGGGTTGTATAAAACCACGCTTGTAGGCTTCTAGGGCCTCATTTGCGGTTGGTGTCCACGGAATCGGTCGTTTGTCCTTCTTCTTGGCGTTATTGAGAAAGTTCGTCAGTGGGGCTTGAATCTGCGCAGCCTCTGAAATAGATCTACAATAGAATATACCATACCCAGGACGCGGCGTAGATCGCAGATGGTGTCCGGCTTTGGGTAGTCTGCAATGGGGCTGGTATCCGTTCTTATTGGTGTAGCCCAGATGAATCACCTCAGCGTTGCCAATTTGGCACTTCATGGCGTTGATGGTGAGTTTATGGACTCGCAGGAGGTTGAAGACGGTGGTGGGATGAATGGCCCCACCTCATTTTCGAGCAGCTCGTCTGCTATTCTGACCTGCTCGTCTAGCGTGGTTGTCCGTAGGATCATATGACTTCGCTGAACGGTTAGTGGCAGCAACGCTAGCCAACCGACACGTAGCACATCATCTGAGGCACGGTCCCAGCCAGGGTGCTCATCTGGCGCAACAATTGTCTGAGCTTCTTATCTCCCAGTTGCAGCTCATTCAATACCTTGTGCAGTTGGTGGTCTGCAGACTCCGAAAATCTACTCATTAACTCCGTTCTGAGGGGATTGTACTTATTTGCTTCCGCCAGTTCGTGTACAGCTTCGGGATCCAGTGTGCTGTGGAGGTAGGCGTACTTCATGTTATCGGCGGTAACTCTGTGGCACAGGAATTGTGCTTCCATCCGGAGGAACCACAATCGGATGAGCCATCACCGTTAACGTTCAGAATGTCGGAAGCTAGTGGCTCCTGATGCAAAGTACGCAAATTTAACAGTACGCGTTCGAGTGCACTAATGGATAGTTTGCGCACGTGGTCAAGTATCACGGTGAATTTAAACTATCGTGCGGACGCTTATAGAGGTGAGCGGGACAGGTACGACTTTCACGAGATAGTTTTCTTAATCCACTAGCATTACGCCGGGGTCATCAATTATAGAACTTTTGCTTTTTGCTATAGAAATATGTACAATAAACTAGTGGACAAGATATGAACGGTATTTATTATAACAAATAATGCAGAAGGGTAATATGGTAATATACAAGTGTGTTATAGTTATAATTAGTGCGTGGGTGTGCGGGAGCGCAACCAGTGTCGACGTTTTGCGGTCACGGTCGGGGTCAGAAGCCTAGATGAATACTATAGATGGGCTACTCTAATGCTAAGAGAGATGAAGGTAGTATTGGTTCAAGGGCTATCCACTTCAGCGGTAGTGTTGCAAATTATATATAAATTGCTATACTTATATAAATGCTATAATTATATTTATTTATTGATTATTATTAATTCGCAAACACGTATTAGATTTGTTAATGAAAAACCAATAACATATTTATTGGTTTTCTTTAGAAAAAAGTGTTTTCAAATTTATAATTATCAACAAATAAAATAAATATAATAATAATACAATTATTTCTGTTGTAGTAGGAAGGTTAATAGAAATAATACACTGTATATAAAGCAATTATAAGATATTTATTTTTGAAGATGCTTTAATTTTTGGATTTTTTTTTTCGATGTTGTATGTATTTATTGAAGCATATCGTTTTTATAGCGTCGTTTGCATTTGTTTCGACAATTGTGCCATTTAAAATACAATTGCTTCTCTTTATCCACATTTTGAAATATGATCATATAAAATGTTATTGAGTAATTTTGAAACATTCTTTTTGTTTGCCACTGATGAGATACTTATGCATTGATGTGTTGCATTCAGTAAATAAATGTGAAAGTATTAAACTAGGCTTAAATAGATTGCTGCCAACATATTCTTTTGCTAGGATTAGCGAGTGTTGTTCAGAAATGGCAGTAGCTTCTAAATCCCTCTTACATTCTATACATTTTCCAATATCTTTTAAGATTGTTTTTGTCATATATCCCGATATATAATTATGCACTTCTAAAGCATGTTTGCTGGGAGGGTCAGTATCTATTGGACACTCGATTATGGTGTCATCCATTGTTGTTGATAAATAAACTCTTTGAGTTGCGTTAACGCTCCTTCCTGCTCGCAATTCGCCCCAGGAGAGTGACGCGACACAAAATTATTTAAAATTTGGGTCTTGAATGATGCAATAAAACTATTAGACGTCGGATTGATATTTTGAAATTCGTGGCTTTTTATATAACCAAATAAGTTCTCTAATGGATCCTGGTTAATATTCCTTGTAAATAATTTAAATCCAAGTTGATTTTTTCTAACTTTTTCCACAGGTATAAGAAACCACGAATCGTCAATAACCAATTTTTAATAGTATGTGGAACATATTCTGTTCCGTCTACTTTTAATTTTTTTTATCGAGATGATGGCAAACAGCTATATTCTATAACAAAATAAGAAAAATAAGAGAAAACCATAAAAATCAGTAAATGATAATGCATCCTTTAGGATGGTACAAGTGTGAAGTGTGAAGAAAATGGAAGGAAAAAAATCTTACCATGGCTCACTTGGGCTACCAATTTAACTTTCATCAGTTTAATTTTTTCTTCGTAAATTTGGCAATCTGTTATTTTATATAAAATGAAATAATATGAGTCCATGCTCCCCATTCTTCCATGTAAATTTGCAATTATTTTTTAATAAGTTGTTCCTGACACCTTTTAATACATGTGGTGGATCACTTAGGGGAACTACTTCTTTTGCATTCACAAGGAAACCCTGTAATTTATTTTCCTGCTCTTTCTTCAAATATAAAGCATTGGTTTCTGCCATTAATTTTTTAATGGCTGAACTATTTGTTTGGGCTTTGTCACAGACTGTTGCTGTACCAATTAGGCTAATTTTTTGAAAGGCACTAATAATGGATTTTAAAATTACGGCCAATTTTTCAGATTTCATACCATACTCGAAACACACAAAATAGTAGGCTATTGGTTGCTTCCGTCGTTTTTCAATGCCCCTGGCTATGAATACGATTGCGTGGTCGGATATTTTTTGGATTTCGTTTCACCATCACCCTCAAAACCAATTATTTCATCATTCTGTCTATCATAGTGTAGGCCTGTTTGAATAGATATTTCGTCAAATATGACATAACATCTTTTCTCTTCATGGCTCATTCTATCTACAGCTGCCTTCAAATAATTGAGAATTTGTTGGTTGATTCCGCAATGAAGCGGTACTTTGTTCAGTACCGTCAATAACGTTTTACGTGAGGGCAAAGACAACGTCTTTTTCAATAGTCTATATCCTCTATTATCCTTTAATAAAGACAATGAATATATTTTATTCTCTATTGTGTATGTCCTTCCTCTAATCTCCTTTGGCTGATTTTCAATTTGTGATTCTATGAATCGTAGTGTTGTACTATTCACCTTATAGAACAAGTAGTCGCTAAAGCTTTTAGCATTAGCAACTGGAACTCCTCATTCGATACGCCAAGACGTCGTGCTATCCCTAACAATTTTCTTGTTGTCCTGTACATTTTCCCTGTTTCTCAAATCTAAAAAAGATATAGTTTGTAGAGTTTATTATAATAATAATAAGAATAATAAAAATAATAAATTGTTCATACAATACAATGTTTACAAACGTATATTATAATCTACAATGCAGAATACAAGTAGTTCAATAGGTGTATCTATTTTCTTGTTTTGAAAATCAGTTCATATTATATCATAGTTATATAATATTAATAGATCTGTATTAGCAATTTTTGGTACTATTTTCAAATTTAACTTAAATTACAATACATCCTTAATATTAATAGGTTTGGGCCTGTCGGTGGGAAGAATAAGCTTATTACGCCCCTTACATAGACAATTATCAACTAATTTCCTTATTGATACATTCAAATTTCTTAGACTCCGTCGGATATAAAATTTATAGGTGATTTATAATTACAATTATATAAATGAAAGAAAGGTTGTTTAATACATTTTTAAGTGATATAAATATAACTAAATAAATGAAAAAAATAACGGTTACTCGAATTGATTTAAAAAAGGAAAAAGAAACTCTATTCTACCAATTTTACTTACTACTAATATCTCTAGGGATTATTCCCTGATTAATCATTATACTACGCATACCGAAAGAAACCGAAACATTTCCCAAAAATACCCACACCCAAAAAAAAGACAATTCGAAATTAAACGCATGAAGATCCAGAGGTCGTGAAATACCGCGCTATTGTATAATCTTATCTGTTTTCTGCTATGATCTGCACGGCACGCTGTGGCGATGGCCTCCCACACTCCTCCAAGGGGTAATTCCTCGGCTACTGCTTTCCTGGGCTCGTGCGGGACCCTGTGATAGCTCGTCGTCTGGTAGTCGCTGCTGGAATGGTCGGCGGATTTTCCTTGGTTGTATTACCGGAGAGTTGAGGTTGTTTTCCCGATATTAGGATCCGTGATAACACGTGGCTGGCTAAATAAGATGCGAAAATAACGTTTCCTGCACTATTTCGGCGCTGGCCCGGTTTGGCGGTATCGCCGTTGCTCCCCGAAGGTTCAGGCAAGCGTTTATGGTTATAATTTAAAAACTTAATAGGGTTATAAAACATTTGCATATTTTATGACAATAAAAACTGAAAAGGTTTACATTTTCAATGTAATTACCTTGAGATGTTCCAGGAATGGAAGTAATAGGTAATGGTAGATCTTCATAGCTATCATCTAACAAGTTTACAGTGGTATCTGTAAAAAAATTGAGTTCGTAGTCATGAAATAATCTTCAATAAATGATAAATTTAAATAAATAAAAATAGTCTTACCTGATAAAAATTGACCTGGATAAGCATTAGCTTTCAAATTTGTTTTCTTCTATGTTGTTCAAATTTCATCTCATCAGAGAAATGAATATCACAAATATGTGAATTCTTACAGGTCTTTAAGTCCTCTCTTCCGACTGCCTTTATCCACTTATTAAAGCGCTGCAATAAAAATATATATTAGGTATTATAACTCTCTGCACCTTACTCTCACTTTTTGCCCTAATCTGAATTGATTTTACTTCATAGATGTAAAATACATATAATGGGTATACTATTATTATATAATTCTTAGAACTTTGATTGCTTTTATTATTAGGATGTAGTATGCATGCAAAATGCAACTATATAGTATGTTCTCAAGATTAAGATTGCAATTAAGAAACACTTCTCTTTCTCAAATCAATTTTATTATTTTGTAAAATGTAACAATATACATCATAAGAGCTAAATGCTTAGCACATTTTCCTATTTCATGGTCCAAACTGTTAAATTAAATAATATGCTGTAATACAATGCTAAATCTGGAGTCATTTAGTATATCAATATTCTATTTAATGGTCAGAAGGAAGATCGCCCGGGACTATCACCACCCCGTACTTCCGGGGTGGTGTAGCGATCTTCCTGGCGGACTCGAACGCCGCACAGTGGTAAATATAGACTGCTGACGGGATGGTGCCTGGTCGGTAGCAGGGATCTGCACGGACGTAGGAAGCTTACGTGATTGTGGAGTTGGCCACAGGAGATAAGTGTGGCGCCATCTCACGGGAGAAGTTTCCTACTATTACGTAAATTATTTGAATTCTCCATAAGACCATTGATTGAACCTTGAACATAAACAACCCGGTCTAAATTGGCGGAGTGGCCGGTGCTAGCCGAGATTTATGTTGTAATGCAGGTCGTATAGCGCGCTGATGCCTGCTATCTCCCGCTGATGGGCGATATCTACTCTAGATCCCAAAATCCCAACCATATATTTTGTTTTAAAGGCCAAGTGTGCACTTTATAAAAAACATTGAGTTACCTGCCATTACTACGATAATGAACCAGTCATTTCTATTTCGTATTTTGTATCCTTTTGTTAAGAAAGTTCTCCATTAAAAGGAAAAGTGCAAAATACTTCCCCTATTTTGGTTTGTATTATAATGTTACATCAATGAGTAAAAGATAACAATATAAAATTAATACAACGCTAATTTAGTTTTTTAATTGCACTACAATAGTAATAGTTATATTTATTTTAGCTGTATTATTTATGGGTTGGGTATCTCACTTAGGCTCAGGACGGCCCTGGAACAAGTGTGTCGTAGGCATACTTTCTATATTTAAATCCTTTGCACACTGCTCGGTCATTGTAACAACATTCGCACCAAAATCTGCAAATGTTTTCACCCATTTCCCTGTTACTTGCGCTCTTTTATAATATTTATTATCCAAATTTATTTTATTAGTAACTAACAGTACCTTTTTGTTTGCTTCAGTTTTCTTTAAGGATCACGGGACTTGTGTCCTGGTTTGTTGCACCGAAAACAAATAATTGCCTGCTGTCCTCGTGGTTGGAATCTGGGCGTTTGTCTCTGAAAACTGCTGCACTTTGACGTACTCTGTTGTTTCTGTTTATATCCTCTAGGAGTCGGCACCGCAGTTGAAATGCTCTTCAAAAATAATAGGAGAGCAGCGTTTTGAAATCATCTGCCAATGAAGCAGCTTTCAAACTGGTACCCTGTAACCGCCTATCAGGAGACTTATAGCATTATTATTATCATAATAAGTCATCATATCTTCGTCTGGCAACTTTGATCTGCTGTGGATCTTACCCAACAGTTTATAGTCCTTTGCGCGGAAAGACTCCCTTAAATATTCCTTCCACTCATCCCAACTAAGGTTGATAACCTGAAAAGAGTTATACCATGTCTTTTCATCGCCTTCTAAATTAGATGTAGCCTTCAATATCATTGTGGTCTCATCCCAATCGTACACTTCAGCTAACTGTTCAATCTTATGAATGAATTTCTCCACAGAGTGAAATTAATTTCCTGGCTCGAAAGCTGGCATAGGTTGGTCAGGTTTATGCATTCTGGGCATAACTGACCTATCCTGTAAATTTCTAGAGGTTCCCAACAGAATCTCGGAGGCTCTACTTAAATTTGCTGAGACATCATTGTCACTGGCTGGATCTCTCTCTGCTTCCATGACAGTAGATTCAGCTCTAAGGCTTTCCTCTTCCACGTGGCATTTTAAATCTGCAGATTATCACACAGTTAATAGCTTTTGTTCACTTTCAATTTGCAATGTGTGATTGTGATCATTTTTAATTACCCTATTGTTAAGAGTTATTACTCTACTTTACTAAATAGGTACATGTATGCATCACAAATCATTCATACTAATTTAATAATATGACTAGAAAATAGCTCAATGTTCAGCAGACCGTCCAAAGTGTAAGAAAATACCCAACATATTCAATTCAATATTTTCTATAATATATAATTACTGTCAAGTAAGAAATGAATCATGATATCCCACTTCTGAAAATTACCTGTTACATCAATGAGTAAAAGACAACAATATAAAATTAATACAACGCTAATTTATTTTTTTTAATTTGACTACAATAATAATAATTATATTTATTTTACCTGTATTATTTATATTTATCTCACTTAGGCTCAGGACGGCTATGGAACAAGTAAAACATTAGCCACTACGGTGACTAGTAAGCGAATCATCATATAATTTACACATAGTGGGGGTTTAGTCAATCATACCATTTGGCCACATAATAGGAATGGCTTACTAGAACCTATTCCGGGGTTGCGCCTGCACGATTATTCCCCAGGATTTATATTCCTACTTTCACCGTACAAGCCATAGATGAATACTATAGATGTGCCACTCTAATGTTAAGAGAGATGAAGGTAGTATTGGTTCCTGTGAGTACCCACTTCAGCGCTGGTGTCGCGATTGGCGCGGTTTTTAAATTATATATAAATTGGTTTACTTATATAATAGAAATAATTATATTATTATTATATTTATTTATTGATAATTATTAAGTCGCAAACACGTATTAGTTTTGCTAATGAAAAACCAATAAAAGATCTCCACATTTATTGGTTTTCCATTAGAAAAAAGTGTTTGTAAATTTATAATTATCAACAATTAAAATAAATATAATAATAATACAATTATTTCTGGTTTAGTAGTAGTAAGGTTAATAGAAATAATACACTGTATATTAAGCAATTATAAGGTATTTATTTTTGAAGATACTGTTGTAGCCTCCACCGCTGGTACCAAATAATGTGGATAACCTCGATGGTTGTTAAAACCTCTGGCGGGAAAACCAGGATTGGAAATAAAGCAAGTAGTATAAATATGAAATATTTATTTAATCACTAAATATCTCCTCCTAGGCGTATTACAGGCCTGTACTTCTGCGCTGACTGTAACTGTCTTCGACTTTAACTTGTCTTCTAACTCTTTGTTTCTACTGCTGTATATGTGACTACAATGACTGCCTGCAATGACTGACTACAATCACACACTGACCGAACCGTGGCGCAACATTTTTATAAAAGAATCTCCTACCTCCATTATTTGAGTAGAAATGTTAATTGTTTGGCCGGTCAAGGGCTCGATACTTTCTTAAGCTAATTACTAATTCTAATGGTTTTATTTATACATATTTAGAACTGTTAATTATGTTAGTACCTACTTATTTTTAACCTTACTACAATTAGTTTTGTTAATGCTTTTTGGGAGATTTCTTGCTTTCTCAAAATACTTTAATTGTTTCTATACGTACAACTTAGACACTTACCAATTAAAATTAAAATTAAACAAATAGATGCGCACACAACTTTCTACTGCTGAATACGCGACCATACCTACTGAGCAAGGGCAGGTAACGACCCCTAAAGCAACCCTGTGCCAACAGATGGCGAGGCAATATAACAATAAGATAAATTAATGAATTGGTTAAATTAATTATTATTTCTTAAAATATAAAGAATTTGTTTTCTCAGAATCAGTACAAAAATGTGCTATTCGCATAATCTACTCTAAAGTGGTTTTCGGGAAGTAAAAATGAAATAATTTTTTGAGAGTTGGAATATTTCTTTTGGGAGAGAATATCCGTAGTCCAATATGAAATAAAAATGATCAACAAAACATGCCGCGACATTAATTTTTATTAAATAATAACACTCCGTGGCATAAAGTCCTCTGTTGAAAATGTTGAGTTTCATTCACTTCCACCAAATAATTCATATTCATAATTCCTTTAAATAAAGTAATAAAAAACAAATTATAATATGTTGATCTTATTACTTTTCGGTGAGGTGTGAGGTTGCTAGTTCTCCATCGGACGCCTCCCCAGGTGGCGGATAGGGGAAAACCTGCTAGATATAGCAGGTACCGGGGAAATTAAATACCCGGGGCGGACCAAAACTAGCACAGCAGCAGCGTCTGACCCAGAGTGGGCGGATGCAAACAGCGAACAATTGCCGGAATAAGCAATCCAATTCTTGTGGCCAACAGCTCCGGGTGGAAGAGCCAACAAGAGAAGGGCACTCTTTTGTCCTCGAACTGGGAAACTGGCTCTAAAGGCGGACGAACCGATGAAATGGTCAACGGCATAAGGATGCAGAAGGCATCGAAAAACCACTGCATTAAAGACCAAATGGTATTTCTAGTACAATCATCATGGCGAAGTTTAGAGCAAATTATTCCGGAGTCTCAAGTCTCCCAATCGAATCTCCGGGGAGACACTTTTAAACATCGCTACCAAAAAGAATAAGGTATCACCTATGAAGATCTGTACATGGAACGTAAGAACAATGTCCCAGACAGGAAAAATTAACAATGCCATCCAAGAAATGAATAGACTCAATATAAACATAATGGGAATTAGCGAAATGCGATGGCCCAGTTCAGGACATTGCGTAATCGACGATCACTCAGTCTACTACTCTGGAAACGCAGACAACAAACATGTCCATGGGGTAGGGATGATAATATCCAACAAAATACGGCAAACCGTCACAAACTTCACACCAATATCAGAAAGAATGCTACTCATACAATTAAACAGCACCCCAGTGAAGACAAACATTATTCAAATATATGTCCCCACCTACGACAAACCCGATGAAGAAGTAGAAGAACTTTACGGTACACTATCAGACACAATAAAGCAACTTAACAAACATGAAGTGATAATAATCATGGGTAAATAAACACCAACATTGGAAAGGGAAAAAGTGGTGAATATATCGGCGAATTTGGACTGGGCGTAAGAAATGAACGCGGAGATTCGCAGAGGAAGAAGAGTATGTAATACTGAACACCATCTTCTAACTCCCACCACGACGCCTATATACATGGATATCGCCCCAAGCCCAACCTAACAACGTCGTTAGAAATCAAATCGACTATATGCTAGTGAACAAACGATTTCGCAATAGATGCCAATCAGTTAAAACCTACCCTAGTGCTGATATATCGTCAGACCACAACCCACTAGTAGGAGTGCCGAGTGCCAAATACTGCAGCGAATACCGCACGATCAGCTTAATGAGTCACCTCCTAAAACTGTCCTTAAAAATAATTTACCACAGAATAGTCAAGATATGCGAAGAACACATCAGCCGTACACAGTTCGGATTCAGAAACGCACTAGGTACAAGAGAAGCCCTTTTCAGCGTCCAAGTCCTTATCCAAAGATGTAGAGACTTCGATTGTGATGTCCACACATGCTTCATCGACTACCAGAAAGCATTTGACAACGTACAACACGACAAGCTTATGGAAATACTAAAAAACATAGGACTCGAAAACAGCGATCGAAGAATCATCGGCAATACAAGGAACGTATTATCATAGCGAAAACGTCTTCACGTTTTCTAACTAAGATTGTCGATATATACGATTACTTTCCGGTAGAAAAAGATATTATTATCGTGATTAATTTAGCATTAAAAAGTATAATTTCTTTACGTTTTATGACTAAAATAGTCGAAATAGACCCGTTTATGACGATGTTTGTATGTGTGTACGTATGTATACCTGTCTGCCTGTGAATAAAATTCAGGGAAAACGGTTAGCGACTAAATCTGCTGAAAACCCGAGCAAAATCGGCCCACTAACAGGCAAGGAAACTTGAAAAAGCCGATTTTCTACACATATGGGACGGGGTCGTCCAAAAAAAATGAACGCGCGGCGCAGTGAACAACTGACGTCATCGGCGGTGAAATTAGCAAAAATAGTCTCATGATAAATCTACGAATACAATGAAAATAAAAAAGTTGTTACTACCTTTTCGTTCAGTAACCTCTCAGGGGGTTTCTGGTACCATGGCCTAGCTAGTATCCTGCGGACTGGTAGGAATTATTCAGTAAAATACACATTTAAATGGTATAGTCGGTTACACGGTTTATTTACTTATAGTCCAGGTAACACAAACGAAAAGCAGAATATATATATATATATATATATATATATATATATATATATATATATATATATATATATATATATATCTATATATGACAATGAATAAATGGTGACGATACTGTGTGGATTGAAAAGTGCTAACATTATAATGACGTGAAGGTAAAGATTAAATAATACGATAAGATGTTGACTAAATGTAAATAAATAAAAGGTTTAAGAATAGCTAAGTGATAAAATTGAATGAATTGTACAGTTGATGGTCACTGAAGGTGACTAAAAATAGGAAGTAGAAGAACAATATATGTATAATTATCTATACTCATCCCCTAGCTCGCGCGTGGCTGCTCCCTCGCTACCGGCGGCCTGTGGCGGGCGCTCAGCGTGCTGCACGGTGGCATCCGGTGGCATTGGCGGTGTGTGAGAGAGAGAGAGAGAGAGATGGACGGTACGCGCTACGGCTCAGAGTCGGTTAGGCATAGGTTAGGCATCGCCTTCTTCCCTTGTGGGAGTACTACTCCTCCATATTGTATTTAAAATTACCACGGCCAACTCGCCGGCTCTAGTTCCCAAATCAACGACTGACCCCGCTAAGAGTTCAGTCCGTACTATCCGTCCTCTCTCACCGGAAACTGCACTCGCCATCGCCAGAACCGCGAGTTTAATAATAATTCGCGTGCGTTTCAAATTACGGGCGTTACAATCACCCCTCTGCTCAAAAGAGGTTATCGGTAGAGAACGAATATAAAAACAGAGACTCAAATATCATATATAACCAACAAGGAGCAAACGGGTAATTTCCTTTGCCAGCAACATGTGCAGACAGAGGTACTTCAGAGTCAGCCGTGAGATTTCGCAGACCATAATGAAACTGTTTTGAGTAAGAGACTCTTAATGCGCCACCTCGAGAGAAGATGTTGGTCAACCGAAACGCTGGAACCAGGCTCGAGGACCACCGACCCCTTTAGAGTAACTCAATCTAACACAATTTATCAACAACCCAAAACAAAACCTAAACTATTATTAAATCCCAAATAATATTAAACCCAAGCACAAATAGTGAATCCCAAACGCAACAAATTATTTAATTTCTTCCGTACTCGATACGGGCCCACAAACTTTGGTCCTAACTTCGCAGTTATATACTTGGAAGCATCGGAAAGCAAAAAAAATCTCTTTAATACGAGTTGTCCTTCCTGAAAAATCTCAGCCCTACGACGGAGGTCATAGTTTACCGACTTGAGCAGATGCATTCAACTTTTCGTGTACTTTTTGGAACAGATATTTTAATCGAATAGATCTATCCTCAGCTGTAGCCTCAAATCCATCTAAATTAGCTCTAGCATGACGATTACCTTCCACGAACATTTCCCTACCGAAGTTAATAAAGTAAGGCGTATGGCCCGTAACGTCATGTTTAGCGGTGCACAAGGCACAAGCTACATTGGCTAAATCTTGGTCCCAGTGACAATGATTGGGATCCTTTCTATCTAACAATACGGCACGTAAAACAGTTTTCAAGTTCCGGTTTACTCGCTCTGCCAGATTGGCTTGCGGATGATAATGTGGATTAAAGCTAGGCTTGCAACCATAAGCTATCAACAATTTTTCCATATCTTTACTCTTAAATTGGACACTATTATCCATTTTTAACACTTCTGGAACGCCAAATAGCAAGAAAATGTGTTCTTCTAAAAGTGTGCAAACCGCGGTCGCAGTTGCACTTCTTAGAGGTAATAAGCGGCAGAATTCCGAAAAGACATCGACCACAACCAATATGTGGCAGTAACCCTTCATAATCCGAGGCAAAAGTCCAAAAAGATCAACGGCAACTTTTTGCCAAGGTCGAGATTCCGCGATGGACATGAAAACAACGGGCTTGCGATTATCCGGTTTTACCGACGAACAAACTATACAGAACACATGACGGCGAATATTGATATAAAGCTGGCCACCAATATTGTTCAAATACTTTTGCCCGAGTTTTTTTGTACTCCCATGTGACCAGATTTGGCGTCATCATGACAAGTCCGTAGTATTCCCGCACGATCTTCCTTGGCGGAACTAATTTCCTATTCGTTTCATACGTCTGCCAATCGGCCTCACAAATCTTTTTAAAAAGTACCCCGTTTTCAATTCGGAAGAGGGGATACCATTCAGGGTTTTGATTGACAACATCAATCATTCTACTATACCACGTATCTGTGCCCTTATAAGCATTAGGCTTTTCAGTGACTAAATTAACCATTGGGACAGAACGAGAAAGATAGTCTGGAACGGCGTGTTCCTTCCCTTTTCGCTGAATTAAAGAAAAATCATACAGTTGGAGCCTAAGTGCCCAGCGAGCTAAACGCCCTTGCGGATCCTTCAAGTGATGTAACCACAGGAGACTATGGTGATCAGTTACCACTACAAACTTTCGGCCCTCTAAATAAAATCTTAATCTTTTAACTCCCCAGATTACGGCGAGGCACTCACGTTCCGTAGCCGAGTACATTCTCTCCGCGGCGGACAGGGATCGAGAAATAAACGCTATGAATCGCTCACCATCCTCAACATTTTGCGTAAGCACGCCTCCCTGGCCAAACCCAGAGGCATCAGTTTGCAAAACAAAAGGCAAAGAAAAGTCTGAGCAAGCCAATACTGGCAGGGAAATCAAACACTTTCGAAACGAACAGTCACATTTGGAGGTCCAAACAAACTGTTTACCCTTTCGAGTTAATTCCGTAAGTGGTGAAACTAAAGTCGCGAAATCCTTTACGATATCGTCCAGATAAACCCAAACAAAAGGTTTAAGATCTTCACCTAACACTCTCTCTATGATACGCTGCCCGCTGCCAAGTACTGGGTGCATTAGTCAAGCTGAACGGCATTCAGGTAAATTGAAAAAGACCTCGGCCGGGAACGATAAAAGTGGTTAGAGGCCGCGAATCCGAATCCAGTGGGACTTGCCAATATGCACTATTTATATCGAGCGTAGACAGATGTTTGGTGTTTCTTAAATTATCGAGAAACGAGTCAATTTGAGGTATCAGGTAGGCATCCTTTTTGGTCACTGCATTTAACTGACGAAAATCGATACAAAATCGTTGTGTGCCGTCCTTCTTAGGAACTAAACAAACTGGAGACGCCCAAAGGCTATTAGACGGCTAACTCTAACATTTTGTCTAGCTCGGTTTCGATTAAAGTTTGCCGATAGGGAGACACTCGATAAGCTTTTTGTTTAATGAGGCTAGTACGCGGAATTAAGATTATCCTATGTTCCACTTTGAGGTTGCCTAGAGCAGGCTGAGGTATGTTCAATTTAGTGTTGATTAAACGATCTAATCGACAGCGCTCAGTATGCGATAATTCTAGAGTCCCGAAGCAATGGCTTTTGAATCCGAGGGAGTGCCAAAATACCAAACATTATTAGAAAGATCGGTAACTAAGTTCATGAGTCTCTAAAAATCAGTGCCTAAAATTAGTTGATTAGGTATCGAGGGTACTACTAAAGCCGACACTACACGACACATCCCTTCTAAAATAATTGGGATTTCTACAGACAACGGCAAGAGGATCCATCTGCAACTAAACAATTCTCCGGACCCGTACCTAACATAATTCCACAAGATTTCAGAAACTCCCAACCAGGCAAACCAATTATTGTACAAGAAGCTCCACTGTCAAGTAATCCCAACCATGTTTCCTCAAATATTCGTACTTTCAAATAGGGGCGGCACTTGGCTAAAAACGTAATCCAATTGTTTTTTAATTAATTTTATCAAGGTTAGCCGTTGGCCGGTTGTTACGGGAGGAGCCTACCGGACCTATTGGTCTCCTCCTCGAGTTTCCCGAATTCCTCTCATTGGGGAAACGATTATCAAGATTTCTACTATTACCCGATTGACATCTAGGACATGTTCGAACCCTAAAGTCCTTGAGACCGCATTTATAATATTTTAAATCTACCTGTCCACTGACGTCGCAAATGTCCAGACAATGAAGTCCAGTCTGAAACGGAATTCCTAATTGGCCTATACCACACTCGAGCAGGACCGTCACACAAGTCGATAGCACCTCTAAACAGTTCCATTTCAGGGATTCAGATATGCATTTATCCTAGACGCGTTCTAGGAAGGAATCTACGGATAAACCGCTATCACTGGTAAATTTCAAATTCCAACGAGACAGAGAAGGAGGGCGAGATTCGCGAATGACTATGGGGGTTGGAGCATTATCGGCTCCTCTAATCGGAGTATATTGGTGCACAGGGGCATCAGGAAACTCATCCTCCGCCTCGTTATCAGAAGCCTCAGATATTTCCAAAAGTAACTCAGATGCGATAGTAGGGCGAGATAAGGAACGTTCATGACGCTTGAGCTTACGTTCAAAATCTTGTCTTAAAATGCCTAACGAAACTATTAACTCCGTTTTAATGGTTTGTTCCTCAGCCTCAGTAGGATGGCAACGCGTTAATCTACTCTGAGCATACGCAAATTTAGTCGAAATTTTCCGAACCACTACATCCTGGAAGGATCCAACGTCTCGATAAGAGAGCTTAATTCATCAGCTTTAGCCTTGAGCGCATCACTGTCCTCTTTTAACGTGAACGGGTAAACGAAAAACTGAACGTATTGGCCAGATTCTTTATTGAATGCAAAAATCGTGCGAAGTGCCATCCGCAATTCCATTACCGTTCCCGTTTTGGAGCAACCACGACAAGCAAATTCGTACGCGAGTTATTCGGCATTTAGCCGATTGATTTCATATTTAAATTTATCTGATACCGCCATTTTAATTTTAAAGAGAAAAAAAATAGTTTCAACTATGATTGCATCTATACTATAATGACTAATTATTTATCAACACAAAAACAAACAAAACAAATGTCAATAATTATCTGTATGAAATAGATAAATTAATTTTCATTAAACAATGCCCTGGGGAAAAGGCAAATGCCTAACCGTAACCATGAATAAAAAAAATCGTTTCCAATGTCAAACGAATTCCGAAATATTATTAAAATCTGTACTAGTATTAAGCTTTCTATTTTGCATAAGTTACTATCCAAGTTCCTCAAAAATAATTACTTTTATTTCTAAGAATAAATCAAATCATTCAGATAAGTAACGCACATTAAATGAGTGCGACCATCCCTCAATGCCTTACAAAGTTCCAAACCTTTTGAACAAATCAAATTTAAGACATTAAGTGATCATCTCACCAGAAATTAACAATTATTTTTGTATATCTCATCACTCATCTAATTTATATAAATGAAACAAAACCGTAAACGCAGATGTTTGAGACACTACATATCATAACTACTCCCTTCCAAGTAAAATTTAACTACAAAATCACCCACCAGTAAATGCTATAAATCACACTACTATCATACTCGAAAAGCTTAATTACTGCATAATACCCTAGGATACTCATACTTTACATTGCAACTCAACCTGTAAAATGATGTTGTGCTAGCGTAACCAATAAGTATACCATCATGCCTCACAAGCCAAAAATAATATTAAAAAAAAATCTATATATATATATATATACCAATCATGTTGCTAAAGAAAAGCAACCAACTAAAATTCAGGTTAAATTGAACCAATAACAATCAAATATTGTAAAAACTATAATCCAAATTAGATGCCAATTCAATGTTCTCCAAACTAATTTCAATCCACAAGTTTACAAATTAATATTCATAATAGCAACGCAATACGATTATACAAATTTAAAAATTGAAAATTAAAACAATAATGCAATTAATATTATCAACGATTTCCTACGTCTACTAATATTCACTTCAATCCACCAGTTTACAAATTAATTTTACTAATCGCAATGCAATAACGATCATACAAATTTACAAATTGAAAATTATTAAGTAGCCAAAATGATCAAAATTTAAATGTGTTAAATCACCATCAGTCCAGTAAGGGTTTACTAAGCAAGTTGTTTATTATGACCCTGGCCCCACGTTGGGCGCCAAATGTTACCTTTTTGTTCAGTAACCTCTCAGGGGGTTTCCTCCGGACTGGTAGGAATTATTCAGTAAAATACACGTTTAAATGGTATAGTCGGTTACACGGTTTATTTACTTATAGTTCAGGTAACACAAACGAAAAGCGGAATACATACATCTATATATGACAATGAATAAATGGTGACGATACTGTGTGGATTGAAAAGTGGTAACATTATAATGACGTGAAGGTAAATATTAAATAATACGATAAGATGTTGACTAAATGTAAATAAATAAAAGGTTTAAGAATAGCTAAGTGATAAAGTTGAATGAATTGTACAGTTGAGGTTTACTGAAGGTGACTAAAAATAGGAAGTGGCTAGCAAAACAATATATATATATATATATATATATATATATATATATATATATATATATATATATATATATATGTATAATTAATGCTCCCTCGATACCGGCGGCCAGTGGCGTTTGGTGGCCCCGTCGCAGGATGTTCGGTGGTTCGCGAGTGTGGGCAGCATAGATGAATACTGTGGGCAGCATGCGGCGGGCGACAATCGGCGGGCGCTCAGCGTGCTGCACGGTGGCATCGGGTGGCATTGGCGGTGAGAGAGAGAGATGGACGGCACGCGCTACGGCTCATAGTCGGTTCGGCATAGGTTAGGCATCGCCTTCTTCCCTTGTGGGAGTACTATTCCTCCATATTGTATTTAAAATTACCACGGCCAACTCGCCGGCTCTAGTTCCCAAATCAAGGACTGACCCCGCTAAGAGCTCAGTCTGTACTATCCGTTCTCTCTCACCGGAAATGCCACTCGCCATCGCCAGAACCGCGAGTTTAATAATAGTTCGCGCGCGTTTAAAATTACGGGCGTTACAAAGTGACTATGTGAGAAAATGTAAGAAAATGTGAGACAGTTTGGAATAATGTGAGAAAACGTGAGGAAATATAGATAAATGTGAGGAAAATGGTAAAATGTGAGAAAATGTAGGAAAGGGTGGGAATTTTGAAAAAAATGCAAAAGTGAAGACGTGAAATACGGGTAAAACGTCAAAAAACCTGAAAACTTGGAAATGTTAATAGAAAATTTTGATTTAATATTAATTAAATAATTCGGAAAGTCGTGTGGTGCCCACACCAGATATTTTTTTATATAGATTCTACCAATCACTATCAACTTCAAATATCAACTTAGACCGCACGACTCAATGAAAGTCTTGACACCTAAGAAAACATATCACTCAAATAGAGAGAAATATCGACATGACAGTGAAATTTATATGAATTCACAGAGTAATAATCAGAATCGTTGATGTACGATTCTGATTATTACTCTCTGAATCTAAAATAATCTCTGTGAATCTAAAATAATTGATGTCAACTTCATAAATAAAATAAAGAAATCTAGTAATGTGTAATGCCGCAAGCAAAATCTAGTCCAAACTATTTCTATGGTAATGGCAACTGTTTAAATAACCAAAGTGCAGTGTATCTGTTAATAATCCAACAGATATCTTCATCAGGTCTTATTTGTGGATTCGTACTACTGAAAATTTACTCATAATAACATAACTTTTAAACGTAACCCATTAAAACTATAAATTGTTTATCTGTTTACGGATGGTGTTTATAAATTTGTTAACATAATAATAACCATTTTTAAGTGCCTACGCATACAGCGCTCAAAGGCTAAACAATTATATAAACAAGTTACGCATTTAACATATCTTTTTTACGGTCAATAGCAAAACCTTCATTGCTATTTATCAGAATTAAATTAAAAGCTGATATATTAAGGAACTCCAGAAATGTGAGAGAAACAAAATATGGAATAAATATTGACCTTCCTCCAGAAGAACTCGAAGATCAACGTCTCTTGAGACAACACATAAAGTAGGCTCGGGATTCGGGTCTTGATACAAAGATAAAAAGGGTGTTCTAATTGTTGGAAATATTGAATATACCATCATTCATGAAATAGAAACTGAAAAGTGATTGATAAGGAATCGATTCAAATAGAAAGCAACTACAAACAGCTGAGATCCATAATCACGTCAAATCTTGTTAGGACAATCAGTAAATCGAATAGAAAAACGAGGCCAACGACGAGGTCAAAAACCAATAACTCCATCTACTCGTTTAAATTCAATACGAAAGTAAACGCATAATTTTGTGAATAATATTAATGCGCGAATATAGGAATATTATTATTTAGTTAATTTCTGGTTGTTTATTCTTTATATTATGAATTAGGTTGAGTGTATTTTTGAGTGTCTTTCGTTAAGCATTATAAATTATGAAACAATATAAAGTCTTTGTTTAATAAACTGGTAAATTAGCGTGAGATAATTGTGAAATAAGATATATTTACAATATCTGAAACATGTCTTAACCAAGCAATAGTAGATGAATATATAAATATTAACAATTATTAATTATTATTTAGTTAGATCCGACAGGGATAATGGTTTAAGGGGAGGAGATGTAGCTATTAACATTAATAAGTCAATATCATTTAAAGTAGTTAAACGCGGATCCCACAATGATTTAGAACAAATTTGGATACGGGCATCTCAATGGTGGTAAAAAAATAATAATAGGTTCCGTATGTAGACCACCAAGTAGTAACTGCTTAGAATCTATAAAGCAATTTTAAGACTGTCTTATGGATTTTTGTACAGAATCAGATCAAGTGTTGTGCTTGGGTGACTTGTTAATGACTTGTTAATGTGGATATATTAGCGGCCGCTTCACATGCTAATTTAAAATTGCAGTCTATGATATTTTCCTTAAAACTTCACCAATTGATAAATGAACAAACACGAATTTCAAGTATCTCTTCAAGTTTGTTGGACCTCATAATTATGAATAATTTCGAATTAGTAAGTTCATCAGGAGTTAAAAGTGTGGGAGAATTGTCTGATTATTGCATAGTGTACTGCAATTTAAAATCGAATTGCAATAAAACTGGACCTATAATTATAAATTACAGAGACTTTATTTAAGAACCTCAATTATACAAACTTTAATAATGATCTAAGCGCTACCACTTGGAACGAAATTTACGAAACTAATAACGTAAACGTAAAAATAAATTCCCTAAATAATAAAATCAACACCCTATTTGATAAACATGCTCCGTATAGATGTTGTAGAGTTAGCAAACCTAGAAGTCCTTGGCTAACAGATAACATCAAGCTCATGATCTCACAAAGAGATAAAAAAAGTACTTAAGAACAAAAACTAAACAGCCTCACGATTACTACAAAATGTTACGAAACTTTACAACAGCTGCAATTTGTAATGAGAAACGGGCATTTTTCAAAAGTAAATTATAGACGTCGCCTACTTCTCTGTGGAAGGAATTGAAAAAACATGATTTATTTCGCGGTAATTCGAATATAATTCCGGATCACCTAAAAGATGCAAACAAAATAAATAATTTCTTTATAACCTCAGTTAATAATTTAAATATTGGAACAATGATGTACGAAGAATTATTAGCATATTACGGCAATAATTACTATACAACTAGTCATTTTTACATATACATTGCCTATGGTCAGTTCATCACGTTTGTGTCAGTGAAGTAGTTAACTTGTTCTGTACTGCTATTTGTTCATTCTTGCTAATCAATTTTGTTATTACAATACAAACATGGTGCGGAAGTGTATTGTACGAAGTTGTACGTATAGAGAAAAAAAATCCGTAAATTAAAGTATGGTTGTATTCTCAACATTCCTATATTTCATATATTCGTATTTCATATATTATTTCATTATAAACAGTAAAAGTAAAAGCAAATAGTTCAATTCACATTAGTCGCGGAAACAATTAAAGTATTTTGAGAAAGCAAGAAATCTCCCAAAAAGCATTAACAAAACTAATTGTAGTAAGGTTAAAAATAAGTAGGTACTAACATAATTAACAGTTCTAAATATGTATAAATAAAACCATTAGGATTAGTAATTAGCTTAAGAAAGTATCGAGCCCTTGACCGGCCAAACAATTAACATTTCTACTCAAATAATGGAGGTAGGAGATTCTTTTATAAAAATGTTGCGCCACGGTTCGGTCAGTGTGTGATTGTAGTCAGTCATTGCAGGCAGTCATTGTAGTCACATATACAGCAGTAGAAACAAAGAGTTAGAAGACAAGTTAAAGTCGAAGACACTTACAGTCAGCGCAGAAGTACAGGCCTGTAATACGCCTAGGAGGAGATATTTAGTGATTAAATAAATATTTCATATTTATACTACTTGCTTTATTTCCAACCGTGGTTTGCCCGCCAGAGGTTTTAACAACCATCGAGGTTATCCACATTATTTGGTACCAGCGGTGGAGGCTACAACAGTATCTTCAAAAATAAATACCTTATAATTGCTTAATATACAGTGTATTATTTCTATTAACCTTACTACTACTAAACCAGAAATAATTGTATTATTATTATATTTATTTTAATTGTTGATAATTATAAATTTACAAACACTTTTTTCTAATGGAAAACCAATAAATGTGGAGATCTTTTATTGGTTTTTCATTAGCAAAACTAATACGTGTTTGCGACTTAATAATTATCAATAAATAAATATAATAATAATATAATTATTTCTATTATATAAGTAAACCAATTTATATATAATTTAAAAACCGCGCCAATCGCGACACCAGCGCTGAAGTGGGTACTCACAGGAAACCAATACTACCTTCATCTCTCTTAACATTAGAGTGGCACATCTATAGTATTCATCTATGGCCACAGTGCTCGATCGCCTCGAGAGTGTGCACGTGCAAGCGAGGGTGAAAACGTTTTTAGTGAGCAGTAGCGAGCTGAAAAATATTGGTGGTTGGTGATATATATCCCCGCTCTGGGAGTAACTAAGTGCGGGAAGGTGAAGTGTCGGCGAATTGAAAGAAAAACGCGAGAAACTGTCAGTTAGTTTAAACAAAATAAAGACTTATTGGCTACGTAAACGCTGACGAGTATAAACGCTATTGGGAACGGGCAATACCCAAATATAAACACAACTGAATTTCGTCTCGGTATTTGTGGGTTTTTATTCGCGCGAAAGTGGTCGGTTTTTATACGCGCGCTGGTTTGCCCGGGCGGGTATGGAAAGCGGCGACGAAACGAAGGATCGCAGCCCGATCAGGCCGCAGACGGGAAAGTGCGCGGCGACCCCGGATATGAAAAAAAGAAAGTGGGAGAAGTTGACTCCGGAGCAGGTGAAGGACGGCAATGTCGAAGCTCTGAAAAAAATGTGGGAAGTGGTAGATGAGATGGAGGAAGAACTTAAGAAATCTCGAGAGGAGAGCCAGAAATGGAGGAGACTTTTAAGAGAGGAGAGGGAAGAATCACGGATAGAGAGAGAGGACTTGAAAAAGGAAAGAAAGGAGTGGCAACTGATGATGGATGGATGGAGGGAAATGCAGAGGGAATGGACACGGGAGAGAAAGGAGATGATGGGGAAGATAGACCAGCTGGTAAAAATGGGGGAGAGTAGGAACGAACCGGAGGGGAAAGCAGCCCGGTGGGTAAAGGAGGTGAAAAGGAAAGTGGTCACGATAGAAAAGAGAGAGGAGGAGAGACAAAGAAATGAAAGGAAAAACAATGTAGTGGTGTCGGGGATAGGAAAGGAAGGGGTGGAGAGAGTTATACAGAAACTGGATGTTAGTGTGCAGGTGCGGAGAGAGGTGGGGCTGGGGAGAAAGGGGGACCGAATGCTGCTAGAGCTGGCCAGTTGGGACGAGAAAATGCAGATAATGAGGTCTAAACACAAATTGAAGGGGACAAACATATATATATATATATATATATATATATATATATATATATATATATATATATATATATATAGACGATGATTTAACCGTAGCGGAGAGGGACGTTCAGAAGAAAATAAGGGAGAGGGCCAAGGAGGAAAGAGCGAAAGGTGTAGAAGTGAGAGTGGGCTACCGAAAAATGAATGTGGCTGGCGAGTGGTGGATCTGTCAGGGCGATGGTTTAGCAAAAAAGTGCTGAAGGGGGTGAGGACGACGAGCCAGGAGTATGGGGTTGATGGAAGAGGTGACGAGGGCAACTGCAGGGTGGGCTTCTGGAACACTGCGGATTTTAAGAAAAAAGTGCTGGGAGGAGTGTGGGTAAAAGAACTAGAGGATTGGTTGGGCTCAAAGGACATAGTGGGGCTAGTAGAGACGTGGCTGACAGAAGAGGAGTGGGGGCAGGTAGAGTGCTGTATGCCGACAGGATGGGACTGGATGACTCAGGGAGCGAAGAAGGAAGCTAAGATGGGTAGAGCCAAAGGAGGAATCATATTGGGGGTGAGGAAGATAGTGGGAAAATGGAACAGAGAGACGCTAAGAGAAGCTACAGGACTCGTAATAGGGAAGGTGGAAATGCATAGAAGTGCGGTGTAGGTGGGAGCAGTGTACTGTAACAAAAACCGGGTGGAATTAATGGAGGTACTACACGAACTGGATACGGCAGCAGATATGTGGATCATCGGGGGCGACTGGAATGTGAGGGTGGGGGAGCTGGAAGGAGGTATCGGAGAAGACGGTGACTGGAGAAAAAGGTGCTCCCAGGATAAAGTGACCAACCAGGAGGGTAGAGAATGGATGCAATGGGTGAGAAAGTCAGGATGGGATGTGCTCAACGGTTGCTGTGAAGGGGACTGGGAAGGAAAAAAAACGTTCTGCGGACAAGGAGGAGGCTCGGTTTTGGACTACGTGGTGGTCAAAGGGATCGAAAGGGAAGAGTTGGTGTGCTTCAAGGTGGAAAACGTAGGAGGGTCGGATCATGTACCGGTGGAGGTAGTTGTTAGGGTGAGGAACGTTGGGAAGGGAGAACAGAGGAAGGGGCAGCAGAGGTTTGGATGGAGCGAGCCGGACTTGGATGCATATGAGAAAAAGCTAAAACGCGTCAAGTGGGAGGATGTGCATTCGATGCTCCAGTTGGAGAGAGTGATGGTGGCTGCATTAGAGAAGAAGAAGAGTGGGGGCAGAGGGAGAGTTGGTTTGACGAGGAATGTAGGGTGAAGAAGTCGAGCTGGCGAAGAGCAATGGCGAAGTGGAGAAATGGGAGAGGTGAAGTGGAAAGGGCCAATCAGGCGAAGAGGGAATTCGAGAGAACCTGCGAGAGGAAGAAGATAGAGGAGTTGCAGAAGGTAGAAACGAGGTTGAGGGAGTGTGTGACAGAGAAAGGGTTGTGGGAAATTCTGAGGGAAAGCGTAAAAAAGGGCAAAGTTAGCATAGAGCTGGCAGAGTGGGAGAAGAGCTGTAGAGAGATGGCGGGGTCAGAGGTGGATTTAGGGAGTCCGTGACCGGTGGTAGAACGGGAGGCGTTTTCGCGGGAAGAGGTCGACGTGGCCATAGGGCAGCTGAAACTGGGAAAGGCGGCGGGGGAAGATGGGCTGAAGGCAGAGGCTTTCAAAAGATTAACAGAGGAAGGAAAAGATAAGTTACTGCAGGTTTTGAATAGAGTCTGGAGCGGTGAGGAAGAACTGCCGGAAGAGTGGCGTGTGGGGGTGGTGGTCCCGGTACACAAAGGGGGAGCAGCATCGGTCGTAAATAATTATAGGGCTATTACCGATATGAATGCGGGGTACAAAGCGATGATGACAATGGTGAAAAATAGACTAGCGAGGGAAGTGGATAGAAAAGGGCTGCTGCCGGAATGCCAGGGGGGTTTCAGAAAGAGAAGAGGGATGAGGGAGCAGATTTTCACGCTTGCAAGAATGGTGGAGGAAGAGTTGGAGTGCAAGGGAAAAGTGTATGCGGTGTTTGTGGATTTGAAAGCGGCGTATGATTCAGTTCCTAGAGGAAAGGTCGTGGAGTGTATGGATAGATTGGGGATGGAAGATGAAAGTGTGGAGTGGGTGAGAAGTATATATAAAGAGACGTGGGCAAAATCGAGAGTGAATGGAGAAGTGTCTGAGAAGTTTAGGGTGAATGTGGGTGTAAGGCAAGGGTACCCGCTAAGCCCCTTCCTGTTCAATCTATACACAAGCGAGTTGGAGGCGGTGCTGAGGAGAGGACATGCTGGAGGGGTCGTGGTGGGGAGAACCAAGGTGTGGATGCTGGCATATGCGGATGACATAGTATTAGTACCCAAGAGAGTGGAAGAGATGCAAGAGACGTTGGAAAGAATGGGAAGGTACATGGATAGGAGAGGGCTAGTAGTGAATGTGGAGAAGACTAAATGGATGATGTTTAGGAATAGGGGTAGAAGGGGTAGAGTGGAAGAGCTGAAATGGAAGGGAAGGATGATTGAGAGAGTGAATGTCTTTAAATATTTGGGTTTCTGGTTTGACAGTGGAGGGGGATTTAGGGTGCATGTGGAAAGTATGCAAGCGAAAGCCAGAATGGCTTGGGGAATAGCGAAAAGGAAATGGGAGAGGTTGTGGGGCGGTAACCTCGTAATGGCGTGCAAGATCTGGGATGCGTGTGTAAAACCTATTCTGTTGTATGGAGTGGAAGTGTGGGGATTGCGTGAGTGGGATGTGATAGAGAGAGACCAAGGTGTGCTCCTGAAGAGTCTGCTGGGTCTCGAAAGGTCGACACCGAGAGCAGTGCTGTTGCAGGAGACGAATCGTATGAGTATGTGGTGGGAGTCGTGTGTAAGGGTTGTGAAGTTTGAAGAAAGATTGCAGGAATTGGGTGAGGAAAGACTGGTGCGGGAGGTATGGATAAGGTGTAAGAGTAGGACGGAGAGTGGTTGGAGAAAGGATAGAGGAAGGATGTATGAAAGAGTGGGTATGTCTGAGGTGTGGGTAGAGGAGAAGCTGAGAGAAATGGGAAGCCTAGGAACTGAGGTAAGAGAGAGATTGAGATATATTGAGTGGCAAGAACGGCAGGCTAGAATGAATGAGAGCTCTTACAACCCTGGCTACGTAGAGTGGCAAGTGAGTGGGAGACTCCCGAGTTACTTAGCCAGGGGTGAGTGGAGCAGGGAGGACAAGGTATGCATGGCAAGAGCGAGGTGTGGGTCAGACGAGAGAGGGAGGAAAGTGTCGATGGGTCTAGGGTACACCGCGTGTGCGCTGTGTAGTAAGGGAAGCGACACGTGGTGACACCTTAGCGTAGAATGTGAGGGTGTGAAAGCAGAGTGGGTGGGAGACTGCAGAAAGCTGAATGAATGGTTATGCGAGGATGGGGAAGGCGTGAAAATCTGCAGGAGGCTGACGTGGGAGAGGAAAGTGGCAAAGCGAGCGGCGATAGATGGGGGTAATTTGTAATTTTTGGTGGAGTAGTACTTTTATTTATATTGTATTTTTATTTTTATTTTTGTATATTTTTGTTGAGGTTTGTGGGAGGGTCAGTGAGAGAAATGCCAATAAATAATTCTTTGCTTCCAGATAAGCAATCAGGATTTAGACCTAACCACAGCTGTGCCACTATACTCTCTAAAGTAACGGACGATATATTCACCGCACATGATAGTAATTTGTTATCGAACTTAGTATTACTTGATTACTCTAAAGCCTTTGATCTGATAAATCTCAAATTGCTTTTTTCTAAGATTAAATACCTGGGGTTAAACCAAAACGCTATAAAAATCTATACACAATATTTATCGGGAAGGTACCAACATGTAAAACTTGGCCAATCCTTATCATATGCTACAGGTGTGGGGAGCTAGCCACCCTCTCAGAGACTTTAGTGCCGTATTTTCGTGCCGCCCATATGCCGTGATTCGCTAAGCCCTCTCTATTGCTAGTATTAAGATAGTATTTAAGTAATGTAAATTGCAAAATATTTAAGTTCTTTTCCAAACGATTAATAAAACGTATAGCAATTGTGCTACATGAAGTTTCCGCATCTTATATCATGTAAAATTGTAAGTGTGTTGCAATAGCCATATTGCCACGATGTAATAAGTGCAATCCGTACAAGATGTGGTCGCAAACCGGGCTGGATACGCGACAGGTCGATTTATGACTTGGGAATACACTTGTCTTAAAAGTCGATGCTATAAGAATACACAAACAGTACATATATAGAAAAGTACGTCGAATTGTTCCAACGGAGTGATATAATTCACATCTGGCGCCCACTCGAGTTCCTAAAATTATGAAAAATAATTTTTAAAATTGTATATTATTGTACAGTATTTTGTAGGCTGAATTTTTTATTTTTCGTTTTGTATGGTTAAATCAGAAATGGCGATAAATTAATATTTACAACAAGTTCCACTTTTTGTTCTTACGGCTAACATGAAACTAACCAAATGAAAAAAAATATCAATCAGAAATAACGGGTATTTCCTCCTCTTGCATTGATGACTGCTTATAGTCGACGAAGCATGCTATCGATTAAGTTCTGGGCAACGTTCGCCACTCCTGCAATAATATCTCTTTCAGCTCCTGCGCTGCTTGCAGAGATGGTGTATGTCTTCGAAAACGTCGTCTCAACTCATCCCAGACATGTTCGATGGGATAGAGGTCTATACTGCGAGCTGGCCACTCTAACCGCCGAATTCCTACATCATTTATATACTCCTTGGCATCTTGCATAAAAATGCCGTGCTCAACCATAGTGAGGCCATAATTTAAAGTTACGAGAGAAAAAATTATATTTGCACCATGGTATATCAAGTTGGGGCTTATGAAACAATTTGTGCAGGCTTTAAATCAAGATGGGCTTTGTTGTGACTACTTGACACTACATTTCCTGGTAGTATCACGGAAAACCTGAAATCTGGAATATATGATGGCCATTTTTAAGTGATCAGTGATCTTCTTTGTGAAATAATACCTTACTTTACCTAATTTAAAATGTACAAATAAAAAATAAAATTATTTTATTATAAAATAGGCCAATATAGCGTATCTCAAAAATTAGATCTGATAGACCAAATCTCACGGCTATCTAAAAATACCTAGAAACAGTTAAAACCGCAGGCACCAAAACGTCTGTTGGGCAGTGTTATAGTTAAAAGTCCACCTTAAATGTGTTATGAACAAACTCCTAGAACAAAAATAATCGTGTACTTACTTATTCAATGGAAAATATTTTGAAATATAGGGACCAATTAACCTATAGAAATTAAATAATAATAATATGAAGAATATATTTTGTAGATAATGTACGACAAAAAAATAACAAAAGTAAACTTAAGGCGAAAAACGTCGCCGCTTGTAAACACAACGTTGCCATGCTGTAGTAAATCTTAACTAAGATCTATATTTCTTTGGTGCAACAGAATAAATATTTAAGACTAATAATATAAATAAGACGAGCTTACAAAAGTCGAGTTTTAAGATTCGTTGGAGAAACCGGGCGTTATTGTAATGATCTCACTTGGAACTGTCTATTTATTAATACACAAAAATTACAAAATTCAAAATTCTTGTTTACGTTTCATTCATTGCAATAGAAACCAGGAACATATTTTGAACAAACTATACAAGATGCGCTGGCTAAACATACAGCGTACGAATAGTCAGAAATTGGAATGAAACTCCACCTTTCGCCTCCAACAGATATTCATAATGTCAACATCAGAAACAGGGGTATTATACACCGCCTGCAAAAACTGCATCTACATAAAACATACATAAAATCTACAACCCAGAATATGTGGCGGAGAAGCCCGTCGAGAGGGGCAAACATCTAATGAGGGTATATGAAGCCGCCTGCCAAAAACTCACCTAATAAACGGGTGAGGTTGGATGGTTCATCACCTTCTGCAGGGAACAATCTCCAGAGAAGGTAGCAAATCCCAACATAAGATACGTAGCTGCGCTGAATAGCCATCTCAGAGTTGCTATAAATTATTCGTTTTACCGTCTGGGGAAAATTACGAGTGAGCAGGGCATCAAACTAAAATTGTTCTTTTTGTTCCGGTTTTTTTTTTGGGTTTGGGTATTTTTGGGATATGTTTTTGATGCTTTGGAATTCGGTATGCTGAATATAATGAGTAATCCTTATATATTTGTATTTATAGATCCCATATAAATTTATTATCTGTCGGAGTCTAATAAATTTGAATGTATCAATATATATATATATATATATATATATATATATATATATATATATATATATATATATATATATATATATATATATATATATATATAATATATATATATATATATTATCTATTGCCTTCTACCTTTCGGTGTAGGCTATTACATTTACATTATTAACATTATAATTTACAATTACGGTTGTTTATACATTTGTAAATTATTTCCACTCCTTTCTGTTCTTCGCCAGTTCTCTTGCTTGCTTGACTGTCTTTCCTTTCTTGATTATTATTTCGTCCCACTCTTTTCTTGGTCTACCTCTTCTTTTATTTCCAGTTCTTGCTTCCCATACCTGTTTTGTTTGATTCTTTTTATCCATTCTAATTAAATGACCCCGCCAGTTTAGTTGTTTCCTTTCTATATACTTGTCTACAGCTTCAATTCCCAGTTCTTCTCTGATGTCATCATTTTGTCCTTTTGCTGATCTCTTTTTTGTTAATCAGTATATTGCTCAATGCGCGGTATGTTTTAACTGCGTTGTTTATTCTATTACTAAGTTCGCCTTCCATTTTCCGTCTTCTGTCAGTGCTAATCCTAGGTATTTGAATTCTTCTACTTGTTCTATTTTGTGTTGTTCTATCTTTATATTTATTTGTTCTTTCCGGTTTCCTATTACCATCACTTTTCTTTTGTTATAATTCATTTTCATATTATACTTTTCTAGACGTCTTTTCCATACACTAAAGTTGTGCTGCAGATTACCTTCAATTTCTGCTATCACTACGACATCATCAGCGAATGCTCCTTCCGATATTTTTACAACGTGCATGTTTTTGTACCCTATGTTTGTTTTTTTGGTTTCTGGTTTCATGCTCTTCATTGTTTCATCCATGTATATGTTAAATAACGAAGGACTGAGCCCGCCTCCTTGTCTTAGTCCAGTGGTTTTCTTAAATGTTATTGATGTTTGTCCTTTGTGTATTATTGCATTGGTGTTGTTGTTATATATGTTTTGTATTAATTCGACTGACATAAATTATTTCTTGGTATCGTGTCGAATGATTTTTCCAGGTCGCTGAATCCTAGGTATGTGTTTTTATTATTTGCAATTCTTTTTTCTGTGATTTGTTTTATCGTGAAAATGTTGTCCTGTGTGGATCTTCCTTTCCTAAATCCACATTGCGATTCTTCTAGCGTCTGCTTTATTTTTGCTAATATTCTTTTGTTAATTGTTTTTTCTAAGATCTTCATACCTATGCTTATGAGTGTTATACTCCTATAGTTAACATTTTGTCTTATCGCCTTTCTTGTGTATCGGTACGATTAACGATAGTTGCCAATCTTTAGGTATTTTATTCGTCCTCAATATTTTGTTTATTAATTTCAGTAGGATTTCGTTACCTACAGGTCCCATGTGCTTAATCATTTCCGCTGTAATCTGGTCTTGTCCTGGTGCTTTCCCTATTTTCAGTTCCCTTATTATCTCTAGTATTTCTTTTCCATTGATACTCTTTATGTCTGCTTCCGAGTCGTTTTGGTCTCTTGTCTTCTGTTCATTTCCATAATTTTGTGATAGTCTTCAAAATATTCTTTCCATCTTTCCAGTAGTTTTTCGTTGTCTTTCAGCAATATTCCTTGATTGTCTTGTATATAAGTCACTTGGGCCCATTGTGAAACCTCCCTTTAAGGCTGCTCACTTGTCCCACCAGTCAATTTTGCGTGCAAGCTACAAAACTCTGGCGGTTGAGGAGCTGCCAATGCTGACCATACTAGGCCAGTACTCCCCTAGTATTAGATGCCTAGTGTTTACTAGAGCTTCTCCTTTGGCTTTTTCTGTGTTCTTTGAGCTGCCCCCAGAATGTTTCTTTGTTGCACGCAATATCATCTTCGTTTGGTCCATACACTGCTATGATAGTTTTATGGTAGCCGTTTCTTTGATCTCTAACTTCGATAGACAAAATCCTCTCCGTTATTGCATCCCATTTATAAATATTCGATTGCAGTTTTTTTATGCACTATACCACCCCTGCTGCGGCTCTCCGATTGTTATCTACACCGCTATATATGAATATATGTTCCTTGTCCATTTTGTACTCTCCCTTCCCCTTCTTTTTTGTTTCTGTTACCACTAAGAAGTCTAGTTCAGCTTTCTCAAATTCTTCTTCCTATGTTCGTTGTCCTTTTCCTCGCTGTATTCTTTTTATTTTTGCTTCCGTCCGTGATCTCTTTGGCTAGTAGTTTTTTGCATTGGTTACTTTCACACCATTATCTTTGGCTCGACTTCTTTCTCCCTTTTATCCCATATATATGTTTCATTATCTACTATTATCTTTCTATATCCCATTTTTACGTGTTTTCCTTTTTCTTTTTCCAATTTTGCTATGTTTCTTATTTCTCTTTGTATTTTTCTCTCCTGTTCCGTTAGGTCATCGTCTATATATATTGTTTCTCAGTTTATATTTTGCTTTCATTATTTTTTGTTTTTCTTCCCAGGTTGGAATTTCAACTATTATTATATTTCGTTCTGGGCCTGTGTTTATTTTTTGTATTTTGTTAACCCCTGTCTCCACTACCAGTTTCTCTTTGATGAGTGATCTTACCTCTTCTATGTTTTCTATCTTGCCTAGACCTCTTATTGCTATGTTATTTTTCCTTCTTCTCTTCACTTCAATTTCTGCTTTATTTTCTAGTTTTTCTATTCTGACTTCCAATGTTCTCTTTTCTTCTTTCCATGTTTCTTCCTTATTGTTCATTTCCTGTTTTATTTGTTACATGTTTTCTTCCATCTTCCTCATTAGTTCTATAATCATTTGTTTTAGTTCTTCCATTGTATCTTTGTCAATGTCCGTTTCACCGTTCCAATTTTGTTCTGTTTCTTCTAATCTTGTTTGTGATCTCAGTATTTTCTTGTTTATTCTAACGGTTTCTTTCTGATTTTGTATGTGTTTGTCCTCGCTATCCGTTTCTCTAGCTCTTTTATTTTTATTCATTGGCCCGGGCGCTATTTTTATTTGCTATTCTTGCCTTTATTGTCCTCACTATATGCAGCCCAATATACTCCTCGCCTTTATCGGCGCCAGAGGTTATTTACGGGTCGACCTATGGGTCGACCCCTCGTGCAAATAACCTCTACCCTCTATTTTATTTACTTTCACTTACCGCTATTTCTCTCGACTTTTTAACTTTCCTGTTGTATCACTATTTCTTGTCGCTGTTTTCACCTCTCGTGTATTGACCTAATTACCGATGGGGGAGCCACCGCGCCGGCCCGAAATGGTGTAAAGGTGACATATACTTTTGGCGCCAAGTTTTCGTTATTCAATCATTTAAATTTCCGTTGATTGTTTGTTGTAAGAGTATAGTTTTCTTATAGTATGGCCTTAATATGTAAGAATCCACTACCATTAAATCTGATGGTTTATTTATTTCGTTGGTAATAGCCGCCGACACATTTTACATGGAATTTTATTCAATGGTTGTTTTACACTTTCTCGCAATAATGAATTTGTACATATGGTGCCCAACGTGTTCGTCCCACATTTGGCTATACTGAGAATCTACACTTCTTGTCCAATATTGCCTTTACTAATAGAAAAACATCATTTTCATAAAGCACTTTTTGCCAAATTATTGTCAATCTGTCTCATTTAAGGTTATTTTATGTGTGGTTGCATACATATTTAGAAGCTATACCAACATTCAGAATATATACACTGTTGTCGTATTTAATTGTTTTATGTTCCTAGTGTTTACTATAATTGTGGGCATTGAAATTAAATTTGTGGATTCCAGTAAAGATGACGATCCTGAGTTTAATGATGACTTAAATACATTTCTTCATCTCTTTTTATTTTGATTCAAACTTGGAATTGGAATATATATCGTTTTACTGAACTGATACTAATACTCTTAGAGCGATAGTAGGAACAGTGGCAACATCGCATGCGATAGGTCGATTGGCAGTACCGTATATTTATGCAACTTTAGGTAAATCGTCACCGAATAAACATCAAAATGTGTCCATGAAAATTGGTATTTGCAGCTTGTAACGAGTAGTGAGATTCAGAAACCAACTAGAATCTGATAGCGGAAAGTGAGACAAACACGACGAGACCATAGACGTGAAGAATCATTAATCGAGTGAACTGTAATCTAATCTGAAACACCAAACAAAATCAATGTAAATTTGAATTTTACACCATTTCAGGACTTCAATTTTTAGACACCAGGTGTCGTTTTAGAATCGTATAGAGGTCAATAATAAAATATGAAAACATGAATTTATTGAATATCGGGAAGTACTGTCATCTACCGAAAAATAGATATACCACTGTCCCTAATAAGGTTCGGATCATTGATAATAATAAGGAGAATGGCCAAGAACACGGGTCAAGATAACGTTACGGATGCGTCGATCTCTATGACAACCAATTAAATAATACTGCTACTATTTCGGAATGGACGGGAAATTAATTTTACATTAATGAAACTCATGGGTACGGCTAATCCAAAGTGCCAATTTTTTTTATTAAAGTTGACACGCCGATAAAGTATTAAAAATAATATTAAAAGATACATATGGAATTTGTGAAATAAATTAAACACGCGACATTCACAAACTTTCTTTTTACTTTCCGAATACATCACTGATGTAAAGGAAGGTATTGTTTTACCGAAAACGTGTTCACGTTTTCAAACTAAGATTGTGGAAATATGCGATAACTTTCCGGGAAAAAAATTACACCAGAAGGAAGGTATTGTTGCCGTGTACAATTTTGCAAAAATTCAATTTTCGTTATATTTTATGCCCATAATAGTCGAAATAAACCCGATTTTTGCTATGTCTGTGTGTGGTATGTATGTCGTCTGTCTGTCTGTCGTCTGTCTGTCTGTGAACAAAATTCCGGGAAAACGACACAACAGATTGCGGCCAAATTTGGCAAATATCTGCGGGCACTATCCAGGACGATCCAGTGAAAATTTGAGCACAATCGGTTCACTAACAGCGAAGGAATCACAATCAATACGATGCGCGGATCATAATTAGGCGCTGTGTCAGACTATTTAATGCTCACGGTGGGAAAATGGCACAACAGATCGCGACCAAATTTGGAAATCGGGTGAGAGCTTGCGCTTCGGCGACCCTGTGAAAATTTGAGTAAGATCGGTTCACTAAAACAGAAGATTTCTCAATAATAGCGATTTCCTATTGCTCATATCACAAATAATTAATAATATACGTGACGTCAGCGTGACGTCAGCGGGCGTGGCGTAACTCTAGCGCGGAATTAGCGAAAATTGTCGCATCTTAAATGTAGTATGGTATCGAAAATATACATTAATAATACATTACATTTTCATGTGAAGCTGTGAACATTTGAAAATGTGAAAATGCCTAAATGTAAATATGTCAAAATTTCAAAATGTAAAAATGTCAGAATGCCAAAATGTTAAAATATCAGAATGTCAATATGTTAAAATGTCAGAATATCAATATGTTAAAATGTCAGAATATCAATATGTTAAAATGTCAGAATGTCAAAAACATAAAAAGTCAAAATGACAAAACGTGAAAATGCCAAAAAAGACAAATGTTAAAAAAAGTCAAAAAAATAAAAAATGTCAAAAATGTCAAGAAATGTCATCAAAGTCAAAATGTCAAAAAAGTAAATAAAAGTCAAAAATATCAAAAAATCCAAAAAAAATTTAAAATATCAAAAATATCAAAAAATGTCATCAAAGTCAAAATGTCAAAAACAATTAAAAAGCTCAAAATTTGAATATGTCGAAAATGTTATACAAAATTAAAATTAAATAGGTCATGTAATTCGGAAAGTCGTGTGGTGCCCACACCAGATATTTTATATTAAAATTAAATAAAACATTTTTTATAAAAAATTATAATAAGAAGGCTAACAATATAATGCATGTGTACAATATCAATAATAGTAAGATATAATTGGATCCACTCTAAAACCACAAACCTAATTTATTAATATATTACAAGTAAATTCATAACAGTCAGCAAATTAGACTATGATTCATATTTGACAGACAATGGAACTTGCAGCAGTTATAGAGGGTTAACAAAAGCAGAAAAAAATATATACCATGGAAAGGGATAAAACAATTTAACACAGGAAAGAAAAGAATGAAAAGAAAAATACAAATACAAATACAAAGAATAAAAGAGAAAAAACACATGCATACACCTTAGAAGGCATATGATTAAATAAATAAATTTATGAATTCCTTATCTCCATATTTCTATTTTTTTCTAGAATTCGGGGGCCATTTCTTCTTCATAAAAATGAGTCAATTTAGTCATCATATTGTCAATAAATCGTTGATCTCTATGTATGGTCTGAATATTCATTCCCTTCGGTGTCCATATAATAAAGTCACATTCATCCTTTTTGGTTATTTGGAGTTGTCCTTGAATTTGAGCGTAGTATGGATGGTTATGCCTTATTTCTATTTTGCCATTGTTTATTTTACAACATTTCTTTACTGCATTTATTTTCTCAACAGCCTCAAAAGGTGTATACAGTTTTGCAGAAAATGGACACTTTATTTTGATGATTTTGTTTCCAACAATCCCATCAGGCGAGGCAGCTAGATATCCATGCACTTCCGATATAAAAAGGCCACATTCTTGCACTTTAATTTGTTTTAAAGTCCCGTACTTGTCTCTAGCTACTTTCTCGTGAACTCTACCCCAATCTATAGCTTCATTTGTAATGAGCGGTTTACAAAGTAGCTGAGCTACAACTTTACCTGGCGCTTTACGTCTTCTATTAACGACTCCAAAATTAGATGCTGTTAGTCTATTTAAGCGTTCGATATACCACTGTTCATTCTCTGCTTGTCCTCTAGTATTAAATTCAATCTCTTTAATTTTATCGGCCGTTACTGTGAGAGATGTTACTAGATATGTGACTTGCTCCTTTATATCTACTTCTGACATATCTTGTGACGAAGCCTGAGCGCCGAGTGTGTGCGGCGCAACGCCCTTGCGCCGAACCACCACTGCTTGGCTACGTCATGCCCTCTCTGCTTCAGCCTCCTTCCCAAACATACCCCACTACCTTCATCCCGCTCCCCGCCTTGGTGATGGGCTTTAAAAGCCGTCGCCCGCGGCTTAACCGGCAGCACTGGTGAGAACCAGGCAAGCCGCGGGCAGGTTATTTCCCTTAATTGGGAGATACAGCGTTCTTAGTTTGCGTAATAAGTTAATGATCTTCAGCGCCGTGCTGAGACCAAAACTTATATACGGTGCTCCTGTCTGGGCTGGGGGCCTAACCAAAACAAACTGGTTAAGCCTGCAGCGGTACCAGAACGTTACATTGAGAAGGTTCCTGATTGCCCCGTGGTATGTTAGGAACACACAAATTAGAGACGAGCTGGGAGTATGCTTGATGTTTGATCACATCAAACATATCGCCTCCAGCTTCCACGAAAGATTGGCGGAACACCCATTAGAGTCAATGAAGGCATGCTCCAATTATGATGAAAATCATAATTGGAAATATGATAGGCCCAGGTCGATCCTTGTAAAAGGACCACCGTGAATCGGGCAAACCCATAAAGTGAAGCCCCTCGGGGCTGGCCAACATGGCCATTAACTATACCTCTCACGTGATTAACATCCCTATACGAGTCTAACATACATAAAATTAATTTTTTCGTTATGTTGCAGGCGGCAGTGCTTTTTAGTCAGTAAAAATCTGACACTGTCTTCGTCTTTTGAAGATTTTTAACACTGCCAGGTCTCGCGCCAAACCAAAAAAAAAAAAATTAACCGGCAGAGTACAATCCAGTCTCTCAACCCTCCTCCGGACTTAATGGTGCCCCGGCACATTCATTTCGTTCGCTCCCATCTCTACTGCCCGAACTAACGGTGCCCCGGCACCTACGTTAGTTCTTTCCCGACTTGACCGCCCGGAACCAGCGGTGCCCCGGCACATTCGCTGGTTCACTACCGCCTTCCCCCTAACCACGCTGCCCACCGTTTAGCCGCTGTAGGATACTGTTTATTTTATATCTTGCCCACTGTTTATTTTACATTTTATTTTATTATTACAATTACATTTATTTTTCTGAATAAACATATTTATTTATTATTTATTTGTGACACTTGCTACCCGGTGGAACCGTCCGTCACAAATTGGCGCCCGAGCAAATCTACGTCAGCACGTTGACACCTCGAAGAGGCGTCCCAACAACGCAGACACCGCCAACCAGCCATGTCCAAGAAGGAGACATGGGGATTTACCGATACCTCGGCCGAGGAAACCGTGTTAGAGGAAGGCCTCCAAGATACACCAGGACCGACAGCAACCCCAGCAGCGAATATATCCGCCGCACAAGCCTGTGAACAAGTCAGGCGATGGGGAATATTTTTTGAGGGATATGGCGACCCCATTGCGTTCCTAGAACAAATAAAGGAACTACAGGCATGCTACGGTATAGACAACACACAACTATACCAGGCGATATCTGGGATACCCTCCTCCACAGTATGTTTCAGGTGCGGACAACATGGACATGTCCGCCAACAATGCCGAAATACCCCGAGATTGTTCTGCTCCAGGTGCGGAACGGACGGTGTGATGTCCAGGGATTGCCGCTGCACGGGAAACAGGGGTGGTGTCACTCGCGGCAATCATCCCTAAACTTATCTAAAGAAATGCGAGAAAACTGCACAACGCTCAGTAATGTAGACCACACACACGACATCCGACCAGTGCTAGAAATCGTAATCAACAGCAAGCATTTCTTAGCACTGATAGACACCGGGTCAGAAAGATCTTACATAAACCTGCATACACTAAATTCAGTAGGCATCAGCACCCCAGCGACATCTAATGCAGAATACGTCCGTCTCGCTAATTGCCAGGAAACCGAGGTGTATGGATCCGTCCCAATAGAATGGTCACAGGGAGATCAAGTGTTCAAGGATGAATTCCGTTTCCTCCCACATCTAGCCGCCGACATCCTCATGGGAGCCGATATCCTGAGGAAATATAACATTATCCTCACCTATGAACACAACCAACCACGCATCATACCTGTGATTCCCTATCAAAAACCGATACCGAACGCCACTCCGACTAAAATTTGTTCCGTTCAAACAAGTCCAGGAACAATGGAAATATCCTCCGAGGAATCGACCCGTCTCAAGCATTTTCTAAGAATGGAATTACCAAAATTTAGTAATATATCTGGAACAGCACCGCTGATAGAACACCAAATAAGACTGACATGCAAGGACCCAATTAAACAACGACACAGGCCACTCAACCCAAAACTCGCCGCCGCGGTCGACGAAGAGGTCAACACTATGCTAGAAGAGGGCGTAATCGAACCGTCACACAGCCCGTGGAGTTCACTAGTAGTAATTGTGAAAAAGAACAATGGGAAATTGAGTTTCTGCATAGATTTTCGAAAATTAAACTCAGTGAGTGTAAAAGACGCCTATCCTTTGCCACCAATTGACGCAATCCTGGATAAACTTCGGGAGGCGAGATACATCTCGACATTGGATCTAAAGCAGGGCTACTGGCAAATACCGCTCTCCGAAACCAGTAAACCGCTCACAGCTTTCACGATAGCCGAAAAAGGACTTTTCCAGTTCAAAACGATGCCATTCGGGTTACATTCAGCACCAGCTACATTCCAGAGGTTATTGGACTCATTTATAGGACCAGACTTGGAATTATATACATAGTATTGGGGAAAACGTTCAAAAAGCACCTGGATAACCTACAAACAATTTTCAAACGATTACGACAGGCAAACTTAAAATTAAATTTAGACAAATGCAAATTTTGTTGCAAGAGCATTAAATGCCTCGGTCATATTATCTCTGAGAAAGGTATTGCAACGGACCCCGAAAAAACAGAAGCTCTACGACAGTTCACACCGCCGACTACCGTAAAAGAACTCCGTAGATTCCTGGGAGTGGCTTCCTGGTACCGCCGTTTTGTGCCCAATTTCGCACAGATTGCCAGCCCACTACACCACCTTCTGAAAAAGAAAACCCGATGGGCATGGACTAAGGAGCAGGAGAATAGTTTTTGTACTAAAAAACTGCCTAACATCGAGCCCAATTCTCTCCTGCCCTGACTTCCATAGAGTTTTCACGCTACAAACCGACGCATCCAACGAAGGACTGGGAGCCGCCCTCGTGCCGTACGACGAGTCAGGAGAACATGTAATATCCTATGCAAGCCGTTCGCTGTCCGCTCCGGAGAAAAACTATTCCACGACGGAAAAGGAATGTCTGGCTCAAGTGTGGGGAGTCCAAAAGATGCGGCACTACATGGAGGGATACCGATTCAAAATAGCTACAGACCATCAATCACTAGCCTGGCTGAACAACCTAAAAAGCCCATCTGGAAGAATTGCACGATGGGTAATGTATCTGCAGCAGTTTGATTTCGAAATTACATACCGTCGTGGCCATTTAAACCGAGTAGCAGATGCATTATCCCGACAGCCTGGCATCAAGGAACAACCATCTGCAGCATCGATGAGGAACACTGCCCGTGGTACACCACACTTATCAAGAAGGTGCAACAAAATCCGCAACAATTTTCCGAGTACCGTATAATCCAGGGGATATTATACCGCCACTTCTGGGACCCAATGGATTGGAAATAGGAAGAAATGACCCAACCGTGGAAACGTTGCGTGCCAAAACCGCTCCGGGCAAAAATTTTGCAACAATTCCACGATAATCCATCAGCCGGTCACCTAGGTATAAGCAAAACAATAAATAGGATATCGCATTTACACTACTGGCCGGCAATGAACCGAGATATTGCACAATATGTAAGAAAATGCACAAAGTGCCAACAGTTTAAAACGAGTCAGCAATGTCCAGCCGGGAAGATGTCCTTACCCAAAATACCAGGACCCTGGCATACAATATCGACAGACTTAATGGGACCGCTTCCTAAATCACCTCGGGGCCATCGGTTCATAGTTATATTCCAAGACCGTTTCACTAAGTGGACCGAAACCCGACCCCTACGTACAGCTACCGCCGACACCATAAGCCAGGCACTACTAGAGCTGGTAGTGTTCAGATTTGGGAGACCTGTCAAAATAATATGCAATAATGGTTCCCAATTCGACAGCAAAAAATTCACAAACCTTGCCAAGGAATTAGGGTGCGAGCTCCAATTCACCACTCCATACACCCCACAGGCTAACCCAGTCGAACGTGCAAACCGAACGATGAAAACGATGATCAGCCAATTTACGGAGGGGAATCATCGAAACTGGGATGTAAATCTGGCGGCACTGACTTATGCAGTAAACACTGCCAGGCAGGAATCCACAGGATTCACTCCAGCATTTCTAAACTTTGGAAGGGAGCCAGAGTTACCTTACTGCCTTCAACAACCACACACCAAGACCGAAGAAAGTCCACCTGATCGAGCTGAAAAACTCAAGACTTTAGAACACATATAAACTAGTCCAGCTTAATTTGGATAAAGCATTTACCAGCCAGAGCAAGCATTACAATCTGCGACGTCGAGAATGGAGATGCCATGTGGGTGACCGGGTCTGGAAACGGCATCATACATTATCTGCAGCTGGGGAAGGATTTATTGCCAAACTAGCTGAAAATACACTGGACCATTCACGGTTGTAACCGTTCACTCCCCTTTAATATATACTCTGAAAAACGACAAGAATAAAAAATTACACAGAGTACATATAAAGGACCTAAAGAAGGCATATGAATAAAGTAGAAAAATGAAAATAGGGGGGCAAAGAAAAACCAAAAAATTTTTCCACAGGTAAACTCATTTTATCATCCTATTCCTACCCATTCAGTATCCACATAAGTATGGAAACGTCCCCGCCATGCTGTCGCCATTGGCAAATACCCCAGAACCGGTCCGCAAGAGGAAACCGCTTCAGGAGAAGCTATGCGATTTGTTCGGATCGGATTCCGAGTCAGAACAATACTTTCATTTCGATCTCAATCGACCCCACAAGACAGGATGTCTACCGCAACCACACCATTCCCGTACAACCACGGAAAACGTCCCGACAACGCCAGACAAAAGGATAAAATATATGAATCCACTCCTGTCGCCCATTCTGTCACCGGTCCGGCACGTCAACGCAGTGACAGAATTGACAACGCCACCAGCTATGCGAAGCACTGTCCCGAAGACACCGAGAACTCCGGAGCATCTCCGGCTGCCTGCCGTCTGCCCAATTCGGATCCCACTCAGCGCCTTACGACTCCCACATCAGCCAACCACTAAAAGATGTCGCGTTCGCATAGGAAATGCTGATAATGGACGATGGATCACCATTCCACCCGATGCAGCACCAACTACGGATATCCGTCCCCTATAAAGAGTTTATTATACCGCGGCCCCGTTATTTTTTTTTATTATTATGTTTAAATTGTACTCCGTAAACGTGTCACTTGTCCTTCCCACGTATTCCGTCACGAAGTGGGGGGGTGTGACGAAGCCTGAGCGCCGAGTGTGTGCGCGTACCACCACTGCTTGGCTACGTCATGCCCTCTCTGTTTCAGCCTCCTTCCCAAACATACCCAGCCCAGCCGTCCAGCCAAGCCACCGGAGAATGCTGACAACCCCACCGAATCAAGTAAGTGGATCACTTTATTAAGTGTGCGCATACCACTCTCCAACATGGACGTCGGGATCACACTCGATAGCTCCAGGGAGGAGTTGTTCTCTGTAATAAAGATACAGACTAACATGATTAATAATCTCAATACGAAAGTAGAGGAGCTCTCACAAGCTCTAAACCGTCTACCGTCTGGGGCAAAACCCCAATCCTCTACTAACGAGCCCGCTTCTGGGAGCCCACTCGTTAAGCCCGTCTCTGAAAAACCGACTTCCGGCAAGAAGACTAAAAAGTCTTCTAGCAAGAAGCAGGTTAAACCCGCTACACTCCCTAGTCAGGGCCCTAAAAAGCCTCAAATACGCGAACAATTCCCCGCAATTCCAGGCGCGGATATGTTCGTTACCCCAGCCAACCCGATTGAGCCCATGCTCACCACCCCAGCCCCAGAGACCATCGAGCCCATGCTCACTGAGCACTCAGTCCCGAAAAGGAAGGCAACCGATGACCTTTCACGCCCCAGCTCATCTGCCACTAGCGCTGCGTCTGATGACGAATTAGACGGAGCTCGCGAAGCGGTATTTCAACTCCCGAAGTCGCAACAAAAAGCGGCAAAGCAGCCGAGAACAGAGGCCATATCGGCACCTGTTTCCGCAGTTTCTGCAACCCCTCAGCCCAAAGGGAAAACCCCTCCCACCGTAGTCCTTGAATCTAAAGAGGGCTACGGACTCATCCTTCGCGAAATTAAAGTTCGCGAAATTACTATCAGTAAAGCGGTCAACACTGCTAATGGGGTGCGTCTTCACCCGGCTTCCCCCGACGATTTCCGACGCCTAACGTCATACCTCGAAGAAAGGGGTTCAAAATATCATACCTACACCCTACCCTCCGAAAAAGTCCTACGCGTAGTTCTCCGTGGCATTCCCGAAACCTTATCTGCAGAAGACGTTCTGGAAGACGTCAAAATGCAGGGTTTCCCCGCGATCTCGGCCCACCAGATGGGCCAAAAGTCCAACTCCCGAGTGTTCCCAATGGTAATGCTAACATTACCATTGACCCCAGCTGGAAGAACTATCTTCCAGCTCACCAATATCTTTACGTTCCACCGCGTCACGGTGGAACATAAACGCAAATCATTAGACGTTGGGCAATGCCATCGATGCCAAACGTTTGGTCACTCCGCATCAAATTGTCGACGTGATTTTGCCTGCGTTAGATGCGCAGGCTTTCACTCTCACACGGTGTGTACACATACTCGTGAAACAGGTCCCGCTACCTGCGCAAATTGCGGCGGCAGTCACCCTGCCAATTATCGGGGATGCTCTAGCTTCCCCAAGCGTAAAACCCAACCGGACTCATCAACCCGGCTGGGTATCTCTTACGCCCGCGCTACTACCCATAAGGCAAGCCCGCCAATGCCCCAGCCCACCTCGGTCCCACCGACAACTTCTGCCCATCTGGCAACATCTATAGTCCCTCAGACAATCCCGGCCCCATCGGCAAGCGTTCCACATTATACTTTAAATGACCTTATAGATCCTGAAATTCCACGCGATGAACGTTTTCGTCGCCTGGATGCTCATATTGCCCTCCGAATTGCTCAGGGCGCTACGACCGTGGAGATTCAGTCAGTTGCAAACATAGTTTGGAACTTACTGTCAATTCACCCCGGACCATAGACTCTGAGCTATCCTGCGGCCTGAAATATTCGCAAGCTGCCCAGTGAAAACTGGACAAATTGCGAATAGGCCAACTACCGTGAAGCCCCCCGGGGCTGGCCAAACGGCCATTCCACATCCAATTCATCCCGCGAATTTTTCACACATTTATAGAGATACTCATATATAAAACTAACGTTTTCGCTATGTTTCAGGAGGAGTGCTTTTTAGTCAGTAAGAATCTGACACTGTCTCCCCTCACAGAGAGGGATTCGTCTTTTAGAAGATTTTTACACTCCTAGGCCTGTCGCCAAACAAAAACAAAAAAAAAAAAATAACCGGCAGAGTACAATCCAGTCTCTCAACCCTCCTCCGGACTTAATGGTGCCCCGGCACATGAATTTTTGTTCGCTCCCATCTCTACTGCCCGAACTAACGGTGCCCCGGCACATACGTTAGTTCTTTCCCGACTCGACCGCCCGGAACCAGCGGTGCCCCGGCACATTCGCTGGTTCACTACCGCCTTCCCCCTGACCACGCTGCCCACCGTTTACCCGCTGTAGGATACTGTTTATTTTATATTTTGCCCACTGTTTATTTTACATTTTAGAAGACTGTTTATTTTATTATTACAATTACATTTATTTTTCTGAATAAACATTTTTATTTATTATTTATTTGTGACACTTGCTACCCGGTGGAACCGCCCGTCACAATCTGGCTGCTGTGAATTAATACCATAATCTGGATTATTTGTGCTTGTTGAAGCTGTCTTGTCAAATTTCACGGGTCTTCTTTTCCGTGGTCGTATTTTGGCAAGTTGGCGTCTGTTTATAAGCCGCTTTATACGATGAACAGGACTCCTGCCGACAGCGTGCTTCCATGTATTTCCCAACCATTCTGGGCCGTACTGAAAGGATAATCCAGCACCGCAACACCGTGTTATGTAGGAAGATCTTCGACCATAAAATAGTTGCTTGCCTCCAGTAAATTTGGATACTAAATGCATGTAAGATTCTGCTAAATTTGTTGTTAGATTTTCTATCAAGCCTCGGGTATGTGTATATTTTAGACTCATTTTGTTCATTGCTATATTTTTGTTCCTTTAAATGCACATAATTTATTCACTGTTTTCCTTACTTATGTCAATTTTCTTTTGAATCTGTTTATATGTTCCATTTTGTCTTTATAAACTTCATTATTTGGTTCAGCGGTTTTTTGGAAATTTGCCGATATATACGAAAATATTATATTATTGAAGAATACACTCGTTCAATTACTCCGTTAGATTGGGGATACGTGACATTTTTTTTCATGCATGCAATGGTTGTGATACAGATTCATTATTAAAATCTAATTTGGTAATATTACAATGGATCGCCCATTGTAATATTACCAAATACTCCATAGTGTGGGAAATATAATAGTAATTTGTCTGCTGTTTCTATTGTATTTTTGAAATAATTTGGTAAGCTTGTCCTAGTTGTGAGAAGGCATCAATAATTATTAAGAAGTAGTATCCTTCGATAGTAAATGTATCCACGTGCAATTTTTCAAATAGTCCGCCGGGTGTGTCTGTTAAGATCATTGAAATGATTGGTTGGTTTGTCTCATATTTAGCTCGTTTGCAAATGTCACAGTTATTGATATAATCCGTTATTAATTTCTTCATATTTGGCCAAAAATATAATCTATGTATTTGGTCTAATGTTTCTTTTATTCCCCTATTATTTTTTTTACCTTCATGGTATTTTTAAAAAAAAATTTGTTGTTGACTGTCGGGAATTTTTACAACTCTTGCGGTGTTCATATAAAGTATTACTATGGGTCCGTTAAATTATTTGCAGTAAGTCTTGAAAATATACTTATATATTTTCTCTTTATCAATGTACATGTAGAAAGTCGTTTTCAGTTTTTCGTATCTTCTTAATAAATGTAGTATTTCTAATTCATTATTTTCTTGGCTCTTATGACTATAGGCTGTATCGCTGAGCCTTCGTATTAATACGTCATGCGATATTGTTAACCTAAGTATGTATTGCGTTATTTGCGTCGTTGGAGTCGATTCCTTGTACAATTTTCCTAATATCGGAATAATCTGGGATTTATGCGTTGCGTTTGTTATATCCTGTAGTACTGTCAATTTCTTCGTCGACATTTGCGATGATAGATTCCGTTTCTTCTCCTGTCTTTAGGTGGATAGAATTTATTTCAATTCTAGATAATGTATCTGCATTGGTGTGTTTAATTGTCTCATTTTATAAGTTTTTGTCGCCAACGTGCTACTTTAGAATGAGTTTTTAAGTGAACATTTCCTTTATAATGGACGGCGATCTGTATATATATATAGTAAATTTCATTCCATATAGATAGGGTCTGAAGTATTTGTTATAATTGGATTTGTATGCAATAAGACTTTCCAAAAAAATGTTTTTATATTATAATAGTCATACCTATCCTATTTTTTTTAAATGGTATCTTTTGATTGTAAATGTATTTACATCCAGTTTCTCGAGTGGTCGGCCTAGCATTTTCTCTTAATATTAATGGAATATTTATATGGTTTCTGTTATATTCATTTATTATATTTTGTTGGAGTATTAAATTAACTTTTGTTCTTTGCATTTTCTTGCCAGTTGCTTCATTGGCAGTTTTTTCGGTTGTTGTAAATATCGGTGTTGCGTTTTTAATATTAATTTTCTGTAGAACTTTATTGTTAAACGATATTTCGTCGGTTTTGTGTTTAGTGCATAATGTTTTTGTATATTGGTATGCGTTTTTGTCCTTCTGTTTTAATATAACATTCTTTGTGTTTTCTTTGAAAATGTCGTCTTGATTTTCTTAAACAATGTCCTGGATATTATGTTCTATACCCTTGATTTCTTCTACTGAAGTGGATAATGCTTGTGTTTGTGCTTCTTCAGGTGGTTTCACAATAGTCAAATTAGCTGATTCATTATCTATGCTACCAACAGAAGTACCTGCTGTACTATCCTCAATATCTATATAATTTAGATATACTTCGTTGTAGCTGTTTCCCATTTCTGGTTCTTGAGGATCTTCATTTTGGTCTTGATGGTATATTTCTTCCGACAGCCATTTCGGGTTTGGTTGGTAATTGATATAACTTGTACTTGCATTGTTTGAGTGCATCGAAGGAGTTTTAGAGGAGAAGCGTGATGGATTTAGTTTATGCGGTTCAGGACCATATTTAAGGAATTGACTTGATCGGTTTTGTGGTTGTTGGTTACATTTTTGTTCAGGTGTGGGGATAAATAAATTCCAGTTTTCGGACTCAAGGCTGATGTATTCTCTTAGAAAATATTCCTCCTCTCGTACTATTTTTATTCCTTCTTCCACCGTTGATGGGTTACGGCATTGTACGATTATTCTTATAGGATCTCTTAGTCCTCTTATGAATGTTTTTAGCGCAATATCGTTGTACATTCCGATCTTTATATTGCGCAAAGGTATGTTATTCTCCGTGTAAGTAATTTGAGATATGAGTAATGTTTTTATATCTAGACAACGTTTTCCAAACCTTTTTGGTCTTTCATATTCTTGGGATTGCAAAAGTAATTCACTAATAAGTGTAAATTCATCTCTTGGATCTGCAAACGTGGTATACAATCCGTTTTTCATTTCATTCCATGATGAAATTTTGATACACGCTAAAAGTTCGGCTGCTCGTCCGATCACTTTATTTTTTATGTGCCTTAATAAGAAGGCGTTGAAATTTTGATTATCTAATGTATCATTTGGTTTTAATAGTTGTCGGAGCACATCTTCGCAACTGTCGATAAAATTGTAAATAGTTTTGGAGTTTCCATCGTAGTTGGGAATGATCTCCAATTGGTCTCTTAATGTCAGAGTTTTTTTTATTATAATATATGTATATATAATATATGTCATTAAAAAAATGGGTACTATTGGGGTTTCAATAGGACATTGGCTGTAAAGGAGTGAACAATATTATACTCAATGTATTATTAGATTTATGTTTCCTTCTTCCTGGGAGTTGTTTTCTTCTTGGTTCTTTTTTTACCGATGAATTGTAAAAACAAACGATCTATCCACGATGTGTGTTGGATAGTCGTCGGTAAATCTTGCGACTGCGCTAATTATGGATGCACACAGATATCTACTGAGTTTAACTTATTTATTGAACATTGTATCGGCAATGCAAAAGCCGATATACAAGTGCTGACTTAGCTAATGCTGATTGATATTAAATAGTAATTAGTGTTTGTAAATATGCTGGTGCAAATGCACGGCGATAGTAAATATCGTGGTATTTGTATCAGCAATATATTCATGGCCGCTTTTGTTTATATAACAATAGGGTCAGCGTCTTCTTGTTGTTGGTGGTAATTCGTTGAAGGGCGAAAGGGTACCCGTAACACGTACTCGAAATGAGAGAGAGAGAAAAAGAAAAAGAAAGAAAAACCGAATTACAATAAACAAAATAACAATAATTGTGACGTAAAGTAATTAAAAATAACACTCAATTTGAAAACTGTATATTTATACAAATGTACTAAAAACTGATACAAACAATCCCAGCGCTAGACGTATTAATAATAATTGCAGAGCCCGAAGAAGACGATCTTTGCCGCAAATTTTTGATTCCCTAGCAGGTATCGCCATCGCGGGGTGAAATTGGCTTTAGTCCGACTGGCGCCTAAATGTCGGGCCAGATATGTGAATGGAAGATTTCACCCGCAAATCACTAAATAACTCAAAACACAAAATTCCCTCTAAGCTCTTTATGGCCGGGTTTACGAAGCGCCAACATCCCACTTGAAATATCAATATCGACGTACCTACTTGAACTAGCAATAAATATATCTAAATAATTAGACAGGGGAAGATTTGGGTTATGGTTCCCACACACACACAGTGTGGGGCCGTAACAATAACAGTAACAAATGTCCAAACAAAATTAATTAAGATTAAATCAAGTTAGATCACTTTAAATTAATCTAAATTAAATTAAAAAGAAATAGAAAATAATGATAATAATTAAATTCAAAATATAAAACAAAGCCAAAAAAAAGTAAAAAAGTAGAAAACTAAAACAATTAAAATTATGTATTTCGAGGTTGGACCTCCTGTCAATTTCCTTCCTTTTTTCCCTATATGCAAGACTATACTTTCAGTGTATCCGGAAACGTATGTCAGCTTCAATGCAATGATTTGCGAAGTTGGAATTTGTCTTCATGATTTCGAAATGATGTGGGATGCTTACTAAAATGCTTCTCGAAATTTCGGTTATATATATATATATATATATATATATATATATATGAATCGAGTTATTTTGCTGTATTGAATATGAATCCAACGGATTAAAAAACCTCCACGTTTTTTAATGGTTGTTAGGGTAGTGCAGCAATCAAACGCTATTAGATTTAATTACACTTTACTCATTTGCCAATATTTCGTGCCCCAAATTGGCACTTCATCAGGGCTTTGCTAGATTAAACGGATAAAAAACAATTGTTGAAAACATAATTGATACATTTGTGGTTCAATTAAAGTATATAACTTACAATGTGTGTATATAGCTATTAATCGTATGCAACCCACATTCCCTTTTGGTTGGAAACGTGCGTTAACATAGAATGGACGAAAAATGTTATCCGACAACAAAACATACAAACTGTTAAGGGGTGAACCAACGACAACAGTACAAAACAAGTTAAGAATAGTACTCAACACACTAAAACAATTAGGTGAACTCTCTGAGATGGAGTTCAAAAAATTAATATCATACAATGGGGTTACTCCTAAATTGTATTGTTTACCTAAAATACATAAAGTTGAAGTACCTTTACGACCTATTGTATCATGTGTTGGTTCTCCCACTTATAATGTGTCAAAGTTTATTGCAGACATTTTGTCCACTGCCTTCGAGGTTGATAGTGATTACAATATTTCCAATTCTTTTATATTTGCTGAAAAAATGCAAAATTTCATAATACCGAATAACCATGTATTAGTATCCTTTGATGTTGTGTCTCTATTCACGAACATTCCAGCTGAGTTCGTGACACACATCTTACGTCAAAAATGGAACAATATTTCTCAACACACCACTCTCAGTGAAAATTCGTTTTTTAACCTTTTACAATTCATTGTAGATCAAAGTTATTTCACATTTGATCAAAAATTCTATTCACAGGTGTTTGGCATTCCAATGGGCTCACCTCTTAGCCCCATTCTGGCAAACATTGTGATGGATTTTTGCTTGGATAACATCATCAATGTTCTACCCTTCACTTTTGGTTTTATTTTTAAATATGTAGATGATATCATCTGCAGTCTTCCAGCTACTGAAATCGATACCACACTTGATACTTTCAACTCATTCCATCCGGACATTCAATATACTTTAGAGACTGAAAATAATTGCTCCGTACCTTTTTTGGATACGCTTTTGATCCGTGATGAAAATGTGTTGACGGTTGATTGGTATAGAAAACCCAGCAATTCTTCAAGGTTGTTGAATTATCACTCCAACCATTCGCTAAAACAAAAATTAAACTTACTGGAGGGGATGAGATATAGAGTGCACAAGATCAGCCACCCAAAATATTTAAAAAAGAATTTAAAAACACTATCAGAATTATTTTGCAACAATGGCTACCCAAAATCTATAGTCAACAAACTTTTATACAATCAGAACAACGTTGTTACCCACCCTAATCAAAATCTTCAAGTAGCCACAACGCCTACAGTTTCCGTTAAATTTTACAGACTGCCATACGTTCCTAAAATCACTGCTAAACTCACTCGATCCTATCAACAGAAGAATTGAAGTTTGGGTTTTATAATCCTTACCCACTAGGTAGGATGTTCTCAAATTTGAAGGATCCAACAAACCAAAACTTCAAGTCGAACCTGATATACCAGATCCCTTGCTCCAATTGTGACAAAGTATACATCGGACAGACTTCTACTTGGTTACGAACTAGACTAACCACACATAAAAGTGATATTACCACCAAAAAGAAGAGATGTGCTTTATCCACCCACATGTTAGATAAAGGCCATGTACCACAATTGGACAACACTAAAATCTTAAAGGTTGTTAATAACAGATCTAGTCGCGAATTTTTTGAAATGGTATGTATAAAATCTAACAAAAATGCTATGAATTTCAAGTCTGACACTGATGGATTAAATTCCATATATTCTCACTTAATTTCATTACATAATAAATACACTAATCTGTCATAATTACCTGAACTGTATTCGTTGTTAAGTTGTTGTTTTGGAAAAAAGGGAAAATAACTAAAAATGTAATTCTAAAAATAGGAAAAAAATCAAACTAAAATGTAACTCCGATAAGGGGAAAAATTATGGGAATGTGTGAGGTAGATATGTAGCCCATAGGATGTGCACTCTGTAGATCTACTGAACCTTTGGAGGGGCAATGTTTTTTGGTTCCTGGAGAGCGAGGTTTCTTCGTCGGTTTCCATGATGTGATCACGCATACACGGCTGAACTGTTCAACATACACGTGCTTTTAATACTTAACGTACAATTATTCTAGTCAACACGTGATTTTTATGTCGGTTTAGTCTTTACTCTTAGGAAGTTTTTAATCTAAGTTTTAACCAGTTTATTGTTTAAATTAATGTACCTGAGAGCGTTTCTGTTACCTTGCTGTGATATTTCGACACCATTAAAAAGGAAGTTCCGGTTTCGTCCATTCTATGTTAACGCACGTTTCCAACCAAAAGGGAATGTGGGTTGCATACGATTAATAGCTATATACACACATTGTAAGTTATATACTTTAATTGAACCACAAATGTATCAATTATGTTGTCAACAATTGTTTTTTATCCGTATATATATATATATATATATATATATATATATATATATATATATATATATATAGGTTAATGAAACCAAAGGTACTGATGAGGTGCACTAGCGGGTTAAATAATATTTTTGGCTATATGTTTTTGTTTTCTATATAATATAATATTTGTCTGTTGAGGGGAGAAGCTATTTTTTCTTGCTATTGACTCTACTGTCCCTAATTCAATGTCCAGATTTTCAGGGCTCATATGTACTATTAACAGTCGATGAATTAATTAGTTGCATCCTGCTAACTTGTGGGATTAGGATGTGCTGAGTCTGCAGAAATAGTTATTCCTAAGACTTTCTGTAAATTTTATATTCAAATGAGTTATTTGTTTTTGTGATACTGAGATCTAAAAAAAAAATGATGTTATGTTTTTTTTTACTTCAGCGGTGAATTATTCGGTGAATTTTATAGATGAAAAAAACATTTTCAACTGGCGCGTAGTACCTACAAAGCCTGCGAGAATGTCATCTACATATCTATATCAAAATTTTATGTGTTGGCCAAATTTGATGAGAGATTTGTTTCTTCGAGATGGGTCATGAATATGTCCGCTATAGTGGACTTAGCGGTGAGCCCATTAGAAGACCAGACTTTTTTAAATAAAATTTTTGATTGAATTGGAATTGGTTTTGCACAACTCGAATCCTGACTGAAGTTGGGATCTTGTCTTTTTTTTAAATTTATTTAGTGCGGACAAATCACAGATTTTACACAAGTCGTCAGTAATTGTACATAGAGATCAAATAACATTGAATAGAGTATGCGACAATTACATCAAACAATCATAATTAAAATAAACATCATGTATACAAAAATAATATCAAATAAAATAATAAATAAATATAATTTAAAATAGAAATTAAAATATAATATAACTAGATGCTACAGGAAATACAGCTGGATAGTTCTGGATAGTTGGCTGGAGGGTAGCATAGCTACAGACACTAATGGGATCATTGTGAAACCTCTCAGCAAGCTGCAAAACTCTGGCGGGTGAGGAGCTGCCAATGCTGACCATACTAGGCCAGTTCACCAGACCCATCGTGTGTAGGTGTTTGTTTAGCCGGCAGTGGCCAGTTAGGATGTTTGTCAATAATTTCAGATTAGTTCTAGATAAGTTAAGGCGGGCCGTGGCTGCAATTTTACAAGGTTGCCTAATTGCCGCCTTTGATTGCTTGCAGCCCGGCGTTTCTCGCCATTTTACCTTGTGATGAGCACGTGTCCTATGCTCTATTATTTTTTTCAGAGTACCTGCAGAAAGTATTTCATCCTCTTGGGTTGTTAGAATATGTACGGATCCTTTCCTGCCAAGTTCATCTGCTATTTCGTTCCCCTTGATGCCACTATGTCCTTTTATCCAGCAGAGTTCTAGTTTGTTATACTTAGCTAGCTCCTCCAGGCTGTGTAGACATGAATATAGCTCTTTCGACACAAATGTGTTGGCATTTAGTGCATTTAGAGCTGCTTTGATGTCGGTGAGTATTTGGATATGTTTATCCTTAATATTTCATTCAGCTAAAATTTTAACACCTTTTAGTATTCCTGTTAATTCAGCTTGGAAGACTGACGTGAGTCTTCCAAGTGGTGCACTTATCTCGAGATCGAGTTCTGGTGAGAATATTCCGTAGCCAGCTCTCGTCTTAGTTTTGGATCCATCAGTATACATGGTTATGTTGGCGCCTTGTGGGATACCATCCATTGTGATGATGGTCTGAAAATGTTTGACAAAACTGTATTTGTTTAGAATTCTGTCACACTTACCTTCTATGAGGGGGTCTAGTTTGATAGCTTCACTCGGTATGCTTCTGTGTCCAATGATTCTATGTTTATCATGCCACAGGTTGAGTGAAGATAGCCTTAATGCTGTTTTTACTGGAGTCTCCCCTATAATAAGGTCGAGTGATTGTAGACATAACAGTGCTTCAAGAGCTGCTGTGGGCGTTATTCTCATAGCACCGGTGATGGCAAGACGCGCCATCCGCTGGATGTGTGATAGCTTTGAGATTGTTGTAACTTGTTTGGTTTTCGGCCACCAGACTATTGCACCATATGCGATAGTTGGTCTTATGATCGCGGTATATATCCATTGGGTGATCTTGGGAGACAGGCCCCATGTTTTATCAACCGCCCTGCGGCATTGCCAAAATGAGATGCAAGCTTTTTCCAGCTTGGATATTATATGCTCATTCCAGTTCAGTTTTGTATCCATGATTAATCCTAGATATTTTACTTTATTTGTAAGAGTCAGAGGGACCTTAAAGAGAGTTGGCATATTCATGAGCTCGAGTTTCCTCTTCCTCGTAAACAATATCAGCTGTCTTTTTTGGGTTAACTGTTAGCGAATGGCTATCGCACCAGTTCTCAACAATCTTTAGGGCATTCTGCATGAGATTACAGAGTACACCTTCAAAACTACCATTTACCATGATCACTATGTCGTCGGCATAGCCAACGGTATAGTATCCTGAGTTGTTTAATTCCAGGAGGAGGCTATCAATTACAAGGTCCCAGAAAAGTGGCGAGAGGACTCCACCTTGAGGACAGCCTCTTCCTGCAACATTTTTTTTTATGTTACGTCATCTAGTGTTACTTGGATTGTTCTTAGACCAAGCATATTTTTTATCCAGCCCCTAATAGTGGGGTGAATCCCGTGAGATGTTAGAGCATTATCAATGTTTGTGTTTCCTCTATCTTAGAGGTGACCAGATGTATGGCTGATTCCGTTGAGCGTCCTGGTTGGTAGGCATGCTGTTTCGGATGTATGGGGTACGTTCTCAGCGGCCCGTCCCTGATTTCACGATCACAGAGCCTCTCCAACGTCTTCAATAGACATGAGGTTAGGCTCATGGGCTGAATGACTTGGCAAGTGTGTAATCTACTTTGCCTGGTTTGGGCATAACGGTTACTTTGACCTCTCTCCATGTATTGGGTATGTACCTAAAAGCAATGCAACCCTTAAATATATACACCAATGTGTTTATAATGTAGGTTAACCCCCATTGTAGCAGTGCTGGGAATATTCCATCTAGTCCTGGGGACTTAAAAGATGAAAAGCTTGATATTTCCTATTCTATTTTAGTTATACTTATCATTTGGTCAGTTAGCAGCCAATCTTCCTCATCAGGTAGATGAGGATCAGTTGCCAAGTTGAGACCTCCAGGTTGATTGCCAGGAAAGTTGGTGTCTAGGAGTACCTCGATAGTTTGGGAGAGTGTTACCGTGAAGGTGCCATCCTCCCGTTTTAGCGAGTTAAGTTGTTGTACAGGGTCTTTTGAGATTACTCTCTTCAGACGAGCAGCTGCTGCTGTGGATTCAATGCCACTGCAGTAGGCTCTCCATGTATTTTTTGTCGCTTCCTGACTTCACTTTTGAATTGTCTACGGGCTTCCCTAAAAGCTTCTCATAGAACTATATCATTTCTATTTTTGGCCTGAAAGTTTTTCTGGCATTGGATCGGAGACAGTTGATCTCTGCACTCCACCAAAGAAGTGCAGAGGCTCTCAAGCCCGCCTTTCTCATGGGACAGGAGTCCTCATATGATGAAATCAGTGATTTTTGGAGGTGTTTCACACAGGTCTCCAAGCCGTCCACTGATTCTGGAATTTTGTCTACTGCTTGATACTCCATCCTATCCGATAGGTATCCGCAAAATAATTGTTTATTAGTTTTTTGTGGATTTCTGTAGGGCGGTAGTTCACGTGGTACGAAATCTAGAGAGCTTTTCCTCTGCTGTTGATGTTACTGCTGTCCCATACCACATGGTGAGCATTGGCATCACATCCGATGATGAGGTCAATCTTTAGCTTTACACAGTGTTCCACCAAGTTTACCAGTTCTGGGCTGGGAGGTGGTTGAGCCGCGTCCTACGGTAGATACGCAGAGGCTACGTAGATCTCTGCGTCGTCGTCTGCTTTCAGTCTGACAACTGTGAGGTCTGCAGAGCTGAATTGGTGTAGGAGTGTACCTGTAACTTTAGAATGTTTAGATGTTAAGATGCATGTCCTAGGTTTGTTTCTAGCAGCGCTGTATAGCAGGTTGCCCATTTTATTATTTTAGCAATGGAAGAGATGGATCTGTATCCGGGTTAGCATTGCCTGTCTCAGCTGTCGCTTCAACAGAGTCTGCCAGCCCAGAGTTTTCTTCTCTCCGCCATGGGTTTTTACCTTGAGGGTGGCAAATCTATAATAGATTTTGCCGTCCCTCTTTTTTATTTCTGCGATGTCACATGAGGGTACCCCGAAGACGAGCAGAACGCCATCTTCTTTGGTCTCCCTATGGAATTCGCACCCATTTTTGACAGACGGTGTAGTGTTCTGTGCTGCCAGACGTTGTAGTGTGACCTGGGGCTCAGCTGGTTTCCCTGGTACCCACACTGACATTTTAGTTTGTTTAGGCAGTTGGTCTGCCCTAACAACTACAAGTTTTGCACCTTCCCATAGGGCAGGTGCAGCCTTTATATGGTTTGTCAGCCAGTCCAAACACTCCTGATTCCCACATGTAATTCGCAGGATCTCTCCTGCATGTTGCCACTTTTCAAAAGTGGGGGTGAACATTGATGAGTTGGTGATTGTTTTATCCAGCTCCTCAGATAGCCAACCCTCCAGTTTAGTGGCTTGTTCACTCGTCATTTTCCCCAGAAGGTGAAGCGAGTCAATTATAGCTACTCTAAGGTGGCTATTCAGCACAGCTACGTAACTTATCTTTGAATTGGTTGGCTGTTCGTACCTTCTCTTGGGATTTCTCCCTGGAGAAGGTGCTGATCCATCTGACCTCATCCTTTTTTTTGGGTGGGTTTTTGGCAGGTGGCTTCACCAGGGAAGCGCTGATCCTGACTGAACCCTCCCTTGGTTTTTGCTCCTCTCGACGGACTCTTCGTCGTCGACGGGCTTCTGCGCCACATATTTTGTGGCGTTTGGGTCGCACAAAGTCCTCCGCCGCTTGAGGGTTGACGTTGACGTCAGCCCTCAGCATTGGGGACGTATGTGCCACCTGCGAGAGGGTGTCCTGAGGGGACTGCCCCTCTGTTGCCGCAGTGACAGTGGCCTCACATGTCCTACACGTGTGGTGCATAAAGTGAGGGTATGTTCTTTAATCTATTGCTAGGGTGCTCAAGTACTTACCCAGGGGTAGCACGAGCAGCCACTAAAACACTATAGCACTCTCGGTTTTTAAATTTACGAAATAACGTGAGATTTTTCAAGAATTTTTCCTGAGAAGTCATTTAAATTTAATAATGTAAAAATTTGTTTAACTATTACGGTAACATTTAACTGTATTTTAACATTTTTTATTTGTTACAATAATAATTTTGAAAGCTGCTATAGCTGATGTCCAGGAACTCCTCACAAAAAAGCACCTTGCGGTGACCACGATATCTCTGGACTGCATAATCTAAAGTGAAAAAATTAAGCGGATTCTAAGCAAGAAGGAAATTTGTTTTGACAAAATGGCGGCTTCTCAAAATAAAAATTTGATTTTTCACCAACATTTTGGCCTTAAATTGTTTATAAAAAAAAAATGTTCATCGGTGAAAAAATCTTCGATTAATTACTAAATAATATACTTAAGAAGCTTGTGCTAAAATTTGTGACTGATCGATTCAGCGGTTTCCGAGAAATTTTCGTCATCGACTTTAAAAACACTGTTTTGAGAAAAACGCGTTCAAAGTTTCAAAAGCACTTTATATAGAGTGAAAATTTTTTTTTCAACTTACATCGAGTCGTTTATGTCAGGGCCATATAATAAAGCCTCCGCCCCTTCGGCAGCTTCTAATAACTCGAGTTGGTGTTGTCTGCGGACTATTCTTCCCTCTCGTGTGCACCCATGTGCTCTGTGGTTGGAGATCTTCACGCGCTGTTTATCCTCTCTGTCGGCATATGAATGCGCATTGGGCTTAAGTGAAATCGCTATTGCATCCATATAATATAATAGTGATGCTGTACCTTCATTAAATATGCCGGCAGCTATGCATGCAGCCATTTTTACAATTTTCGAGCCGCCCGGAACTATTTTTGGAGAGATTTTCCATGAGTTGATTATAGCTCTCGTTGTTGTTTTGGGTGAAACCACCCGCACATATTCCTAATTATTTCTCGTTGCTGAGATATGTATAAATCGGAAGTATAGCCTCAGCAACATCTTGTGGTAATGACGTATAATCATGATTGAATGTGGATAATTCATTGGCAGCTACTGCCCGCTGCCAACTGCACCATGACTCTGGTCCGATCGGGCATTTCTCGTGTTGCGGTTTTTTGTCCGTTGACCAATAATGATAATATGTGGCCCAGATAGCATTATACATTTTTTCAACAGAATCACAATTTTCCTAATTGTTAGGCTATAATAAACTGTCAACTTATCTATAATTTTACCAGTAAGTTTGCCTTTTCCACCAAAACGTTTCTTTTTATTTTTGTTTTCCACTTTTGTTATCAACTGTTTCCACATTTTGTTTCACACAATATCTGAGTCGCGTGCCCAACCTCTTCTGTACGTGTCCAATACATTCTTTCTTCATAACTTCTAGATCATCTTAAGGTGCAGCTTTTAAAATCCCCGAGTACGTTTTGGAGTCGCCGTCTCCGATGTACACCACTCCAAATTTTTCCACTGAACCCTTGAACAATTCAATTACTGCATCGACCATTTTTCCAGAAGAATCTGAATGATCTGCACTACAATCATGTTGATGACCTTCATACCAATCATTATACTCTTCAGTAATGAGTTTATTGCTCCAAGCTTCACAATGTTTACAATAGGCACTTTTTACAAAAATATCAATGATTTTTCCAGAATAGTGTCCGATCAAAGATGTCACACCGTACAAGGTAGTATGCCCTCGCTTTTTTCATGTTCCATCGCCAGATACAGTTAATTCTGTAGAATTTTCCTCACCTTGGTGTTCGGAAGTCAACTGTTTTTCTTCGGTACAAGCTTGTTGCAAAAGTTTTTCGTTGGCTGTTTTTACGCAGGAATGTATATTATTGATTATTAAATCATATGTAGGCTGTGATATAAATGCTGGCATGTCCATTAATCCACAAAATTTTACTGCGCCTTTTAACCCTATCCGAGAACTCTCATGACAAATAAAAATCGTGCCCGACAAAAGGACTAGAATTTATGTTACGAACTGTACACTTATCACACAGCAAAATAATTTTAAAACCAAGTCCTCGTTCAGAAGCAGTTTAAAACTGAACGTTTACATCACAGATTTTACTGTGATGTAAATGTTCAGTTTTAAACTTTACGTATTCAGAAATTGCTGCGAACACTGTTATAAAGATTAAGATTCGATAATTCCTGTTGCATTTTGAATTTTTTCGCAGATGCACCAAAACTACTTTCATCCGTTTCAGCTGTTTTTGGATTAAAAACATTATTTCGTTTTTTTGGTCTTGAATTACGTATGTTAGAAGATTTCCTCATTTCTCTAGAATCTTTCATTTTCACGAAAAAAAATCACAAGAAAAAATATAAACGAACTAAACACTAATGCACTGTCACTTTACGCATCTGGAAACATTAGAAGTGAACATTTACCATAGCCAGGTAAACAAAAGGGACAGCGTTCTGCGTAAGCTCTACCGCTCCGGCCTCCTACTTTCAAGCGCTCTGATACATCTTTACAAATATGCGCGTAACTTCGAAAATAATTGCTAAGTTAGTGGCATTTATTTGTTCTTGATTTATCAATGATATATAGTTCTTACGGGCCGAAGTTCTTAGTTCTAATAAATTATGGTTTTTCGAAGTTGTTCGGCTGCCTCTGCAATGAGGTGAACCGTTTCGCGCATACGTTTAATCTTGTCATTGAACCAATTCACCTTGAAGCATTGCCGAAACTTTTTTTTTTACCGAAAAACATTCTAGGTAATGAGCCTCGATTGGAATCATAAATAACGAGAATTTCTTACTGCAATCCAACCTATCTTCCCGAACGAAATCCCAGTAAGAAATAGATATTTTCCCATTTTAGTTAAAGGGCGACATATTTTATTTTCGGTTATATTGAAATTACTGGATACAGTTATCTTCATGTTTATTCCAAGGTGATCTGATAGGTGGATGTTACGTGGTGCGATACCTGTAACTGAACGAGTGGCGATATTGGTAAATACAGTATTGATTATTTATGCGCGTAGAAAAATCAACACGGAAGTACAACCCAAAGTTGTAGAATACATCACACAAAGATGCATCCCTTGCATCATTATAATTGAATTGTATGTTAAAATTTCCATTGACTATAATTGTGGTACTGTTTATTTTGTTTTGACTCAATGTTAGATACAATTTATCCAAGAATACATTAACATTTCCACTAGGGAATCTGTATACCGTTATAATAATAAGTTATGAACTTGCCAACATGATGCCGCACACTTCAAAATCCTTCTCCACGGAGTATTTCGCTAATTCGAGTCGTATGAAATCATTCATATTGGATGCAATAAGAACGCCACTATGGTTAGAGGATTTCCTTGCAAAGGAATCAATTAGTTGGAGATCATTTATTTTTAGTTTTAACTGATTGTATGTTCACATAAACAATGGCTAGTGATGAGATTTTAGATTTGTTTAATGGGGCATCTGCTATATCGCTGTTGGATTCTCCTTGCGTAGATGAAAGACCTTGAAATATACGATCCTGCTGGCCAAATAGATGGGTTCATGGTGCTTCGAAATTACAGTGGTTGGTCATAATTTTAAACCAGGAGTAATGTTGAGGGTATTTTGAAGAGACAGAGGTACACTCTGAAAAATGTTTCCTTGCGTGATCGGAGATTTCTGATACAAGAATGCCTTCTTCGATGCTGTTTGAAGTTGAAGTTTGGTGTTGCTGCCTGTGCCTGTAATGCCTTTGTTTTCCTGTGATTTTCTTGAATTATTTTTATGGAAATCTAAAGACCATGGATCATTATTTGGTGTACAGATTCAATAACCATCTCTGTAGCAGTTGATGGCTCATGATTTACAGGCTCTATAAATTTTTCCGTGTATTGCGCAATACGCGGATTTGCTCCGTCATGCGGGGTTACTTGTTTCCCTCGCTTTGCGTTGGGTTTCGACACCTTGATTTCATTGTTTACATTAAGTTTCGACAACTTGTTTTCATTGTTGTTATATTGGTTGCTAATACGACACAGTCGCTATTTATTTGCAGATCTGGAATGTTTACCTATTTTTTATAAATATTGTATATGAGTTTTGAGTAATTCTCCATTTTCTTTAAAGATATTATTTTTATTTTGCATTTCTTCTAGAAACTTACGCAATAGTTCGTTTTCATTCTTTAAGAAAATGTTTTATACAACAAAACCGAATAGGCGACGGATGCATTTCCACTACTTATTTCCAAAGGTTATTGTATCCTCTGGTTCGATATGATCATTTTCACATTTGTATCTATGTTTCGAGAGACAACAACAAGGCTGCTTAGATTTACCACATGCTGATGGTTTTCTCACAGATGTATTGTATTGTTTACATATGATTTTGCTCTCTCACTATCGAGCTCACTAGCGCTCGACGCCATTTTTTGAGTTAAGTTTACGTGTTTTTATAAGACCGTATAATCTAGGAGTAACCGGATTCATTGTTGTTAATCTCCATAGATCGGAATAGTTGAAAATTGACGAGAGGTGTCTCAGAAATGTTTTAATATCTTTTTGATACTATATGGTGTCATTATTTTCTAACAAATCTTGAACAAATCTGATTCTATATAATTTAAAAAAAATTCATATTCGCTCTTGGGAAAATTACTGAAATATTCGATTTGTCTGCTCTTGTTATAGTTAATTTGTGTTTTGTCTTCAGAAACAATTTGTTCTGAGGCACTTGGTATTTTCTCCGCTGATTTTAGCACTATTGCTCTTCGGAATATCGTTATCAGGTATATTACGTCTCGCTATTTCGGCTTCGACTATAAGGTTTCGGTACGGTTTTTGTTAATAGGAATACCCCATCCTATTAAAAAAAAAACCGTACCGAAAACCTTATATGCCCGTAATTCGGGCCTTAGGATAGTAGAGACTCTCTTTCATCGAATGTGGCATTGAATAGATTTTGAATTGAAATGGGGGCATTATTTTGTGTAAATGGTTCTATTGAAACTGAATGGCTGTTTTGTGCGAGATTTGAGAGTTTTTTAGATTGCGTTTGAAATTTATGGAAAATATATTTGCTAATGGCTTCTCTAATAGAATCATATATCACATGAAGTTCAATTGGGTGTTTAATTTAGATTAATTTAAAGTGATTTAACTTGATTTAATCTGATTTAATTTGGTTTGGACATGATATGATTTTCATATATTTGTTACTATTATTGTTATTTGTTTTTATTGTATTTTTTTTCCTTTTTTTCTTTTTTTCTCTCATTTCGAGTACGAGTAAACGGTGCATTACTCGTACTCGAAATGAAGTATTGAAATTAACGTTTTAAGGTTTTATTACTTTGTAGTCCTCGTTACGATCTAAGGTCTGGCAATCCCAATTTTTTTTAGAAATCCCACTCCAGCCTCTTTATATATATTTTATAGTTGAAGTTTAAGATGTTTCTGTGTAAATGGTTATATATATATATATATATATATATATATATATATATATATATATATATATATCGGTTATATTTTAATCTGTGACTTAAAAGTTGTCATATTTAGGGCAATCACCGGTATACTAAGAAATAAGTACCCACCCCCACACTACCCGGCGGGCGGAGTCAGACTCCACGCGCCGGATGTCTGACGAGCAGATTTTTTTGCGTTCCAAGGGAAATATAAAAAAAGGTTAGGTTAGGTTCCCCTACGAAGGAGCGCACCTTGTCGGGGGCACAGTGGGGTGGGGCCTGCGCCTCCCTTGGTCACTCTCTTCAGTCGCCCTGGGCTTTTCCGGCCCCCGAAGTTATTAGGTGCCGAGGACGGAGGGGGTCGCAACTCTGTAACATCTTTAGCACCTTCATGATGACGACTTAGATAGTTATATGGGAATGGATTAGGGCACGATAGGGACGGATGCAACGACGACAACCACGCATATGGAACTACAACAAAACAGAAACCAGATTACCGAACAGGGGTTGGATACCCCAGTTCCCGACGGTGGTGAGGGTAACAGCGCCATGGCACCTGGCTTGGATAAATACCGTTTGCCACGGACATCGCCGATTAATCCAACAGACCTGACACCACGGTCACCGCCGGGGCAGCAAGTAGGAAGAAGAGGAAGGTGGTGAACCCAATAAGCACAAAGCCAGCTACGATCGAGCCCAGCGCAACCCTGACAAGGTTGAAGGCAAAGATAAAGGACCTGGTTAAGTTTGGAAAGGAAAATCAAAATGTCCATAAGCAAGTCAAGCTACTTGCAGCTGAATTAGACACGGTGATCACCAAGGAGATCAACCAATATAAGTAGGACGCGACGGAGCGACAGGACCTCAAAAACGATTACTAGGAGCTCACCAGGAGGCACGAGCGAGCTAAGGCGAATACGCAAAAAAATACCAAGGGAGGCCAAACGGAAGCTAAGGGGGACGGCAAGGAGGCCGAACTGCAGAGAAAGGCGGAGGCCCTAAGAGGCCTTTTTGAGGCAGAGGGGTCCTATGGAAACTTCCTAGAGCTAGCGGAGGACTGCTGGCCAGAATGTTCCTACGAAAGCACACACCCGGGGGACGGCAAACAGGGGGATCGGCCCAGAGTGACTGACACAGTGAGGACCGTAGGCACTGACCTTGAATGAGGACTAGGAGGAGGAAGGATGGCCCTCGCAAAGCCCTCACAGAGCTGGAGGAGCAAGGACTTCTACCGGGAAGGGCAGGCTATACACTGAATATAACAGAAATCCACTGCACAAACGAACCAGCCAGGCGTACGGATACATCAGATATTGGCCCGGTCAGCCAGAAAAATACTTTAATATTTACTAACGGGAACCCAGGCAGACATAACCATTCTGGGACTTAAGAACAGAGCAGAAGGGGAGAATGACGTGAACACAGAAACCGACAAACCGGATCAAAACAACAGAAATAACGGTCGAGGCAGTACGGACACAATTCTAATTAGACTAACAGACGGAACGACTTACGCCGACCCGAAAATAATGAAGGATAAGGTACCGACGGAAGGGGTGCAGATGAAGGGGATCAGCAAGACCAACAATAGACAGGTCCTCATCAGAGTCAAGAGGGGCGATGGACTGCAACAGTTCCACCAAGTACTGAAGAAGAATCTAAATGCACTGGCCACAATCACGGTCAGAAGGAAGGAGACGTCCTGCCTGATCCTTGACATAGATGAAACAACGACGGAGGAGGACATTAGAGAGGTGATCTACTCGGAGGTATGTCCCCACGGAGAACCCCCCATACTGGTAACCAGAATGCCCGGTACAGCAGGTAGCAGGATATCAATAGGGCGTGGATGGAATAGCTGGAGGATAAGGGAACTGTTAACCCCACCGAAATGTTTCAGGTGCCACAGGGTGGGGCACGCGGCAGCGACGTGCCAGATATAAGTATAGCAAGATGCCTGCCACAACTGCGGGGAGGCAGGGCACCAAGCTAGGGCCTGCAAATCAGATGGTGCCTGCTATCTATGCAACACCACCGGCCACAGGACAGAGTCAACACGCTGCCCAATTTTCAGATATTTGGTACAGGAAGAAGGGGTCTGCAATAACAGCATAATGCTAGTGCTGCAGGCCAACCTTAATAGGGATAAGAGGGCTATGGATCTGATGCGGTATACGTGCGGCGAGACAGGGGTCTACTTGGCTTGTATCGCAGAACCTAATAAGTCGTAATAATGGCCTCAAATAATCCACGCTGGCTGCTGGACCCCTCGGAGGACGTGACAATCCACGTCCCCCCGGGGCGCACTGATCTGAACAATGGCTCGGGGCCCGGTTCTGTCTGGGCCGAGGGGACCGCTGATAAATTCGTCTTATTCGCATGTTATTCTCCGCCTAGTACCTTCCTAGCGGCTTTTGAAGAATTCCTCGTCACTCTTGGAAATGCTATCAGGGCGTCAAGAAACTTGGTCCTTGTCTGCGGGGACTTCAAGTCCAGCCTCTGGGGGTCCTCCAAAGAAGATCGAAAGGGCCAAGCCCTCGGTGACTGGCCGGCTGAGATGGTCCTACTCGTGCTGAACGACGGAGACCACTGGAGCAATACTTAAGGAGCTAGCCACAAGCGACGCCATCCTCGCAGTCAGGGAGCTGGCAAACACCGGGACGCGGTAGCGCCGGACGCACTGCCTGATGGCCACCCTGGACGTGGCAAACGCCTTTAACACCTTGCCATGGGGGGGCATCAACGCAGCGTTAGTCCGGAGGAACATCCCCAGCCCGATACGATAAGATCCCTAATCCGATACTACTTAGCTTGCAGGAGCATCACTTACGAGGGCACCGCCCGTTCGGAGTACGGGAGGCGGAGGGCGGTACCCCAGGGGTCCGTCGTGGGCCCCCTCCTCTGGAACATCGCGTTTGATGACGTCCTGCGGCTGGAGATGCCTAAACACACGACGTTATAGCCTGCGCGGACGACATGGCGGTGGTGACTAGGGACAGGGAGCTGGCCCTAGTTTAGTTTAGTACCTGCACAGGATAGGAAGGGAGGTAAATGAGTACTGTCCATACTGCCCGGACGTGGTGGACACGGTGGAACACACCATCCTCCGGTGCCCAAGATGGGAGCAGGAAAGGAGGGACGTCGACTCCTCGGAAGACCACCTCGAGATAAATAACATGGTGGGGCAGATGCTCGAGAGCAAGGAGAGATGGGAACAGATCAATGATATGATCGAGAGCATAATTTCCAGAAAGGAAAGGGAGGAGAGGGCCCGCAAAGCGGGACCCTAACACCTACACCAGGGGTGGGCTGGGGCGTGACGCAATGCCGAGAGGCGAATACCGCGCCCCAGCCCGAGATAGCCCGGAGGAGGGTTCTAGCCGGTAGGCGTCAGTGCAGAATGCACTGACGAATCCGGCACGACGTCTTCTGGAAGATTTCCCTACCTCCGCCCCGAAAAAAAAAAAGGGTTCGTTTAGGTTAGGTTAGGTTAGGTTCCCCCACAAGGGAGTGCACCTTGTCGTGGTGTGGGGGCACAGTGGGGCGGGGCCTGCGCGCCTCGCCGCGGAGCATCATCCCTGACGGGGAGGGGAGCACCGTCCCATTGCTAAGTCACTCTGGGGCCCGTCGCAGCCTTTAAGCGCCGGGCCTCTCCTCCTCCTTCCTCCTTTCTTCTCCCCTAATCCCTAATCTTCTATGAACTGTCGGCCACCCTGGGCCACCTCTACGGCCGCTCTAGGCTCTTCCTGACTCCGCAAGGAGTCGCAATCTATTGGACTGTCACACTTAAAGACGAACACGGCTTACCACTAGGACACGATTAGGACAAGATCAGGACTGATTCAATAATGACGACCTCGCCTGACAATGGACCAAACTAAAACTAAATATGAATACACAACAAAGACAAAATAGGATTACCGAACAGGGGTTGGATACGCCAGTTCCGGTCGGGGGTGAGGGTTCTAGCGCGCCCCCCCCCCCCCCCCGATCGTTAACCTGCGACCGCGATGCCTCAACGATGAACGAACTCTGCAATGAAACGGACTACTCTAACCAAGAATGGGAGAACACCTTTGCCCCAGTGAGAAAGTCACTGGCAAGAACCCCGCCTGGACTCGACAGGTACCGGACGAAACGCACCTCGCCGGCTAGCCTTGCTGAAGGGATGATAAAGACCCCACCAGATGCCGGAGCCAGGAAGAAGAGAAAGATTGTCAGCCCAATCAATACTCAACCGGCCACAATAGAGCCCAGCATGGCGCTCACTAGGCTGAAAGAAAAGATCAAAGAGCTGGTAAAATTCGGCAAAGAGAATCAGAATGTACACATGCTAGTGAAGATGATGGCGGCAGAACTTGACTCGGGAGTAACTAAAGTCATTAACCAACATAAACTGGAGGTGGCGAGAAGAATAGACGCCGAAAATGACTATGAGGAACTCCTTCGCAAACACGAGCGGAGCTTGGCAGAAACTACGAAGGCTGACCAGGGGAGCCAGACGGATACCGAACGAGACGGAACGGAGACAGACCTGAGACGGAAGGCGGAGGCAATCAGAGGACTGTTTGAGTCGGACGGAGCTTACGGGAATTTTAGGGAGCTGGCAGAGGACGTATGGCCAGGCATGACATATCAGACAACACTCCCCGAAACTAACGAAGACAGCAACGGAACAAGGAAGTGGGACACAATCAGGACTCTAGACGAGGACCTAAAAGTTAGGACAGGAGGCAAGAAAGACGGAAACAGGAGACCGATGACCGAACTAAAGGACCAAGAGATCACGAAAGGCAGGACAGGCTACACGATCACGACAACGGAAGTCCCGTGCACGACGGGCCCTCCGAAACGGACAGAGAGACACGCGTACTATCTTATGACCGGGGACGGGACAGGAAGCGAGAAGGAGCAGACTTTCTTCGAGGCTGCCAAACACCTCAGAACACTGCTACTACAAAACGACAGGACGCTACTAAGACTGGACGGGACGGACATAGACAAGGAAAGGACCAGAAAGATCCTGGAGTACGTTATGACGGGCACCAACATACGGATCAAGATAGGGGGACTAAGACCAAAAGAGAGAAAGGGGGAGGACGGCGACGGAGGGGACCCTGACCTGGACAGAGGAACCGACCAAGCCGGAATGACAAAACAAAGGACGGACACAATACTGATCAGACCGACTGAAGGACGGACATACGCCGAACTGGTTAAAAAAATGAAGGACAACATACCAACGGACGGAGTCCAAATAAAGGGAATCAGCAGGACGACCGGGGGACAGGTGGTAATTAGGGTCAAGGGGGGTGACAAACTTCGCGACTTTCACCACACACTCGAGACAGAACTGAAGGACATAGCCACCACAACGACTAAGAGGAAAGAGACGGCATGCCTACTGACGGAAATAGACGACGCAACGACGGAGGACGACATTAGGACAGTGGTCGCTCAGGAGTCCGGCCGGGGACATGACGCGGATGACGCGTCGATTACCGTACGACTGGCAGGCAAACCAAACCCTAGAGGGCAGAGGACCGCGGTGATAACCGCACCGCCGGAGATCACCAGAAGGCTGGTGCACAAAAAAGTGATAGGCAGCAGTTGGAACAGGTGGAGGGTGAGGGAAATGCTAACCCCCCCCCCCAAAGTGCCATAGGTGCCAAAGAGTTGGACATGTCGCGGCCGAGTGCAGAACGGAAGGACTCAGAGATGCCTGCCACAACTGTTGCGAGAGAGGACATCAGGCCAGACAGTGCAAGCAGGAGAGCGCGTGCTACCTGTGCAGTGAAAAAGGTCACAGGGCGGAGACCATGAGGTGCCCACGATATAAGAAACTGGTGAACGATGTAAAACCGAAGGCACCAAGCACAGAAGCATGCTAGTTGTGCAAACAAACCTAAACAGGGACGGGGGGCTATGGACCTTATGGGGCATACGTGCGAAGAGCGGAAAGCACACTTCGCATGCATCGCAGAGCCGAACAGAGCGATGGCGGGAGGGAGCAGGAGGTGGCTGCTGGATCCCACGGAGGGCGTAGCTATCTACGCCCCCCCGGGGCGTGCTGTTCTGACCAGCGGCTCGGGGCCCGGTTTTGTCTGGGTCGAGGGGTCCGACGCCGCCTTCATGCTCTTCGCCTGCTACGCACCCCCAAGTTTAACAGCGCTCGAATTTCAACACCTACTCGACGGAATAGGGGAGGCGATGAGAGCAGGGGGTAAACCTGCACTAATATGTGGGGATTTCAACGCAAAATCCTGCATATGGGGCTCAAGGACTGATGACATTAAGGGGCGTGCACTAAACGAATGGGCAGCGGAACAAGACCTCCAGGTGCTCAACGACGGAAAGGTGCCCACCTTCTCCAGGAAGGGGGGGGGGGGGAAATCCACGTCCTTTATAGACATAACGCTGTGCTCGCAACGCCTGGTCGGGTCGATAGTGGATTGGCGGGTGTCTCTGGAGGACAACTTGAGCGACCACAGGGAAATCCTCGTCACGCTCAACGGACGACCTCAAAGGGACAGGACAAGGGGGACTACGACGAAGACTGGGTGGAGAGTAGACCCCAAGAGAACGGACAAACTGGTGACGATACTGGACAGCCTGACAAGGAAGCCACAGGACGTCACGCCGACACACGTAGACGTAGACAACATACTGACAGAGGCATGTAACATGACATACGACAGAAAAACGGACAAAGCTAGGAGACATAGACCAAAGTTTTGGTGGAATGACAAGCTGACAGAACTGAGAAAGACATATAACGAAACGGCCAGAAGAATCACGCGCCACAGAAGACGGAACAAGAACGACCTGGACACCACACGCACTCTCCTCGAGGCCTACCAGAGAACCAAGAAGGCCTTTAAACTTGGCATCAAAAAGGCCAAGAGGGACTCGTGGAACAAGCTATGCGATGAGGTAGAAGAAGACCCCTGGGGCCTGGGGTACCAAATCGTAATGGGAAAGGTTGCCCCTAGATCCCCAGTCATGCTGAGCGAGGAGCGGAAGGTAACTGCGGCCTTTGACCCCCCCCCTAGGGGTAGACAACATGGTTGCCCACATGCTGGACGACGAAAAGACGTGGGAAACCATAAATGGCATGATAGTCAGCATTCTATCAAGAAAGGAGATAGAAGAGAGGGCCCGCAAAGCCGGGACGTAGCCTGGCACCAGGGGTGGGCTGGGGCGTGATGCAATGCCGAGAGGCGAATACCGCGCCCCAGCCCGTGATAGCCCGGAGGAGGGTTTTAGCCGGTAGGCGTCAGCGGCAGAAGGCCGCCTGACGAATCCGGCACGACGTCTTCCAGAAGATTTCCCTCCCTCCGCCCCGAAAAAAAAAAAAAAAAAAGGTTAGGTTAGGTTAGGTTAGGTTAGGTTCCCCCACGATGGAACACACCTTGTCGTGGTGTGGGGGCCCAGCTGGTCCAGGCCGGCCTCCCGATCCGGGTTCACGGGTCGGGAGGCCATGGCCGGGCTCCAGCTGCTAATAGGTTCCGGGGCTCCTGGCTACTGTAGCGCTGGGAGCCTCTCTTCTAGAATCACTTCCTCTTTGAACTATCGCCCTCTCTTGGGCAACTCTACGCCACCCTGGCACTCGGGGCTCTCTCGCTATTAGGTAACGAGGGCGGGGGGGTCCCCCCCCCCCTCCTGTCTCTCATTTTCTTCAGGACACATCTACACGGCACGACACGGCGAGACAACGGACCAAAACAAATTCGAATATGATGGACAACAAACAAAAGCATACGTTTACGGAGCAGGGGCTGGATACCCCAGTTCCGGTCGGGGGTGTGGGTGCTCAAGCGGCCCCCCCCCCGATCGTCAACCAGCTACCGCGAGGACAGCAGTGACGCAGAGAGGTTCACCTTCGGACTAGGGTTCGAGGAGGACCCACAGGAGAGTGTCTTCCTGCCCAGGAGGAACTCGCTGGCGAGGACGCCACCAGGTAGGGACAGGTACACACTTTCTGATTCTGATGCTTGCAGGGAATCCCCAGCAGCTTTCCCACCAGCGGCTCAGAACGCGAACAAGAAAAGGAAGGCGGGCAGCCCCATCGTCACCCAAGCCACGGGGTATGAGCCAAGCACGGCCCTCCTTAGGCTACGGTCCAAGGTGGACGAACAAATCAAGTTCGGGAAGGATAATAACAATGTGCATAAGCACATTAAGAGCTTGGCCTTGGAGTTGGACGTGCTAGTCAGAAAGATCACCACGGAACACAGGGTGGAGGCAGTAGGCAAGGCAGCACTGACTGAGGAACTCAGGGTTGCAATCGAGACCAGGGCAGAGACACAGGAGGTACTCAAGGTGGGTATAGACATAGCCACTAACACCGTAGGGCCGGCGGCAGGCGAGAAGAGGGAAACTACAAACGCAGGGACCCAGACCGCGGAGAGGGGCACCCACTCGGAGTCGGAGGCCAAGTTAATAAAAGAGGCTATCCTAGCCAGCGGAGGAGCGGAGGATCTGGAACGACTACTGGAAAGGCCCTGGCCAGCAGAGGCTTTCACAAATGTCACGGTAGTGGTAGGCGACATACTGGAAGCTCGGCAGGGAACCGCGCTGGCCTTCTACACAGACGAGGAATTCGAAGGCCGGTGGCCGCAAACGGCGGCCATCATAGACGGGGCAGGGGGTAGAAATGCCCTCAGGAGACAGGAGGCGAAGGCCGGGGGGACAGCGCTAGCCACCACGCGGGTAGAACTCCCAGGGCCGGAAGGGACCACGGATGAGCTAAAGCGAGTCACAATCGCAGCGGTCACGAGACCAAGACTTGGACCAGAGACCCCCCCCCCCCTCGCAGTCCTACTAAAAGCCACATCGGCCATGGCTGAACGTCTAGGGGGGCTGGGAGTAACGGAGGTGGCCATGCCCTTTCCATCAAATAGAGAGGGGCGGTGGAGCCGAGTAAAAAAGGTCCTTCAATTCGTGGCCACTAGGACCAACTTAAACTTAAAGATATGGGTCGTTACCACCCGGACCAAGGAAACCGAAGGGGAAGTGGACGCAGGCAATCCGCAGGCAAAAACAAAACCGGACGCGGGAGTTGACCCGAAAGAATTAGGTGAGCAGAGTTGGGCAACTAAGGTCAAGCAGGGCAAAAGAAAGCCTCAAGCCAGCGCGGAAGGCACCAGGCCAGGTAGACCCGGGCCCAGAGAGAGAAGCAGGCCCAGTGAGATCTGTGTGAGCCTGGGGGGCGACACTTTCGCAGACGCCCTAAAGAGGCTTAAAACTGGCATCGGAGGGGCAAGCGATATAGTTGATAAGCTCAGCAGAGCCCACGGGGGAAGGCCGGGCTTCATCACGCTAGAGCTGGTGAAGGGCGCAAAACCGGATGAGACCCGGGGGCAGATAGAGAGGGTGATGGGCGAGAGGCACAGGGTGACGGTCAGAACAGGAGACATGGCCACCCTGGAACTCAAAAACCCGGAGGCGGGGTCCACGAAAGAGGATATCGCAAAGGCGCTGGAGGCCGAAGCCGGGCAGGGGTCCGGGATCGAGATTAGATGGGACCGCCAATACAATGAGCATACCAGGATAACGCTCATCGCGGCCCCCCGAGCAGTAGCGCAGCAGCTACTCACAAAGGGGTGGATCAGGGTGGGGCTATCCCGCTGTAGAGTACAGCCCCCCGCGAAAAAAGGCACGAACCAGTGCACCAGGTGCATGGGTTTCGGACATGTCAGAGGAAGATGCACAGGGAGGGACCGCTCTGATGCCTGCAGGAGATGCGGCGAGGAGGGCCACATGGAGAGGACATGTCGGGAAGGCCCGAGATGTTGGGCCTGCGAGGACATAGGCGAGGGCTCGGCCCACTTCCCGGGCAGTAGGGCGTGCGCGGCAGCAGGCCGGGCGGCCAGAAACAAGGAGTCGGAGGCAACAGGGCGAGACGCTGGATATGAGTAGGGAGGTCCTACAAATTAACCTCAACAGGTCGTGGGCGGCACACGACCTGCTGGAGGCCACAGCAAGGAGCCGCGGCGCCACGATAATCTTGGCCTCGGAGCCAAATAGGGGATGGGTAGGCAAAAACCCACAGTGCTATTCGGACCAGCAGGGGGATGCGGTCATCATCCTGCGGGGGGGGGGGGGGGGGGGGGGGGGCGCTAAAGAAGTGAGGGGCTACGGTAGCCCACACAAGGGTATAGTCTGGGTCAGGTTAGGGAACTTCACAGCGGTGAGTATATATGCGTCGCCGAATGCCCCAAGGGACGACCACGAAAGATGGACCCAGGAACTAGGGGACTGCCTGAGGACACTAAACGGACCGGTAGTGGTGGCGGGAGACCCCAACGCCAGGGCTGTGGATTGGGGGGACCAGCTCACAAACTGGAGGGGCAGGAGTCTATTAGACCTTCTGGCAGCAAACGATCTGACGCTGGCCAACCGAGGCTCCACGCCCATTTCCCGCAGGGGCAGCAGTAATTCCATACCGGACATCACATTCACCAACAGGGTGGCCAGGGAGCTAGTCCGGGGCAGGCAAGTTCTAGGTGAAACGGAGTCACTTAGCGACCACGGCTACATCTCCTTCCAGGTGGGGAGGCGAAAAGCTCCAGAGGCAGCGGAGAGGAGTCCGGGTAGGTTCTTGGTCGGCACGCTAAACAGGGCACGACTCATCGAAAGCATGGACGCCAGTCAGTGGCGACAGGGAGGTCAGCTGGACCCAAACGAGGCGGCTGCCGTCTATTCCAACCAGTTGAGGGAGGCATGCAAAGCCTCCATGACAACAAGGAGGGCGGGGGGAAGCAAGAAACCGGTATTCTGGTGGTGCGATGAGGTGGCTGACCTCAGAGGAAAGTGCACGGCAGCAAGGAGAAGATGGGGCCACTGTCGAAGGAGCCCAAACCACGAGGGGCAGGGACAACTGGAGGGGGAGTACAGGGAGGCTCGAGCGGCACTCGAGCAAGGAGAGGGCCTGGAGATTGCTGTGCTCCGAACTGGATACCGACCCATGGGGACTCCCCTACAAGATCGTCGCCAAGAAACTGGGCAAACAGAGAAGACCAGTGGGTATAGACACCCCGGGAGGGGTAGGAAGCATAGTCCGAGCCCTGTTCCCTCCGGGCCCCAGGAAACTAGGTACATACCAGAGTCGGACTGATGGCGAAAGGATCCCCCCCATCACCAACGAGGAAATCGGGAAGGCGAGGAGCAGGCTCCCAAATAGAAAGGCCCCGGGCCCAGACGGAGTTCCTAATGAGGCACTGAGCCACATCTTGGCTGAAAGGACAGACGACATGAGGGCAATATTGGACCGCTGCCTCCAGGAGAGGGCCTTCCCGGAAGTTTGGAAGCAGGCTAAGCTGGTCCTGTTACCGAAGCCGGGAAAGGACGCGACGGACCCGTCCGGCTACAGGCCCATATGCCTACTAGATGGAGTGGCAAAGATTATGGAGAGAGTTATCGCGGAGCGACTTACGGCGGCCGTGGAGGAAGTGGGGGGTTTCTCCCGCAACCAATACGGCTTCCGTAAGCGCAAATCTACGGTGGATGCGATCAACAGGGTCCGGGGGCTGGCATTGGCAGCAAACAGCGGCCCGCTCCGCAGACGTCAGCACTGCGTACTAGTGACCCTGGATGTGCGCAACGCGTTCAATTCGTTGCCATGGGCGCACATCCTGGGTACACTACAGAACCTCCAAGTGCCCAGATACTTACTGGATATGGTGGACAGCTACCTCGACTGCCGATGGCTTTGGTACGGAGAGGGGCGCGAAGAGACCAAAATGGAAATAACGTGAGGGGTGCTCCAAGGCTCAGTCCTAGGACCGCTACTGTGGACTGTGGCCTAAGACGGGGTACTCCGCCTGCCCCCCCAGGAGGGACTGGAGGTAATAGGGTTCGCTGACGATTTAGCAGTAGTAGCCACGGCACCGACGGCCGACCTCGCAATCTCCAGGGCCAACACTGCGATAGCGGAAATAGCCCAGTGGCTACGGGAAGCGGGACTGGCGCTGGCACCAACCAAGACGGAGGCGGTCTGGATGTCGACTAGACGGGCGGGCAGGGAACAAAACGCAGAGACCCTAGTGGTGGAGGGGGCCTCCATCAAACTGGGCAAACACCTGATATATCTAGGCTGTGTGATGGAGGCTAACCCCCACCACAGCCGCTAGGTCCAAAGGGCGTGCGAAGGCGCAGCCAGAGCAATGGCGGCGATTGCACCACTGCTACCCAACACCAGGGGCCCAGGGGAGGGACCCCGCAGGCTGCTGGTGAGCGTAGGGGCCTCGAAGCTGCTATACGCGGCCCCCGCGTGGGCAGGATGTACGAAGGTGGCTAGAAACAGAGAGAGACTGAGGACGGCTTTACGCCCTGGGGCGCTCCGCATAGCTAGAGCCTATAGAACGGTCTCAACGGACGCCGCAGAAGTGGCGGGCACCACACCATCAGACCTCCTTCTCGAGGAGAGGGCTCGCATCCATGGGGCTCGGGCCAGGGGGGTAGCCGCTCAGGCAGCAAGGAGGATAGAGGGGACGGCCACCAGGGAGATCTGGCAGGATAGGTGGTCAGCAAGCCCAAACGCATCCTGGACGCGGACACTGATCCCACAAATAAGCAAGTGGATCGATAGGAGGCATGGCGAGTGCTCCTACGAGCTGACCCAGCTTCTTACGGGACACGGAGCCTTCGGGACATACCGGCAAAGGATTGGGAAGACCTTGACAGCACAGTGCCAGCACTGCGGCGGGGACGAAGTCGATGACCCCTATCATACATTAATGGTATGCAGCAGGTGGGCGGCGGACCGCCAGAGACTATGGACTGCATTGGGGGCAGAACTCGTGGACCAGATGCTGAGCAGCAGGGACAAGTGGCTGGCTGTGCATAAATTCGCGATGGCAGTCCTGACAGCCAAGGACCGGGTGCATAAGGAGAGGGATGAGGCGAACGCAGCAGCACGAAACAACGCGTGACACACCTACACCCCAAAGGGAGGCAGCTCCGAGGAGAACCGACGGGCCCGGGCCTACACGCGGGTGTCAGTGTTCGGGAGTATCGGGCGCTAGCCATAACGCAGGGCAGTCAGGTGTGGCAGTGCGGGCCCAGTGCGTGTCGGGCGAGCGGTTTCGCGAGTGGCCTACCGGTAGCGGGTACCGCAAGGCAGCAGCGGCAGTGCAGGGTGCAGTGCAGTTCGGAGTGTAACCCCTACCCCTACCTACGCTCCAGGAGGTCCAGAAGAATCCATACAAGCAGGAAGCCACAAACGACACCGGAAAGGAGCAGGTGGGGCCTACGCAGTACGACGTCCAACAGGCGGGTGATATTAGTGAGCGCTGGGCAGGATGCAGTGACAGTGCGGTCAACCAGGATACCTCAGTGGTCTTAGTAGTCGGGACAGTATTATTAGTTATTTATTCTTTTAACTTTTTATTCATTTATTCATTTATTCATTTATTCATTTATTCATTTATTCATTTATTCATTTATTCATTTATTCATTTATTCATTTATTCATTTATTCATTTATTCATTTATTCATTTATTCATTTATTCATTTATTCATTTATTCATTTATTCATTTATTCATTTATTCATTTATTCATTTATTCATTTATTCATTTATTCATTTATTCATTTATTCATTTATTCATTTATTCATTTATTCATTTATTCATTTATTCATTTATTCATTTATTCATTTATTCATTTATTCATTTATTCATTTATTCATTTATTCATTTATTCATTTATTCATTTATTCATTTATTCATTTATTCATTTATTCATTTATTCATTTATTCATTTATTCATTTATTCATTTATTCATTTATTCATTTATTCATTTATTCATTTATTCATTTATTCATTTATTCATTTATTCATTTATTCATTTATTCATTTATTCATTTATTCATTTATTCATTTATTCATTTATTCATTTATTCATTTATTCATTTATTCATTTATTCATTTATTCATTTATTCATTTATTCATTTATTCATTTATTCATTTATTCATTTATTCATTTATTCATTTATTCATTTATTCATTTATTCATTTATTCATTTATTCATTTATTCATTTATTCATTTATTCATTTATTCATTTATTCATTTATTCATTTATTCATTTATTCATTTATTCATTTATTCATTTATTCATTTATTCATTTATTCATTTATTCATTTATTCATTTATTCATTTATTCATTTATTCATTTATTCATTTATTCATTTATTCATTTATTCATTTATTCATTTATTCATTTATTCATTTATTCATTTATTCATTTATTCATTTATTCATTTATTCATTTATTCATTTATTCATTTATTCATTTATTCATTTATTCATTTATTCATTTATTCATTTATTCATTTATTCATTTATTCATTTATTCATTTATTCATTTATTCATTTATTCATTTATTCATTTATTCATTTATTCATTTATTCATTTATTCATTTATTCATTTATTCATTTATTCATTTATTCATTTATTCATTTATTCATTTATTCATTTATTCATTTATTCATTTATTCATTTATTCATTTATTCATTTATTCATTTATTCATTTATTCATTTATTCATTTATTCATTTATTCATTTATTCATTTATTCATTTATTCATTTATTCATTTATTCATTTATTCATTTATTCATTTATTCATTTATTCATTTATTCATTTATTCATTTATTCATTTATTCATTTATTCATTTATTCATTTATTCATTTATTCATTTATTCATTTATTCATTTATTCATTTATTCATTTATTCATTTATTCATTTATTCATTTATTCATTTATTCATTTATTCATTTATTCATTTATTCATTTATTCATTTATTCATTTATTCATTTATTCATTTATTCATTTATTCATTTATTCATTTATTCATTTATTCATTTATTCATTTATTCATTTATTCATTTATTCATTTATTCATTTATTCATTTATTCATTTATTCATTTATTCATTTATTCATTTATTCATTTATTCATTTATTCATTTATTCATTTATTCATTTATTCATTTATTCATTTATTCATTTATTCATTTATTCATTTATTCATTTATTCATTTATTCATTTATTCATTTATTCATTTATTCATTTATTCATTTATTCATTTATTCATTTATTCATTTATTCATTTATTCATTTATTCATTTATTCATTTATTCATTTATTCATTTATTCATTTATTCATTTATTCATTTATTCATTTATTCATTTATTCATTTATTCATTTATTCATTTATTCATTTATTCATTTATTCATTTATTCATTTATTCATTTATTCATTTATTCATTTATTCATTTATTCATTTATTCATTTATTCATTTATTCATTTATTCATTTATTCATTTATTCATTTATTCATTTATTCATTTATTCATTTATTCATTTATTCATTTATTCATTTATTCATTTATTCATTTATTCATTTATTCATTTATTCATTTATTCATTTATTCATTTATTCATTTATTCATTTATTCATTTATTCATTTATTCATTTATTCATTTATTCATTTATTCATTTATTCATTTATTCATTTATTCATTTATTCATTTATTCATTTATTCATTTATTCATTTATTCATTTATTCATTTATTCATTTATTCATTTATTCATTTATTCATTTATTCATTTATTCATTTATTCATTTATTCATTTATTCATTTATTCATTTATTCATTTATTCATTTATTCATTTATTCATTTATTCATTTATTCATTTATTCATTTATTCATTTATTCATTTATTCATTTATTCATTTATTCATTTATTCATTTATTCATTTATTCATTTATTCATTTATTCATTTATTCATTTATTCATTTATTCATTTATTCATTTATTCATTTATTCATTTATTCCTTTATTCAGTTATTTACTATTACTATTACTTATTTTACTAATGTGCATGTCCAACACTATGTTACTACTATTTATTTATTTATTTATTTATAATTTGAACTTGTATAGCCACACTGATTAGTGCTAGTTTAACCTAGCTGGCACCTAATCTTTTACTCTATCTGTCACCTGATTTATTCTACTATCTAATTATGTAATTACCAACTGTTCCGTAACACTCTAGGATACGTGTAACTACACCATGCTATGCTACTTTAAGGCACGTTCTAACACTAGCTATAACACTAGCATTAAGGTATGCTCCACAACGGAGATACCAAATACGCCAGCTACCTGGCGGCTGCTTGGGCATGCCCCCCCCCCCCCCCAACCCGCTAAAAAAGGAGGGCATGCTAGCCGGTTAGCCTGGAGTTGGCCACTTCTTCCTCTTTGGGTACTAACTAGCTTCAGGAGGGACCAAATGGACGCGGCCTACAGAGGGCCCAACGGGGCGAGAGGGAGGTCACCCCCAGCCCGGGGGACACTTGCCCATGAAGGGACGGGAGGAACGCCACAACCTGCCGCCCAAGCTATTAGCGTGACTCCATGAGGAGGGCAAACCCTTTCCCCACAGGATCCATCGCCAGCGGCACCGAACAGGACGCCAAGAGGTTCCGGGGCTCCCAGCAACTTTAGAGCTGGTAGCCTCTCTTCTAGAATCGTTTCCTCTATGAACTATCGCCCCCCCTTGGGCAACTCTTAGCCACTCTGGCACTCGGGGCTCTCTCGCTATTAGGTGACGAGGGCGGGAGGGTCCCCCCCCCCTTCTTTCTCTCTCTTCTTCAGGGACTGACCACACGGAACGACACGGCGCCACAATGGACCTTAACAAATATTCATGATGGACAACTACAGCAGCAACAAGTTTACGGAGCAGGGGAGGGATACCCCAGTTCCGGTCGGGGGTGTGGGTGCTCAAGCGCCCCCCCCCCCCGATCGTCAACCAGCTACCGCGACGGTGAAGAGGACGAGGGATTCGCCTTCGGGCGGTTCATCGACGAGGACCTGGCAAGCAGGGCGTTCCAACCCAGGAGGAACTCCCTAGCCAGGACCCCTCCAGGCATAGATAAGTATGTACACACTGAAACAGACATTTGCAGGGCGACACCGGAGGTCCTACCAGCGGAGACACCCAACGTTAATAAGAAAAGGAAGGCAGGGAGTCCTATAGTGACCCAGTCTGCGGGGTACGAGCCTAGCTAGCCCTGTCAAGGCTCAGGGCCAAGATAGATGAACTGGTGAAGTTCGGCAGGGACAACAACAAGCCTGGCAAGCAGGGCGTTCCAACCCAGGAGGAACTCCCTAGCCAGGACCCCTCCAGGCATAGATAAGTATGTACACACTGAAACAGACATTTGCAGGGCGACACCGGAGGTCCTACCAGCGGAGACACCCAACGTTAATAAGAAAAGGAAGGCAGGGAGTCCTATAGTGACCCAGTCTGCGGGGTACGAGCCTAGCTAGCCCTGTCAAGGCTCAGGGCCAAGATAGATGAACTGGTGAAGTTCGGCAGGGACAACAACAATGTCCACAAGCACATCAAGAACCTGGCTTCGGAACTTGATGTGCTTGTGAGGAAGGCCACGGTGGAGCACAAGGCAGACGCCACTAGCAGAGCCACGACAGTAGAGGAGCTTAGGGCAGCCGTCGAGGCCAGGGACGAGGCCCGGGAGGCCCTGCATAACAGCGCGCGGCCCAAGGTAGGCAGGGCAGCAGCCACGCAGACGGCAGATCGGACAGATCGGGACTCCGGGGCCACTGCTACCACGGGGACCCAAACAGGCGGACAGGACTCCGCCGCAGTACTTGCAGCGAAGGAGATAAGGGAGGCCATTCTCGCAGACCTGGGGCCAGAGGCTCGACAAGCTACTTGAGCGGCCCTGGCCGGCACTAGCTTTCAGTAGCATCACCGAGGTCACGGGGGACATTCAAGAGGCGCCTCAGGGGACCGCCATAGCGTTCTATGCCGACAGCGAGTTCGGCACCCGCGGGGACCCTACGGCGGCCATAGTCAGCGCGGCCGGGGGCAGGCGAGTGCTCCGTAGGCAGGGCGCCAAGGTCGGGGAGACGGCGCTGACCAGGACACGTGTCGAACTCCCCGGCCAGGACGGGACGACGACTGAACTATCGAGAACCACGGTGGCAGCTAGAGGGCGACAGCTTCGTAGACGCCCTGGGCCGACTAAAATCGGGAATCGGCAACACGGAAGCCCTCCTGAAGGTTAGTAGAGCCCACGGGGGGAGACCCGGATACCTGACGCTGGAGCTGGTTAAGGGTGAACAGCCCGACGAGGAGTTCCGGGGGCTCATAGCCGTCGCCATGGGCAGCGACCAGAGGGTCACGGTAAGGTCGGGCGACGCTGTCCCCATCGAGTTGAAGAACCCGGAGGCGGGGACGACCAGGGAGGATATCCTGAAAGCCCTCGAGGCAGAAATAGGCTTAGGCGGAGGATTCGACGTGAAGTGGGACCGCCAATACAACCCCCATACCAGGGTCGTCCTCCTTACAGCCACCCGCGAGGCCGCCCAGAAACTCCTGGCAAAAGGCTGGATCAGACTGGGCCTGTCACGCTGTCGGGTCCAGCACCCCAAAAAGGGTACTACACCATGCACTAGAGGCAGAGGATACGGGCACACGAGAATTAACTGCACGGGCACGGACCGGTAGGCGGCATGTAGACGGTGCGGAGCAGAGGGGCACCTCGAGAGGCAGTGTAGCGCCGACCATAGATGCTGGGCCTGCGAGGATTTAAAAGCCCCCTCGGCTCACTTCCCGGGGAGCAGAGCATGCTCGGCAGCAGCGGGAGCATACAGGAATAGGGGTACGGAGGCCCCGGGCCAACACGGGAGCTATGGCTAACAGGTTCCTCCAGATCAATCTCAACAGGTCGAGAGCGGCCCACGACCTGTTGGAGGGGGAAATTAGGAGCCGCGGGGTGGACGTGGTGCTGGCCTCTGAGCCCAACAAGGCCTGGGTCGCCAGAAATAACCAATGCCACTCCGACACCGACAAGGACTCAATCGTCATCGTCCGAGGAGGCGCACCAATTGCGGTGAGGGGATCTGGCAGTCCCTGTAGGGGCATAGTTTGGGTCAGCTTCGAGCACCTCACAGTAGTCAGCGTATACGCCTCCCCCAACACTACGAAGAAGGAGTACGAGGACTGGCTGGCAGCCTTGGGGGACTGCCTGGGCTCACTCCGCGGCCCGGTGGTGGTAGGGGGCGACCCCAACGCCAGGGCCATAGACTGGGGCGACAGGTTAACCAACTGGAGGGACAGGGCCCTCCTCGACCTGCTGGCGGCGCGGGATCTGTCGGTTATGAACAGGGGCACCACCCCCACCTTCCACGGAGGGTCGAGGGGGAGGGGGTTCTCCTCCTCTTCCATCCCCGACATCACTGCGGCCAACCAGGCGGCGCGGAGGCTAGTTCAGAACTGGCAAGTTCTGGAGGATGTGGAAACACTTAGTGACCACAGGTACGTATCGTTCCACTTGGGCCCGCCTCCCACCACAGCGGCAGAAACTATGCGTCCAGGCAGGTACATTCTGGGAACGCTGAACAGAACTGGCCTCCTGGGTGCTATGGACTCCAGCCAACACCGCCAGTCACCCCAGTTCCCCCCCGAGGACGCGGCGGTCGTATACACGTCCCGCATCATGGGGGCGTGCAAGAGTTCAATGGATAGGAGAAAGCCGGGGAGCAGCAGGAAGCCGGTCTACTGGTGGAATGGCGAGGTGGCCGATGCCAGAAACAGATGCAACGGGGCCAGGAGGCGCTGGAGTTACTCCCGCAGGAGCCCAGACTTGGAGGCCACGCTGAGGCTAGAGGAGGACTACAGGGAGGCCCGCAGAAACCTCAGGGGGGGCGTCCTCCGCAGCATGGAGGCATCCTGGAGGAAACTCTGTGACGAGCTCGACGCGGACCCGTGAGGACTGCCCTATAGAATAGTCACCAAGAAGATGGGCAGACAGGCCAAGCCGGCAGGGGTCAACACGCCAGGGGGAGTGAGCAGGATTGTCCAGACCCTCTTCCCGCCCGGGCCAGGCAGATCCTCTAGGGACCCTAGGGTACCGGCTATACGATCCAGGGAGGGGATCCCCTCCATCTCAATCGAAGAGATCCGGGCGGCCGCGAGGAGGCTTCCACGCAATAAAGCCCCGGGCCCGGACGGAGTCCCCAACGAGGCCCTCACTCACATCATCTGGGAAAGACCGGACGACCTGGTGAACATCTTTATCCACTGACTCTGGGAGGGGGTGTTGCCAGCGATATGGAAGCGGGCGGAGTTGGTCCTGATCCCAAAACCGGGCAAGGACCAGAGCGACCCCTCAGCCTATAGGCCAATCTGCCTACTGGACGGGGTCGCGAAGGTCTTCGAACGGGTCATCGCCGAGCGACTGTCGGCTGCCATCGAGGAGACGGGGGGACTCTCCGAGAACCAATTCGGCTTCCGGAAGGGAAGGTCCACCGTGGACGCCATCAACAGGGTCAGGGCCATTGCCGAGACCGCAAACTCCGGCCCACTACGGAGGAGGAAGCACTGCGTCCTGGTGACCCTGGATGTGCGTAACGCCTTTAACTCGCTACCGTGGGCGCACATCCTGGGGGCACTGGGAGCGCTTGGTATCCCCAAGTACCTTGAGGAGATCACTGACAGCTACCTGAGTGACAGATGGCTCCAACTTCGCGAGTGTGGGGAGCAGAGCAGATTAGAGATAACGGGGGGAGTACCTCAGGGCTCGGTGCTGGGCCCTTTACTATGGTCAGCGGCCTACGATGGAGTACTACGGCTGCCAGAGCAGGATGGCATCGAGGTGATCGGGTTCGCCGATGACCTCGCCGTGGTCGCCACGGCACCCACACCGGACCTCGCGATTTCCAGGGCGACGGTTTGCATCGAAGCCATTTCCCTGTGGCTACGGGGCGCAGGGCTGGCGCTGGCACCACAGAAAACGGAGGCAGTCTGGCTGTCTACCAGACGGGCAGGAAGAGCGGGGTCCACCGAGGTACTGCTGGTGGACGGCACCCCCATCACGATCGGTACGCATCTTACCTACCTGGGATGCGTCATGGAGGCAAACCCCAACTTCAGCCGCCAAGTCCAGAATGCGTGCGAAGGAGCCGCGAGGGCAATGGCTGCCATAGCCCCACTGCTCCCCAACACCAGGGGCCCGGGGCAGGGAGCCCGCAGGCTGCTCACTAGCGTGGGGACTTCTAAGCTGTTATACGCAGCCCCTGCTTGGGTGGGCTGCACGGCAGCGCAGAGAAATAGGGATATGCTCAGGTCTGCGCTAAGACCGGGTGCGCTCCGAATCTCCAGAGCATACCGCACGGTCTCGACGGAGGCAGCCGAACTACTCGCAGGCACCCCTCCGGCAGACCTGCTGCTCGAGGAAAGGGCGCGGATCTATAGAGCGCGCGCGGGGGGAACCTCCACCTCCGCCATACGCAGACAAGAGAGCCAGACAACCAGACTGGCCTGGCAAGCTAGATGGGAATCGGGAACCAAGGCATCCTGGACCCGAGCGCCACCCCCTAGTGATCGCGTAGCCGTCTGTGCCGGCGAGTGCTTGGCGCTCAGTCGCGAGTGAGCGCGCGCCTAACCGCCCGGGCCATAGTGCGTGGAGGTGTGCGGCGTGCGAACATCTTAGCGGGAGCCATGCGCCACCAACCGCCCATACAGACAGGACGTCTGTCAGCTCACGCAGTGAGTTCCCGTCTACCCTAGACGACACCAGTCTACAAAAAGTGCGTGAGGCAATGCCGGTTGCCAAAGAGCGGCGGAGATGATCGCGAGAGCGGGAGTGAATCTAGAAATCTGTTGTTCATTTATTCATTTATTCATTTATTCATTTATTCATTTATTCATTTATTCATTTATTCATTTATTCATTTATTCATTTATTCATTTATTCATTTATTCATTTATTCATTTATTCATTTATTCATTTATTCATTTATTCATTTATTCATTTATTCATTTATTCATTTATTCATTTATTCATTTATTCATTTATTCATTTATTCATTTATTCATTTATTCATTTATTCATTTATTCATTTATTCATTTATTCATTTATTCATTTATTCATTTATTCATTTATTCATTTATTCATTTATTCATTTATTCATTTATTCATTTATTCATTTATTCATTTATTCATTTATTCATTTATTCATTTATTCATTTATTCATTTATTCATTTATTCATTTATTCATTTATTCATTTATTCATTTATTCATTTATTCATTTATTCATTTATTCATTTATTCATTTATTCATTTATTCATTTATTCATTTATTCATTTATTCATTTATTCATTTATTCATTTATTCATTTATTCATTTATTCATTTATTCATTTATTCATTTATTCATTTATTCATTTATTCATTTATTCATTTATTCATTTATTCATTTATTCATTTATTCATTTATTCATTTATTCATTTATTCATTTATTCATTTATTCATTTATTCATTTATTCATTTATTCATTTATTCATTTATTCATTTATTCATTTATTCATTTATTCATTTATTCATTTATTCATTTATTCATTTATTCATTTATTCATTTATTCATTTATTCATTTATTCATTTATTCATTTATTCATTTATTCATTTATTCATTTATTCATTTATTCATTTATTCATTTATTCATTTATTCATTTATTCATTTATTCATTTATTCATTTATTCATTTATTCATTTATTCATTTATTCATTTATTCATTTATTCATTTATTCATTTATTCATTTATTCATTTATTCATTTATTCATTTATTCATTTATTCATTTATTCATTTATTCATTTATTCATTTATTCATTTATTCATTTATTCATTTATTCATTTATTCATTTATTCATTTATTCATTTATTCATTTATTCATTTATTCATTTATTCATTTATTCATTTATTCATTTATTCATTTATTCATTTATTCATTTATTCATTTATTCATTTATTCATTTATTCATTTATTCATTTATTCATTTATTCATTTATTCATTTATTCATTTATTCATTTATTCATTTATTCATTTATTCATTTATTCATTTATTCATTTATTCATTTATTCATTTATTCATTTATTCATTTATTCATTTATTCATTTATTCATTTATTCATTTATTCATTTATTCATTTATTCATTTATTCATTTATTCATTTATTCATTTATTCATTTATTCATTTATTCATTTATTCATTTATTCATTTATTCATTTATTCATTTATTCATTTATTCATTTATTCATTTATTCATTTATTCATTTATTCATTTATTCATTTATTCATTTATTCATTTATTCATTTATTCATTTATTCATTTATTCATTTATTCATTTATTCATTTATTCATTTATTCATTTATTCATTTATTCATTTATTCATTTATTCATTTATTCATTTATTCATTTATTCATTTATTCATTTATTCATTTATTCATTTATTCATTTATTCATTTATTCATTTATTCATTTATTCATTTATTCATTTATTCATTTATTCATTTATTCATTTATTCATTTATTCATTTATTCATTTATTCATTTATTCATTTATTCATTTATTCATTTATTCATTTATTCATTTATTCATTTATTCATTTATTCATTTATTCATTTATTCATTTATTCATTTATTCATTTATTCATTTATTCATTTATTCATTTATTCATTTATTCATTTATTCATTTATTCATTTATTCATTTATTCATTTATTCATTTATTCATTTATTCATTTATTCATTTATTCATTTATTCATTTATTCATTTATTCATTTATTCATTTATTCATTTATTCATTTATTCATTTATTCATTTATTCATTTATTCATTTATTCATTTATTCATTTATTCATTTATTCATTTATTCATTTATTCATTTATTCATTTATTCATTTATTCATTTATTCATTTATTCATTTATTCATTTATTCATTTATTCATTTATTCATTTATTCATTTATTCATTTATTCATTTATTCATTTATTCATTTATTCATTTATTCATTTATTCATTTATTCATTTATTCATTTATTCATTTATTCATTTATTCATTTATTCATTTATTCATTTATTCATTTATTCATTTATTCATTTATTCATTTATTCATTTATTCATTTATTCATTTATTCATTTATTCATTTATTCATTTATTCATTTATTCATTTATTCATTTATTCATTTATTCATTTATTCATTTATTCATTTATTCATTTATTCATTTATTCATTTATTCATTTATTCATTTATTCATTTATTCATTTATTCATTTATTCATTTATTCATTTATTCATTTATTCATTTATTCATTTATTCATTTATTCATTTATTCATTTATTCATTTATTCATTTATTCATTTATTCATTTATTCATTTATTCATTTATTCATTTATTCATTTATTCATTTATTCATTTATTCATTTATTCATTTATTCATTTATTCATTTATTCATTTATTCATTTATTCATTTATTCATTTATTCATTTATTCATTTATTCATTTATTCATTTATTCATTTATTCATTTATTCATTTATTCATTTATTCATTTATTCATTTATTCATTTATTCATTTATTCATTTATTCATTTATTCATTTATTCATTTATTCATTTATTCATTTATTCATTTATTCATTTATTCATTTATTCATTTATTCATTTATTCATTTATTCATTTATTCATTTATTCATTTATTCATTTATTCATTTATTCATTTATTCATTTATTCATTTATTCATTTATTCATTTATTCATTTATTCATTTATTCATTTATTCATTTATTCATTTATTCATTTATTCATTTATTCATTTATTCATTTATTCATTTATTCATTTATTCATTTATTCATTTATTCATTTATTCATTTATTCATTTATTCATTTATTCATTTATTCATTTATTCATTTATTCATTTATTCATTTATTCATTTATTCATTTATTCATTTATTCATTTATTCATTTATTCATTTATTCATTTATTCATTTATTCATTTATTCATTTATTCATTTATTCATTTATTCATTTATTCATTTATTCATTTATTCATTTATTCATTTATTCATTTATTCATTTATTCATTTATTCATTTATTCATTTATTCATTTATTCATTTATTCATTTATTCATTTATTCATTTATTCATTTATTCATTTATTCATTTATTCATTTATTCATTTATTCATTTATTCATTTATTCATTTATTCATTTATTCATTTATTCATTTATTCATTTATTCATTTATTCATTTATTCATTTATTCATTTATTCATTTATTCATTTATTCATTTATTCATTTATTCATTTATTCATTTATTCATTTATTCATTTATTCATTTATTCATTTATTCATTTATTCATTTATTCATTTATTCATTTATTCATTTATTCATTTATTCATTTATTCATTTATTCATTTATTCATTTATTCATTTATTCATTTATTCATTTATTCATTTATTCATTTATTCATTTATTCATTTATTCATTTATTCATTTATTCATTTATTCATTTATTCATTTATTCATTTATTCATTTATTCATTTATTCATTTATTCATTTATTCATTTATTCATTTATTCATTTATTCATTTATTCATTTATTCATTTATTCATTTATTCATTTATTCATTTATTCATTTATTCATTTATTCATTTATTCATTTATTCATTTATTCATTTATTCATTTATTCATTTATTCATTTATTCATTTATTCATTTATTCATTTATTCATTTATTCATTTATTCATTTATTCATTTATTCATTTATTCATTTATTCATTTATTCATTTATTCATTTATTCATTTATTCATTTATTCATTTATTCATTTATTCATTTATTCATTTATTCATTTATTCATTTATTCATTTATTCATTTATTCATTTATTCATTTATTCATTTATTCATTTATTCATTTATTCATTTATTCATTTATTCATTTATTCATTTATTCATTTATTCATTTATTCATTTATTCATTTATTCATTTATTCATTTATTCATTTATTCATTTATTCATTTATTCATTTATTCATTTATTCATTTATTCATTTATTCATTTATTCATTTATTCATTTATTCATTTATTCATTTATTCATTTATTCATTTATTCATTTATTCATTTATTCATTTATTCATTTATTCATTTATTCATTTATTCATTTATTCATTTATTCATTTATTCATTTATTCATTTATTCATTTATTCATTTATTCATTTATTCATTTATTCATTTATTCATTTATTCATTTATTCATTTATTCATTTATTCATTTATTCATTTATTCATTTATTCATTTATTCATTTATTCATTTATTCATTTATTCATTTATTCATTTATTCATTTATTCATTTATTCATTTATTCATTTATTCATTTATTCATTTATTCATTTATTCATTTATTCATTTATTCATTTATTCATTTATTCATTTATTCATTTATTCATTTATTCATTATTCATTTATTCATTTATTCATTTATTCATTTATTCATTTATTCATTTATTCATTTATTCATTTATTCATTTATTCATTTATTCATTTATTCATTTATTCATTTATTCATTTATTCATTTATTCATTTATTCATTTATTCATTTATTCATTTATTCATTTATTCATTTATTCATTTATTCATTTATTCATTTATTCATTTATTCATTTATTCATTTATTCATTTATTCATTTATTCATTTATTCATTTATTCATTTATTCATTTATTCATTTATTCATTTATTCATTTATTCATTTATTCATTTATTCATTTATTCATTTATTCATTTATTCATTTATTCATTTATTCATTTATTCATTTATTCATTTATTCATTTATTCATTTATTCATTTATTCATTTATTCATTTATTCATTTATTCATTTATTCATTTATTCATTTATTCATTTATTCATTTATTCATTTATTCATTTATTCATTTATTCATTTATTCATTTATTCATTTATTCATTTATTCATTTATTCATTTATTCATTTATTCATTTATTCATTTATTCATTTATTCATTTATTCATTTATTCATTTATTCATTTATTCATTTATTCATTTATTCATTTATTCATTTATTCATTTATTCATTTATTCATTTATTCATTTATTCATTTATTCATTTATTCATTTATTCATTTATTCATTTATTCATTTATTCATTTATTCATTTATTCATTTATTCATTTATTCATTTATTCATTTATTCATTTATTCATTTATTCATTTATTCATTTATTCATTTATTCATTTATTCATTTATTCATTTATTCATTTATTCATTTATTCATTTATTCATTTATTCATTTATTCATTTATTCATTTATTCATTTATTCATTTATTCATTTATTCATTTATTCATTTATTCATTTATTCATTTATTCATTTATTCATTTATTCATTTATTCATTTATTCATTTATTCATTTATTCATTTATTCATTTATTCATTTATTCATTTATTCATTTATTCATTTATTCATTTATTCATTTATTCATTTATTCATTTATTCATTTATTCATTTATTCATTTATTCATTTATTCATTTATTCATTTATTCATTTATTCATTTATTCATTTATTCATTTATTCATTTATTCATTTATTCATTTATTCATTTATTCATTTATTCATTTATTCATTTATTCATTTATTCATTTATTCATTTATTCATTTATTCATTTATTCATTTATTCATTTATTCATTTATTCATTTATTCATTTATTCATTTATTCATTTATTCATTTATTCATTTATTCATTTATTCATTTATTCATTTATTCATTTATTCATTTATTCATTTATTCATTTATTCATTTATTCATTTATTCATTTATTCATTTATTCATTTATTCATTTATTCATTTATTCATTTATTCATTTATTCATTTATTCATTTATTCATTTATTCATTTATTCATTTATTCATTTATTCATTTATTCATTTATTCATTTATTCATTTATTCATTTATTCATTTATTCATTTATTCATTTATTCATTTATTCATTTATTCATTTATTCATTTATTCATTTATTCATTTATTCATTTATTCATTTATTCATTTATTCATTTATTCATTTATTCATTTATTCATTTATTCATTTATTCATTTATTCATTTATTCATTTATTCATTTATTCATTTATTCATTTATTCATTTATTCATTTATTCATTTATTCATTTATTCATTTATTCATTTATTCATTTATTCATTTATTCATTTATTCATTTATTCATTTATTCATTTATTCATTTATTCATTTATTCATTTATTCATTTATTCATTTATTCATTTATTCATTTATTCATTTATTCATTTATTCATTTATTCATTTATTCATTTATTCATTTATTCATTTATTCATTTATTCATTTATTCATTTATTCATTTATTCATTTATTCATTTATTCATTTATTCATTTATTCATTTATTCATTTATTCATTTATTCATTTATTCATTTATTCATTTATTCATTTATTCATTTATTCATTTATTCATTTATTCATTTATTCATTTATTCATTTATTCATTTATTCATTTATTCATTTATTCATTTATTCATTTATTCATTTATTCATTTATTCATTTATTCATTTATTCATTTATTCATTTATTCATTTATTCATTTATTCATTTATTCATTTATTCATTTATTCATTTATTCATTTATTCATTTATTCATTTATTCATTTATTCATTTATTCATTTATTCATTTATTCATTTATTCATTTATTCATTTATTCATTTATTCATTTATTCATTTATTCATTTATTCATTTATTCATTTATTCATTTATTCATTTATTCATTTATTCATTTATTCATTTATTCATTTATTCATTTATTCATTTATTCATTTATTCATTTATTCATTTATTCATTTATTCATTTATTCATTTATTCATTTATTCATTTATTCATTTATTCATTTATTCATTTATTCATTTATTCATTTATTCATTTATTCATTTATTCATTTATTCATTTATTCATTTATTCATTTATTCATTTATTCATTTATTCATTTATTCATTTATTCATTTATTCATTTATTCATTTATTCATTTATTCATTTATTCATTTATTCATTTATTCATTTATTCATTTATTCATTTATTCATTTATTCATTTATTCATTTATTCATTTATTCATTTATTCATTTATTCATTTATTCATTTATTCATTTATTCATTTATTCATTTATTCATTTATTCATTTATTCATTTATTCATTTATTCATTTATTCATTTATTCATTTATTCATTTATTCATTTATTCATTTATTCATTTATTCATTTATTCATTTATTCATTTATTCATTTATTCATTTATTCATTTATTCATTTATTCATTTATCATTTATTCATTTATTCATTTATTCATTTATTCATTTATTCATTTATTCATTTATTCATTTATTCATTTATTCATTTATTCATTTATTCATTTATTCATTTATTCATTTATTCATTTATTCATTTATTCATTTATTCATTTATTCATTTATTCATTTATTCATTTATTCATTTATTCATTTATTCATTTATTCATTTATTCATTTATTCATTATTCATTTATTCATTTATTCATTTATTCATTTATTCATTTATTCATTTATTCATTATTCATTTATTCATTTATTCATTTATCATTTATTCATTTATTCATTTATTCATTTATTCATTTATTCATTTATTCATTTATTCATTTATTCATTTATTCATTTATTCATTTATTCATTTATTCATTTATCATTTATTCATTTATTTCATTTATTCATTTATTCATTTATTCATTTATTCATTTATTCATTTATTCATTTATTCATTTATTCATTTATTCATTTATTCATTTATTTATTCATTTATTCATTTATTCATTTATTCATTTAT